>OX438742.1:13001314-14201314 GCA_949316235.1 Oegoconia quadripuncta
AGAAGACTTTATGTTATTTTTAAAAGTTAGTAATTCTGCATTCATAGATTTTCTAAAAATTACTTGCTTCGGCTGGGAATCGAACCGACTTAAATGTGAAAAAAAAAACACCCTACTTTTATGATGCCAATCGAAAGAATAGCTAAAAAATAATAACTCTGCCTAAGTAACATAGTATTTTAAAAGAAAGGAACAACATAAAATGATTGAGTCAAATTTCAAGAAAGTTATTTATTGCTAAAGTGATTTCTTCTTTTGGGGATACGTGAAAGATATGCTATACAAAAAGCGATACGAGAACGTAGGCGAGTTGCAAACAGAATTGTGCCATATCACATCGAGTGTTCACCATAAAATGATTAGAAAATCAACAGGCAGCGGGCTCATTAAAAGATTGGCGATTTGCGTAAGACAAGAGGGATCACATTTTGAGCATTTAATTAATTAATTTACAAAAAAATACCTACTTAATTGACTACGGCAGTTTCATGTATGTTTTTTATTTGATTAAAATGATTAATTTCACGTTGTTCCTTTCTTTTAAAATACTATGTTACTTAGGCAGAGTTATTATTTTTTAGCTATTCTTTCGATTGGCATCATAAAAGTAGGGTGTTTTTTTTTTCACATTTGAGTCGGTTCGATTCCCAGCCGAAGCAAATAATTTTTAGAAAATCTATGAATGCAGAATTACTAACTTTTAAAAATAACATAAAGTCTTCTTTGAGCAAAATTCACTATCTACGATATTTAAGGTACTTCCCCTTCATGTCCCATAACTTTGGGACGCCCTGTATATACAGTGTGGAAAGATAAGTCGGGCCCTGGAGGGAAAATACCTTAAATCCTTAAGCTGGTTCATTTTACTTAAAGGAGTCATTCCTTTATTTTTAAAAACAAACAAAACTGTATTCAAAGATTTTCTAAAACAAACAAAAAAAAATTAAAAAAACAAACACTCCCTATTTTATTATACTAATCGATAGTATTATTATTCAGGATAAAATTTCTCTAACAAACATTTGGTTCATATATATATAACCGTGCGAAGTCGGGGCAAGTTTGCTTCGAAATGAAAAGTGTTAATTTATACTTACGGTTTGCAAGTAGAAGAGGTATGCGAAGTTAACTAACTCCACCACCGTTTCCAACCCCATTGAGAAAATCCAAGGCGTCAGCATATTCTTCAAATTCTGAAACAATTGATTATATTAATTTTGTACTATAAAACAGAAACTTATTGACAATGCATATTATAAAATATCAGACTATTTAGATGATAATCATCCCTGGACATAATCAGATCGTTCGCATGCCAGGCTATTTCTCAATTAATAATGAAATTTAAAAACATTTTTGTAATATAAAAACCTTTATGTAAAATCAAAGCCTGATTTTAAAAGAGCAACCCTTCGAGTTTCTTGCTCGTTCTTCTCAGGGGAAAATTGCATTTTGAACAAGCAGTAGCTTAAAAAATGTGAAATTGACTATTTTAAGTGTACTATGTGTACCTACAAAATAATGCATTTTTGACTGTGACTTTGTGACCTCACTACGTTCCAGTAAATAATATAAATGCGAAATTTTGGATGTTTAATACCGATAATGAAGCCGAAACGGCTAAACGGTTAGCCTGAGTTAGCGTATAAGATCCGTGGGCAGAAATTTATTATAAGCTGTGTCAAAGTAACTATAAATTGAAAATTTTGAAAACCGCCGAGACTACTGGCGATTACATCATCTTGATAAATAAAATCAACTGTCTTAAAAGCTAAATATCCTCGTAAGGACTTAAACCAATTTAAAATTTAAACCTACCCCTAGTTTGTTTTTAAACAAAAAAATTAAAATTAGTAAACCCTCGAAAGATATTAAATATTTATAATATTATCATCGGAATAGAACACGAAAAATTGCGACACATCCGGACCACGCATTAATTGCGACACATCCGGACACAGACTGGACAATCAAAATTTAGTGCATGCTTGAAAATACGTCTATCTAAAAATTGTTTATGCCTGATTTTTTTCTAGAAGCGCACGTCTTAGCCGTTATTCCCGCCCAAAGTATAAACTATTCAAAATTTGGTTTATGTGCGCGCGGCCGCACAAACACGGTAACACATCTAGTATAACTGACGACGTGTTTAAAACCTACTACTATACCAAAAGGTCGCGGGTTCGAATCCCGCTAGTTGCATATGTTGTATGATGAATACCGACATATGTACCGAGTTACGGTTGTTTTTCATTTAAGTAAGTACCTATATATTTCCAAAAAAAAATTATTTGTGTAGTATATCAACCATCTTGTATCCATAATACAAGCCAAGTTGCTTAGTGTAGAACTAGATGGCGCTGTGTATATGTACAAGGATAAAAAAATAAGCAGGCGTGTCCATATTTCTGGTAGCATTGCGCGGCCAGGTTAGCATCAGTGTTAGATCGTCGTGGTGTCTCAACTGTATCTAAATGTTAATTTGCGAATTGCTTCGAGTAATTTTTCTTTGGCCAGATGACTGATTCTCCCATACTTGATATATTTCAATGCATCGACGAGTTTGTCACGTTTGCACGTGCGTATAAGTGTGGAAGATGGACGGAAATTGAATTTATCAGGAATGTTAAAACAGGAAGACTATTGATTAACTAAATGTGTTTTAGGTCAAATAAAATTTAAAACAAATCAAAGTTAAAGAAAAATTTAAGGGCCCTTTTTAAAAATTCGCTTCTTTCTCAAATATTGCTTTTACATGAAACATTATTACAGCGCGAGTAGTGACTGAACAGCTGGCCACCTTCCCCAAGGAAGAGTTCTGGCCGAAGGGCGTGGTGTTCCGGCGGTTTCCAGGCCGACTGGAAGATACCATCGCTAGCGCAGCACAAGGAATAGTGCTTAAGTCACGGAATACATAATAGTACCTACTATGCTTAGGTTAAGGATTTTATTTATTTAACACAAAAGTTGCATACACATTAAACAAAACAAAAAACCAGGACAATAAAACTATACAAAAGACTTATCTCTATAGATCTCTTCCAGCAAATCTCAGTAAAGAGACAATAATAGGAGTAGATAACGTAAAAGTAGACTGAGAATACACAAAAAAAAAAACAGAAGTTGTAAACAGACATACACCTGATGTTTGAAAGAAAATAACAAAAATGTCAGGTGAGATTGTAGTCAAACGCGAAAACAGTTTTAAATAAAAAAAAAAAAAAAACAAACCCATAGCACATATTTATATATGTTGTTGTTATAATAGGAATAAATATATACCGGATGAGTTTTTTTACCGTAAGGAAATAATTTGGGCATAATAGGGAAGTGAAACAGAAGGTTTTGGGATAGGTAGCCTATTTTTCGCGATTTGAAGATAGGTAACGACTGTTTATTTCTTTTTTTTTTTTAGGCACAACTGGTTAGCACTTGACTTGTTATAGTTTATTTACGAGTATAGTATTTTCAAATAGTATTGTTACTATATTTTAAAGACCATCTTTTCTGAACCAAATAAATAAATAAAACAACAAAAAATTAAATTTCAAGCATTAAACTGTTAGTGTTTGGAACACCCAAATTCTAAGGTTTGGGTTATCTTTAACCATCCCATTTGGATACATCAGGGATTTTATTAGGGAATTATAAGTATAAGTTTCACCACACCGAATGTCTACACGCCAATTTAAAATAAGAGGGCCTCGCGGAAGATTGCGAATGGCTCGGGTATCCCTCCCTACCCGCTTCAAAGCCCCTGAATTCTTTATTTCAAGTTTAGATTTATCGACAGCCTTCGTCGAAGGAATATCTCGATGGGAATCTGCATACACCGAAATAATTTCGGAATTAAATTAACAAACTCCGTATCTCTTCGAAGTGCGTTTAGAAATTCGATTAACCTTACACAACTTCCACCGTGTTGATAATATGAGTTTGGGAAATCTTTATTTTTTGCAAGCTGTAATTTAGCTTGCAATGTTTGTATGTAAGTATGTAGCATCGAGCTCATCTATTTATGAGCTCTAGGGACTGGCACTAAACCGCCTCCGTGGCTCAATGTAAACAACGTTGGGTTTACGATTCGGAGGTCGCGGATTCAATCCCCAGCGGAGTACATGTTTAAGTACTCGGTTTGGTTGGTGGTAGGGCATTTTAAACGTCCGCTTGGCTAGCTACCACCATCTTATCTAAATCTGCCGCCAAGCAGCAATGTTAATAGCATTGATGTGTTCCGGTTGTCAGAGATAAGATAGCCAATACCCCAAATGTGTTGGGGTTTCCGGGTCAGTACGCTCCCACCTTCGACCTCATCTTCACTTAACATCAGGTGTGATTGAGCTCAAGTACCAACCCGTTGTGTATAAAAAAAAACTTCCTGATCGCAAATGGCAAGATAGTCGAATTCGCACTAGTTTGTTTAGTTGGCATGAGCACTTTCCATTACACATGATGACGACGTTCTGAAGATGGAGCCAGAAGATTGCCACTGGAACTCCTTGATGAACTTTATGTTACTCGTCTTTGTACTGGAATAATATGTGATATTGATGTTATTAAAAGCTTGTTTTAAAAGTATTTTTAATGGAGAACTTATTTCTATCAAATATTGAATGCAAGGATTACAGAGTCCGGAGCTCGCAAAATTAATTTCATTACTTTTAAATAGATTTTTCGCAATAACTACTTGTTCAAATAATTCAGAACCACGCCATCTATAGTGCAACTATTTTAATTACATTTTGAAATTATTCTTCAGAGGATGGCAACGCATTTGTAATCCATGAATTGAGGTTAAAAATGTCATTCAATGAGCAGTAGAAATCACTTTCCACCATGTGAGATGCTTGCCCTTTGTCATATATTATGATAAACAAATAACAAAGACGTTGGCAGTTTCCTCGATCACATTTGAAGTTAACACCGAGGATGGATGCGCACTCGCTAAGAAACACCCACTTATTCCGAAAGGATATTAGGAAAGATCGGAAACGCTTAGTGGTAAACTTAGATATGATGGTGGTAATTAATCAGGAACATATACTGGACATGAGAACATTTCGCGCCGCGACTTTTCTCTCATTTTATGAAAGGTATCACCCTAATCGTCATGGGCAAGCGGCTGGTTGAGGATCATAGACAATCTGTGATACATTATCACATTATTGGTTTAAGCTGTTAGGATTATAACACAAACCCCTCAGCTACCTTAACAGGTAAGCGACACACCTAAGGGAAGAAATGGGTTCGTATTCTAGGCCTATTATTTTTGGTGCTGTGTAGTATTTTCCATAGAACTAAGAATACCTACATCACCCACCAAGTAGAGTAAGTCGGAAATGTTAATTCTAGTTCTTATTTTCCCATTTTTATAGATGTACATTTTGAACAATACACCAATTGTACGTATACAGACAATAGCCTGTATTCAACTAGCAGCCCGGCTTTCACTACACCATAATTCAAATGACTTTCTTTCCAGATTGGTTATGCTATTTGTCATATGATTAGCTATACACAAACTGTAATTTATATTATACTGAAAACAAATATGTGTATGTCTGGATGTTGACTTCTGCAGAGAAATATGACCCCGTATTCCCATATGACTTAAGGGAGGTAATGTTTCTCTGTAGCCGACTGTACCTATAAAATTATTAGTGTCACAAAACAGAAACATTACTCCGGATATTAAACTGTCCACATGTCATATTGTGTAAAGCCTCATAACAACCTGGAAAACCCGTTATTGCAGATGGACATACAAGCTAAAACATTAATGACATTTCTGTCCTTTCACATTGTTGCACGTTTATATTGGTTTCATTCGTCCGTGGTTGAGAAATGTCGCAGGAACTTGGAATTGTTTCCCATCCAGCCAAGGCAATACCAGCCATAAAAGTTTGTTTCTGTTGCTATGATATTATTGTCTATTTACTATTTTTTCCACCAAAAAACATCTACAGATTTGCAAGTTTTAACGGCGATGGGCTCACCCCCTGTTACGTGTACATTTCTTTATACTTTGAAAGGAGAACCGTGGATGTCGTTTCAATCATTAACCTCTAATGATTCGAGCATCCAAACACTAATGTTTGGAATATTTCTGACCACCCCATTTGGGATATAGGTCGCGACGTTATGTACGTATGGTCGTGTATGTTCATCAAATCGAATAACACGTCATTTCTTTTTTTAATAATCTTGCGTGTGGTCGATGCTGCTCGTTTAGTGTTTTTCTCCACGTCATTAAAAAAAATTAAAAGTGGATAGTATATTACCGGCGGCTTAATTCTTGAGACTAAGTAAATTCTACAATCAATGAAAGAATAAAGGAAGCGAGCAAATAAGATCACTGAAAGGGTTTATCTTTAGATTTCTTGGAAGAGAAATAATTACGCCGAAAGATAAAAGGATTTAGAAGAGTTCCTTTCAAACCCAATTACGTCGCAACCTCAAAAACCTCCATCAAAAAGTATCTTCAATAAATACTTTAATTATATTTTTATCATTCAATCAAAAGTATCAACTTACAGGCGCCCATTCATTAATTATGTAATTTCAATTATCTCTTAACTAACACTGAGATTATCAAACAAAAGGTTTAAAAAAAATCTTAATTTAAAAAAGACGATTAATAATTATAATCTCAGCTAAAGAAACTGAATCAAATTTTTAAATGATTGAATTCAAAATCCTCGTACAACGGCGACGACGACGTCGTAACCGTAAACTTATATACCGGATTCGATAATGAATAAGTAGACCCACTCGTTGGGAATGCGAATGAGGTGATATTTTGTTAAAAATGCAAACAAGAATCTGTATCTTTGCATAGCTGTGCTGATAGCGAACGATTAAACGTATTAAGGACTAAACGATGATGAAGATAGCGTGTGTAAGGGGAGCCCAGAATGCTGACGATGTTATCTCTGGATTGTCATTGAAATCCGTCGAGCAAGGTATATAATCAGCACGCGATTCACCAGTGACATCGTTCCATCTTTTCGAGAACTGTATTGGGAGTGATTGCAACACCAAAATGACCTCCACTTCTATCTGGAGTAGTGGAGCAATATTTACGTGATGCTAATTATTAGAATCTAGAAATTCCTAAATTGCCGCTCAAGTATGCATTAGTATAAGTACAATTGCGTTATAAATATAAATTTTGGTCAAGTATTTACTAAAATATGTCGAAACAGGAATATGCCGAAAACGGAATACGTCCAAACAGGAATGTGCCGAAACAAAAATATGTCCAATCAGGATTACGACAAAAAGGCATCAATCGGTCCGATGACATCGCATTAATAAATAAATGCGAAAGTGTCTGTTTGGTACCTTTTCAAGACTAAATCTTTGAACGATGAGATAGCGTGGGTTCTGAAAAAGACATAGGCTACTTTACATCCCGAAAACTTAAGTGATAAAGTAATTACTAATATATCGATATTTTGTAGTGAATACATCGATCTATATCGTGCTGCTAGTGTGAAAGTTTTCCATTGGGAAAGATATTTGGTATAGGAAGTTGGGACATTTTGAATATTACATTGTTCTAAACCAGTAAATATTAATGATACCGTTTAAACATCACATTAAGATACAAATACAATTGAGTGTTGTGTTAGAGTGTGAGTTGATAGTGAACCATTTGTCATATTTTAAACGCTTTCAAAAACGGAGTAGTTTCTCAATTATACTGTATTTCTTTGTATATACCGCGATATACGAAACCACTTTGAAACGTAAAATTCCATTGAAATAGTGCCAGTTATATTGCCAGTTGCGGCGGCTCAATTATTATTAATAGAAAGAAAAAAGCTGACAAAATATACCCACAATTAACACACAGTACAAAATCGCTACAATAGATCATAGATGTCGAATAATTTCTGCACATTATACACCCACCGCGCCGTTGTTATTCAAGTGATGCCAATATAAATTTCTTCAATAAGTCATGTACATATCGAATAAAATCCATATACTAGGTATGCAGCCTTCGCCGCGTCGCATATGAGGTCAATAGATATCACAATAATAGATCTCAAGAATATCGAATAAATTCCGCACACTATAGACACGCCGCACCGTTGTTATTCGATTGACGACAGTAGAAATGCCTTGAATAAGTCTCATGAAGATCGAATAGAATCAGTAGACTATATAGTTTAGATAGAGTACCTATCAGTGGTAGAATAAAAACGTTTTATAACAAATCGGTAGCTTGCTTTAGATGTAGCATAAGTGTTTAGTAATAAAACATAGACTATTAGATTGAAATTACCACAAACGTACTTGGAACTCCTGTAACTATTTTTTATGAGAAATTTCACGGAGGTCAAATATCACAACTCAATAATCTATTTTTAGAAAATATAAAGTAGCCATTGATAATTTTTTTATAAAATTGTGTTAGGAGATGTTATAGCATCATCTACAACGCAATGAAGTTCACAGTGGTAACTTTAATTTAATGTTGTAGGTTTTATAACTAAATTTATATAATACCTATACTATACCTAGACCAAGCTACAAAATGGTTAGAAAATATTTTTATTCCATTACTGATGGGTAGCTCTATCCTTCTACAAATCAGGAATTATAGGACATTACACATTTTTACGGGTCTACAATTATTCAATTGACGCCAGTAGAAATGTCTTGAATAAGTTATTCAATTCACGCAACTAGGAATCGCTTCAATTGATCTCAAGAATATTCGCAGCACCACCAACTGTTATTCAATTGACGCCTGGCCAAAGTTTGCTAATGCTATAACTGAGCTTCTAAACTAATACTGAGAACGCTACCTACTCGCTTAAAACGGTCCAGTTTGCTGGAATGCTTTGTGTGATATCAACTACCCATTTTTATTGTATCTAGAAGGGCAAAAGAGTAAAATAGCGGAGCCATGAACACCTGTCTCGACTATATCTTTCCATGGACTTGACCTCAATCACACCTGATGTTAAGTGAAGATGAGGCCGAAGGTGGAAGCTTACTGGTCCGGAAACCCCATTCTATTTGGGGCATATTAACATAACTGTTTGGCGGCAGACTTAGATAAGATGGTGGTAGCTAGCCAGGCGGATATTTAAAATACCCTACCACCAACCAAAACGACTACTAAACATGTACCCCGCTGGCGATCGAACCCGCAACCTTCGCTATTATTTACATTGAGCCACGGAGGTGGTCGAAAATATTGTGTTAGGTTTGCTGTATTTAACTCCGGGCGGCCAGGTGGAATAATACTTAATTCAATCGTACATAAGCTTAAATAGAATTGTAAACCCAAAGAAAATTTGAAAAAATAACAACCTAATATTTTACTTCGGCTTAAAATCAGTGTGGTTTCCCCCGGTACTAATCAAATTGATTTTACGACCCATTTTACAGTATCATTGGATAAGATATTTCTAACTTTGTGCGAGTATAATAGTGCTGCCAGAATTAAACATGCGAAAAATCTGATTAACAGTCAGAGCGGTTGTTTGGGTCGTACAGTTGTATAGTACGTGCACGTTGACTTGATAATTTGATTCAGAATCCGCAAAATGTAATTTCAAAATTAATATAATATCTAAAATGCTATAAGGATTTATCAAATCGCCTGCGATCGTAGAGAAGGCGCCTGTCTTAGCCAACGTTTCTACGAGGTAATGTTAGCATTCTGGGTACCCTCTCACATGAAAGCGACCGTTCTACCTTGCTTAGTTTCTGGGCTGAATACGTGTATTGGAGTGTTTGGTTTAATTAGTTTTCTTCAATTTTTTTAATTTTCTACATTTTGAATTATGGTTAAAATAAATAGGTAGTTTAATTTGTTTTAATAGTAAATAATATTATATATTAGCGTTAATAAATTATAAATAACTTTATAGTGTGATACAACTGTATAATTACAACATAAATGCTATTTATTTACGCGATATCTAAATGACTGTAGAATTTTTGTTCTCAGTTCAGATGTTTGTGTTTGCAAAACATTTATGCAAAAAGAAAATAAAAGCTACTAATAAATTGTTGTCCGTGTGGTTTCCGAAAGAATATACTCCGGAGGCGTTTATTATTACTAATTTAATTAAGTTTAAACTTAGCAAGTTTTAACTCACCAGTCAAAATTAAGTGAGCAGGTGCATATTATTACAAAACCTGCCAAAGTGATATAAGCAGTTGATGTGTCACGAGTTGTTGTTGTCAATGTCCAATATATTTTAAAGGCGTGGCTTGTCGTGTTTGTCAGTCTTGGAAAGTTCAAAATTAAACCCACTCAATAAAGCAGATCACAAAGGCACAAGCAGAGGTAGCTACCTCCGTATTGAGCAGATTATACCGGCGTGCTCCTGTCGCGCTTTACGCTTGCATACCCATGATAGTATTGTATCACAGATTAATTAGTGAACACTTAGTACTGGCGTAACTACAGGGCTTTTCCTTGCTGCTTCATTAGCTCTCCGATCGATCGGTTTGAATAATTAGATTTCCTACAATGGGAATACGAGATTAGTAACCATAATTGCTCTGTATTTAGGTACGTTGTAAACTCATACTGCACCGAGTTTAACGAGGAAGGACTTTAATTATAGGCAACCGATAGATTTAAATATTTAATGATTCAATTTACAATTTTGGGAAAGTTTCTCAGTTGATGTTGTACCATTAAAAGAAGGAAATTAACTACATAGTTTCTGTTTAATTTGCAAGGTTTTAATCGAATATTATACTTGTGACTCGAAGTATATATATATAGAAGTATAGTACATATTTTGGTCATAGTGAATTAATGACTTAAGAAATAGTAATAAGCGTCATCCACAACCCTGATTCCTTAGAAGTTCATGCAAACCAAGCTTAATTTTAAGCATCTTGGCACAAACGATTTGTTCTAGACCGCCCTCAGTAAGCCAGTAAAGTATTAATCTTTTTAATTATTAATATTTTGGAGTAATGTACAGAGTTTAAACGAACTGAACCGTTTCACTAAAGTCAGGCATACAATTACATTTCTTATTGTAAATATGGATTAAAAAGTTTTCTATGGAAATAAAATTTACAAAATATATCACAAATTGTAGCGGCTTTAATAGATTAATAGGTCTGTGTGTAGAGGCTACTATTTTTGATTTTGTCAATCTTGTTGTCAATCAAAGTGTTTTAATAAACATAAATTATAAGATCGTGTGCATAATTCAATTGTTCATTACAAACAATTGATTAGAATTTGATAGTTTACCTTCTGACTTGGTATCTAAATTTTGAACTGTTCGAAGTGTCTTCCCTCTACCACGACGTACCCGCAACCGACGAAGTAAATAAAATAAAATAACATACAAACTGCCAAATTGAGAAACTTCTCCTTTTTGAATTTTGTTAAAAAAGGCAAAATACTTTGTCTGATTTTCTTTCTGATTGGCTTTCATTCGGTAGTCGCCAGCGCCACGGTACTATAATCACAATTCATTCTCCTCTACATATCCCTTAAAATAAGTAACAGCGGGAAGATGCCAGCATCCAGACTCTTCCTTCGCCAGCTGTATTTGGTTTCTAACATATTATGTAAAAGAGAAATAGTAGCGAAACAGTAATCAAGTCCTGTGGTAAACTTTATATGGAGCTTCCGATTGAAAACCGCAGACTTGTATGAGGACTATGAAATATTAAGTCATTAGATTTATGTGAAAGAGGAAGTGCTTCACGATGTTATTTATTATGTAACGTTACTGTGATTAATAAGCATTGTAAGACTGAATTTAATCAAATTTATTTCACCATTGGATCAGAAATTCAATTTTATGTTAGACTTGTATATAATCTGCTTCTTAAAATACAATCTTAGATTAAGAAGCAGGGCTACATTTATGAAATCAAGCGCTTCCGCCCTACCTTTTATCTTAGTAGCCTTTCTACTACTTCAACATCAATGTTGATTGCGATCTGATAATGTCCGTGGAGTATTAATTTAGACAGTCGGGTTTTACTTGACTCTGCCCTATGGAATTAGTCTGTTGGCTGTTTTGCATCGCTACACACCCATTTGCTAAGAGGATGTGTAAAACTTTCTTTCTTTATTACTTTTAATAATTATAAGATAGCAATAGAGTTCCGTAGATCACCCATAAATTCAGTAGATGCCATGCAGAGTACCACTTTTATCTATGATTTTTTTACTCTAACTGTTGAATTATTCCAAGAGAGAGAGAGAGAGATAAAACATTTTATTTGAGGATACAACCTAAAGGTAGCAACTAAAGTTGCTAACTTGATAAGTTTATTTTTAGATGATCTATTTCGGCAATTGCCACTTTTGCTCCAGACCATTTCTATTGAATATTTTTATTTAAATACGGAAGCCCTGTTTAAATTAAGAGAGACAAATTTTACTATTAGTAATATTTTCTTGTTGTAATTTATTAGCGAATACCTTATTCCCGCTCGCGAATTAAAATGATATCGCAAAAAGTATATAAACAATACCATACTGTACGAATATCAATTTACCATAAAGTCATTAATATCCAATGTTTTTATGTGATACAATCATATATGATAAAACAGAAAATTATTATTATAAAATAAATAGAACAGAATTTATGACACTTCAATGCATACAGAAAAAATATCTTGGGTATGGTTGACATTATGCACAAATTTTTAACCGTTCATGTTTTTAGTCAGGAGCAGTACTAATCAATAAATCAATTTGTGGTGGGAAAATATTGTATTTATAGAGCAATTAGGTTCCCTACATTTATATTTACGTCGCTAAATTAACAAAATATAAGGTTAACTTATTTATTAGACATTCAAATGCCTACGATGTTTCCCTAACCGCCGTAAGCTCCAAGTTAAACCACATAGCTTTCACAACCAGTGAAATTTAATCACGTGACTTGAATAGGTTAAGGCGGCGACGTGCACTTTGACTAAAATGATGTTACAATTACTCCAAAGGTACGAAACGTCAAGCTCTTGACGTGACTTATGTATGACATTCATTTCACATACATAATATATGTACACACTCTTGCTTGTAGCCCACAACAGGAGCAAATTGAAAAAATGTGCACATGATAAAGGTAGTCGTAAAGCAAGGTAGTCGAACTTAAATTAATACTCATCTACTACACACTCATACTATTGTATCAAGTGAGCTTCAACAAGCCTACTAAGCTCGACATATGTTGACTCTTAACAAGTTGTCATAGCAAACTATGTCTGACATTGAGTCATAATTAGCAATTTAAGAAGTTGAATAGGCTAGATATCATATATTATATATTCCGCTGGTTCAATTTGTTGGGAGCTGACTGCTATAATGTGGTAGCATTATTAAAAGGAGGCAGAAGTCCACTTCCCAAATACCCACCACTCAACATATGAACAGTAGATGAGTGAAATTGGCAAGGCAATTTCAGTATTCACCCATTAATTGTGAAAAATACACTTACATAATTAATTACTTCGATGCCAATGTCGACTGTACCTACATGGAAATTTATATTAATTTTATATACCCATGTTAAGTGTTACATAACTTTTGATATACTTCCTTTTCACATTAACTCTGTGTACGCGATTATTGCAAATGACGAACATTTATTAGTTGAGGATTTAGAATTGTCGTCGTGCTAAAAGCTGGAAATATTAACCCTTAACTAATTGCGCGAGGTTTATTTGGACCCCAGTGCACATTTAAAGTTGTGTCATTCACCTAATTTTGTAAGTATCTTCTCTACGAGCCTAATAGCTTTCTAAAACGCTCATTACTTCTTGATTTACTTGCATACGTATCCCAGAATTGCTTTATATGGTGTCTGCAAAGTGAGTCTGGGGTTCAAACGGATCAAGCGCGAGCACCGTGACTTTTTTGGAAGTGAGATTTTTTCATACTATTCCAAAAATAAGTGAAGTGAAGTATGGAAATTGTGAGACAGGAATTTTCAACGACACCTCCTCAATCAAATTCCATTTGACTATGCTCTGTGCTGATTGTCTAGAATAGAATAGAAAGCGTTTATTTGACACATTGGACGACACATTAGATAAACAAAAACGGAGAGAAAAAAATAACAATAACATACTTAATATACAGCTAAAAATGATAAGATCAATTAGAAATCGGTGTCGTAAAGTGGTGCCAAAAAGGTCTCCACTCAGCATGAGTTGCAGTTGTATTAATAACTACAACGCTGATTTTCTGTGGAGCCTCGCGTGACGTACGGACGTTTCACCAACACTGAATATAAATAAAAAGTAGTGTGTGGAATAAAAATTAATAAAAATTGAGTGAGAATGTTATAAATAAGTGTTAACAAAAATGCAGGGTTACTATGTATATGCTGACAGGTTTCGGCATGTAAAAAGAATAGAATCAACCCGTCCCTTACCGTGGGTATCGTAAAAGACGACTAAGAGACTTTCCACCAAAAAACATCGGTGACGGGCTCACCCCCCTGTCACGTGTGCATTTCTGTATATTTCGAAAGGTGATCAAGCATTAACTTTTGATACTTGGAACACCCAAATGCTAATACTTCGATGTCTGGATATTTCTGACCACCCATTTGTGGTAAAGGTCATGCGTTATGTGTTGTATGCCAACATCTTGAGTATATGTTACTTCGCCTCACTGATTGATCAGAAATATTTTATTAATAAACTAGTCTTGTCGGTATTCCCCTTGACCAATTAGACATATTTTATTTATGAGACATGCCGGTATTGCACATGCACCCTTATTACATGGATTAATTAAATATAACAACGGTTTCAAACATTCAGTAAGGCATGACAATTTAATAGAGAATGGTAAATTCTGTCGGACATGCTCTATATAGATATTTTGCCTGGAGTAGAACCGTAAATGTTAGCTTTGAAATTGTAGAAATCTCGAACCTTGTAAATGAAGTCTTCAGTTAGCTCCAGTTTCCATTGTAAATAATTCTCCCATTTCATTTGTATAAATCACTAGCTTTCCACACACGGCTTTGTGTGCGTGGAATAAGTTATCCTGCGGAAACTACTCACTTTATCAGGATAAAAAAATGTCGCATGACTTAATCTAGGGCATTTTCTATTTATATATATACCAAATTTCATCCAAATCCGTTGAGCTGTTTCGCCGTAATTGAGCAACAAACAACAAACAAACATTCAAACTTTACCACACAAAACCACAGGGTAAGGCCTACGTTTGGTTTTGAATGCAAAACAATACTAGAACTGTTTGTAATTTTACATAAAAAACGTCAAATATTTACCCTAAAATAAAATTGATAAAATGACCATTATAAAACCGATTTAGATTTAGAAACCGAGACAATAGTAGAAGATATGTATTAGGTAGTGTCTACGGTGCATAATTGAAGTAGTGCATATCGCGGGAATAAGTGAATGCATTTTTGGCATCCAATACTAAGTCGTCAAAGAGAACGGTATAGTTTGCAAAGGAAGCCGTAAAAATTTCGGTGGAAAATTGTTGGTAAACAGGTGTGGATTCACGAGTTAACACGATATGCATGACTTTGATGACAACATTTATAGGACAAAATGTCATTGTAGTATTATCTTTGTTGTACTCATATCTAAATCTATGATTAACACTCATTACAAATATGTAGGTATTGACATTCATTTCACCCGAAGAGTGTCAACATAACCTTCCAAACTCTGTCATCCGAAAGACAAATGAAACCGACGAAGTACAAAGTTAATAAAGAGCATTTTCATTGTTTATTTAGCTACGCTTCGCTCATCGAGTGAGTATACATTGACGGGCGTCTCACATAAAGCCAACCACTACATGGAGCTTGTATTGACCGTAATTGTACCGAAACTTGCCAAAAATATTCTATGCGAGTAATCAATAAAGTTTAATTTCATAATATTATAAATATAATATTTGAAAACGTCATGGCATACAATTATCGCTCATACATAGAGAAGAGCGAGCAAGAAACTCATTTGCTCTTTTTAAATAAGTATTTTTACAATTTATGATTCGATAAAGATAAAGAGAATAAAGCCGAGCGATCCATGTCCATGCATTCTTTTTTTTTTTTTTTTCGTTTTATTCTCTCCTCTAGGAGAAGGCAAAGGGATCTAGCCCATAACAGCCATGTCTTATTTCTCTTATTTCTTCAGTTTGTAAGTCAGTCTCAGTCAAAACAAGTAATTCGTCGTATACTTGGCGTATACAGAGTCTAGTCACGGTCAATTCATTCTTCAGTAAAGTGGCAGAATGCTTTACAAAAGATTTTGGCGGCTTCTTGTGGGAACCCGAAAGCTCCCTTAAGCACTTTAATTTACACTTCCCTTCACTTGTACACCATCACTAACGTTTGCTGCACAATATTCTGCCATTATTAAGCTTCAAAAGTTAGAATGCACAAAATATAAGAATTATAAAGAAAAATGCAACTTCACTCGCCGAGTTCCCGCCAAAAAGCCCCATGCATTCTTATCATCAAGATGTTTTATAATAGCCTTTGGCACATAGTTTCCGATTAATGTTTTAATTCCGGATTAGGTACATGAGTTCATTCTAGTGAATCACTAGGGACACGAGAATATTTTTAGAGGTGCAATAACTAAACGGAAGTGACAGAAATGTAAGGCAACAGTGATATCATGGTTCAGTTCGAGGTCAGTTTTAGTGATTAAATAGTGGGTTGGAAAACTGTCTAGTCTTAGTTAAAAATCAAAAAAAATAAATTATTATCTAGCTGTTTTACGTAACAATTGTTATAAAGAACAGTTACAATACTTAGGCACTTGAGCGCGAATCGCCTTCTCAAAGACCTCGAAGTCATAAAAATCTATTGCTTGTTGAATGTTTTCGACAAAATCAGTCTTTTACTACAGACTGAGTCCTATTATGGACCCCATTAGATAAATACCAAAATAACATTTTACTAAAAGGAAACCTAACTTAATTTTTAAAGATGAGAAAAAATGCATTTATGTTATTTGAAAAAATCCTTCCAGCCTAATAAAATCGAATCGTCAAACACTATCATTTACGAGGGAAGGCCAGTGGGATGTTTAAGGGATGAGATGATGATGATGGGCAAGATAGGATATACTCACACTGAGTGATGAATAGAAGAGATGATTGGAAGAAACATAGTATATTGGGCTGAGCCCAAATAATGGCAAAATCTCTCTTTAAAATCTGTAGTTGCATTTGTACGTAAGAACAAAGAAATATAATTATATGAGTGCAGTTTTTCAGTACATAAAACATTCACTGTTGTACAATACACAGTTTATAATCGTTTGTTCAAATTGGAAACAGATGAAATTAATACCGGTTGATTATTGTGTTAATTGTGGCAGTATAGCACGTACAAGTGTTTACCGATCGTGCACTGAAGGGTTGAGAGATTTAGCTGTACCCGATATCGGTCTACTCATCATCAAACATTAAATATTGCAACCCGTGTTTAATGTTCCAGTTTAACAATTATAACAAAATTGTGCAATATAAAACAATATCGAACTAATTTACAGCGTGAATTTGCCTTCATGAACGTAATTTTTATTTTTTTCTTGCTAAATGTAGGTACTCTATTAAATAAAATGTGTTCTATTTAGTAACTTAAAACCGACCTACAAAATTAAATTTTTAATTTTTTAATTATATGTATACAGACGGCAACTATTTTCTACAACAGGGTATATCAATATCAAATGTCTGTTGTTTTCGTGAAATGGTTTCTGAAATACAAACGTTCCGTTTTGCCATTATTTGTACGGTACATTTAAGAATAATAAATACAAACGCCCGAATTGAGAACCTCCTCCTTTTTGAATACAGTTCAATCGAGAAACTTCTCCTATTTGAGGTGAAGTGGGCGCTGTATTGGACATTGGAGAGCCCCCGACTAGGTACAGAGGCCACTTGAATCTTGTTCTATTGCTATGATCAAAATTTGCACTGTAGTATAGTTGTATTGAAAAACACAGTCCACTTGAGAAACTCCTAATTAAGATGAGATGTGCGTAGTATGGGATTTTGGGGAGAAAGAGCGAAAGTCTTGGTGAACAAATGACTCTGTGTTCGATAATTATCATCAAACATTTGCACTATATTACACTACAACGCATTTTTATTAAATAGGTGCCGATTGAGAAATTTCTTCTGATTGAGGTGAGATGTGCGCGGCATTGAACATAGAAGGCTGGGTGAACTTATGACGTTAATCTTGCGTTCTATTGTTACTTAAAAAATATACACTGCATTTTATTGAAAAAGGTGACTGGCAGCCGATCTATTCAAGGGGCTAGAGGTCCACATTCAGCTGTGGGCAAGTTGAATTGATGATCAAGTTTAAAATTTTAATTGCTCCTGTTTCAGGCTACACTCTGTATATGCTGCACCATGACCAGCACTTTTGTAAGTGCCGACAACCGTTCACGAAGGGACAAGGGTTGATACCGGGGGGAAGGTTTCAGTCAAATTCGTTTTACAGATTCATTTTGAGGCACATATAACGAGTGTCGAGCTCCTTGTGGTGTTTTCAAGGGCTCTCATGCGTGGTTTGTGTATTCATTTTAAAACCAAATTTGTTGTCGAATTTTCGGATTGCGGCAAAGTACCTACTAATTATCTTTTGTGATCTTTGATATTTGCGATATGCATGCATCATGAGGTTAGAATTTGCGAACATGACGGTTCATTCTCCCTCTTCTTCTTCAATGTATAATTATTACGTAATATTCATAGTTGTAAGTAGTTTCTAAGATATAATGATATACCAAATTACGTTTTTCCCAGGAACATTTCACCGAAGCGTGACGCACTAAAATGTACTCAACAGTCGGCGAATTGTGCTTCGGCGACGCGTTTTAATAATTCGGTACACTATCCCACTCAGTAGTTTAAGCATGAAAGTGACAAATACATAATTTCGCATTTATAATATTATATGTTAGTACAGATACTATGGATTAATTAACTTACCTTATACACTCCAATCATCAGCAGAATACAGGACATAAATCCCATAGAACTGCTCACCAGCAGAATAATGTTGAGCGAGACGGTAACTGTGAACAAAATAATATGTGAATAATTTGAACTGAGAAAAATTTGCAGATTTTATTACTCGGTATAGCGTAAGTAGATTATACTCATGAGATGTTTGAATGACTGTTGCAGACAGATGGTTAAATTATCATTAAATTGGATGCTTAGATGGCGGACATTTCCTGCAATACAATACTCTTTATTGCACAAAAGGAGAATACACATTGTACAAAACACAATACAGAAAAGAGTACAATCATTGGAAAGTGCGATGCGTAAGACTAGGTACCCAAAGGAACGTAACCAAACCATTCTGAGTATATAGAATAGTATTCTGTGAAAGCAGAAATGTCTGTCTCACATTACGATCCGCCTAGGCATTCAAATAAATGGCTAATTTAACGACCTGCCTACATGTCTGTGTTGTTTAGAACTTCATCTTTTGCAGATAAAAGATGGAGCTAACGTTTATAATTATTACGCTCTCAACTGCGCCTCCGAAGGCTTAGCTTGTTTTAATTTTATAATATGGAATAATAGGGAAATGTAGCTTATGTTCTTCTCCGACCCTTCAACTTTTCCATGTGCAAAAATTAAATCGCCCCGATGCTCCGTAACGCCGTGAAACAAAGAAAACAAACCCACTTTCGCATTTATGACACGATTATGTAAGTAACAATCAGACACACTTTTGATAGTTACCGAAAATCGCTCAGCATATGGGAAAATTGCTCAGTGTATGAAAAGATCTATGAGTTACTCTGATAGACAAGATCCGAAACGAGTTGATTTGCCAGGGACCCAAAATCGTTGACATAACTCTGAAAATTAGCAGTTTGGATTGACATGGACAAGTTATATCTGTCGCGGAAGATAGATGGAAAAAAAATATGGAGCGGCGATCTGCGTCGGGCTGCTGTGTGACGTCGGTTGACGCTAATGAGGGAGTTACTTAACTGGTAGGAGCAATAGAAAATACTTTGAATTATGCTAATGAATATAAACACAGCAATCATAATAATCTAACATCACTAGCACTGATAATTGGGACAGTAGGTGATAGTAAAACACACACTCTAACAGCTTATCATCCGAAAGTCGATAGATAAACGGACCGCGCCAAACATAGATCATTTTGAATTAAAGGCACTTATATAGAAATTCTTGGCCTTGTGGCTTCAAACAGTGAAGAATATAACGCTTCTCTTTGCGTGGATATGTGGTATACCGCTTTATAAGGCGACTAAGTTATCATGAGCATAACAGCACAGATAGTGATGAGGTTTGGAGTAGCAACAATATTGGTGAAGAGTTCTCTTAAGACAACTCCTCCAATGAAAATGGCGCCACGGTAGAGGCTTATATTTGGCAGTGGGCAAGTATTAGGCGGTTGCACACCATGGCGAGAAATTATAATTACCACATACTTTTATCCCACCTCCCTATGGTGAGTGTAAAGTTACTAGATAATATACTGCGATTACTAAAATATAGGCATTAGAAAATTTTGTTAAATATAAGTATATTTATAGTATCTTCGATTATTCACCTCAGTGAATAAAAAATCTTAGTTAAATCGATTCGAAATAACAAAACAATCACTTTCTACCTGTAGCTGACCAACTTCAACAATAGCATCTAGGGCCATTGCAAGAATAGCAAGACCTAGTGTATCTTCTCTCAAGACAGTGCTAGTCAAACACTATCGAGAAAAGATCAAGTTCCACTGAAAACGAGCCTGAACTCGAACTGAACGAGAAAAACGCTCTCGCAGAATTCAACCCGCAAGATAGAGTAAATAATTCCTATCCCGCATGGATGGTACAATTCAATTACCCACATTCACAAGTTGGTGAAAATAGTGAGGATGCCTGCAACGTATAGAGACAAAGTTCTAGAAAATTCAGAATCGGGAAAGAATTTATCCACTGCTATATGACGCTAATTCTGTGTTGTGTGTATGCGTAATACTGGTTGGGTTATTAAACCTTTTCAGAGTCGAGACATTCTCCAGCGCTGCATGACACTATTTTGATATGATAAATTGTTGTTAAAAACTTACTCGTTACTAAACTTACTGACGGAGGAATAAAATTGATGTAATGGCTCTGAGATAACTGGGAGGTGATTATTTATGAGAGCTCTGCACAAATGACACTACTGTCTACCAATGTGTGCCGTACGCTCACGCTAGATCCCTAATGTGAAGGACCTCTAATATGGAACCAAAACGGACCTAATAATAAACTCAACCCATGGTATAGATATGCAAAAATATACCAACATGCCGGTTCGATCCGCTCCGGAAAATCCATAAAGCTCTTCAGGTTTGTTCACAAATTTACTTTGACCTTTGAGTGGATGGGGTATTTTGGTATCGAGTGACAATATTAAAGGAAAAATAAATCTTGAAAATCGTTTCTCTATTATTGCAAAGATAACAATAGAGAAGCAATTGAAAATAGATGCATGCATCCAGTTAGCAACATTCGTTAGTTGGATGCAATGCAGCACAAGCCTGTATAGTTGAAAAGTCAATTGGACGATATTTGCATGAGCGGATATGCTATTTCAAAGGTTTCAACAATAATTTGTAAAATAAAACAAGTTCGCTCCCGATATGATGAAAATCGATGGCATGTAATATCTATCTATGTCTCAATCCGATCTCCAAGCTTACCAACTGAGTAATATAAACTGGAATGAGCAATAAATATTTTCAAAGTCGTTATGTATGAACAAAGAGGGGTGTGGTGTGATGTTAAAATTTTTCATTTCATCCGTATTTTTCGTTGCCTATTCTCAAGCATAATATTTTCAATCACAAATACAGTAGCCCCGCAATTTATTAAGCAAAATACCTGTTGACATTATCTGGCCTACTCGGCCGACAACATGACAAAAGTTGGCACCCAACCGCGTGGACAGCTTTGTAGTATTGCTGTGTCGAGACCCAAAACTATTTATGTTATAAACTGCGGTCGGACCCACTTGTAAGTATAGTAAAATGTATATCCACTCGTATCTACATAATTATCAACTGTATTTGGAGAAAAAAAATGCATTTTAATTTTCAATCTTTTCGCCACCAAAGTAACTAAACAACATAGCATCTCTCTAATCCTTACGCTAAACAATGCCCAAAACAAAATAAACATTACGTGTAAAGGCAAATATGTAGACGGCAAAACCGTAGACGGTAAATGTCGATGTTGACGTGTGTGTGAGGCATCAAATTTAATGACAGCATTTGACGTGGCGACGGAAAGGTTAAACCAAGCATCAATTGTAAACATTTCCTTGAAGCGTAATTTTCATTTGTAAGTATAATTTATATTTAGCAACACCGGGTTCAGGTTACGTATTTGAAGTCGAAACGTCAGGCCTGTAGGATACGGAAACGCAATGATTTTTTAAAGTTTGTCGTCGCGTTTCTATAAGACCTCGGGTAACAAAAGACCTGGTAGTTACCTCGGACAGCGGAATAGCCTTGCCTATCAACTGGATACTACTGCCAGTGTTTAGGGAGGGAGGGATCAAAACTCGAACCTCGAACACGATTTCTACAGTTTATAGTTATGCGGGAGCTGAAGATGGCGAATTATGGTCTGTATTTATTGTAGCTATCTTCTTTTTACTCCGTATTTTAAATGACTCTTTATTATGACTCTTTATTATATAAGGCATATTACAAAATTGACGAATATCTAAACGATAAAAAAGCCTGGTGTGACTAATTTATGTATTTTAATTTAAATCATTGTTAAATGACATTCAAAAAGTGATATCGTGTATCCTACTTTGAATAAATGACTTTGACTTGACTTTGACTTATATTAAGTGACTCTTCGTGTTCTTAAATAATTATCTTCATAACCATTTATAAAATAAATATTATCTACGATAAGTAAGTTGAATTATTGTAAGTAAAGAGTATTTGTATTGTATTGTATTGTATTGTATTGTATTGTATTGCATTGCATTGCATTGCATTGCATTGCATTGCATTGCATTGCATTGCATTGCATTGCATTGTATTGTATTGCATTGAATTTTATTTGTAGTAAAATACTGGAAATACAACTTATGACTACTGGGAATTGTTAGGAATAAAACTACGGAATCGCTGATCCCGTTTTTTCTAAATCGCCTTATACAGATGGTAACAATCAGAGGCAATGTTCACTTTTTAGTTCTCGCACTGAATTGCGCACTCAACATTAATTTTGTTTGGAATGATTTCATGAATTTACAATAACAAAGTAAAATACTGCTGTAGGTATATCGCACATTGGGCACGTTTTAGAGAATTCTCTTCTGTAGGGTTACCGCATTGATCCATTTAAAATTATTGTAATATAAGGCAATAATAACCATATTCAGTTTGGAGTAAAATTTTATGACTTCAAAATTTTGCTTTCTAGCGATTTTGTTTGCATTAAAGTTATTCTGAAGAATTTAAAGATTTAAACTTTGTTCAAAGAATAAATTTCTCGAAACTCTTAGGATTAATTAAGACGGCGCGGCAACGCAGCGTTGGAGGGAAGAGTGGTCGGGGGAGGTTAGAGCCTCTTTGTTTTCACACCGCAATGGATACAACAACACAATTAGTCCACATAATCGAAGTAAAATTGTGTTTGTAACATTGTAATTAGCTTTTAACTTATTTCCTAGTTCGAGTTTACAGCAATATAATTTCCAGTATTAAGCCGGGGCCATACGAAACAGGACTGTGAAGGAGTTTACGATGTTGTTATGTGTAAAATATTATGGGAGAAGACACAGCTACGCGCAGCGCTGTCGGTGTACACAGTCCAGCGCGTAGCGGCTTACGACGTTTTGATGTATGTAATATTATGAGAGATATCACAGCTACGCGTAGCGCTGTCGGTTTACACAGCGCGTAGCAGCTTACGACGTCTTAATGTGTGAAATATTATGGGAGATATCACAGCTACGTGTAGCGCTGTCGGTTTACACAGCGCGTAGCAGTTTACGATGTTTTAATGTTTGAAATATGATGGGACATCTGCCGTCTGTGTCATCACACAGCCGCGCGCAACGCTGTCGGTATGTACAGCATAAGGCATAGCACCTGACAACGTTATAATGTGTGAAATTTTATGAGAGATGACACAGCTACGCACAACGCTGTTGGTATGCACAGTCTAGCGCGTAGCAGTATACGACGTCTTACTGCGTGAAATATTATGGGAGAAGACACAGCTACGCACAGTCCATTTTCACTATAGTGAAATCATTAAAAATCTTGATAAAGAGCTGTTTAAATGTTATTTAATTTTTTTATTTGACATTTTAATATTTTGACACCAATAATTAGATATCAAATATCGTGTTTACTTTTTGTTTGTTTCTGTATTGTGTAATTCTTCTCTGTTTGTATTTTTTTCTAAAGTAAATTTTTAACTCTCCATACAGAATTAAACAAGTAAAATTAAATAAAATTTTATTTGCAGGTTCGTGGGTAAAATGATCTTTAATAGTATACGTTTTCCAACATAACCTGCCAATTGTGGCGTGCAAATATCAAAATACAATACAATTTAAAATAAAGAAAAAAGAATGTCATGCTAGTCAATTGAATTCATTACTAATCCAAAATGTCAAATGATTAAAAAATTATAATATTAATAACATTTGTCCGAAAAGTATTTAAATATCAATTTCGTGAATGTGTTAGTGTCTTTACTCTTGAAGTAGTCAGGTAGATTGTTGTAATTCTCATGGACATGCAATAAGAATTCCTACTATATATTTGCAACCGTTGCAAGGGAACACACAGTTTGTGGTTAAAAACTTCCCGTTTGTTCCAAACATCGTGTTTTCTAGTGAATAAGTAAGAATGCTTGTGCACAAGCACACAAATTATGAGATTTGATATAGAAACGTGGGAGTGGCAATATTTTAAATTTTTTTAACTACGGATTACGACTACAAGGCAACTTTTCCCACTGAGAGCTCTAATACACTTTTTTTGTGCTTTAAATATAACATCAATCTCCACAGAACATCCCCAGTGTAGAATTCTTTATCTCAGAATTGATGATAGGCCATTAAATTAACTTCTTTAATGGTTATGTATTAGGCGATTCAACACATATACATATCTTTCTGATACTTTTCGTTAACATCTTATTAAGATACTTAAGTAGCCAAAATTGACTGTAATCAGGATGTCGGAGGATTGGGTGTGATGGCACGTATGTATGCAGTTATCTCTAGTCTCGAAATAGTATAAAACATAGTCGCTATTCGCGTCTGTCTGTTTGTGCACTTAGTTGTTCTAAACAACGCAATGGATTTTTATTCGGTTTCCACTATCTTTTAGAGAGTCTTCCAGAAAATTTATATGTAGAATACATGCCTATTATATTTAATAATACCTGCGCAAAACCGTGGTAGGTCGCTAGTATTAAATAAGACGACCTGTTTGGTGTAGTGGTTAGAAACTCTGCTGCTATACCAAAAGGTCGCGGGTTCGAATCCCGCTAGGCGTATACGTTTGTATGATGAATACGGACATGTGTACCCGAGATAAGGATGTCTTTTATTATATATAAATGTATTTATTTACAAAAAAAAATGTCTTTGTATAGTGTATCAACCATCTGGTATCCACAACACAATCCTAAGTTGCTTAGTGTGGAACTAGATGGCGCTGTCTGTGTATGTCCAAAGATGTCCAAGGATATATTATATAATATAGTACTTACTAGGTGTTATTTTCTCTGGTTCCAAGAAACTTTCTGACTCCGGGTCTTCCATGGCTCCGCTTAAGTATCGTTGTTCCACTTCTATAAAGCGCGCCATAGTGACGATGGTCACTGCGAAGTACACCTGCAAAAACTCTTGACGTTTATAAAAAATAATAACCAATTGATTTTTTTTACGCACAATGATGCAATGAGGATGATCATCACACCGTATATTAAGTGAAAATGAGGCCGAAGGTAGAAGCGCGGCCATCGAAAACCAGTAACTTATTCGGGGAACTCAGCAATATAAGGCAGATATTATGAGACGCTTATTACAGATTGTTACTCATACAGAGATCTCCGCTTGAGGATTTTTTTTTATTCACGACGGGTTGGTACTTGACCTCAATCACACCTGATGTTAAGTAAAGATGATAGTAATGATAGATGATAATAATTAGATAATAATTTTATAATATAAAAACCTTTTTTTAAAAGAGCGACCTCTCGAGTTTCTTGCTTGTAACACAACAATACTATTGACATTGCTGCTTGACGGCAGATTTAGATAAGATGGTGGTAGCTAGCCAGGCGGACATTTAAAATGCCCTACCACCAACCACACCGAGTACTTAAACATGTACCCCGCTGGGGATCGGACCCGCGACCTCCAAATCGTAAACCCAGTGTTGTTTACATTGAGCCACGGAGGCGGAGGATAGTTAAAAAGGGACAGCTTTATGTAACTTGTACAGCGGCATCTCTAACTATGCTCAAGCGCAGATCTACGCTTGAGCAACATTCTAAAATACAGGCCTTAAAGTACTAAGACATGAACCCGCCACTTCTGATTTTTATGTATTATAATATTTTAACAGAATCCATTTCAATAGCATCGAGATAATTGTCAAGTTAATCATTACGCAAGCCTCAACAATAGTCTGGTCTAAAATCGGGAAACGCGATGATAGGTAGGATGACGATAGGTAGGTCACATTCAGTTTCCGTGAATTAAGTAGGTATATAGATCGTCAAGTTTAAAATCTCCAGCTTTTATACTTAAATTTTCATTGTAAATTTGTTAAAAAAGTTTTAGTTTAATGGCTATTTTGTAAATTGATGCCTTCATCATAGTTACTCTTGTATTGTCAATATTCCAGATGTGACCCACGAATGCCCCTGAAACTCAAGGGGAAAATATACAAAACCATCATAAGACCTGTCACCATGTATGGATCTGAATGTTGGGCAATGAAAGAAACTGATGAAAGTAGAATGCATGTGGCAGAGATGAGAATGCTAAGATGGATGTGTGGTGTGACTAGAATGGATAAGATCAGGAATGAGTATATCAGAGGAAGTCTAAAAGTGGCGCCAATAACAGAAAAGCTGAGGAGTAATAGGTTAGCATGGTTTGGGCACATTATGAGGAGAGATGAAAGGCACGTAACAAGACGAATGTTAAGTATGAATGTGGAGGGATACAGAGGTAGAGGAAGACCAAAGAAGGTGTGGGTAGACTGCGTGAGGAATGATATGTGTGTGAAAGGGGTGAGTACGGAGATGACGGCTGATAGAGGAGAGTGGAAGAGGATGACATGTTGTGCCGACCCCATCTAGAGTGGGATAAGGGCAGGAAAATGATGATTGTCAATATTCCAGATATTGGTAGCAACTGCCAGCTGTAAATCATTTGTAGATAATAAATAAGCTGATATATTCTCTGATTAATACCAACAACCATAATATTTCATAACACTTTAAATTTGTCTGTCTAGGTGTCCACCTATGCTGCTCATATCGAGATCGTATCTATTACAAGCTTTTATTTACTTTCACCTGTCCCGTTGTCTGTAATCAAATCTTGCAACTTAAATTTGATCCACTTCCCGGTTTCCGATTGAGCTGAAATTTAGAATGCATGTATAAATCGGATGACAATGCAATATTATTGTGACATAGAGCTGATCTGATGATGGAGCTGGAAGGTGGCCATAGGAACTCCGTAATTAAATGATGCAACCCTATCGAGTTTGAGCTCATTAGATTCGTCTTGACAAGTACTTTGATACTATATGGTAATCAGGGTCTGATGATGGAGCCGGAAGGTGGCCATAGGAACTCCGTAATTAAACGATGCAACCCTATCGAGTTTGAGCTCATTGGATTAGTCTTGACGAGTACTTTGATACTATATGGTAACCAGGGTCTGATGTTGGAGTTGGAAGGTGGCCATAGTAACTCCGTAATTAAACGACGCAACCCCATCGAGTTTGGGCTCATTGGAATAGTCTTGACGAGTACTTTGATACTATATGGTAACCAGGGTCTGATGTTGGAGTTGGAAGGTGGCCATAGGAACTCCGTAATTAAACGACGCAACCCCATCGAGTTTGGGCTCATTGGATTAGTCTTGACGAGTACTTTGATACTATATGGTAACCAGGGTCTGATGTTGGAGCCGGAAGGTGGCCATAGGAACTCCGTAATTAAACGACGCAACCCCATCGAGTTTGGTCTCGTTTGATTCGTCTTGACGAGTCTCTTGCTTTAGGAAGAAGAATACACAAATGTTTAAAATAATAGCACAAGATCAATTAATTGATGGATCAAAAAAGAATGATCAGATTGATATTAATAAAATAATACACACGGACATTAACAAAACAGGAGGTCTTCCAAAAGAACTAGAAATATTTGTTGGTGCTAAAGTTATGTTGAGGTCTAACGTTGACGTTGCTAAGGGACTTGTGAATGGAGCAATAGGTCACATCACTGAAATCATATGGCCGTATTACAGACGTGCTCAACTATACGATAGCGATGTACCATCGGTTCGCGTAGACTTTGGTAACGATGGCATTCAGATAATACACCCTAAATCAGTTCAATTTCCTGCTAAATTTAATCACGGCACAGCTGAAAGAAGAATGCTCCCGATTGTCTTGTCTTGGGCTTCAACTGTGCATAAAATGCAGGGAACTACTGTAGATCATGCTGTTATTTATCTAGGCTCCAAATTGTTCGCTGCTGGTCAAGCTTATGTAGCTTTAAGCCGAGTTAGGTCTTTAGCAGGTCTTCAAATCGAAGAACTTGACTGCTCCAAGTTGACGTCGAAGAAACCTTGTAATGTTGATGCATTAAAAGAAATGGATAGAATGAGAAACGTTACAAATAACTAACAAGTGATTACATAATTTCAACATTATTGATATTTAAATCAGTACATATTACATATCATGTGAACGAACTACGGACTTCATAACGGAATAACGCTGCTACGCGCTGCGAACTACGTCGTAGTAAATCTCGAATTAAAAATAGAGGTACTAAAAAGTTAAAAATAAAATTAAAGAAAAAAAAACCTTTTTAAAAACAAGCTTTTATTATTTGTTTATAAAATGAACTAAAAAGTTAAAAATAAATTAACTCTAAAAAGAAATATAACACTTTGTAACTTGATTGTAACCTTTAACGACAAATAAGCGTCTTCGTCTAGGACAAAATAATTCCATATTGTACAAATTTATTTAATTTTAACACTAAAACTTTTCACCATACATAATTATTCAATCTCGTCCCCCCTCTTTATCATAGTCCCCATTTATAAATGAAAGTGTGTTACATTTAATACAACACAACATTTTCCTCAAGCTATCACAATGTAACACGCTTTCATTTATAAATGGGGACTATGATAAAGAGGGGGGACGAGATTGAATAATTATGTATGGTGAAAAGTTTTAGTGTTAAAATTAAATAAATTTGTACAATATGGAATTATTTTGTCCTAGACGAAGACGCTTATTTGTCATTAAAGGTTACAATCAAGTTACAAAGTGTTATATTTCTTTTTAGAGTTAATTTATTTTTAACTTTTTAGTTCATTTTTTTTTAGGTGGGTCTCATATTAGGGCGTCACCGCTGCGGAGGGCCGCACCACTCTGTATGCAATTCATTAAGACTAAAACGTCAAGAACTTGACATACACTTGGAACCACATCACAGGGAGAGAAGGTCGCGTAAAAGTGCCCATGACGTCATCGCGTCGCTATACAGTCGTGTTGTGTAAACTCAACCTCGCAGAGAGGAGCTTCAGAATAAGATTCTCCCACTCTGCGGTGTGTTAGCGGAGGATCGCCTTACATATACTCAAAACTTTAATTACCTAATATTTCGCTAATAATATTTCACAACGTAAACTTATACGTCAATCACGTCTGTATTAAAAAGATTAATTTTTAACATTTTTTACAAAAAATTACGGCTCCAATATTTGTATTAATTTTGTTTAGTGGAAATGGTCGGCATATAAAATCGGTTTCTGGATTTGTGATCGATCCAGATCAAGCAAACAAAAGGCTATAACTGCAAGGCAAGATCATTATACATTCAAATATTAGTTCGAAGAGACCCGTATCAAACTGCGACATATTGAAAGTTCGACGTCGTACCACCAGTCAGGCAGTTTAACACTCAAACAACTTTTAAAGCTAGTTAGGCAGAAGTTGAATTTCAAATATATCAAATGTCTGTAGTTGATATGAAAATACTCAAGTGCCTACTTTTTAAGTAACTATTTAACTTTTTTATGATTAAACCACCACGAGCACAAGCAAACATTCATATACGAAATATATTTTTATTACTCGGGCTTTTTCTCTCTCAATAAATTTATATGTATTTCTCACATCAACAGCCCATAAAAGTCCACTACTAAATAAAATGCTGTCCCTTGGGATGATTTTCATAGAGGGTTTGTCATAATCGCCGCGCTGGGCAGGCGGGTTGGTGATTCCAGTTTATCGCGACGGGTGGGTCGCCCAAAAGCATATTATTCTAAAATATAAAAATCGCCATACAGTTTCTTACTTGTTCTTTCGGGGGAAAAATTTCCTTTCCAAAATACGGTATTTAAAACAAATTATTTTAAGAGAACGTTGTAATAATTACACTTAAAATTTTTACATATTTACAAAACCGAAATAAATAAATAGGTACGCATTTACAAATAAACAATTTGTTCCCCGTTGCTATATTAAGTGTAGAGTACTGATAAAATAAAGAATTTCTTTACTTTGAAAAAGCAATCTTGACATGACATAAAAATTAAAAAAATTGCGATAGCTAGGTTGGACGAGTAGTAGGTATCATTATATTATTCAAATATTATGCGCAGTGCGAACTGGAATGTGAACCTACACAAAAGCAGCAGTAGGATTAGTTACTGAAATTAGCGTCTACATTGTCCCTTTTGTCACAGTATAGTCGCATTTAGAAAACCAGTAAATCAGCTTGATTGCGCTCTTGGACATGGTAAAAAGTTGATAGGATTTCCTATAGGTATAAAATAATGATGTCAATCATTTTAGGCTGATAAATGTCGCGGGAAGTCGCTGGATGCAGGCTGCTTCCAACCGGTCATGAGGGATGAGGTAGGTCTATTTTCAGCAGTGGACATCTTATGGCCGATATGATGATGATGAGGGCATTTTTAAAATCACCACCACCATCTTACCCAAATCTACCACCAAGTAGCAATGTTTATAGCATTGTTATGTTCTGGCTCTTTGAGAAAAGTTTGCCAGTACTTAAGTTGGGAGTTCCGAGTCAGCACGCTTCCACCATCGGCCTCATCTTACCTTAACATTAAGTGTGATTGAGGTCAACCGCTAATTCATTGTGCCTAAATAAATTTTAGCGTACGCCATTTGCATAATTAAAGGTAAATTATCCCAATAAATATCCCAGCCCCCAGGCTGTCTTCAATACTTTCGATGTATTCCCGTAGAGATTTATTAAATATTGTTTAAGTAGTCATTTCGGTCAGAGCCCCCGTTCCTAACAGCTAAACGAATAGTTTTGAATAATTTAAAATAATTTACAATACTAGTACCAAGACTTAGGCGTCCATTACAAATCGAAATGTAAATGTGTTATTACTAAGGAACCCTACACAGCGCGTCGGGACGCGTTTTTTGTTATAAAAATAAATGAATAAATCCACATCCCCACTGAGCGACGTTTGTCGAACAACGTGTCACATGGCCCCACGTCGCCCAATATCTTGTCTCCGTTCACATCAGTTTAGTCGAACCTATTCTGTCGAAGTATGGCAACGTCGGCCGTTATCCCCGGGGGTACATGTCGCTCGACAAAAGTTGCCTAGTGGAGACGCTGCTTAAGGAAAGAAGTGAATGTCGAAAAATAAAGTTTTACCGACGTTTAGGTTGATATTTTTTTGGGGATTCAATTGTTTTTTGGTGTTACTTCTTCCCAAAATTTATTTTTTCAAATAAAAACTTTCTTTAGTTCAAATAAAACAGTGGCTATACTGCTTTTTACAATATATGCTGTGATATATTATAGACATTGTATATCTAAGACAAAATATACGAACCATTGTATACATCGCCGAGGCGTAGCATCCTCTGCGAAGGCTTTGCCAACAGCAGCACGACTTTATAATCGGCATCTTGCAAATCTGTGAACAAAACATTATTGATATTATTAAATAAATTAATCAATCAAGTACACTTTATTGCGCAAAAATTTAAGAATACACTTTATAAATATAGCTTCAAAATTGTATAACCAGGCGGTCTTATCGTTTTTAAGTGATTTCTATGAGATAAATTGTCATGGCACATTCAGGGTGAGAGTTTAACTTGTACATTCTGGTTTTTTCTAATACTAAAAAAAATGTCTATCCATGGTATATACCTATGGTTAAAATCTGATATGATTGTAACCAATCTTTTAATGTCTAAATTAAATAAATATCGCAGGCAGGCGGTTGAATTAGCCATTCAAACATCAAGCCTTTATTTCAACGTAAGATACATATTATCATTTGTTGAATGCCAATTTAAATCTATTGTAAATAAAAATAGCGTTTAAACATTTTTCGGTTAGTCAGTATGTCCAAGATACCACCGCTTCGGAAAGGGAAATCATCTGTGGGAAAAGAAGCGGCGCAAGAAACCCACTGAAATGCCTAAGTAGATGGTAACGTCCATATTTGCGCTTTTATAAAAAATTGTGTTGCTTAGAACTCCGTGGCTCAATGTAAACAATATTGGGTTTACGATTCGGAGGTCGCGGGTTCGATCCCCGGCGGAGTACATGTTTAAGTACTCGGTTTGGTTGGTGGTAGGGCATTTTAAATGGCCGCCTGGCTAGCTACCACCATCTTATCTAAATCTGCCGCCAAGCAGCAATGTTAATAGCATTGTTGTGTTCCGGTTGTCAGAGATAAGATAGCCAGTCCCTCAAATGTGTTGGGGTTTCCGGGTCAGTACGCTTCCACCTTCGACCTCATCTTCACTTAACATCAGGTGTGCTTGAGGTCAAGTACCAACCCGATTTGCTAAAAAAAAAAAGCTGGTTGTTTAGTTTCTTGGGTTCCTTTGGATAGTGCCGAGGAGCTTCACGTAGTGGGCCTGCCATATGAGCAGCGTGCTTTTCTATAATGCAGGACATGTCCGCTATAGGCCGCTTAAGTATTTTATGAAACGGCAAAGTTAACAATCAGTCTGCGACTTTGGTTTGCCAATACTAGGTACTATTGCTATTTATGTAACAACTATATAAAGCAACAAAGTAAATCAACATAACTATGATCTGTATAAATTATAGGTTTTATCTAACAAATATTATAAATGCAAAAGTTTAGATATTTATTTGTTTGTTGCTCAATCACGGCGATCGGATAGGGATGAAATTTGGTAAATAAGTAGAACATGCCCTGGACTAAAACATAGGATATTTTTTATATTAAACATGAAACATATCGGCGATAAAGTTATTCCACACAAGCGCAGCCGCGGGCGTTAAGTTAGTATAAAGTAAAGTAACGACCTTTATCCCGAATGAGTTGGTCAGAGATATCCCAATCATAAGCGTTTGGGTGTTCCAAACTTGAAATATTTATTACTTGGAACTTTGGATTGCTGTACTGTAGTAAAGTTAACTTACATTCCTCCCACTGGACCGTGTCTCCACTTTACTGTGGGTAGAATGCCACCAATTTTCATTAAATAAATGATTAATTATTGGCAGACGCTCAAAATTCCGCAGACCATACGATACCAATGAATATTCAATGAACGCAAAGTATGCAGACATGTTTTTGTTTTTCAATCACCAATATTACATTCGATGTAATTTATATGGTAGTCTAGTTTTTTGAAAAAGGGAAAATTATGGAGTATTCGCCATCGTTTTCGATTAGCAAAGTTAAACAGTGTCTGACGCGGTCAGACGTTGGATGGGTGACCACTTTTCGTACTTCGGAGGGTACGTTAAATAGTCGGTTCCGGTTGTTTTCAATTGAAGGCATTCGTTAAGCCAAGTCGGTGGCCTACAGGGGCGGCTTAAGAACACTGACTGTCATGTGGCCACTAGTCTGCCACAAATCCACCAATACGCGTGTTGGATTCCCATACACTCTCCCAGTGAGAGGAGATTGTGCCCCAATAGCGGGGACGTGTCCTTACACGTTGATGATTTCTAAAGCTTGTACATAATAAAGATTGAAATCCCAAAAATATAGTAAAAAAAGCAAGTGTATCTCCATAGATATATTGACTGACCCGTTTTCTTTGGGGTACAATTTGGGGGGGTTTCGGTAGAGTGAGCTACAATAGACAACAAAAGAGGTAGTGCACGCGATATTGCGTCGCCACACGCCAACTATTGTGCGAATTAAAATTATTATTATTATGTATGAAAATTAGCCACTGATCAAAACACCGATTTATTACGAACGATAGAAATATACGCTGACGAGAAATTTTTTAAGACAGTACCTACTCATCTGTCGGAAGTATGCATTTATGCAGTTTTTAGACCACTATGTAGCTATGTATAGGTAACATTTAGGTAGTGGTACCTAGATTTTGAGAATAGCTTCGATTTTAAAAATTTTTCGGTTCTGCAGCAACCAAATGGTAATATTATGTTTTCACGTTTACAGACTAACCGTTTTGAATATTTGATAATATTTTGCTGTTTCATTTTTGAAACCAATTGACAATCTCTCGGTCAGCTCGAGGATGAGATCCGTTACCCGAGGTGACGACACTAATTTCTACAACGTCTGAGAACTTTATTTATGAGGAACCCCGTTTTGCCCGCACTAAGTAGATTGCGTGTTGAGTGTGTGGGGTGAGTAGTTGGCGTGATTATAGAATCTGCCCCTCTCTTCCACCTTATCCGCTCTAACTCTTCTCAACCAGCTTAATGATATGCTTATTTAAGGGGACTAATACTCCGTTATACACTTGCGTTATATATATAGGGTCTAACAAAATAAACTTTGGCAATTGCACGTACATGACAATAAAATAATATATTCATTAAAAACACTAGCCTTAAAAATTTTGTTCCCGAGTAAAAAAATTAAATGTATTTTGATTGTACCTTATTTTATCAATGACAAAAAAAGGCAACGTATGAACGTTGCCTTTTTTTTTAAAACATTCCATATGAATGGAAGACGCCAAAGGGGGTGGCGGGGCACAGGGCGCAACCAATCTCAGCAAATCGTGTGGTTACCTTTCGGCGTCTTCAAAGATACCGCGGCACATGTTTGTGTGTTATGGCAAAGTACTTAGAGCGGCCATTAAGGGTCAACTCACAAAATTGACATTTCAAATTTTTTTTTTTTCTTTATAAAAGCTGTTAAGTTTAATGTTTTATTTTTTATTTTTGTCGTAAATTTTATTATAATAAAAATTCTTATATGGTTTGGTTTGCTGGCATAGTAACTGTTATTCTACTTGATAGGCACATCCAATGATATATCACACATGGTTGTTGGGGGTGCGGTACCAAAACGCCCGTCATTCTTTACAAAGGTACGTCTTTATTGGTTTATAGTAGGTATATAGAATTGTGTAGTTTGGCATTATCTTTATCGGTAACATAGTTAGAGCAAAATTCGAATAAACTTCAGACACTTGAATTAATTTGATTTATAATTAGTACGAGTCGTAGTGTCGCCACTTTTAAAGTAATGTATTTGTGATTTCCGAGCGAAATGCGAGGATGAAATTTGCAGAAGCCCTAGTTAGAAAAAAAAAACATTTAATTTCTAACCACAATAAATCTCAATATAATAATATAGTGACAGCAATCAACGATTTTTAAATAACATAACGCTTACGTAAATCGTACAACGTAATTTTGCTACAATAGTCACAGTTTTAAATATGAAAATGTGCTACCTAAGAAAATATCTAAGCATTAATTGTTTACAATAATAATTGTTATCATCATCCACACATTATTATGGTTATTTATTGAAAAAATGATTTCTTCATTTTTCAGACATACATTTAAGAAATATCTGTATGACTTAAGTATTGAAGGAAGAAGGAGAAAGGCGGACAATTTTTTCCCCTATTGATAATATGAATTCGAAAGTATTTTGTTAGCCCTCGACGTTATTATGGAACATTAAAATCACTTTGTATTTCTTTTGCTACCTGAAAGGTTTGGGTACATTTATTTTTCTATGTGGATGGTGCAGCGCGTAGAAGCTAGGAATAAATACTGCTCAGTGTAATACCCAAATGTGCTAATGCCCTACATACATTTTCAATCAACATTGCTCTTGTTTTGCAAATGAATAAATTCCAATACATAATGACAACCAAATACGAGTAGGGCACTTGCGTAATGCAAGTAATATCGGAATATTTTTTATGACTGGAATGGATTCGCGTTTTATATGAATATAAAGTAGAAATAAATAACGTGTAATGTCGCATCTTAGTATTTTTTATTCCAATGTGCCATCGACTTTAGGGTACCGTAGCTAAAAGGTGAAAACGGAGCACATAAAGGCATATTTTGTTGTACATAACTTTTTATTAGGACTTCTCAGTAATGGCTGGAGTTATTGAGTTGATATTAAGAGCTATTAGTCTTGTAAAGATACAAGTTCCTAACTAAATATAATAAAAAGTTATGACTTTCTAACGGCTGTTCCCAAATTACCGTATTAGAACATCTAGCTATTATCAATCTTGAAATTTGGGATTTACCAAGGTCGTATGCCACAACCAAAGGAAAAATGCCGAAAGACATTATTTTCGAATTAAATGTTCACATAACAAACTTAATTTTGCCGTATCTGTTAATATGTCGTCATCATAATTAACAACATAATTAAAATAGGCAATTTAAAAAGTTTGTCTATGGTGACGTTAGGTACGGAACGCTCAGGACTCGTAGCCTACTCGCTGAACCGTCGTCTTTTCTTCACAGCTTCGTATGATATAGGTACTACTAATTATCACTCATTGCGCAGTTGCACAATTACATAGGTATAAGTTTGAATCGATGCTATGTATAGTGTCGATAGCATAATCTGAAACAATAGCATCTAGAATGTTTATTTTATTTCTACGAAATAAATAAATTTTACTTTTGTTACTTTGAAAAGGTAGCTACTGCATATACAAGCTTTATTTTTTTAAAAACCTCTGTTCGAGGCATTGAGTGAGATACCCAGTATTAGGTAAAGTTATATTTGATTATGCTGAATCATTGATGTGTTGACAAAGGTTAGGCAAACCTTTTATAAATAAAAACTAAAGTGCTTTCCGTCAAACCTTTCTAATAGGTATAAAATGTGGAAATTCATGATGGCGGATGACTTTTCTCACTTTAATCCAATAGTACCTAACTCATATTATAGTTAAATTCCAAGCATTTATTACAACACATGAATCACGTCAATTTAAATCTATTGGAAATAAAAATAGAGCCTAAGTATTTCTTTGCAAGTCAATGTGTCCAAGCACTGTCCAAGCTACTAACGCTTCGGTAAGGGAAATCATCTGTAAGAAAAGAAGCGCCGAAAGAAATCCACAGGGTCATTGTTCTTTTCTTTTTAATTTAAGTATACAACTATTACGATTTTATAATTTTTGGGAGCTGGGCGAAGTATACCAAGCGTTTTTGTCCTAGGACAAAGTGCATAATTTAGTGAATGTTTATTGGCCAATTTGGCGATGTTCCCGGCAGCGTAGATTCATCAACAGCCTTATACGTCACCACTGTTTCCCCCTCTTACTGAGAGAGTGGATCATAATCAGACTAGTGGTCAACTGATAGTCAGTATTTTTTTTAAACAGCTTTATTAAATGGATAGTCATATCTATTCGAAAAAGAATCTGGACAATATGTAAAATTTTGATATTTCTGTTTCATAACTAATGCGGGACACACTATATATATGGGATAGTTTATGTATTATTTCATATTTTTAAGAGTTGTGGTTGGTAACACCAGATTCAGAAAAAGGAGATGTGTGATGTCTTGACATAGACTCAGTTTAATTAAAGTTTTCCTGATGATTTTCTAATTATATCCGTTCTCCGACCCGATATATATAAACAAAGGCTTTTTCAAAGGGCGCGACCCTCCGCTTTCGGCATGCGGCTATCCGGCCTTATTTTACAAGTCATCGGTCTATCTGGTAAGGAGGTGGACTCGTAATAATAAAACACAGTCTATCTATAGCCCCCATGTATGTACAGACTGAAATATAAATTGTGTAATGTTGAAAGACCACATATTCTGCTGCTGTTAGGGCATTCATTTCATCTCATGGAAAATAACGTGGATCCACAGAATTAGTAACGGAAACAAATTTTATATCTAGTTCGACTAAAACATGCATCTTAAAGGAATCCATAAGCAGGCAGTAACAAAATAAATATGCCTAAACGACCATCGAAAATTTTTACTCTCGTCCTTAGTAAGTAATATTAAATTCTATTAAAACGAAACATGATCCTAAATCAATTAAAAGTTCCAATGACACAACGCCCCTCCCTCCCCGCGTAACTTAATTATAAAACTCATTTTGTTTTCTAATTTAAGTAAAAACCTGCTTTTACAAAATACACATTAATAACAAAATGGAAATCAGTGAGTCTGTCGATCAAAAAACAGGCCATAGATTAGAAGAAAAGCGGCATTGTTATACAAATGATAAATATTTTGGATGGTGGTAAAGCCTTGATTGTGTTTACTCGTGGATCAATTCGGATTAGTGTCGGGTAATATTCAGGGGCTCGGGCGTCCCGTCCCTCTGAACGCGTCAGTAACTAACGAGTAACTTTGCCGATGTCGGTCTAAAAGACCCCGAGTAGGACACCATCTCCTTGATTCAATTAGCCTGCATACGAATGAGTTGATCTTTAGCAGGGAATTTTGACTATGCATATTAAATTTTCGATTTTTTTAAATGAGAGATCGCCAGTGTTACTTGATTACGAACACTATTCCTCAAGGTACCATAGTCGAGTTAGATCAAAAATTTTCGATTAATTAATAAAATAATATTTGTTTAATTCAGACAAGAGTCCATAGTGATGTTAGTACATAAATGACTTAAGACTATGTTAGTAATACCTACATATCACATTCATAAAGTAACCGCCTGTAACCTGTATGGAACTCCATAAATTTTCGGCTGGTGACTCAACTCACGATTACGAACAACTTTCCACTAGGAACTTTAGCCCAATACAGCCGAAAATTATTAGACGTCCATACTAAAGATGGTTTCAGAATGGTTAAAATGGGGTAAGATGGGCCGCATTTCAGCCGTATTCGTTGGAATATTTATCGGATCTTTGAGACCTGACGTAGACAGTGGGTATTCTGTCATGAACGAATTATTCGAAACTTTAATTAATCAGTTTTGAACTTAATTCAAAGTTTAAAGTCTTTGAAAGACATTCTTGACTTCAAAACAGTTACTTTAATATAATTTTTGTGCAATAATTTATGAGTGGAGAAAACGTAATTTACTTTTTTGGATATATTGTGCACACCTAATTCAATATAAGTGAAATGACAGGGTGAAATTTTAATCATTGACATCCATTAATTACTATAGGGATTTACTATGGGGTCAACTATAAAAAAAATCAGTCATAGTCAAGTTTAAACCACCAAAACGACGCCGCAATGTTTTAAATGTCACACGTATAGTCAATGTCGGTTAACATTACTAACTCGTATTTCCATCCTGTGAGTCTAGTATGTAATTTCATCGACATCGTCATCGATAACGTTGACCAATGAGAAAGCGTCAAATTGCCGCACGAGTTATAAGCCAACCAATCACAAGTCAGAGCGTAATCGATGACGCTGTCGACGGAGCCACATTAATAACCCTCCATTGTATGTAAGCCAAACCCAAAGTGATTAACCAAAGAATACAAACTGATTATGATACGATATATGAAAATGAAAGTAGAGATAAATGAGAAATTAAAATAAAATAAAGAATGATAGTGTAATAAGGATTGAAATAAAGATTAAGCTTAAGTGAAATGTCTCCACATAGGTATGGTCCGCTCTTTTGTCTCGCAATCCTATGATATCGCGAAGGCTATGACGTTGAGATCTATGTGACTATGAGTTCCGGAGTAGTTTTAGGCCCGTACTAATAAACCGTTCTCAAGATTCAGATGACTTTACGTTGACACTTGAGAATCTGTTGCTTATTAAAACAATATCAAAAAACGGTATTCAGACTGAGACGCGATCTCAATCTCAAGATCGATTTATTGTCTAGTCCGATTGTATCGCATCATGTTTGTCCCTTTTTTATTTTCCGTCCTATACCAATATAATTGAAATTGTAGACTATATTGTATGATGGTGCTTCCGTCATCGTCATGCCTTCGCATGTGATTGGTGAAATCTAACTTATAACTAATATTATAAATACGAAAGTTTGGATGCTTGTTGCTCAATCACGGCGAACCAGATGAACGGATTTGGGTGACATTTGGCATAATGGTAGAATTTACCCTGAATTGAAACATAGGATATTTTTATCCCGATAAAGTGAGTAGTTCCCGCGTGATAAACAAATTAAACTTATCAGCGATAAAGTTAATCCATGCAGGCGAAGCCGCGGTCGCAAAGCTATAAATCCCTATCCCTATATGATGAACTGGTCGCGGGCAGCAGCGCTCACGTTGCTCATGGTGGCACTTCTCCCATCGCTTCCTCTGTGACCATAGACCTCACATGTAATGACTCATTAGATTCCAAATGTAAATTGCAAAAATCTACTAGTAAAAATAAGCTAAAGAAATATGTTAAAATCAATAAATACATAAAGAATACTCAAAAGTTAATTAAAAAAAATAGTGCAATATGCAACTCAGTAGTGATGAGAAGGCAGAGACATAATTTAATGCAAGAATTGCAAGAGTGTAATAGTAAACTCATCGAGTCAAAAATTAGTGTTGAGTGTGACACACGGCGCCTACAGATGGAAATTGATAACTTGACCCAATCGTTGCATGATATTACTAAAAAGTATGAAACAGCCCAAAATGAGTTAAAAGAACACTCGTTGGCCATGGATGAATTGTTGGAGTTAAGTAAGTATAACGCAGAGCGATTTAACTCTTTAACTTTAAATCATCAATGCGATTGCGAAATAGCTCCAGCTAGTGCCTCCGGGCCAGCGAGTGTAACTGAGCGGCCATCGTTGGGGCTGTGTGTCACACCACAACAACAAGAAAATACCTCCACCTCCATCGCGAGCAAACAAATTATAATGTTTAGTGATGAAATTGGTAAAAGTATGGGTTCACAACTTAGTCAATACATGGGACCAGTAATTACTAATAACTGCATGCCTGGTGCCACATACTTAAACATATTGGATAGAATTTTGACAACTAAATTTACAGAAGGCACTACTCTAATAATTTTTGTAGGCAGGCGGCATACAATAAGCAAAAAATTATTAATTAATTATTTCTCTCGATTGAATGAATTAACCAATGTGGAAAAAATTTTATTATTTGCTTTTCCATTCATTCATGATGATAATAGTGGCGAAAATGATGTAAGACATAATTTGAATTCGACATTGCATACATTAACATGTAGAAATTGTAAATTTCATTTTATTGACACTAATAGTATTATTAGTAAAAGGTTTTATTTAACACAAGATAAGTATTATCTTAGTAGATATTACAAACAACAGTTTTGTAGACTGTTGTGTTATTATTTTTCTTTTTCGACCAAAGTATTGGCCACACAGACAACTGCTTCTATTGAGCAAACTGTTAGTATTAACTCTGACGTCATGTCATTGGAACATGCAACTAACTATTTAAATTAATTACCAAGACAACAGAGAATCACTCTTGCAATAACTTTATAAAACGGAGTAACAGTTCGCTTAATATTGAGTCAAATAAAAATAAAGAGTCAAACAAAAATAAACTATGTAAATTAAACCTTGTGCATCAAAATATTCAAAGCATGAAACGTAAAGAGTTAGAAATTGAGCTTTTCTTAAATCATAATAATGTCCATATAATGTGTATTACTGAACATTGGCTTAAAGCTTGTGAATGTATATTTAGTTTCAAAAACCACCAGGTAGCCAGCTCATTTTGTAGAGAAAAGGCCTCACATGGTGGCTCTCTAATACTCATCCATAATTATTTAAAATACAAGGAGCGTTTAGATATTGTGGGCTTATCTGTGGAGCGAACTGTAGAATTAGCATGCATCGAATTAGATAAGATAATCGTGTTGGCAGTCTACAAACCCCCTTCATCTCCATATGAGTTGTTTGAAAACATTATGGAAGACGTTTTAAGTAAATTATGCAATAATAATAAATGTGTTGCCATTTGTGGAGATTTCAACATAAATCTTCTAGAAAAATCCAGTTTGAGCAACAGCCTAAAATGCTTATTCAAGTGTTATGGTATGTCAAATGTCTTCATCGAGCCAACTAGAATAACATCTAGCAGTGCGACCTGTCTTGATAATATTTTTACAAATCTTAAGCCGACTTATAAAGTAATTATTAATCAACTAAGTTCAGACCATTGCGGCCAACTGGCTTGTTTTGACTTAAATATTGACAAAGTATCTAGGACCATTACATGTAACCCTATAAATCGCAATCGCCTCGAGTCATATAAAAATAGCTTGGAATCTAAATTACCTTTTGTAAAGTATTCGAATGAGGCAAATGAGCTTTATAGCTCTGTTTTTAACTTGACTAAAAATGAATATAATACTGTATTTAAACCAAAGCGGATTAAAGTTGATAACTGCTCAAAATTTAATGATTGGGCGACGGTTGGAATACATATAAGCAGACAAAAGTTATACGACCTATATGATGAAAGGACCTATAACAATAACCAAGAATTCAAAAATTATGTTAGAAGTTATTCTAAATTATTTAAAAAAGTGTGCTTAGTTGCAAAAGCACAATATTTGCATAAGAAAATTAAAATGAGTAATAACATTTCTAAGACAACTTGGCAAATTATTAACAAAGAAACTGGAAGGGTCAAGTCACGTAGTTTCGATTTAAAGTTAAAAATTAATGATCGAGATATCACTAATTTAATGGAAGTTGCTGAAGCTTTTGATGAGTTCTTTACTAATATTCCGGTGTTAGCTACCAAAACCCTAAACTCATCTCCCACCCTAGCTGAATCTCTGCTAAAGTCAAGTGTTAGTCCATGTAACGTTGCATTTGATTTCAGGCCTATAGTGTCCTCCGATATATTAAAGTCATTTAATCGTATTAGAATGAGTAATACCGCAGATCTCGATGGTCTCTCTGTAAAAATTATTGGATCTGTAATTGATTGCATGGCTCCTTACCTAGCTGATGTTTTTAACAAGTGCATTGGTCAGGGGGTCTTTCCTGACTTAATGAAAGACAGCAAGATAATTCCTTTGTTTAAATCAGGTAGTACATCGGACCCCACAAATTTCAGACCTATATCAGTACTACCAACTCTTAGTAAAATATTTGAAAAAATTATCCTTGAACAATTATTAACACATTTTAATACAAATAAATTATTGCACACTAAACAATTTGGTTTTACCCGGGGTCGCTCAACAACCGATGCAGGTGTTGAGCTAATAGGACACATATTTGATGCCTGGGAGAAGTCGCAGGATGCAGTAGGTGTGTTCTGTGATCTTTCCAAGGCGTTTGATTGCGTTCGGCATGACATTTTGGTAAAAAAACTACGTCACTATGGATTGCAAGGTCAAGCACTCCTACTTATGGAATCTTACCTTAGTAATAGGATCCAAGTGGTGGATGTCAATGGAATGAGATCATCAGGTTCTGCGGTTAGCATGGGAGTTCCCCAGGGATCCATATTGGGTCCATTCCTGTTTCTAGTCTACATAAATGACTTACCTTTCTTTGTAAAAGACAGACATGAAATTGTACTGTTTGCAGATGACACATCATTTGTGTTCAAACTTAGACGAAATGAACAAGATTACAGTATTGTTAATGATTGTATAACAAAAATGGTAGATTGGTTCACGGCTAATAATTTGCTTTTGAATGAAAAGAAAACTAAATGCATCAAGTTTGTTCTACCAAACGTCAGACAGGTCGCCACTAGTGTTGTTATTAAAAAAGAATTGCTGGACCCTGTAGATACAGTTGTGTTTTTAGGTATTACTCTAGATGCTAAGCTACAATGGGGACCACATATCTTAAAATTGTCTAAAAGGCTCAGCTCGGCAGCATATGCAATATGGAAAATTCGACAAGTTACAGATGTTGATACAGCTAGGTTAGTCTACTTTAGTTATTTCCACAGTTTAATGACTTATGGAATTTTACTGTGGGGAAATGCAGCTGACATTAGTAAAATATTCATACTACAGAAACGAGCCATTCGAGCAATATATAAGTTAAAATCGAGGGATTCTTTGAGGGAACTGTTTAAAGAAGTAAATATTTTGACATTAGCATCCCAATACATATATGAAAATGTCATTTATGTAAAGAAAAATATATCTTCATTTGAGAAAAATAGCGATAAACATGACATAAATACTAGAAATAAAAATAAACTTGCTCTGCATTCAACTAGACTCCATAAAGTTAGTAATTCATTTAAGGGGCAATGTATACGTTTGTTCAATAAGATTCCCGAAGATATGCAGAATTTGCCTTTAGATAAGTTCAAAGGTATCGTGAAGCAGAAGCTCAGTGCAAAAGGTTACTATAAAATTTGTGATTATTTAAATGACAGTAATCCTTGGACTTAAAACTTATTTGGCGACGTATAGTATGTATAACTATAAACCAAATTAAAGTTAGTAATTTATTGTTAATAAATATGTTTGACTCTATACCAAAAAAAGTATAAAGCAATTTACTGTTATTAAATAATATCTTGACTCGCAGAAAAGAGCAACCCCTTGAGTTTCTTGCTCGTTCTTCTCTGGGGATTACAGCATTACGAATGAGCGGTAGATTTAAAATGATATATTAACGTTTTCAAGTGATCAATTGTATCCTACGAAAATAAACATTTTTTCATTTTCATTTTCATTTTCATTAAAGTCCAGTCATTTGGCAATTCTGGCAATGGCAATAATATTAATATTAAGTTTAAAAAAAATACGTTTTCATGGGATATTTTTGTCTTACGAAATAAAAAAAATTGCCTAAGGACTAATTAAACGCGCAAATAATTGTGTCAATCTTTTGTGCATTTTTTTTTTCATCGATTATTAAAGTTTGGTCGAGGTAGAATCAGTAATTAATCTAGTTTCTAAATAAGATAATAAAAAATTAATAATCGCCTTAGATATAAAACTATAACTCTGTGGAAAAAAATAACGCAGATGTCGGATTTTTTACATTTTTCATGTATCATGTTACTATTATGGCGTCACCAATTTTGCAGGAAACTTTTGTTCAATTATCCAACATTACGGAACAACAATTCATTGCTCTGGGAAAGTAAAGTAACCATTACTATGGAATCTTAGGCCTGTATTAATAAAACGATCTCAAGATCGAGGTGAACTTAAGTTGATACTTGAGATACGTTTACGTACTCAAACAGTATCAAAACAAATAGTATTGAGAATGAGTGTCGGTCCACATCTAAAGATTCTTTTATTAATACGACCCTTAGTTAGAACTGGGAGCAGCGAGGCGAGCGGCCAAAACAATGCTTCGACATAACAAAACAGGGACAAATCTCTTTCTGGTGTCTAGCTGACGCTAAGAAGTAAATCGACCTCACTGTACCAAACCACATATCATTACAGAGGTACAAAAAGTAGAAACTCATATACCTACCAAATTTTTACTTAAATTGTTGCGTGCCAAGTTGCTGTGTCTCTGTTACCCTGGCATGTGGAATGCCATTGTCTAGAGCTCATTGAGCAAAGTACAAAAATATATTTTTCTTGTCTTATCTTCAAACCAGAAGAAATGCCCTACCATTTTTGTTGTCAGTCATAGACACTTATTGTATAGGGTCCATCTCAACTATACTGGTTAGTAATATGGAATTTCTATATATCATGTAGAATTCTATATATCATATCAAATACAGAAAACGAATCATAGTTAGTAAGCTGTGACCAAAACAAAAAATTTTATTTTTATGGATTGTTATTGGTCATACGTACGGAACCGTAATAGATAAGGCCTGATTCGCATTTGGGCGATTTTTAGTTTTAGTATAAATAGAGAGTGAGTGAAATAAGTTACTGCTTGGAAAAAAATTTACAACAATTGATTGACTTCTAAAATTTTTTTTTTTTACAAATCAAGCAAAATTAAGGTGAAATCCTTTTAATGTAAGTAGTTACCTAAAACATTCATTACCTATTTTTTTGACAAAACTGACATACTCTTTTATACCAAAGTAAACCAAAACTACAGAACGCACATATCATTGCGCAAAAATATTTTTTTCCAATATTTCTCAAACTATCCGGGTTATTTTCTATTTCTCGGTATGACATTGTTTCGTATGTTAAATAATAGTTATCCGAGTTGCGTGATTATTTACGACTTTTGTCTCAACTATAATCCCAACTAATAATATTATAAATGCGAAAGTTTGTGTGTCTGTATGTCTGTATGTATGTTTGTTACCTCTTCACGCCTATGCGACTGAACGGATTTCGATGAAATTTGGTGGGTTGACAGATTCGGACCTGGATTAACATATATGGATGAACATATGGACTGGATTTTTTTGGTGAACCGAATTTGATGAAATCTTCCACGCGGACGAAGTCGCGGGCTGAAAGCTAGTAAACATTAATGCACAAAGTAATACGATACTCGCTTTTGGAGTCTTATTTTCAAAATTGGGTTGGATCGGCTCCAGAACAGTTCTGTATAACTTATGACACCAACTGTACTTTTTCAATTAAATTCTTGTGCTCAGGCGATCTCTCAGCACGTATACACGAAATTGACCGTCTCATGTAGCGAGGTCTTCAAAGATTTTGTCTCATCATGCATGAGGACCGGCGCACATGCCAGTGCGCCGTCTGGCAAGCCACGTAAGTATGTTTAGTCAGAGGCTTATTGCTCTGCTATTGATAATTCAGGTCACATAGGTACCTATAAGATAGGGGTGCCCACCGCCGCCCCAGGAATGTCAGGTATTAATAATCAGAGCACACAACCATGTCTGGTATGCCTGGGTTTTCTTAAGTTTTATCAACTTATTTCTTAAATGGATTTTATGTCCTTACCTTCGCATTGCAAAAGGCTGAATACTTCTTAACACAATATTAAATTCTTGCAGGGGAGTATTCAATGTTGTAATTAATTTATGTGAAATGTAGCAGTATTTCAACGTCAGCTCGGAAACTCACACATAACTGATATAATATAAACAAAGAAAACCAATTTGTCGAGCGACCACGTTTTCATGAGCTTGGCGCCTGATTATATAATATTGCTTAATATTGTACAAGTATAATACCCACTACTTTCAGAAAACAATACTTACAAGACTTTCTCTTAGTATATGTACATAGAATTATTACTATTGCCAATAGGTAAATACTCATCTGTACTACACTGAAAGAAATGCTGAGGAGACTGTAACAAAAATGTCGTTACCTACAACACAGAAAATATGTCATAATGAATTCTTAGGTAACCGCAATAATTTTATTTGTTCTATGCACAGTTCAAAGTTCAATAATGAACAATAGTCACATTCGATTATATGTATTTCACACACACACACACAGTGTCACAGTGTAAATTTTCTACAAAATTTGAAAGCAAAACTAAAGGGCGAAAACTTCATTAAGGCCGTACCAATCTGGTGGAGAGGTCGACGAACTTCGGGTATCCATTGGTTCGGGTACTCATGGCTATCGAGTAATGATGAGTATCCGCGGCACTGACTCCCGTCGCAGTTTTGGATACGTGGGAACTTGCCAATGTATTGACGCAAAGGACGTCCCAAACAAAGTACGCCCCTGTGTCCATGGCACTAATGTATGGACCTATTATCTGCATGATGCGGGAACAGCAGCTCGGGCGCGGAAATTAAATAATTGATGACGTCATGTTGGTAAAATCAGCCAGCGATGGTCTACATAGCTAGTGTAGAAAAGATTTTTACGTGACATCGTAAGCGAACTGTGATTCACTGGATGATTGTACCTAAGTAATCAGAAGGCGGCGCGTGCAGTCAGTCATCTGATTCTGGCTCCGATAGGTTACCTATGTTTCTAGAATGGGTCAGTTAAACAGTGGATAACAATTTCTTTGGATAGTAATATAAGGCATAAAAGTAATAATTATCGAATTACATCATTTAGAGGGATATCTCCACACACCCCTTACTGAAAAACCTACGTAATAGTTGCATTGCTAGTTAAAATTATACTAAATAAGCCATATTACATGTTGTCCTACTGTTTCTGGCTACACTCTACTTTGAAGCTAATGATGAATACCTTAGTCGTCAGTCTTACATAACCATCAGCTATTAGGAAATAGAATATGAATGTTAGAAGAACAATGCAGAGAGCGTACATGTGTTATAGGAGTTAAATAGCTTTCCACCCGCGGCTTCGCCTGCGTGCAATAACCTTATTGCGGATGTGTTTAATTTATTTATCCCGCGGGAACTACTAACGTTATCGGGATAAAATATATCCTATGTTTTAATCCAGGATATATTCAAGCTATATACCAAATATCATCCAAATCCGTTCATCCATTTCGGCGTGATTGAGCAACAAACATTCGGACTTAGTTAATTAAATAGTTAAACTATTCTTATCACAACATGGCAAGCCATGTTTACTTTTTGTTGTCTTTACATGAACGAGTAAATGAAACGTAACTGTATGCCTGTAGGTAATTAATGCCACATCTTAAACTTGTTGCAAAATTTATGAGACATTTCCACGCAGCTCGGAGATTATACTGTGAAAATGTTTCACTTTTAACAAGCATAAAACAATTAACATTAATGTCAACGTCATTGTAATGGATGTCAAACAGCCTCACAGCCAGCTGAAATGGCAAAGTGTGCAAATCTCAAAACGTAAAGTAGTAAAATGGATTAAAACTGTGTTTTGTTTTCCTGGATAATTATTCAAGGAATCATTTATTCGAAACACATGATACTAGCGTAAGTTTAGTATATTATTGCGTAAATAATATACAGCGAAGGCTTAGTGCATTGTTGATAAACCAGGGCTGGGCTAATCCAAGTGAAGTCAAATCGACTAAGGGTCATATATGAGTTAGTTATAAAATTAATTGAGTCATTTGAAATGTTTGATCAATTACAAAAATTAGAGGTATCGCTAAGAATCTGCCAAATTTTCAGAAATTGATTTCATTTGCGATAAATTCCTTAAGCGGTCTTTCCGAACCCCCTGGCGGAGCATAAGGGAATCGAGAAATCATTACTTCCAAGTCATGTAGCCCCGTTGAAGTTCAAAATTTGCGACACTATCTTTGTAATGTTACTATATCGCATGCATAAACAGAGAATGCATAGATGTCGAAATATTTGAAAAATATATATTTGAAATAATCATACAAGGTTATTTATTGTATATTTGAATCCTGAAATTAGGTTGGTCAAACACTTGACACTGATTAGAATTGAAAAAATTGTCTAAGGTCAACACATGTTACTGTACCAATAAGAATTTCTTTAAACTACATTACAAAATTATAATTTTAAATTCAATGACTGCAATCTATCAATCACTGCAATCAATCGATCAGATATTTGCTACGATTAACGTATACGCGCTTGAGCATAGTAGCACCCGATGAAGAGTGGTGATATTTTAAGGAAAATAGTACCGATAATAAATCATTAATTTATTTATAGATCATACAATGTATACGCATTTATATTAAAATTTCTGCTGACTGTAAACATACAATTTGTACGATTGTGATTTCCATTATTCTCTTACCATTGATTTTCAATAGCATAGTGTTTGTGAAATCACACAATTTTGTGTGTCCGGAGGTAACTCACATGGTTCTGACAGATGAGCAGCGCTGCGAGTTTCTATCCACAGCACAAGTTGAGTCTGAGCAATTTCGTTTCCCTGATATGTGTCACGTCTCTTGTTATCATTTTTAACAAATTTTGTATACCAACTAACTGTTTCATATTGTATGTATACAGTTTAGTGACTTGTATCATTGTCGACGAATACATTTATTCTATTCTAATAGGTATCTGTCTGTAATTATTACTTTTATAGCTTACGAAATAAAAAATGATTAGATTTAACAACAAAAGAATGTAGGTATGTAGGTATAGAGGGAATCAAAGGCTTATAGAATGTGAAGCTGAAAACGCGGCGCAAACAACAATGAAAGACAATAGTACCTTTATGAACAAAACAAATAATATTATGGAGTCCCTTTGTTTGCATTTTTGAAAAGCATGAGCGTGAGTGTCCCCCTCGCGAAATCCTTTTATTTAAATCTGTTTAGAAAAGGGATAACCCAACATGTAATCATGCAACCCATCCACAAGTCCTATTTAAGTACTTAATAGCTAAATACACCCTTTACTTATAGTCTACTTTAATTGCATAGTTCAGTTCTGTAGACGAGTTATATCGTGACTATCAGGGGGACGACGCGACGTTAGACTAATATTTTATTGACATATGTGTGTGAAAATTCGCCATCAGTGTTTCACGACCGATTGATTTAGTGATTAGTCACCCTGCCTGTGAAACCAATGGTTGCGAGTTCGATGATCGAGGATGTATGTTTATCCGATATCTAGAATCCACACAAGCTTTAGGAAAAGAGACGTGGTGTAAGTGTCAGAATAATTTACTCATCGACAGCCTTACATGTCCCCACTGTTGGAACACAGCCTCTACTCACTGGGAGAGGGTATGGGCCAGCATAATCAACCACTTGGCCCAAAACTAACCGGCACCGACTATGTAACGTTCCCTCCGAAGCACGTTACACTCCACATGCCACTAGAGGTCAAGGCAAGTTGAATGAGCTGGCCACATCTCTCGCATCTCTGGCCGTTATAGACAGCATGAGCTTAGTGTCCACGTGTTGGCTAATGTACTCGTACTACTACATGGTACGATAATCTACGCAAGTCGGTTGAGAGCAACTTTGGGAACTTACGATACCTTAACCCCTGGAAGCCTCTGATTACCGGTGTCACAACCAGTGTAACTCTTAGACACTTTATTTTAGACACTGTCTATATTGCTTATGACGTATGTATTTCTGTTTTAAATTTAACAACAAAGTAGCTGTAGGTAGCAGACAATATTCAGTTTAACTATTATCTTCATCGTACCACACGCAACCTATTTTAATTGTATTCTGTTCAACTTAACAGTTTACTAACTTACAAAATAGTAACGGAGTATTTCCCGTTTCACATTTCGAACTGAAGTGGTTAAGTTTTAATTAGTCAGCCGAATATATTTCGATGAAAGTCAATATGCATATAAACCACTAAAAGCAATTACAAATGGTCAAATTTTTTGCGTACATTTTACTGGAAATTTATATTAAACCGCAAAGGATAAAATGAAATTCGCCGAAAATATGTCGATGCTGGATGACTACGCGGATATTTTGTAACCAATTTTGAGGTCGATAGTGACAATTTCCTTTCAAATGGCTGATGAACTATCCGCCTATCCAAATTCATTGCCATTTCCAGTAACCATGAAATCAATATCGATGGGAAACAAAATAGCATGAGCAAATGATTAGATACTTTAGATAAAACCACGTTGCCAGCATGTTTGGGAATTCTACCTCACAGGTAGGTACATACTTGTAGGTAGGCATGCCCTTATTTTATTTTGCATTGCAAGCAATTATGTGTTTTATACTGAAATACTAATAGATGTTCATTTACAGAAGATTTACAGGTAATAGTATAGGTATTTGTCTTTATTATACGATATATCTACTTTCATGATAATAAAAAAAGGCATAGGCTTACAATATTATTCATTATTAGTCTATGGAAAAATGCTACTCCTTCAATAAATCAAAGTAAGTTTTTCACCTTGCATTTTTTTATGTACAACGGGTTAGCACTTCACCCTCAATCACACCTAATATTTAGTGAAGATGTCCGCCTGGCTTGCTACCACCATCATATCTAAGTCTGCCGCCAAACAGCAATGTTAATAGCATTGTGGTGGTATTGTCAGAGATAAGATAGCTAGTCCCCTAAATAAGATGGGGTTTCCGGGTCAGTACCTACGCTTCCACCTTCGGCCTTATCTTCATTACAAATGGTGTGATTGAGGTCAAGTGCTGACCCATTGTGTATAAAAAAAAGATGGTGGTAGCGAGCTAGGCGGCCATTTAAAATGCCCCATCACCAACCAAACCGAGTACTAAACATGTAAACATGTACCCCCCCACTTGAGATCGATCTCGCGACCTCCGATTCGTAAATCCTACATTGTTTCCACCGAGCCAAGGCGATCTTTATTTATTTTTTTCAATAAATAAATCAGAAACATAGGTATCACAATATGGTTGTTACAATATTTTCTTGCTATGGATCGTAGGTATAACTAGAAAGTGCAAAAGGCTACTTAAAATATCTGATGAGTGATAAAAATGTTTTAAATTTGAAATTGAAGTTAATCCAGGGCGTAATTAAATTACTCACACCTTTCTGTGTAGGTACTGTCCAGAAAAGCGACCGCAAATCTACATAACCCATATTAAGCCAAAACACAGTTCGATGTGTTGTGAGGAACTTAAGTCCATTAGCGTAAGTGGTGTACTTACTCGCTGCTACTAAACTCACCGCCTAACTTAGTATAAACGGGATTTAAATCAAATTTTACCTGAAATGTTGTTACACTAAAGTAGATTTGCTTAGATTGGTGATCACAAAATCAGTCACACTTTGTTATACAAAATATAACCTTGTATATGTATAACAGTTCTTTTTCAACTAATTATCATTGCGCGTTTTGTTTTCAAAAAGGTGGGCGTTTATAACTACTTTAGCAATCATCACAATTTTGTACTTTTTATATTTATTTCTGTGCTAATATAATATATTTTTTGCGTTTACATAATTTGTTGAAATTTTCCGTAACATTTTCATCATCATCATCAGCCTTACATTACGGTAATACTCTTATTAAATGCAATTAATGGCCACCCATCCAACAAAGACTGAGCGCTTCAGACATTGCACGAAGAGCGAATGCGACTGCACTACGAGTGCATTGTATAATCAGTTCTAATCGTGAAGCAATATACTTTTGACTTTAAGTGATATTTTTGTAACCCACATTGGATAGTTTGATTTGAATGTTATACAAATGTCTTTATTGTCTTTCAATAAATAAATCACAAAGTTAGGTATTACAACATTGTTGTTACAATATTTCTTTAGGTAGGTACAACTAATAAGTGTAGAAGGTTACTTACTGATTACTTAAATGACAATAAACTTTGGCTTTGAAACCTGTTCGGTGATGTGTTACCTACATTGTAGGTTCCGTTGTGAAGGACAGGTCAGCTAGTGAAATTGCAGGTTGAGGCATTCAATACTCAAAAGATTGTATTTCATCGCATAGCAGTATAACTTGAATACTTTAAATTTTTTTGGTTCCTTAATCAAAAAGGAACCTTCGCCAAGTTCGTTTGTTTGTTCATCTGAGGCTTAGCTCAGAGGCTCTTAGTACCAGAAAGCTGTATTTTGCCATGGGTATGCATATTAATTCGCCTTCAGGTGGAGTAAAAAGGGTTATTTTCCATTAGGTGAGATTGTGGTCAAAAGCGAATACAGTCAATCATAAAAAAAAAAAAATTGCAGCTTACACAAATGACATCAAAATCCCATGAATGCAGTTAGGGTTTATCTGACACAAATTTTATAGTAAAAATTTTTCGAAATTAATAGGCCGATGCTATTGATACGTATCTTTATACTATTTACTTTATACTTTACACGTATTAACTTTATACGTATTTACGTATAAGCGGGATAGCTAGATCTAACAAGTTAGTAGTTAAAACATTTTCAAAATAATGAATGTACCTATTGTATTTTTTCTGTTATTATGGAAAATTTAAAATCGCTGTAATTTAATAGTTCTACTCTATTTCGAAAATATTATCTGCTAACTTGTATATGTGCTATACTTTTTGTTGTCTGTTGTTTCATTAAAGGTTTCATTAGAATTAGTTTATTCATTTCGAAAAATTTGGACCTCAAAATTTGCATGAAATACCGTACCTGATAAACCCTCTTAATCTTACCCTTAAAACGATAACATAGTTCTAATGAGCCCACTTCCAGTGACAAGTAAAATTTTTGCTATGTTTAATATTTCCGATATGCTTTTGCTCCGGGGCCCGTGAGAGTAACAATCCGGGACCCACGGGTAGGTCACGTTTCGATAGGACCAATTACAGCTTTCTCACGTCAATGGATATATTTTCATAGGCGTGTGAACGGACCGAAAGTACACTCAAAGAACAGATTAGATACCACAGCTAAAATTGGGTACTGTTAGCTAAAAATCTTCTAAACTATACGGATAGGCAAGAGATTAGCAACTACAGGAAAAAGTTTTTAGCTGGGCGAAATTAGCAGTGCTAACTAATTAAATTAAACCTAATAACGAAAGTACCTTAGCAATCCGACAAATTTATTTTGGCCAGTTTTAGCAACTGTAGCAAATTTTTGAGACTTTTTTTAGCAATTTTTGGTATTTATTTAGTGATGATATGTAAAGTTTCATCACTGCCAACTAATATTTTAAGTACTAGACCTATGAAATTAGCAGCAATGGCTAAGGGATGTTAGCCGTCTTAAACAAAAAGTCATTTATTTCGCAGTAATAATTAACTTTTATTTGTTGTAGCAGTTAATTTATTAGCATAAGCAACCAATTATTTAAGTACTAGACCCAAGAAATAAGCAGCTGTGGCTCTGTAATCTTAGCTGTCTTAACTAAAGAAGTCATCAAGTTTCGCAATAATGATTAACTTTTCCTCGTTGCAGCAGTTAAATCCTTTAGCACACGCAACTAATCATTTATGAACTAGACCTATGAAATTAGCAGCAATGGCTAAGGATTCTTAGCCATCAAATATCGAATGCTGAATATCGAACCCACTGACAACGAATCCTTTCGGTACCAAATCAAAAAAATTTGCTACCGATGATAAGTAAGTTAGTAGTTTCAGTCAATATTTATCAAATTTACCGACCGGTGCTGGAGTACGTTAGTTGGTTTAGCCAATATTTAGCAATACTTAGTAGTGACAGGTAACAGTGTTCGTTATAGAGCTGCACCGCTAATACCTTTGAGTTGTGATAACTAATCAGTTAGGTACAACAACAGAGAAAATTAGGAATAGTTTGTAAAGTTTTAGCTACTTCAACGAATATTTTATCAAGTTTAGTCGTTACTGACAAGTTAGTTTGATGTGGAATTGGATATTATTTAGAACTAACATCTAAATCAATTACCACCGACTGTTAAATTACTTTGCTTAAGCATCCGATATTAATGGTTCACTGAGCTAAATAAGTAGCTATACCTGAAGAGCTTCTTGGACATAGCTGCTAATGTTTGTAACTTTTTTCAATATTACAGCCTCTTGTTAGGTACGTTAAACAAGTTTATTTGCCACCTCAGGGAAATGTTTTCGTAGTAGTTAACAATGTATTAGCTGTGATCTATAACGATATCAGCAACTGTAAGTAACTTTTTTACCTACGAAAGCATTGTTTCTTTGCTACTTTAGGGAAGTGATTTCGTTGCACTTAACAGATCTTAATTGTGATCAATAACAATATTAGCAAATGTAAGGAACCCTTTTAGGTACCACTGCCAGTTTCTATGCTAACTTAGGGAAGTGTTTTCGTAGCACTTAACAGTATCTTAGTTGTGATCAATAACAATATTAGCAAATGTGAGTAACCCTTTTAGGTAACACAGCCAGTTTCTTTGCTACCTCAGGGAAGTGATTTCGATGCACTGAACAGTATCTTAGTTGTGATCAATAACGATATTAGCAAATGTAAGGAACCCTTTTAGGTACCACTGCCAGATTCTTTGCTACCTCAAGGAAGTGATTTCGATGCACTGTACAGTATCTTAGTTGTGATCAATAACAATGTTAGCAAATGTGAGTAACTTTTTTAGGTAACACAGCCAGTTTCTTTGCTACCTTAGGGAAGTAATTTCGTTGCACGAACAGTATCTTAGCTGTGATCAATAACGATTTAGCAAAAGTAAGTAACCCTTTTAGGTACCACTGACAGTTTCTTTGCTATCTTAGGGAAGTATTTTCGTAGCACTTAACAGTAGCTTAGTTATAATCAATAACGATACTAGCAAATGTAACAACTCTTTTAGCTACCACAGTTGAGTTTCTTTGCTACCTTAGGGAACTGATTTCGTTGCACTGAACAGTATCTTGGTTGTGATCAATAACATATTAGCAAATGTAAGTAACCTTTTTAACTACCACAGCTAATTTCTTAACTGTCTTAGAGAAGTGTTCTCGTAGCACTTAACAGTAGCTTAGTTGTGATCAATAACGAAATTAGCAAATATATGTAACTCTCTTGGTTACAACAACCAGTTTTATGAGCTATATTAAACAAGTTGATTTACTACCTCAGGAAAGCGTTTTCGTAGAACTCAACAATAGCTTAATTCTGATCAATAATAATATTAGCTAATTTAATTAACTGTTCAGCCCGCTTTATTAGGTATATATAACAAATTAATTTGCTACATTAGAGAAGCGTTTTTTGTAGCACTTAGCAGTAGTTGTGAGTAGAGATTTATTTATTAAAGTTTTATTGTATTATAATGTTCATATTGACATACAAACAATAAAATATGTTTGACCAATAAATGTCCAATCACAACTTAAGTACTATGAAGTGCTACGAAAACGTTTCCCTCAGTCAACTTGTTGAATATATACCTAATAAATAAAGCAGGCTGTGGTGAATAGACTTACTTATATTTGCTAATATCAATATTGATCATACATAGCTACTGTAAAGTGCCATGAAAACGCTGTTTTAAGGTAGCAAATTAACTAGTTTAATATTACTAATAAAGAGAACTGTGGCAGTGAAAAGAATATTTGGTAATTTATTTCATAATTATTGATCGCAACTAAACTATTGGTTGGTGCTATGAAACAATTCTTTATAGCCGGATTTATATTGTTGGGAACTAAGTGATGCTTCGAAACTAATAAACTAATTCAACATCACTTTCAGAATGTATATTTGACCTGGTGCTAAAACAAACTGTGGTAGCGAAAAGAGTAATACACTAACATGTGCCAATGTCGGTATTAGTCACAAGTAAGCTTATGCTAAATTGCTACAAATTGACTTCCCCAAGGTAGGACATTAACATGTTTAACATTCCTAGTAAATGATATAAATTTTAACTTAACTATTAACATACTGTTAAGAGCCACTTGAAGTTATTTAGAATATGAAACAATATACATACTAATCAAGACTTTATTAAAACGCAATTCAGGGCGTGAAATATTTTAAAATATGTGACGAAAGCCTTTAACGGATTGTCAAAGTTGTACAACACGTCGTTTATAACGATGGAGCAGCTTTTTATAGCGTCTTCATCCGGTGATACCGCAACCAGTAGAGGTCCGCAGTTCAGACTGAATTCCAAGAACTTTTTCTTATTTATTTCTGTTTGAATCTCCGAAAAGTCCTGAAAATTATTACTTTAAATAGACATTGAAGCCGAAATAAAAGTGTCAAAACTCAGAAGACAATACATAACTTTTCATCTATCTCTATTGCTCTCATTTTCATATATTAGAAGCCTAGTTATAATAAGTATTGATATTCTCGAAGGTATTGCATATTACATTATATGTTATGTCAAATATTTGCATAGGCAAGGAGTAGAAAACACCCTAAGCCAAATTTCATACAAATCAGTTAGGTTGAGGAGCTAGTCAGCATGAGTTTGTATGATTTTTTTTTTATTTATTAATTTGAAAGACAAACAGTTGCTTTAATTTAATTTTAAAGAGTTAATTTAGCTTAGTTCAAGTAGTGACAGCTCGTCGTTGGAGGAATGACTGACGTCTCGCATTAACGAGATCAACGGTTCGATTCTAAATGCAAAGCACGAGTTTTTCGTTTTTGAAATCTTAAGTACATAAGTACGTACTTGTCACTGACTATTGTGTCTTGAGCACGTCAACTTCCCTGTCTAAGAACATGCTATTTAATACTTAAAATTGATAAGAGTTAGATCAGTAAATGGTTAAAGTGACATAAATCTGAATAAGCTCGCAATTGTCGCACAGCAACAGCTGAATAGCTTAGTTTCAGCCATATTCTGCGCTTATTGATAGACGTAGAATGTTCTAAGGTAGCTACTTCCTTTGACATACCTATTGTATTAATCCATCTCGTGACTCCATTTTGGATGGCCGCCATTGCTTATTTTTGTACGTTACAATATTTTTGACACCAAATAGGGATGACAGTGATCTCAAAATGTTAACTTTTTTCCATCTGTAAATAAATATAAATACTTTATAGATAACAAAAGACTCCAATTTAAAATTTCAGTAAGAACTATCATTTGTTAATACAATCCCGCCAAATCTTGTACTGATGAAAGGAGGACAACGACTATAAACAAATGATATAATGGTTTTTTAAAAGAAACCATATCATAATTACGGTTCGGAATTCAGAGGTACGAATTTTAAAGTAGGTACAAAAAGTGTCAGTATCACTGCTAAGTCGTAACATGGATACGCTGATGTTAAATAAAGGTAAAAAAATTAAGTAGAGATTAAATATGTAACTACCTGCTGTAAAGCAATCATTAATCCCATTATTATTAATGTTTTATTTTACTAGTAATAAAAGCCGCCACAGTAGGCCATTCAATATAGAGCTGCATATTGTGAAGTCGATTTCGAGCTGCGGAAATAATAAGTGTTAGTAAAATTTCGTTGTTGTTCATAGATAATTATTACCATCAAAGTAAAACATTATTGATGTCTATTCTGTTGTACGCAAAATAAACTAAAACCAAATTTAAATTGATACTGTTCCTTTCTCTTTTGAACAATATGGTGCGACAGCAAGACTCCAAGACAGGTTTTAGTTTAATTTGTTTGCAACACAATCGACATTAATGGTGTCCATTCTGTTGTATACAAAATAAACCAAACTAAAACCAGTTTTGGAGTAGTGCTGTTCTAGGAAGAAAGGGACAGTACCACTTTAAAACTGGTTTTAGATTAAAACAACAAAATCGACATCATTAGCTGATAATTATGGTGTTTAATCAAAAACAAATACTTCACCACGACAATTGAAATGTTACTAATAATGGAGAACCATTGATTAAACTTGTCAATAAACCGTGGTTTCTGGGATTACTGTTTAAGAAGTTTAATTGCATCATACTTTAGAATACGCTTAAAAATAATTTAAAAAAAAATTCTACCAGTCTGTAACCATCAAGCCTTTTGAGTGCAGCAAACTCCTTCATGTCTTAATGAATTTGCATGTTGTTTTTCATGAAATTATAAAGTCTTGCTGAAGTACTATTATGCCAATTTTCTTTCACGTGATCAACTGTATCAATTATTTTTCATCCAGAGTAAAACATCTTCTTGCTCTTCGTCTGAAATATGTGTTTAAATGTGAACTCAGAATTTTGAAATCTTTAATTAGGGTTCCTTAACAAAATCACTCTGTTACGCCTGTCTGTTTATTTTACTTTTTTATCATTTATTTGTGAGATTTTATAACATATGAATTTGTTAAATGTTGAATCAATATTTAATTATAACATTTTTACTACAGTTGTGGTGCATATTATACATACCAGGGATATTATTGAAAATGACATTAATTTGTTACATGTTCAATCAATATTTAATTATAAGATTTATGCTACAGTTATGGTGCATACATACCCTGTTGGGGGGCGGTCGCGCTAATGTTTCAACGTGAAAACGAAAACTTAGGTTTCGTGTTTTATTTTTTGATTCATTATGTAACAAGCTCTATAGAAAGATGTGAACTTTCATGGGATAGCACTAGAACCAAGGGACTGTTAGAGGTGTTATAGAGAACTATCAGGTGGGCCTCTGTTCGGCAATGGATTTCTGCAGGTTGAAGGAGGTAAACATATTAGCATGTGTTGTATTAACTAGGGCAAATTCAGAATACATAGCAAAGATTATTACTTGATAGAGCTAAATTAATTAGAAGTAGTTGCACCACAAGTCTTAGCAGATACAAATAAGTTAGATTGGGCATGCTAAAAAATATTATATTTTCTTCTATTTTTTTTATGAAAAATAAGACTTTTATAGGAAACTAACTTGAACTATTATATTTTAAATTGACAATGATGAAATGAATAGGCCGTCAAATGCCAACTGAAACTATCAATCATTAAAATCAAAATACTACAAATGGATGTTATTGGCAGGTATTAAGTTTTTTTAACATACCCATTGTAATGTATAAACAAGGTTTTTTTTATGAAACATCTAAGATAATAGCGAAATCAACTCAGGCAAATTAAAAACCTTTAAAGAAATGTTGTGGTCGGAGGTATAAATATTTACACAACAAACATATTGTAGATATTTGTGCAATTAGGATTAAATAGCCAATATAATTAGCCAAACATTTTTCTAAATTTTAATTCTCTTACCTGGTGCCCTGGGTACCTGGGTTTAAGAACTTGCTCTTATTTTTTTCTAAATGCTCCATGAAGGTTAATCGTTCGCCAATTTTTGGGAAAATTTTCTCCAATGAATATTAAGTAAGCAAGGATAGATGACTCTTCTCATTTCCTTCTTCTGCAAAAATAAACCAACCATAACAGTAAGAAATAAGTAAATATCTTGCATGACGTCATTATTTTTCTTGTAAATACATTAGGTAGGTAAGAGTAGTTTGCCCCTCAACATGTCACGTTCATCCCATAAATTGGCGCATTGTGGTATCTGAAGAGGTCTCCTTACCTTTTTTGGAAAATACAGTCATACTCTGGCTTTTACCGACTAAAGTTCACCACTATAAATTGGTCATCGATGTTAGCCCGTTAATACTCAATACATATAAACCTAAATTTTATCAATGCTCACCTCAGGCACTTCGCTACAATATAAGGAGTTGAGCAACGAAAACAATAAACATGTAGGAATTACTCCGTGCTAGTCCATTAAATTGAGGGCGGAAAGTAGAGAGACGTGGTCATTACTCCACCGACAAGAGCATAGCTCTTAAATTGAAGAATAAGAAGTCCATACAAGTCCTTGGGCATTGTAGTTATATGTATACCTCACACAAACTCACGCCCCATTTTTCCTTTACCGAGTTGCGCCTGCGCTAGGTAGGCTCCATTATTACGTCTCAGTTTCACTTGGTACCTTTTATAAGTATTTTTTGCGACGAATCATGTAGGTACTTACCTTCGAATTACTACTGAGCAGTCGTGACATAGTAATTTCTTGATCTATATACTATAAACGCACTTGAAATCACAAACTAACCTTTTTTACGAAAATTTCGACTCGACACATACTCAACCGAGGAACGACTAAAAGTAGTAGACCGAGTATTTCGCGCCGACGCCGACTGACGCAGGGTTGCCAGATGTAATTTTCCAATTTTAGCCAGATTAAAAATTCTCTTATCCAAAATGTTATTTTTTCAAAAAAAAAACCGCCAAACTTCAATAAACAAGAATAACAAATAAAATTGTAAATGAATGTCTATAATTTCATAATTAATATTAACGCGCGCGGTTGCGCTTTGGTCAGCGTAAAGCTTCCGATATTGTATGTGTGACCGTGGGAATACCTATATGGCATTGTAATCGTTTTGTATTTTCCCCAATATTTGTTATTATTTATAGACTATTTTGTTATACTCATTGACATTTTCATTTTTCAGATTTTGAATGCCCTAAAAGTATTGTCACGATCGTATCACTTAGTATGAAATTCCATTTTGTTTACCGCATCTTTCGTTTACCGTCAATTCGCCTGTTTAATTTATTTTCAGAAATATTTCGCCAGGACCGCAATACTTCACCAGAATAAAATATATAAAATACCCCCATCAATTTCTTTTGGATCAAGTATACTTTAAAGCTATAAAAACAGGTCAAGCGCGAGACCAATGACGACGCTTGTATGTATAGATATTATTATTACGGTTTTTTACGTTATAGCAAAAGAAATTACCCGTCATTAAATTAATGAAGTTCGTTAAACGTTAAAGCGTTACATTTCGAAAGATTTAACGAAAGTGAACTTTAACTTGTAATAGAAATTTATTTTTATAATGTCTTAATAAATCTAATGTCTAATTAAATAGTTATTTAAAAAAAATTGGTGTGAAAAGCTTACTGGACTGGACTTAAGAAATAATAAAAGAAGGGTGTTTCATTACCTAGGGTTTGTAATAATAAGTTATATTCCGTCGGTTTTTCCGGAATCTTATAATCTTGGAATCTTTAAGAGTAGAGTGAATAGCATTTACTGAGATCGCGTGCTTCATCTTCGGCCTTATCATCACTTCACCACATCAGGTGAAAAAGTCATACATAAAAAAATATATTATTTAAAGATCAAAATATCGTAATTCATCGTTATCTAACATAAGGTGCATATTACCATTCATACATATCAATATATTAAAGTTATCTGAAAGCGAAACTCGTAGGCGTTACGCATTTTATGAAACTATCAATGAACAGGAATCCTGAAATAGCCTCAATCGCCTGTCATTTTTCTCCTAGGTAACCTAAATGGGTACTAGTAGGTAATTTGTCGTATTTTTTCGGATCGTAAATGGCGAAACATTTCGCTGAACTGAATGCGGACCGGCAGCAATGTTGTCAATATTTATTTACAAAAAAGCGCGGAGTTGACTTTAAAAACCGCTGCACAGTCAAATTTTGGCGAGGAAAGCTAGAGGAAATATTATTATTTATTATTTTCGACATTAAGCTTATTAGTAGCTCATAATATAACTGGATATTTACCACGAGCATATGGGGTTTCCCACTTAAATGAAAAAAAAAACCATAGTTTAAGAACTTTAGCTGTTGTCGCTAAGTTCTTGTTAGTTAATTTTGCTAAAGACATTCGTCCTCAAATAATAATAATAATAATGCCGGACGATTACACCGACTAGCTGGCCTCAAACGAGAACTGACCTCTGGGGGCATTACCCAGAACACCAGTTCCGAGAAAATTTAACAAAATCGTTTTCTAAATTCGTATAGCAATAGTAAAATCAAAGTAGTAGTCGCCTAGCCAAATTGATAGTTAAGAACTTTAGCTGTTGCCGCTAAGGTCTTATTAGTTCATTTTGCTAAAGATATTCGTTCTCAAATAATAATAATGCCGGACGATCATACCGATTACCTGGCATCAAACGAGAACCTGGTAACGATTTCAGGCGGTATTACCCAGATGACCCAATTCCGAGAAAATTTAGAGAAAATCGTTTTCTTAAATTTGTATAACAATAGTAAAATCAAAGAAATGGTCAGTTACTCAAGTTGATAGCTAAGAACTTTTGATGTTGTCGCTAAGATCTTATTAGTAAATTTTGCTAAAAATATTCGTCCTCAATTAATAATAATGCCGGACGAAGACACCGATTACCTTACCTCAAACTAGGATACCCTTTATTACGAGAACCTAGTAACGACTTTTGGGGGCATTACCCAGAACACCCAGACACGAGAAAATTTATAAAAGATCATTTTCTTAAATTTATAGAACAATAGTAAAATCATAAAAGTCAGTTCCCGCCAAGTTGACAGTTAAGAACTTTAGCTATTGTCGCTAAGTTGTTCTTCGTTAATTTTGCTAAAAATATTCGTCCTCAAATTTTAAATACAAACCGCTATAGGAACCTACTATCGGTCTTTAGTGAATTAACTACTTATTTAATTACTAGCTTTAGCTAGCAAATCCGTGTACAATATAAACAAAAATAATTTGTGAATACATTCTATACACTTTTCTGTATCGGGTGCCATAAAAACATAGTGCCTCGGATTTGTGTAGGGCCACCTCCAGATCGAGCATCCTTATGCGCCTCACCACTTGTGCTACTAACACAGTGGCAAGGCGTGCCGCTTCCCAGTACGAGCTCCCCCGTGCCGTCACCTGCGTATCGTGTGCATAAAAGGTGACATCCGCGCTAGGAATGAGCTCGCCCCTCAGCACCCAGTAACCGATGTTTCACAGGAGCGGGCCTAGCACCGAGCCTTGTGGAATACGGTACCACGTTTTGGATAATCTATGAACCTATCCGAGAGGCAGGCGCCCACTATTCGGCATAGGTATGGAGGCATGTCATGGAACTTCAGTGCCTCTATAATGCACCCCCAGGGGACTGGGGAACTTCGATATTGACCTTAACGACGGTAACCGGTTTCAAGACAACGTGAGAATTAGCCATGACTTTCGTCTTGTCTATGTTAATTTTGAGATCTGAATGGAAGAAACGTTGTGATATATTCGCCATTTACATGTTTGCCTCCTCCAGTACGCAGATGAACCTTCGGGGATATCACATCCCCCTGAGTAACATCCACACGTAATTGAATGGGTTTTGACTTTTGATCTTGTAGTTAGTTGCACATTCATTATAGCGGCGTCAAACAGATATCTCAACATCTCGTATATCTCACCAATCGACTTGAGATAGCTGCAGAGATTCTAGAATAGCACAGATTTCGACAGAGTCGAACGTTATCATGTAGTCCATGAATGTAAGACACAGTGGCTGATTATACTCCTCTGTCGCTCAAGCCCATTCCATATCATTACCTACCGTTTACGTGAGCCTCATCTCTTACGTCTCTACGTCTTCTTACTGCTGGGGCTAACCCAAGACGGGGTATCCTGACCCGGTACGAGTATGAATGGTAATGATATGGAACGGGCTCGAGCGGTTGTAGCTCACGTAAACGGCAATGGTATGGAACGTGCTTACTACGCGGCAAGGCTGATTCATAAAACCCACATAATAATATCCGCTTTCAGGAACACACAAGTCGCACAATTTCAAATTTGGAGCAGCTATCTGCATCAAAAGCTCTAACCTGAATGTCCCTTGCTTTTCCTCAATTTCTAAAATGAATGCCGAAAGAAGAATTCTAAAAGCGAGCGTGTAGATCTAAACAAGGAAGCCAAATTAAATAACAACCTTGATAAAAAAAAAAGAAAAAACCATGGCAATACGCGATAAAGTTGAAAACACAGTATTTATCGTGGTAATCTGTTAAAACGAGTGACATAGTAATCGTAGAGCAGCATTTTGACATTAGTTTGCGATAAAACGTGCGTTTTTAGCGAGATCAACTAGGGAAGTTTTTAATATGTATCAAAGATTATTATTTGACAGTGCAAGAATAATTTGAAACAATTGCACAACGGTCTTAGCAGATACTCATAAGTTTAATTGTATCGTATAGACAAGGACTTTTTATGGATTACATAGAAACATTTTAGCCAGTGTTATTAAGTTTTTAGCGAGATCAACGAAGGAAAATTAAAAATATAAATCCAAGATTATTACCTGATAGAGCAAGATCAATTTGAAATAGTTGCACAACAGTCTTAGCAGATAGTGATAACTTTAATTGTATCGTATAAACAAGGACTTTTTATGGATTACATAGAAACATTTTAGCTAGTTTTGTTAAGTTTTTAGCGAGATCAACTAAGGAAAATTTATAATATACATCCAAGATTATTACCTGACAGAGCAAGATTAATTTGAAGTAGTTGCACAACAGTATTAGTAGATACTAATAACTTTAATTGTATCGTATAAACAAGGACTTTTTATGGATTACATAGAAACATTTTAGCTAGTGTTATTAAGTTTTTAGCGAGATCAACGAAGGAAAATTTAAAATATACATCCAAGATTATTACCTGACAGAGCAAAATTAATTTGAAATAGTTGCACAACAATATTAGTAGATAGTAATAAGTTTAATTGTATCGTATAAGCAAGGACTTTTATGAATTATATAGAAACATTTTAGCTAGTGTTGTTAAGTTTTTAGCGAGATCAACTAAGAAAAACTTAAAATTTACATCCAAGATTATTATCTGACAGAGCAAGATTAATTTGAAGCAGTGGCACAACAGTCTTAGCAGATACTAATAAGTTTAATTGTATCGTATAAACAAGGACTTTTTATGGATTACATAGAAACATTTTAGCTAGTGTTATTAAGTTTTTAGCGAGATCAACGAAGGAAAATTTAAAATATACATCCAAGATTATTACCTGACAGAGCAAAATTAATTTGAAATAGTTGCACAACAATATTAGTAGATAGTAATAAGTTTAATTGTATCGTATAAGCAAGGACTTTTATGAATTATATAGAAACATTTTAGCTAGTGTTGTTAAGTTTTTAGCGAGATCAACTAAGAAAAACTTAAAATTTACATCCAAGATTATTATCTGACAGAGCAAGATTAATTTGAAGCAGTGGCACAACAGTCTTAGCAGATACTAATAAGTTTAATTGTATCGTATAAACAAGGACTTTTTATGGATTACATAGAAACATTTTAGCTAGTGTTATTAAGTTTTTAGCGAGATCAACGAAGGAAAATTTAAAATATACATCCAAGATTATTACCTGACAGAGCAAGATTAATTTGAAGTAGTTGCACAACAATATTAGTAGATAGTAATAAGTTTAATTGTATCGTGTAAGCAAGGACTTTTATGAATTATATAGAAACATTTTAGCTAGTGTTGTTAAGTTTTTAGCGAGATAAACTAAGGAAAATTTAAAATATGTATCCAAGATTATTACCTGACAGAGCAAGATTAATTTGAAGCAGTGGCACAACAGTCTTAGCAGATACTAATAAGTTTAATTGCATTGCATAATCAAGGAATTTTATGTAGTACATATAAACTTATTAGCGACTGTTCTTAAGTTTTTAGCGAGATCAACTAAGGAAAAATTTAAATAGATAGCAAAGATTATTACTTGACCAAGCAAAATAATTTAAAGCAGTTGCACAGTAGTCTTAGTAAATACGAATAACTTGAATTGTGTAGTAACAGACAAGTCATTTTTATCAATTAAATACAAACTTGTAAGCTTATATAGCTAAGTTTTTAGATAGATTCATTTCGGGACGTTAAGAACATATACTGTGGATAATATCTTAGTTCAGTTTGCGAAGTTTTGTGGTGATGTTGACTAATATGTATCTTTGCCGCTAGTTACAATAAAAATTAGTAAGAACCGTGACTTTCTTAGCACTAGTAAATAACAATCCATTGCTATCACAGCCAAACAACAACTTTGTTACTACGTATAAGGACAAATTGCTGGATAAAGAAAGAATTTAGCAGTACTGACTAATTTTTTCAGCTAAATATTGTTTGACCCTGCAGCTAACTGCTCTTTATTGAGGTAGAAAAGCCATCGCTACGGTTACAAAAATTTTTGATTGGACAACTAAATCGCGGCAACCAAGTTTGTTTAGCTGCGATATATAAACCATTTCTTTCCGTGTAAGTGTTGCACATAGAGGAGCTGAATAGTTGGGATTGAAAAACAGCAAACACCACACCATCCGTACCATTGTAAAGTCATTAATCTTGAAAATACACATTGAAATATATTGTATACATACGACCGCTAGTCAAATAAACGCTACAGGCGTTCCGGAATTTTATGATGTTTACATTCCAAAACATCATATTTAAAATTTAGTAGTCAAGATTATGAGATAGAGCTATTCTGCGTTAAAGTTTTGTTTGCAAACGTTTTACCAGAGCGAGGACGTAATTCTAATCAGGAGTTTGATTTTTCAAAATTCTCCAATAGATTCGACATCACGATTGGGAATAATTATACGTGCGAACTTGTTTTTTTATACTCTCTTCAAAAACTTTTTTTATAACCAACGGTTTAAGTGAAGATGAGGCCGATGGTAGAAGAAATTATTTGGGGGACTGTCTATCTTGTCTCCAGCAGCCGACTCGAAAAATGCTGTGCTAGCTAAAATTAAAACTTAGTCTAGAATTTGGATATTTTACTATTAAAATAATACTTATATTAACATATTATAATATTAAATGTATTATATTATTTTTACAGACACGAAAAGAAGAAGTAATGTATGTAGTTTATACACAGGTATTACTAATTTATTTATGTATTATGTCGGTGTAAATAAAAGTTTGTGTTTACGTATATGTCTTTGATGTGTGATATATCATTATGGACAATGGATTCCTTTCATATAACTGTTGCTTAGAAAAAATCATTCATACGGATAACCTTGTAGTAGTACTAGTAGAGTACTACTGTTGGTATACAATAAAGAATATTGTACTGTGAAATCAAACAAACTTTGAAAACATGTCCTTGAGAAATGACGTACGAAGAATCAGAGAGTGAACTTTAGTATCCATATGATCTCATCTAGGGTAAAGTCTCTCATGAAAAACGATGCAAATCGCCCCTTGCGTGCATATTATGAAACGAGGGAGGCGAGCACCTTCGTACTTGAATTGAGGGCCCTACATAAGTAGGCTATTTATGGGCCTCATGAGACCCCATGCTATAGCTTATACTTGTAGGGAAGACAACTCGCTCCACAAATTACACCCACGCACTGCATTAGAGAATTTATAATATACACCTAAGTCATGCAGTATATACCAATCAATATATATCAATATGTATAAAAAAATGTAAGAAGATCGCTTTTTAATTGATTGACGACCGATTGGTGTAGTGGATAGTGACTCTATCAGCGAAACCAACGGTTGCGGGTTCGAATCCCGCGAGGGGTTTACCAAACATTTATGTTTGTGTGATGAATACGAACATTCATTCCCGAGTCTTGGATATTTATATAAATATTTATGTACGTTTATCCGTTATCCAGTATCCATAGCACAAGCTTTGCTTAGTTGATTGGTGTAAGTGTCCGAAATATTTATAAAAAAAATATATCAATAAATTGACAAATTATTTAAAAAAAGAAAGCAATGCATATCTTAACTCTATCAGTGAATTTCAAATGTTATGTGACTTCCTAAAATTTCCTATAAATGGCTGATAATCATCGAGGTGCAATATAGGATTTTTAAGAGATGCCGCTGTTTATGATAACTATGATTAGACAAAGATGTTTTAAACTAAATCCTTTAAAATACTTTTAAAGAATGTGCATCGTGATGACCTAATAATATATCGAGATATCTAAATACAGTTTAAACAAGAGCTGCATTTCCTACTTCCTTTTACAAGAAAATACTTAGGGTACACAGGTAATTCCATCTGTATTGTTGCCGAGAAAAGAAAAAAACATTGCCGATATTCCGGAAAAATGAAAGAAATTGTTAACGTAATAAGAACTTATGCAAGAGAATAGCATTGGAATTGCTAGTGCGTATTTTAGAAACTCGGTATATATATGACGTATAAAACTCATGTATATGTTATTTCGCATAACATTCGTAAAAAGAAATCGCCTCATCATCATCATATCAGCCACAGGACGTCCACTGCTGAACATAGGCCTCCCCATAGAATTCCAAAGCGACCGGTTAGAAGTGGCCTGCATCCAGCGATTCCCTGCAACCGTTGTCAGGTATGTCCACCTTGTGAGTGGACGTCCTACGCTGCGCTTGCCGGTGCCTGGTCTCCACTCGAGAACTTTAATGCCCCACCGGCCATGTGCCCTGCTCACTGCCACGCAACATGTTAAGCCGCTGGGCTATGTCAGTTACTTTCGCTCGTCTACGGATTTCTCAATTTGTTCCAATATCACCTGCTTAATTAATTATTTGATATGGAAGAATATTTACAGCAATCTTGCACGCAGGTGCTGTGGTATAATAATAAGTACTAACAGTTGGCAGTCCTATCATAAGACGTACAACAATAGTTGTACTAAACAGGAACCTATATAAAAACATTACAGGTTCTCTAACTCATCAGCATTTGATTCCAATAAGTGAAATCGCAAATCGTTTTTTTCGTCTCGAATCAAAGGTATATTTAACGAAGTCCTGTTTAAAAGATTTATTAAAAAACACACACGTTCATAACCTTGTTTGGATAGGACCTGAAAAGCGTATTTTTATACTTTTAGAATACATTTCCCGTAAGCATAATTACAAGTATGTACATTCGGCAACACAATTAAGGTAGTAGCTCTTTATTTATAAATATAAAAGTCTAAAGGGATATTGCCATTCAAGTTTAACTGAAAATTATCTATCACATGTTCGAATGATAAGTGTAAAGGAAAATATAACAAAATCTAACAACAAGACCCTAGAAACTCAAGAAACAAAATCACAAAAATTAAACCTGCTACCTTAATTATGTGGCCGACTGTACCTACTTTGGGGACTGTGGTTGTGATGGGTAGTATTTTTTTTGTAAAGTTTATTCTTTTTGTCAGGCAAAGTTGGTTTTTTATCCAGGCAGATGATGTCACGAGGGGAAACCTAATAATTTGTAATATTATTACAAACTGCAACAGTCTATTGTATGACATCACTCCAATGTATAAATGTCCTCAACAATCAAATACTGATAGATAAATCATTTCATTTCTTCCACTAACATATTAATACTATGCTACGATAGTACTCGTATTGTCAACAGCAAAGCATGAAGGAAGTGAAAATCATAAGTCATATAGTTACAGCGTTTCTTTACGTGTACAAAGAACTCGATAACAAGTAGAAAAATTAAAAATAACAAGTATCCAACTACACTCCACGTAGTAAATTACAGACTTCGATGCTTGTTTGCTCACTTTACTTGTTAGTCAACTCGTAGATGTGACTGAGGATTTATAGCAGTGCAAGAAATTGTATAAGAAAATCGCTTACAACGGTACTGGTACAGTCAGTCTCAACGATTACATTAAGGCATTAATTAATTTCTAATATATTTTTACATTGATCGCCAATAATTTTTGTGATAATAATAATAAAAAAAAAATGTTAATAAAAAATGCGATCAAAAGTTTACCAATAATATTGTTTGACACTGGATCCTACCGAGAGTTACCGAATGTACAAGTGTAAATTCAAATTGTTTTGGACAGAATACTATTACCGACTTTTTGTATGCCATAGCTGCGATTATCTCGCAACGTAGTAATGTAATAATTGGCTTGGCACTTGTACAATGTTCTTGGCAGAATTTTATTTCCATTAAATACAAACATATCAAAATAGGATAATTCGATTAACCACACCGTGAATTTTTAGATTCAAGCTGAAAAGTCTTCTTGAATTAGAATAAAAATACATAGTGATGCCTCCATTATTTATCGTTACAAAGAAACAATTTTACCGAACTAATTTGGTTGTGAGTGGATTTATTCATCGTTAATCAACTTTGCATACAATTAATAAAGCTGGACTTAGAATTTGTAAAACGGAACTTTGCACACAACAAATGAAATTGTTGCGAATCCCAAAGAGTTCGATGTCACTTTTCTGTGTAATTTAAGTTACAATTTTCTTAACATTTCTTTCAGTGTACCGCCTTTTGGTTTTGGACGAATTTTTGTTTTTTTTTTATTTATCTATGGGGCATTCGGTGGGAGAAGTGCTTTTCGATCTTGTTGCATTGTATAGTAATATTGATATGTTTCGCTGACTGTACATATGAACCAAGTTAGTGAGTTTAACAAAGCAGAAATATGAGCGCTGCGTAAATGACACTTTATTAGAGTTATTATGCGATTGATAATTATTTTCTCGCTATTAATTGGATTTCATTTCGAGCTACCGGATATCTAATTTCCTGTAAAATATTGTATGTAATGCTGCCAGCATTATGAGTACCTCCCATATTGATAGCGCGGATGATCCTAAACATATTTTCTTTTTTTTGATTTAGGGTTGATTGCTTTTATTTAATTACTCTAGTTTTATATTATTTGTATATTTTTATTTTTGGTGTTACGTATATTTGGTAAAATTTGACATTTAAGGCGATAAATTATGAAGTTTCTAGGTATTTTTTCTCCTAACATTATATTAATAAAAATTATTAACTCTAAAATATGTTATTCAGTTACATGATAGGGTTTTAAAACTGTGCGAATGTTTAAATCAGCAGCGTTTAGTCAAAGGAATAAGTTAGTAATAGAAACAGTCTCTACGTACTTACTCAAAGACATGTAGTAGGTACCTATCTAATCATAAAGTATCCATAAAGTGACGCTCTTAGTTTGGTCGAAGCTTTTCGTGCTGCAATTCAGTCTTCTATCCTTTGTGTAAGGTTTTTGACCTTGTACCGTGGTGGTTTAGTAAAAGGAACTTGATCATTTTCTTTCATCTTGTGTACTCAACTTAAGTAATTCTTACTATATTTTTTTTTAAATAAAATACGATAAAATAGATACGAATCGTAGCCCAGAACAAAAACATGTAGCATATCCCGATTCTTTGTGGAAATGAATAAAATCTTAGTTCTGGTAGTTGTCGTCGTTCATTTTTTTCTCCCGATAGAAAACGACGAGTGTATGTGTTTGACGTCGTTGTGTATGTGTGAGTCTGTGTATGCTCAGTGTTTATCCAGACGTATTTCGAACGAAAAGACGGAAGTAATTCGTGGTCTGATTCGGTGTGCATTCTTTTATATTGAAGACTTAACGAGGTTATGCTTGATAAAAATCGGCTAAGCGATTTAAAAGATATTTAGCTTTTCGGTTTCTTCTGATGATATCGAAGATTTTATAAATTTTCATTTTTTTATATATAAGATATCACTCGGGGTTCTTAGCAATATTTGATGGAAATTGTTTAAGCCGTTTTGAAGATATAGCTTTCAACACAGTTTGATTTGGTTTATCTGCATGACGTAATCAAATTACAAATGCGCACATACAATACACAATAATTCTTTCCATTGTCCCTTTTTTTACTTTTTTAACAATGCTAACTTTTCTTTAATTTCCTTTAATATCCTTGTTTGGCTAACCGTGGGGTGGAAACCTGGTTACCTGAGACACAGGTTTCCCTAGTTCAGGCACCAGTATCCACATAGTATTATAGTCCCTAACTATATTTAACTCTACTGTACAATAATGCTATAATGTGGAAAAAAAATGATTATTCTCTAGGTTTCCTATGTATAAATTATTATTATTTATATATTTTATATACACGACTATGACTTACAAAACTTAGATTTAATTAAGTATTAATATTTTATTCTATAAATATATTTTGAACCAATAAATTTGTTTATTTATTATTTATTTATATTTATTAACTTAATTTTATTGAAAATGACTATTTTAGAATGTCATTTCAAAATATATTTGTTTATCGTAGTTTTAGATTTCGTGGAGGCATTCGGTGTACACGCGTCTACGCGGTGCTACGCTTATGGCTACAGCTACGAAACCATTATGATTGAAAGTTATATGCAATAAAATAAAAGATCTGCAGTGAGTTCATATTAGTGAATTTGCCACAATCTTTTTTTTTGTACACCATCACTCAAAATTTTGACTTCTATAAGTTTAAAATTAAATTATGAAACTGACAGTCTGCATTTTTACTTCTTCTGTATTTTTTACAGAAAGACTTAGGAAGTTACCATTCCAATAGAAAAACAACATTAAGAAAACACACTCTCACATCTATAATATACTATTTATATATTATTTTATTAGATTAGGTGATATAAAATTATACAATACCCACGTTTCTATCAAATGTATTGTCATATTTAAATAAATATATGATACATGTATATAAGTTTGCGGCATTTGCCTCTGAAACACAAGACGGTGGTCATCCGACACCAAAAAGATTCATAAAAGAGGTGTCAGACTTGCTAATCCTCTTCGGGCAACGTCAGGGCGGGCGCCTTCTTTGCACAAAGATTAAGCCTGGTGATGGTGCAACGGGACAACGCGGCTAGAGTACTGGGTCAATGCCGCAGGTAGGAGAGCTCTCGGCGACCCACTTTATATAACTATGCAAATATAACGATTTTTATTTTCCTAGTACATTATAAATAAATTTAGGTGCATATAAATAAAAAAATTATATACCTATATACCTACTACGATTAGGTATTGAAGTCGATTAATTCCAGGTACGTAACGTTTTTCTTTTTTAATTTTAGACATATACAACGTGTAACAAAATACCCCCTAGAAGCCGAATGAGGAGCAATCAGGTAGTATGAATGAACGTATAAAGAAAGTCTCAAACATAAAACAAAATATTAAATAGAAGCGAGGATTGTTGATGTATTTGAAACGGCCACGATTTAAATGTTACAGAACGTCTTACGTTCGATGGGGCGGGTGTACCTTTATCTAACATTTAAGGGGGAGCACATTTTGAATTGTTATGAGTGTAAGTTGTGTGACAGATATTCGATATTTATAAGCGATGTCACAAAATGAAATGGAAAATATAACTTTTTTTCTATTAAAAATATGCAAGTTTGGGATGACTGACATTTGGTCACTAGCCTGACATGAATCGACTAACCAGCAACTAACCCGCGTGATAGGTTAGCTAATACTCTCTCACAGTAAGAGAAGGTTGTTGTGCCCCAACACTGGGGACCTGTTAGGCTGTTGATGCTTTCCAGTTACGTAAACTTTTTCTTTTTGACATTTTAGAGATTATTGTTTAGTTTTTATATACCCTAGTGAGTATCTACATTCAATTACAATCACCTTTTCCACTTCCAATGGTAGGATATATTAAATGTGAACTGGAAGTTTCATAGCCCAATAGCAGTTTCCTTCAGACGAAAGCTATAAAATACGAATACACATTCTTCGGATGGTTTATTTGAACGATATTAAAAGCATCGTAACGTATACAATACATGCCAGTATCTATATTATCCATGTAATTTTCCCTAGTCTTAAAGAAAACCTTTGTCTACTTTGGCTTCGTTATATTAATATTTATCTAACTTTGAACTACTTAATTTCAACTCTCTACTTTCAGAAAACTTTTCTTAATAATATTAAATACAGTTCATAATTTATGAACATGTTAAATATAACGTCTTAGATAAAAGTGAGGCCTAGTGCCCAACAGGCAAGTTCCCAGACTGAATAGCGAGACTTATTCTCTGCGCTAGGAAACCGCCCGCTCTGCAGTCAATAGAAGCCTCGATGAGACGCGCCGACAGTTCCCGGACCAGGAGTTTTGCCTCAGTGCCCCTGGGTCCCATCGTCTTGAATCCAACCAGTACGAACATGTAACCTCATTGGAGGTCCTGTATTAGTAGTAAGTAAAACTATTGTCTAATTAGATTTAGAAACTTTAAATTTTTTATATTTTTAAACGAACGAGTACCTAAGCAGAGAGAACCTAAGAAATAATTTAAGATAAATTTTTAGGAGCACCACATTGCATCATCCAGAAATAAGTATGACGTCAAATAAACCAATATTGCATTACTCCTGACAGTAAGAGGCCCCAATTTTTTCAATAGTTACAAATCAACCTATGATAAGTTAGATAAAATTACGCCTCCTCTCGCTGGTAGTAGTAAACCGATGGCCAGTGTGGGTAAGCCTACGACATCTGATGGTTCTACTACCTCTCGATATACGAAATGATTGCGAGACATGCGTTACTTGCATCTACACACTTGGGTACTCGAATGGAAGTTGTTCACTCACGTGTGAAACCAGACAAACAGCGCAATGTGTCGGCTTGTCACCCAAGGCTTCCATTTGTACGAAAAGTCGTACAGTGCAACGATTGTTTTATGATTTTAAAATCATCAACATCGAAATGGTAGGGGAATTATACATTATCTGATATTTCACATAGCTTTATTATAAGGATGGCAATATAGCCTAAGAAATATTCAACGAATGAACCTTTGGGCTCTTGCTGACAAAGCAATTTGATTAGAGGGTAAGCTGATTTCAAGTCGATAGAAAATATTATTAAGTTGACGACAAAAGTGATTTCTTTTTCAGTTTATATAATTTGATACGATTGTAATTACGATAATTTTTTAAATTTTCCTCGGGGAAACGTGGAGGTGGGCCAACTTGCAAAAAGGTCACCGCTCATGGTATTGTGCTCGACTGGTTACCCAATTTTTCAGAATTATTGTCCGAATAATTTGGCGAAAGATCACTTTTAAAGACATCTGGTACAAAACAATACAACCCTCTCTTCCTCGTTTCCCTTGGTTCGAGAAATTCTTTTGTGTCGGTATTTGTTCCCAAATTCGACAGTGGAAATGAAATATCTAGCATTTCGGTACCATGATGAGAAAGATGTAATATTTATAAGACGAGAAAACAAAAAAAATCAATACTTGGAAAAGATTTAATGTTTCCAATAGCGTAAAATCGACTACAAAGTAATTGCGACAAATCCCAGAGAAATTGCGACAAACTCGTAAGAGTAAGAAGTTAGAAGACGATAAAAATAATTTTGTATCCCAAATGGAAATGTTCTGGGCAGAATGCCATAAAATAATTATCAAGAATACGATATGATATGTGCGAGAGTAGGGAGTATTACCCTAATTTTAATTAAATTTCAAATTAAACAGTTTATTAATCCTTAACACCAATCGAGTCGAATCATATTAACAGAGCCTATAAACTTTTTTAATACTATGAGCGATAAAATGATTGTTGGGCCTGGTCACGGGTAACTATAAAAATATTTTCAGTTTGTATCTTCACGTATTCATATATTTTTTTAATTTTTAATATTTTCATTTTTTTCATGCACAACGGGCTTTAGGTAGACCTCAATAACACCTGATGTTAAGTAACGGTGATGTCGATGGTGAAACTGCGCTCATCCTTAATAATGCTAACAATACTGCTACATAGAATAGCTTAGCAACTAGGTAGAAGGAGCTAGCATGGCGGATATATCAAAATGTTCTACACTCAACCATGCAAAACTAAGTACTTTAACATCTAATTGCATTGATTTATTAACCAACTTCGAAAAGGAGGGGGTTCTCAATTCGGCCGTTTGTATGTTTTTTCAACCACCGATTTATAAATCATATGTTATTAATTCCTTGTAGGCAATATTTATGGGTTTAACGGGCAATTATTGTTTAGTGGTCACTGTTACGCAGTGTTTGGTGCGATTCGATTAATTGATCCTTCATAGTGATTTCGACCTTATCTATTTAATTACGTAAACAGCTAGTTCATTTTATCTTTTACTAGCTTCGCGCGGGTTCAATTACATTCCACAAATATAATATGTACATGTAATATAATATAAAAAAAAATATGTACATATTTCCTGAAGAAATCCTCTAAAAACATTGACTTTGTTTTATGTTAGTGTTATTGTAGCTGTTGGTTTTCCGAATAAATAAAAATAAAATAAAATACTCTATTTTATTTTGTTTATAGAGCAATACGTTCTATATGACTCCACCTCTCGGCATACTATGTAATTGAGTTTTGTAACCAGCTACGACAGTGGGAATTGTTTGTTCCAGTTGGAAACCAAGTTACGTCCAGATATTAATGTCTTAATATATTACTGTTACCCTGCTACAAACCAGCTACGAAGGAGTTCCTAGGAGTAATTGGAAACGGTTGCTTACTGTGGTGTTGGACAAAAAAAAATGCAATTAGTTCTAATTTGTAAAATTACCTATTTAACAAAAAATCTTTACCTGGAAGGTTGGTAAGGTATAGAGTTATGTTAGTCGACTTTGTAAGTACTAGAATTTTATGTAACGATCAGGTTCTCATGACGGTGAGACGGTGTACGACATTTTTTCCGAAAACCGAGCCCTTTTTACTAATATAACAAATAATGCCTATGTTAAAACTACAAAATTAAATATCGACGATAGAGGTGCGCTGGTGAAAGAAATAACTACTCGTTCCCGTATTTAAACTGTATTAGTAAAAAATTAAGAAAATATTATTCAGATAGACAAAAAAAAACTGAAATGCAAGTGCCAAAATTATTTGATTCCAATTTAGAATTTGCTTGTTGTTAACAATTACAACAATGGGTGGCCAGTTACAGGCCACCTGAGAGACCTCCGCACTCTTCGCGTGGTGTCAGTATACACACCCTCCATCGCTGGAACTATGCTCACATCTGAGTATTATTGCCATCTCTATCTCACCACTAAAATATTTATCTATCCCTTTTCATGTATTTAAGTAAAAAAGGTTTTTAGTTCACCGCAAAGATCGGCAATTCGGCAATGTTTAGCCATCTTCGAGCGCACCAGCGCCAAACCGATTCGAACCGCGGAGTCGAAGTGGTCGCTATGGACGAAATCGGTCGGAAGCATTATCATCACCTATTGCTTGTTCTAAATAATTACAATTCCGTCCTTTTACAGTTGTGTTATATAAGTATGCATTTACAATTTCAAGCAGTTATGAGATTTTCATTAAAGGGTTTAGCAGGCTAAGGAAGGACGTGTGGCCCCTGTGAGGAATAGTTGAATTGGTAAATGTCAATTGTTTGTCCACTCATTACTAGTAATCACTCCAATTTTCAGCCCTCTATCTTGAACTGTCACAGAGATAATGTCAAAAATGTATTTTCTTAACATTTTTCTTTAAACATGTGTATCTCCTAATCCATAGCAGCTAAAGCGTCGAAACAAAATCAAAGCTACGTAGTTTGTGTGGGAGTGTACCCTATAATTTTATTAATATTTTTAAAATTTTATGCATGAAAAATAAAAGAATTAAATGATAATTTGTTTTTTGACAGCTTTATCCAACAAGTTTTTTTTGAAAGTACAATTATGAAAAAAATCATATAAATTGCTTATTAATAGTATTAGCATTAGCTTACGAAAAATCAATTGATTATATTTGGTGCAGCATACTGAAAAAAAAATCACGAAGTATTTAAGTTATTAATTACTCGTATTGAATTCCGTGATGTTAGGTTTGCCTGGAAAAGATCGCTGTTAGCGACAAGGCCGTCTAATTTGTACTTTCTATAAGATATTTAAATGTACCTTCCTTATTTAAACAATAAAGCGTATTGATTGATTAAGTATCAAGAGTCTAGCCTTCTGAAGGTTCGTTTCTAAATTTTATGTTTGTTGCCTAGCAGTATTATTATTTTGTTCTAGGTACACGGGAACTATCATATAAACTCAGAATGCAAGACTCTTTTGATACTTGAATACTTTCATTAGTTTTTTTAGAACCCTTTAGAACTGCGTTAAAAACTAATGGTAGGGAGCACCAATTGTCCGACTCCCGCCTCACACTTTTTTTAGTAATTAATGTTACTGTCAGGAACATAATACTAAGGCTTTGCTAATTGAATGGAACCATAATATGCAAACAGCAGGCATGCAGGCTCTTTTTCACTGCAAACCTATGAATTTATATAATACTTTTTAACAGATCTAAGTTGAGGTCAAAGGAATACGGAAATTTAAATATTTTAAGCAATAATGTTGCGTTTCGTGGATGTTTATTTTGGAATCTATTGTGTGTGTGTGCATGCTTATCCGTCTACGTGGGTTTGCATTTCTTAGAAAATTTGAAAATATCTAGTGGATCCGCTCATGTATGAGGAAAATTCTGGGAAATAGTGAGAAATATTGTGTAAAATGGATAAATATACTTCAAAACTGGGTCATCATCTAAACAGTTACGGTTTTCATATATTTTTGTAAACGGACATAACAATTAAAGAGGATTTTCTTCCTGTTTTATTTTTTCTTTTTCCAAAACGTTAACGGACGGAGATACGGGACTCCAAAGACGATGATTTTTATCTTTTACTGCTCACCACTGTCTACCATTGTTGCGGATAGTGCAAATGTGAGAATTCTTCTCGATAATATTAAAACCTCGATGCCACGAGAATAAGCTTTGTATTTAACTAGGGTAAGTAAGTATTCTGTTCTTGGATTCTTTTTGAGATATTTTTAAACGTCTTCAAAAGAGGAGGTTCTTAATTCAACGGTATTTTTTGCGATATCTCCGCCGGTTGTGAACCGAATTTGATAATTCTTTTATTTTTACTCAGAGTTAAATTTGTTTCAAGTTTACGTCAAAGTGTTCTTTGATGGAGATTTGATATTGCTAGAATGAAACCCTATTGAAGTCGGTTATTAGCAAATTCTGCTGAAGCAGGGAAGTGTATACAAGTAAGTACATACATATAATATTCCCACATTCCAAGGAATTTAAAAAACACTAATAAGAAATAATAATAACATGAAAAAAGTGTACTGAGTAGCAAAAGCTTAACTTATGGTACAGTCGGCATCGTAATTGAATTAGCAGCCAAGAGTCAAGTTCGTATTTCTGAATCCCGCAAGCAGACGTGAAACAAAGAAAATAGCAATATATATATATAACCAAGGCGATGTTAAGGTTAACTTTGATGTACCAAGGTATGTTTGACCTTACACTATTGATAAAAGGGAGAGCTAAACGAAGTAAAGTCCATAAATTCTTTATTTTGTAGATACAGAGGGTACACTTAAAATACAGCTCTCTCTTGTTTAAAAGGCAATTTTACCCTGAGGAGGAAAATCAAGAAACTTGAAAGATTGCTCTTTTTAAAAAGATAGAAGAATTAATTTCATTATTAAATTGAGAAAAAGCCTGGCATGCGAACAAGCTTGTAATCTCCTTGGATAATTATCATCTCAATAGCCTGATATTTTATTTTTACCGTATTAAAATTATTGAATGGATGATTTTGTATTATTAACGGGAACGTGCATGAATTATCAACGCGTAGAGATTAAACTATGATATAAAAATATTGATTTTATTTGATTGATAATTTTTGAATGTGTTTGGGAAAGTTCAAGTCCCACTCCCTAAAGTAACGCAAAATTTATTTGATTTATTGCTTTAAAAATGTATATTTTTTCTAATAAATCTGTAATAATACCGTTTCTTACAGGACTCGCAGCCTTTAGGCTAAGATTCTTAAGGTAGGCTCACATTTAGCAGTAGTAGGCTTTTTAGATGATGATGAATCTTGCAGTCTTAATCCTAAATAAAATCTATAGACGTCATATATTTGTTACCGAGACAGGATTAATGACATTGTGCAAGGGGTGTCGCGTTTATTCAGCAAGGGAAGGTTCCGAATTTGATTCCCGGCTAAAGTAAACGATATTAACGATATCGGAGTTAACTTTGCCTTTGTATATTGTATATTTCTGTAACAGAGTTGTGCACAATAGAGATATTAAGATATTTCACATATAAACTACGTTTCAAATATTTTTTTGATATATCTGGGAGTAAGCTTGCTAAAGTAAATGATATTTAAAACATTTCTCTGTGCTATCTGGGAGTAGGTTTACTAAAGTAAACGATGTTTTAAATATTTCTGTGTGCTGACTAATAGGTTTAGTAAAATGAGGGATGTTTCTAATATTTCATTGTGCTATTTAGGAGTAAGTTTACTAACGTAAACGATATATAAAATATTGATCTGTGCTATCTGGGAGTAACTTTACTAAAATAAACGTTGTTTCAATTATTTCTGTGTGCTGACTGGTACTAAGTTTACTAAAATAAACGATGTTTCAAATATTTCATTGTGGTGACCAGGAGTACGTTTTCGTAACGTAAACGGTGTATAAAATATTTGTCTGTGCTATCTGGGAGTAACTTTACTAAAAAAACGTTGTTTCAATTATTTCTGTGTGCTGGCTGGTACTAAGTTTACTAAAATGAACGATGTTTCAAATATTTCATTGTGCTGACCAGGAGTACGTTTATTAACGTAAACGATGTATAACATATTTATAAACATATGTAATTTTATTGCTGATTGGTCGAGTGGATAGTGAATCTGCCCTCGAAACCAACGCCTGTCGGTTCGAATCCCGGTAGGGGTAAAAATGAATTCGAACATTTATTCTCAAGTCATGGATATAAATATTTTTGTACAGATCTATTGTCTAGTATGTTAATTATTCTGAATTATTATCCATAGGTATAAAACATTTTGTGTAGTATGGAGCAATATTTTTGATATGTCTGAAATATTTAAGTACACTAAAACAATGAAAGTAATAACTAACTTGGACTAAGAAGATAATTTACAGGAACAAAAAACAAACAAATTAAGGTTTACCTTTTAGGAAATATGCCGAATAAGAAAAATTATGCATAGTCAATATTCCCAGATTAGTGAAATATTTCATTATATATGTGTATATATTATTTTTATTCATGAATTAGGTAGATACCGTGCGAGGCGCATTGGAGTGATAAAATTTGCCGAGATTAGCTTTAGCAAATTGCAAAAATTGTGTGATAATTCATAACTAGTTACATGTACACAAAAATTCGCAGTAACTTTCGCAAAGCAATTCAAATTAAAGCAATTCAAATTAATTCAAATCACATTTTCGACGCTATTATAAATCCATACTTTGTTCAAAATCATACGTTATTGTTGTTTTATAGTTAGAAAAATTCGCCAAGGCAACAACTTTGAAACTTGATAACAAAAAGAAGTCGTTAGCCAACAAACCGTACAGTAAAAGTTTCTAAACTGAGCATATAATAAATAAAGAAGAAAACGAGTTGTTGCATTATTTATTACCCGAATGAAACTTTAGAGCAACCCCAAAATCCCGCATCCGTTTTCAAAATAAATGTATAATTAAAACATTAACCGCAAATTAATTCAAAAAAGAACACGAACAATGGTAACACCGTAAAATAATAGAATAAACAATAATTCTAACACACACAATGCGTTAGTAAAGCCTACTTTATTATCTTACCTGAATCTCCAACTGTGACACTTAACCGGTGCGGCAAACAATGTTTTTATATATCATTCTCATTACCAAAGTTTTTTTCTGTCATATTACAGTAAATGTTCACACTCGAGACACAAGTAAAGACATAGGATGCATGATATTAACTCGCGTAAACATCGGATGTTGTTACGCGTGTGTTTTCGGCGCGGACTGGAGAAGCAATGTGACCGAGAGGCAAGCTGAGGACGATCGTCCCGCCCGCCTACTAGCGGATGACTGTTCGCTAGGAGGGGTGCCGTGCCAGTGGGGCCATGCAGGCCACCCTAGTGCCGTCAGCGCCCACCTCCGAAAAATTAAACATGTTTTTTAAACACACTCTTTTCAAAATGTTATTATGCTAATGCAATTTTTTCATATTGCTACAATACATCATTTTATGTAGTAAATTATTTAGAAATTTGATTTAAGTAAGCTGTTTGAAGGTATTTATGTATCCATTAAATATTATATTAAGTTATTGTTCTTATATTATTTCAGGTTTTTGAATAAAAACCTTATCTAAAAAGTAAAAATCTTATCTAAAAAGTACAAGAAGGGAGAGCAGAGTATCCTAACACAAGTTTTAAGAAGCTTAACAGGATACTCTCACAATTGTGTATAAGATTGTTAGGTTGAATGAAAATAAATATTTTGATTTTTGTTTTTTTTTTTATTGATGTTAAGTTAATATTTATGAGTAAGTAACTACAAATGATTTTAATAACAAGTAACTATTTGTATCTGTACAAATTGAAAGGAATTGGAAATTAGAGTTAAGACCTTGCATTCGCGTAGCAGGTACCCAGTATATCCCGCCCTCTGAATATACTGGCTCAGCTGCTGGGCAAGGCAGGCATTAGCTTTCAGGTCGGCGGAGGATAGATTCGATTCGATGATTTTTTTGTATCAGATATCCATTTTCTGCAAGCGCCGTGAACTCATGGTTTACAGAGCTATAATTACTAAGGAAGTAAATATTATTAAATTAAAAGACCAACATACCTAGGAAACTAGTGCGGTAGGCGTTACCTTCTCTGTATCGCAAATATTGCATTGATATTATTCGCTTTTATTTTTAAAGTTATCTCTCAATCCATAAGCATATATAGCAAAGGTCAACCTTTTATTATCAATTTTGTATGCTTTGTTGAATCTACTGGAATAATACCTGTATGATTTACGACGGCAAAAATATCGGGTTATCCATTTTCAATTAATCTCCATTCCATTAATGGGATTTCTGGCTATTTCGTTAAAAAATGAGTGTGTATATCGATGGTTTCATTTACTAGTTTATTCAGTAATATGATCTAGTACTCTTACATTTTAAATATATACATACCTACATTATATTAGAAATTATATGAAGTATATAAAACAAATCTTTCAAATAAATAGGATGAATCGGAGTGCTGGGCTATGAAGTAAACCGATGAAAGGAAATTGCATGCGGCGGAGATGAGAATGTTGAGATGTATGAGTGGAGTGATGAGGATGGATAAAATAAGGAATGAGTATTAAGAGGGGTTTTTGAAAGTAACAGAAAGTTGAAAAGAAATCCTTTGGCTTGGTTTGGATATGTTGTGCGGAGGGACGAAACGCATTTTACTAAGAGGATGATGAATGTGGATTACAATGGATGCAATGGAAGAGTAAGACCACGAAATCAAGTGAACGAAAAGGGCTTGAATGATGAGGTAACGGCTGACAGAAGAGATTGAAAGAAACAGACGGAACTGCGCCGACCCTAAATAAATTGGGGCCCTGGCCTGGCAAGAAGATGATGATGATGACTTACAAATAAATAGATTACATGTATATAGGTTTAAAAAAAAAATATTTCACAAACTAAATGACCAATATATTAAAAAAAAAACAATTAAATACGTGCCGTGTAGCACCGTACCAAGGAGGCTGGCAGCATGACCTCTCTGTATCGCAATCCTAATGAGCGAGTGAGGTAACAGCCAGCCCTCTTTTCGCCGGAGATATCGCTTAACGCGTCGATAATTGTTTAAATTCATTTAACACGACTGCTTCGATAAAATTTTATATTAGCAATTATGAGGAAAATTTACGAATGAGACGTACTGCTACTAATCCTAAGTATTGATTATTATGAATTGGAATTCAGCGTAATTTACAATTCATAATAATTGTATTGCCCAAAATTGTATACCAATCCTTAGATTGGTATACAATTTCGGGCAATTTGAATAAGTAACTCAGCAGGAGTTAATATAATGAAATAAATTACTTAGGTATCATTAGTTCTTACGCCGACAAATAAGATTCAACAACAAACCCTCATAACGAGAGCTAACTAAGTATTTGTGAAAAGATAGGTATGGTAGACATTAATCTATGTCCTGACCATTCTTGGGGTTGGAACCTTGTCATATTCTATGATGATGTAATCAATCATGAGGTTATAGGTAAATGGTTCTCAACTCCTTTGACATTACGAGTAACTTGAGATATTTGTTATTGTTTTTCTGATTACCGTAAAGTTGTGTCAAATAAAGAATAAGTAAATATAAGTTTTTGGTACAACAATTTTGTTGGCTACCTATAAAGTCGTGTCCATTTAATTACTATATGAAAATACAATGTAATATATTATGATAAAAATGAATCATAGATTACTGAATACAGCGGTATACCCAACAGGGCGGCAGCGTCTGCGAACGGATAGGTGGGGTCGCGCGACTTTGCCTAATAAGTAAAGCCGTAGTCAGAACAGTAAATTTTCCGGGTGGAGTGACAGCTCCCTTTCCCTAGGTGATAAATAATTTAAGGCGAGCGGTTAAAGGTTACTAATTGATGAAAATCTAATCGTTAGCTTATTCGAAATGTCGATTGTTTCGATTTTTAAGCGATATTCAGAAGAACATCAATTCACTATTTCTATTTAGGCTAAGTTATGTTTGACTATCTGGGTGGCTAATATAATATTGATATTGACTGTATTAGTTTTGTCATATGATACACAACCAATGACGCCGCTAATCTATGCTATTAATATACTTTTACGACCTCTACGGGAAGAAGCAACTTGTACAGTATGAAACAGATAATCCTTTAGAGCCAGTACAAATGAAGTTTTCTCAGGAAATCGGGAATGTATGTTGTGATGTGGATAGTGAACCTGTCAGCTAGACCAACGGATGCGGGTTCGAATCCCTGAGGGGTAAATGTTTGTATGATGAAAACGAATATTTATTCTTGAGTTATGGATGTTTATATAAATATTTGTGTATGTTTATCTAATATAAATAGTACAAGCTTTGTCTAGTATGGAACTAGACTGGTGTTAGTGTTCCAAATATTTTTTAGTTTTTTATTTTATTATTAGTATTTTTAACTAACAAATAAGAACATGCAAAAACCGTTCATGATTTTTTTTAATGCATATCGGGTTGGTACTTGACTTCAATCACACCTGATGTTAAGTGAAGATGAGGTCGAAGGTCGAAGCGTACTGACCCGGAAACCCCAACACTGATTTCCTAAAAAAACTAATTTTTAACACGCAGGTTTGAATCTGTGAATCTACAGGTCTCATTTCGTATATATTTCCGGTAGAGACGCGCGGTCAGCTTACACCGATAAGTATATTACAGTCGCCACCCGTGCCGTCCACTGACTCTATACATATGTCTGATTTCGCTTAGACCTCAACCCGCATTGGGCTAGCGTGGTAGACTATGGCTATACTATACGACTATACGAGGGAAGTATCCCTGTAGTGGGATGTTTTAGAGACAGGTTAGTGCTATTCTTTTTATTTGACGAAACTACACAGCACTGAAGTGAAACAATTAGGTATCTCAAAATGATGTTACGTTACAGTTCTCAATTGAAATGGTACACCTTTGACGACCGATTGGTGTAGGTAGTGGATAGTGACCCTGTCAGCGAAACGATTGCGGGTTTCGATCCCGTGAGGGGTAAATGTTTGCATGATGGATACGAACATTAATTCCCGAGTCATCGATGTTTATATAGATATTTATATATGTTTATCTTCTTCTCTTCTCTTCTATATAGATATTTATATATGTTTATCCGTAATCTTGTATTCATAGTATAATCTTTGCTTTGTTTGGGACTAAAACGAAATATTTATTCACTTATTTCTCGTTGCTAGCTCCTCAGTTTTCAACAAATTTCCCTGTCAATTGAAGCTTGTTACTGTATTGCCGCCTCTGTGACCACCCCTACAATCTGTGAACCTCAAAGCATTATAATCAAAAGGTTGCGCCCGTAGTCGTATCTCAAAAGTAAAATGTCTCTGACCGACTTTGTACATATTATTTTTTTACCCGACTGAAGAGAGGGTCATGTTTATCACAACTTATCTATGTACGTATTCTTTAGTAATTCACTAAACAACTTATTTATAAAATAATTTTTGTAAGTTGAGAACCCCTATTAAGTAAATTACCTGTGCCAGAGGTCGCCGCTGTGAAAAGTTGTTGATATATAGAAATGTGTAACTTTGCTTGTGTGTGTATTTGAGCGTGTTGGTGAGTGTGTATGAGCGTGTGTGTCTGACTGCGCGTGTATGGTATACTTACGTTAGCCCTACGACAATAACTTGGGAGCGGAAGGTGACTACTTAATAATTAAAGGCATAATTCTAATTTGAAACGTTTCATTTTTGATTTATTGGTATAGCTTTCAGCCGGCGGCGCCTGCGTGGAATAACTTTATCGCGGAAATTTGGTTATCCCGCGCGGGAACTAGTCACTTTATCGGGATAAAAAATATCCTGTCTTAATACAGAGTATTTTCTAGCTATACGCCAAATTTCATCCAAATCCGTTCATTCGTTTCACCTTGACTGAGCAACAAACAATCGCATTTAGTTAGATTTTTTTAAAGTTATATTTTCAGTTCTTAGGACAATTATTAATATGCATAAATATAATGCACATTTTTTTAATTATCGAATACCTATAAATGCACTGTGTGATTTCGACAAGTAAAAAGAATAGAACTAACCGGTCTCTTCCCGTGGATGCCGTAAAAGGCGACTAAGGGATTTTCCACCAAAAAACATTCATAGATTCATAGGCTCCCCCCTGCCGCGTGTGCATTTCTATAAATTTCGAAAGATGAATCATGGATGTTGTTTCAAGTATTTAACTCTCAATGTTTGGGACACCCAAACACTAATGTTTGGGATATCCCTGCCCACCCCATTTGGGATACAGGTCGTGACGTTATGTATGTGTATGCATCACAGCAAACAATTTAACAGCCTACATGACATGGGTTCAGGTATTTTCAAATAACTTTGAACAAACGACCCGTGTCTCTTAAAGGACATTTACCCGGGCTCGGTTATTTAAGTAGGTAACTATTTTAGTCCTTAACTGATATAACCAATGCATAACATTTGAACGAATTAATATCTGTACAATAGGTGCCCTCTGGTTTTAGCACATAAAAGAATAGAAATCAGGTGTCGTAAAGGCGCCAAAAAAAACATCAAACTTTCATGACGATTTAATGGCGATGGGCTCACTTTCACGACTGAATTTCTGTATATTTGGAAAGGGAAACATCCAAAAATATATTTTTGGGATATGTCTGACCACCCCATTTGGGATAAAGGACGTAACCTATAGAATTTTTGCACAATGACAATTGAAAAAAAATCAAAAGCGACACTGCACATTCTTTGAATCGATAATTTATTCACAGACAAACACCCATCAACAGCCTAAAAAAGTCTAATGGCGCGATTTGTAGCGCTTTCGATTGGCCTAGATAGGCTAGTTAAATTCTAAAAATAGAGGATAATTTAATAAATCTATCTCATCATATATTATTTAAGAGCCACGCTCTTGTCGGTGCGGTGTAGCCATCTTCATTGATTCTTCATTGATTTTTCAAGATACGTGTATTTTCATTTAATGTTTTATTTTAAAATTATATATTTAGATGATAGAGCTCTTTCCCCTCGCTATGAGCTGGGTGGGTGGGGTACCATTGCCTTATCTTGTCTTTAAGTAAATTTCATTAAACCCATAAATTATATATCTACTTATATAAAAAAATATTGACAGAAATATCTATTTTTCCAAGTATCGAAAAATACACGTAAAGAACGTTGCCAGCTCGCATTGTAATTTTTAAATGCATCCTTAGAGACCGTCCATCAAATTAATGAAACACTGTACATGATTAAGGTTGTAAGAGGTTCTATATAGATGCAATCACAAATTAAAAGGAATGTTGACGTTTTATAGGAATTCTATATTCGGATGTATGTCATTACTTCTCAGTCGGCAAATAGGTTTTGTGGTTTTATTAGAAATATAACGTAAAATTACTTTCTCAAGGTGCTCTTGTCTGTTATTCCTATATACTGCGTATTGCTGGTATATCCAGCTTCCACATATTTATCAGTTTATTATCCTCCTCCCAATGCTTAAGTGATTATTTGATGCCGACCTCAAATGTAGTGATACTAATTATTTACCGACTTTATGTTTGGGAGATTACAAATAACATGGACAGTGACCGCCTCCGTGGCTTAATGTAAACAACATTGGGTTTACGATTCTGTGGTCGCGGGTTCGATCCCCAGCTGGGTACATGTTTAAGTGCTCGGTTTGTTTGGTGGTAGGGCATTTTAAAGCTGGATATAGCTACCACAATCTTATCTAAATCTGCCACCAAGCAGCAATGTTAATAGCATTGTGGTGTTCCGGTTGTCAGAGATAAGATAGCCAGTACCCTAAATGTGTTGAAGTTTCCGGGTCAGTACGCTTCCACCTTCGACTTCATCTTCACTTATCATCAGGTGTGATTGAGGTCAAGTACCAACCCGTTGTGCATAATAATAAATAATAAAACAGTAATCACTTAAACAGATGAAACACTAGCGATAGCTACAAAACGCCGCCGTCACCTAACGCTGGGAGCGGGTTTTGTGGTGGAAGCGCGCCACAGTCGTGTGCGGTCAGTCCATATATATGTAAACTTCGGTTTGCAGCTCGGCGGAGGCTTTTGGTGCAGTCGCGAGTAGTCCGTGTGCAGCGAGGCTTACAGCCCGGAATACAAATTAAGTTCTCTCACGAAATCATTAATATATTTCGTTGGTACTTTTACTATGTTGTAGAACTCAATCATTGCTCTAACTATAATTAAAAAATATTCAAAAACTTTCATAATTTCCTGAAAAAAATTTTTTTTTTATGTAGGCCTGTGCCTACACGTTTCCCTCTTTCAGGCTGTATATACTCGTTCTTGTCAGCCACGAAGGCGGTTAATATTTCTCATGCATCTGTATGTCGTGGGCAGAAGGTTGAATTATCCATTTAGTTAAATGTCTTAAGGGTTATATATACGGTTTTTAAATAAGGTTCCTGTTGATATACAAAATTTTCCTTTCAATAATTTTAAAGATACTATAAAACAGAAAATTATTAAGAAAGTGTGTTATAAAACATTGGACTATTTAGATGACAATCATCCCTGGACATAACGTAGCTCGCACATGCCAGGCTATTTCACAATTAATAATGAAATATATATTTTTTTTTTTTAATTAGAATGGGATCGCTCTTGACCTTAATCTGGACTAATGTGGAGATAAGGTCTACGATGGAACGAGCTTTCCCAGAAGATGCCTATTTAACCTGACTTTAAAGAGCTGCGGGTTATATGCGATTGGAAACACAGACGGAGGCAATGCGTTCCACTCCTTAGCCGTGCGCATGAGAAACGAAGACCTAAAACGCTTGGTCTTTATAAATGGCACGTCAACTAAGTGCGAATTTCGATGTAAGAACGGGGATGGCGGGATCAACTCATGCAGTACCTCAGCACACTCTCCGAAATATATCCGATAGAAGATTGAAAGGCATGCGACTTTCCGTCGGTGTTCAAGGCTGTGTAGATGGGATTCTACCAACTCTTTGTTGCCTATCAATCGCTATAAAAACCTTTTTATAATATAAAAACATGTCTTTAAAACAGTAACCCCTCGAATTTCTTGCTAGTTCTTCTCCAGAGAAAATTGCCTTTTCAACAAACAGTAACGAAAAAATGTAAAATGTGACTCTTTTAAGTATACGCTGTGTACGTACAAAATAAGACATTTATGACTTTTACCATAGTAGTATCCAAAGAATCCTAAACAACCTGCTCTGAATTTCCCTATAATGCAGGAAATGTCCGCTATACTTAACAATCTCTCTGGGCATGCAACTAAATGGCTAATTTCATCATCTGTCTTAATCATTCATCAAATCATTTTATTGTTTGATGGCACGAATCGATATAGGGTCAGTAAACACTACCAAATTTGAAATTCGATTTCAATTATATATTAAAGTAAACTGCGGATGCTACACTTAATTTTTCTAGCCTATTTGAAATAAAAAGATTTCTTTTAGTAAAATTTGCAATAGGTATTCATGGTTTTTCCCTTTACGTCTCATAGATTTTGAACACCCTGCACATAGATTTTGAACATTAGCACTTGCCCTCAATCACACCTGATGTTAAGTGAAGATGAGGCTCATCTTATTTGGGGGACTGGCTATCTTATTTCTGACAACCGGAACACATCAATAGCTGTTTTGCGGCAGACTTAGATAAGACGGTGGTAGCTAGCCTGGTGGATATTTAAAATGCCCTACCACCAACCAACAACCAAAATATGTACTGGGGATCGAACCCTTGACCTCCGAGTCGTAAACCCTATGTTGTTTAAATTGAGCCACCGAGTTATTATTTATCTAACAAAATTTTTGTAATATTTTTTATTTGAAATTATAAATACAAAGATAAATAAGCATAATGGTTGCAACATAATCGTATACATAGTAACTAATAAAATAATTCTGACAGCCATCGGGATCGTGGCCTATTTTATGAATGCATAATGTCGGTGCATTCAAAGAGCGATCCCGACGCAGTTGCTTTCATCGTATTTAGATTAAACTCTCTTGAAAGGGCACTTCCAGGGGAGGGATCTCCCCCGTCATCCCACCCAAGCAAGCTCTATATAATACCAAGTTCTTTCTTCTAAGATATTTATTTTTCAACATAAGATACATAATATAATTTATGCACAATGAAAGAAAAAGAAGTTAAAAGGGAATACAAAAGCACGGAAATAGGCTTCTAATAGCCTCTTCATCCATAATGCGCAGCCAAGGCATGGAACTCCCTTCCGGCGTCAGTCTTTCCTGAATCCTACAACCTTGGGATCTTCAAGAGCAAGGTAAATAGGCATCTACTGAGATTGTGGTCAAATGCGTATCCAGTTAACAGTTAAAAAAAACCATCATTTATTCGTTAAAAAAATTTACAATGCGTTTTTAGTTAATTTTAATGATTAGAGTTATAATAATACATTTGAAGTTATTATACCTAGTAGATAGACTCCTGACTCCGAAACTAGTTATTAATGTAATACCAGAGTCTAATTCGACAAAGAGACAAATAATAGTATTTTAGAAGATTTATTTTCTCAAATTCTGAGGTCGATACACATCACCCATTACAATACAGGGTGAATTTTAATTCATCTAATTCCCATTAACTGGCGTCTCCACTTCTGATTACGAATAACTTTCCACTAGGAATCTTAGCCGAATTCAGTCGAAAGTTGTTGGACTTCCATACTAAAAGTGGTTTCAGAATTTTACTTTGAATTCCACTATGGTTTCTTTTGTTTGGCGGGTTGTTTGTAACCAAGAGTGACTTCACCACTTAATAGGACGTACACGAATTTAAATTCACTCTGTATATAGTACAACTAAAGACCACTAAGAAATCTTTTACTGTTGTAACGAAACCCTGACACGTTTGATCTCGTAGTTTCGACTTTACTCAATAAAAAATTAGAAGGTATTGACATACCATTAGGTTACCACAATGTGTCCTTGTGTCCAACCAATGGTCCTTAGTCGATCACTTCAATACTAGATAGAAAGTGTTATTGCGTTGTGTATCATCAACAGCCTTACACTCACTGGGAAAGGGTATGGGCGGTATCCACCATACGGGCTCAGTGCGAACTGGTAGATCTGTACGAAATAGTGGCCACCTGACAGTCAGCGTTTTTAAGCCGCCCCTGTAGACCATCGAATTGGCGTTCAAATTGAAAACAATCGGGACCGACTATTTAACGTGCCCGCCGAAGTACAGAAACATTCGTATTAAAATGCCACTATTGGTCACCCATCCAAGATATGACCGAGACAAATATTTCTTAACTTTGCTAATCGAAAACGAATAACAAATGCAACAGTGCCACAAGTGCTGTTTTTTTCCAATATATTAAATTGAAATAAAGGTATATGTATCTGACATTACAAAAGATACTTCAAATTTGTACTCTGTCTATCACTCGCAAATCGCATTTGAATTACTAAATTCAAATTCTTTGATACTAATCAAAGACGTAAAATACAATCTTCAAGTAAGTCAACTTAGAAAATATTTATATATTTTACTTACGTACAAAAAAAACTTCATGGTTTAGTATATCACTTAAAAACATAACATTTTTTAAAACTTGATATTAAAATTGCTGCTCATTCACAAGGCTGATTCCCCAGAGAAGAATGAACCAGAAACTGAAGGGTTGCTCTCTACCCGCCTCTCGGCGTTATGATAATAAAACTTCCATTGTCACTGGTGATGGATGTGTCCCTGAACGTGTTCGACACAACAAAGAAAAAGAAAACATAATTTTTAACTGAATAACGCGGAACGGTGGTCTTTTGGAAATATCATTTTGTGCTGATATTAAAAATGTTTAATGTCGACTCGGAATCTTCTTATTAAAAGTGTATATAATAATTCCCTTACATAACATAGTGACTACGTGTAAAACAAGATTTATTTATTTTTATATCGTATAATGTACTTCCCATTTTTCTTAAACGATACCTCATTTATTATTAATAAATATAGTTAAATAGTCAAGGATACATTTATTATAGAAATAAAGACATATGCAACATTACACACATTATAACAAATTATAATTTTAAATTAGATGCAATTCATTATCATTGTCAAAGCGAAACTACAACAACTAACTAAATATTGAAATTATTTTAAGCTTGAATATGCGCCCTGTTTCACTAACGGTTGAATTTTGATAACGAATCATTTTTGGAATAATTTTAATAAATTTACAATTGGTTAATAATCATTTATTATTCAACTACCATCAGCTGTCGCACTATCTCATTAAAGATGAAAATACAGAGTTTACTCAAACACTAACTTGGAAATAACTTTGAGAGAAAATAAACAAATACTTTATTATTAGCATTTTTTCGGTGTCTATCCTGAAAAGATTATTATTATTTCAATGTTGTTCCCTATTCTTCAGGATAGAAATGGGAAAGGTTATTTTTAACCTCCGATAGAAATGTGTTATTTATTAGTCTGAAGCCGATGTTTGTTCTTTGTTTCTGTGTAGAGTAAAACTAAAACAGTTAAACCTATATTATTATTTTCTATACACAACGGGTTAACTTTTGACCTCAATCACACCTGATGTTAAGTGAAGATGAGAATGAAGATGGAAGCGTACTGACCCGGAAACTGCATCTTATTTGGGGGCTATCTTATCTCTGACAACCGGAACACAACAATGCTATTAACATTGCAGATTGTGGTAGCTTACCAGGCGGACTTTAAAATGCCCTACCAACCAAACCGAGTACTATGCATATACGCCACTGGGGATTGAACCTGCGACCTCCGATTCTTAAACCCTATGTTTTTGTGCCACGGAGGGGGGTGAAATTAAAACCATTTTTAATTTAGAAAGCTGGTAGTATGTTATATCGTTCTAAGTCAAGTTAGATGAAAATCGATATAGCCATTTAGATGATATTTAACTATTACAATATAATTATTTACATTTACACATATATTTTTACATGTGGGAAACTGGCATTTTTTTTACAATGTTCATATGATATTTTATGTATTTGCTGTAATTGTCTCCTAGGCGCAAATAAATAGATAAAAAAATTATATAGTTTGAATCTTCTTCTTTAGTTTGATTATGTGGTGATATTTGCTTAGACCCTCAGGGATTGTATTTGTTCAAAAGTGAGTAAAATATAATAGAAGTAAGAAACAGTTTGACAATTACTTTCCTAATCACCTTCGTAAGAGGCGTTAACACAAAAAATATATTTTTCCTTTTTAACTTACAATTTACTCCTGCGTTGACATTCTATGCTATCTATAATAGTGATGTACTCGTATAATTAATAATTATGTCGATACATAATGTACACATTTATTTATACACCTCACCAATACAATAAAAATAGGTAACAACATTACATTCAAAAAATACAATATTTACAAACTATATAACATATTACATCTATTCAACTTCATCGTTAGCTTATAAGCTCTCTAATACTGTGTTACATAGACGCTGGGCGATGTAAAGCTCGTTTTTCACAAAGTGGGTCGCAATATATCTCCGATGTCATGTAGCTACATTTGTAACGGACATGCACTCGTTTGTCGCTTAATATGAGATTCCTTATATATTTAAAATAGATTTTTAAACCTAGAACAGAACGCTCACTAGACTTCGTCTGCTACAGACTTGCGCATGCATGGAGACTAAAGTTAATATGAATAGATGATAGCATCTTTTCATAATTAATTTCCAGAACAGTATGTTTATAATCTATGGCTGATGCAGGTGTTCAACCGCCCTAGGTTTAAATTAATAAGCGAATGTTTCAATAGTCTCGACAGTGTTTTTTTTTCTAGGATGATCTGAAATGATGATAGATTGAAGTGGGCAGTGAACCTGCCTTCGAAACAAATGGATGCGGATTCGAAGCCCGTTAAGTGTAAATTTTGTGAGATGATTAAGAACATCTATTAACGTGTCATTGTGTATATATAGATAATCTTATCCGTTATCTAGTAACAATAGTACAGACTTTACAAGTATTAATTCGACTACATTTTACGGACGGGAGAGCACGGAAATATAATGAGGTTGGTTGTTTTTCCAATTTTTGGTGCTTCATTTATTTTGCATTTCAGCAACATTTTCGCAATAGTATCTGTTTTATTTTAATGATGTGGTACACCCGATATTGACGTTTATTTGACATTCTATCAAGATCATAACCAGAATTATATGTGTAGATTTTTTCCTCGTGAATTTCTGTTTTTTTTTTCGAGGAATTAGCTAATTTGTCACGGTGGTAATAGAATCTCAATTACCGCGTACCTGTATTGCAGCAACCCTTTGATTGACCACCAACTGTTCACCTGTGAGGTGACGACTAATTGGTGTAGAGCGCTGCCCTTAAAAACAGCGGTTAAAGGTTCGACTCCCGTTAAGGGTAAATGGTGTAGTGGGTCGTAACTTTACCGTCGCAACCATTTTCCGCTAAAGGTAAATATTTGTGTGATAAATATGAATATTTATACCAGAATACCGAGAACATTTATACCGATATTAATAGTCTAATTTTTAAATTTTAATTTTATAAAATAATTTTTGTTGATGTCTGAAATATTTATTTATCCAAAAATAGATTTTTCATGTGTATAAGTTGATAATAATCATGCATGAGTGACATGAACGATAAAATTAAATAAATCGTAAGAAATTGTAAAAATGTCCGTTTGACGGTTTCTTGAATTTCATCTGTATCCCATACAGTGATCATTTATATCTCATCGGAGACAACCCAGTTGGATTCGACGAAAAAGGTACTCAGTAATTTATACATGGACCTAACATCTTCAGCGAGTCCAAAGGTGTTTTCTCAAAAACCCGTGTTTTACCCGATTGGGATCGAATCAGAAATAAGGAGATCCGCAGGAGAATCAAGATGATCGATAGAGCACGAAGGGTTGCCAAACTGAAGTGGCAATGGACGGGGAACATTGCTCGTAAGACCGACGGCCGTTGAGACGGCAAGGTTCTCGAGTGGCATCAGAAGACGCAGCGTGGACAGGCCCACCACGAAATGGACCAACGATTTGGTAAAGATGCGCTGGATGCGGGCAGCGCAGGAACGATCGTTGTGGAGATGTTTGGGGGAGGCCTTTGTCCAGCAATGGACGTCCTTCGGCTGATGTGATGATGATGGAGAATTAATTTTAACAATTCTAAATAATCATTTTCACACTTAATGCGAGAATCGGGCCACAGGGCCTGCACACTCCCGTGTTACGGGGTCCCATATTGAACAAAGTAGGTACCTATAATTATACATATACTCAGACAATAGTGCGGGGCCCCCATCAAGTATCTTGTTCTTTTAGATATGCATTTATTTGTATTGTGTGCCGTTATTTATTTGTAATATAAACAGCATATTCATTCCACTTAAATATATAGGTATATATTATATAATATTTTTTTTAATAAATCTGAAAAACGAATGTGCTATTTATTCATATCTTGTTCTTACATTCCTACATCTAAAACTTGAGCTCAAAATGTCTCTATATTTACGTAAGTCATAATTTCCATTGCTTAAATACAAAAACAGCGAGTGGGCATGTCAAACCAATAGGTTGGAAATGACAAGGGACGGAAACAGAAGATTCGGAACACTGGACAAAATTACAATCAATTTGTAGCATCGGCGATGGAAATATTATATTTAAAACTGTCCAACGGAGTGATTCTGTAAGCTATTTGTTCAGCTCGCTTCCAAATCCGCAGTGAGATTTCCAGTGGTCCTGTACTTTAAGCTACGACCGTAAATTTCTTAGACGTTTAGGTTCTCAACCTGGTACCAGATGCGAGTTGTGCCCGTGGTCTTACGGACTAACATAGCAGTAATCCACCGTATTACAGGACGGTCACTTTCGGCTAGGTAGCCATCTAACTTTCTGGATCTTCATTTTATACGAGTAGTTTTAGTGAGTCTGGAAACTTTCTAGTGATAAAATACGATGTGACAGGAATAATTGGAATTAAAGTTTTGATCCCAGCAATTTGAACTGATTTTCGCAACAGAAATTTTAGCAAGCAATAAAAAAGTTCAACGTTATCTATCTGTTTATATAACTTTGATCAATGGAAATGAAATCTTGGCAACCAATCACATGTCAGGATGTAAACGATAGTGGAAAATTAAAAAATTCTTTATGCTAGGTTCTTTGCACCGCCTACGTAACGCAGAAAGTACGCATTTCGGATAAAAGGTGCATGTGTGTATTCATGTGTGTTACCATCTCGACAAAGGCTGAATCGATTTTGGAATGCTTTTATACTTTGCATAAATCTCACCCCAGGATATGTTCTTAAGTAGATTTTACCGTTATAAGCCGCTAGAGGACTCTGAAGTGGATATTCCTTCAGAACCGACTGGAATCGTCGATTGCACAGCTGGCTGAACCGATTTAAATGTGATTTTCTGCAGTACAAGGTAGATAAGTTTTACGATCGTAGGTCGAAAGTATACAGTAACGTTCGGAGTAGGTAATGTATAACAGGTAAACTAACATATTTTTCAATTTTCAATTACATAAAAGTAAGGTCAATTTAGAGTTGAAATATTTTTGTCGAGTTATGTGTCTCTTTAGTCTCTCATAATTTTATAATCATATTTCTTGTAGGTCTAATAATTATCTAGCACTTTAATATAGAAGATTTTATTTCATGGGCGTGTGTAACCACTTGGCATTTTTATTTTATTATCATTATAAGAACTATTACACAAAATCTATAAGCCAAAGTTATGCCAATTACAGATTGTTATCACGTATTACCATTCATCTAAAATATTTCGGTTTAAAGTCACTATTAAATAATAATCATTAAACAATCTATAGATAAAGAACCACAACGATGTCAAACTAAAAAAATAATTTACACAATAAATAATATTACACATAAATAATTAAATAATTTTATTTATTTATTAAAATATTACTCTACTTAATAATAATGCACTCCATTGGTCATTAAGAAAATAAAATATTCAGACCATGAGTGTGTTGTGTTTGTGGGGGAGTGTGTGAGTGTGTGTATGTATGTGTGAATGTGGAGGGGTATGTATGTGTTTTATTTAAATGTATGTCTTAATACGTGGTCCGATTTGAGTGCCTTTTTTTTTAAATAAAGACTAAACATGGCGTTCTTAAAATCAGTTAAGCCGTTTCAAAGCTTTTAACACAGTACCAATCTTTCCTTGAGGGATTTCTGAATTTTCAATTTATAATATTATCTGTAACATGTTGCCTTTACATTTTCTTTAATTTCACCTTTCTTTTATTAGTATTTAAAAACTGAGAAAGTCTATTCCAAAGTGAAGGATACACATATACTGACATTATACCTACGCAATACGTTATGTAAACAAGCCTTTAACATGTATTCAGATATTAGTTACCTATTGACAGTGTTATCATAAAGGGCCAGGCTAAGTGGGGGGTCATGACCCCCTCTTGATCCGCCTTTGACGACGATGCATATAGTATCTCGGAGAGGCCTTTGAGCAATATAGGCAATCAATTAATGTGTACAGGTCTAATGTAATAGATGATAGATCTCATACTCCATTTGATTTGTATCAAAGCTCGATTCAGTTCAAACACCTAGCCGCCCTATTCCTGTTTCTCCGGCATTGGCAAAATAAATAAGAGCTGAAACATTTATATCACGTTATAGCATAGGAATGTAGATACCTACTCGTGCTTACTTACTTATCTACCAACAAGTGTTGTTGTGATATGTTAAGTAAAAAGGTCCATTTCTCTTTTCACTGCCTCAAACGGCTTCAAAATTTCTTACCTCTAAATACCAAAATAGTTTTGGCTCAGTCTTTACTGCTGCCTATTATTGACTATGCCGATGTTTGCATGCTGGATGTAACTGAAGAACTGTTAGACAAGTTAGAAAGACTCCAAAATCTAAGCATACGCAGTCTCCCAGTACCGATCTCAACTCAAGTGGTTACCTATTCGACTCCGTAGAGAGAATCATATTCTGTGTCTTCTTTTCAAAGTTCTTTTCAATCCGTCTTCGCCAAGATATTTAAGTGAGCGATTCCATTTCATGCGTTCTCCTTCCAAACTTTCTCGTTCTCACATGGCTTCCCTCCTACGCTTTCCTACTACTACGACTACGGAATATTACAATTACTCCTTCTCCATGCATGCAGTCAGATTATGGAATGCACTTCCCACTGATATACGTGATAGCCAATCCCTACCAATTTTTAAAACTCGACTAAAGGAACGCTATCTCAAGTTGTCTCAGTAACTCAGTCAGCCTATTTATAGATATCTATATAAGTATTTGATGTATTTGATATATTATATATATTATACGTAGGTATTTATTAATATGTATTTTAGTATATAGGCCTTTATATTATGTCTTTATTGTGTTTAATATCTATATATTTTTTGTCTTATAAAATAATCCTATATTCAAACCATTATTGCTATAAATCTCAATGTTTTATATTTCGTGAATTGTGTTCCTATAACAGTGATGTTTTGTTAATGTATTGTTCTATATTTGTAAGTATCGCTCTTTGTCTGCAATAAAATACTTTAATTTAATTTTTCCTTCCGAGGGTTTGCTGGAAGAAATATCTTACAGAGATAAGCTCGCCTTTTGTGTATTATAATTTCTGTCCTATGTTTGTTCAAGGTATGTTTGTATACTTATATATGCAATAAAGTGTTAAATAAAATAAAAATAAAATAAGTGACCCTTTTCCAAAAGGGTTAAGATTTCAATAACACTAGCAAAATTGTTGGTTGAACCAAAGTAATTTATTCATAATACCCTCTGAAATAGGGTTAAAATTGCATAATAACCACGAGTAGGTATGTTTTTCCATAATTTTGTAATGCATAATCACGATAAATTATCACATCGTATACATATATAGGTGTACCTGTTTATTTCGCGTACATCGGAAAAAGACCGACGACACCCCTCTACGGCGCGCTAACGGCGCGTGCAGTCGCTTAAAGTACTAGTTTTCTTGCGCGAGTTGCCTCACTAGATTTTGTTTTAATGTGTCCGGAAAAATGCCGTTATAAAACATAAGTTAGCAAGATGGGTTATTAAAGGAACAATTACAAGTATTCACAACCAAAGTGATGGCTGGTTACAAGAAATTAACCTGCCTGTAAAGCCACCAAGTGATCTGTTAATATTATTATGATTTTAATTACTTAGTTCAGATATTTGAGGTAGCTGTAAGCTTTCCTAAAAATTCATTATCAAGACAGCTGATTCGTACTGATACGAACAGAAATATTCTAAACAGTTGCGAAGATTGCTTTAAGAGTAAATTATTATTAATTGTGAGAAGAGCTCTCACTAACGCTCTTTATAACACCTGCCAAGAAGCTTCCATCGGCTCGCAATCTGAAGTGGCCCGTATGGAAATCATTCAATAGATTATGTACCGGGGTCGTATAGATGCCAAGAGAACATGTCCAAGTGAGGCTACACGGACGACACACACATAAACGACGACATACATACACTATGGGGCATCTTTTATACTATACGTTGCATGTCCCGACACTTTGTACGTTACAGGACGTCTACGATGCTAAGAAGCATACATTTTACGCAGTATGTCCTAAAACAGAATAATCTTTTAACATTAACTTTATAATTTGAATTGTTTTATAGTAGGATCATCACTTGGAAAAATATTGACGAACACGGCGACAGAACTTCTGATGTTAGGCAGGGTTCGCGCGTGCGATTAACACGTTCGACGTACATATTTATCTGTATATGAAGCAGGTGCAAGACATTATGAGATTGATTTTGACATAGACTAACAATATTAATGTTTTGTCTTCTACTATTTAGATTATGATTTTACTAAAGTCGACGCGTACCCAATGAATGACATACGTTCACGACACTTTTTTAAAACGTTTTTATGTTCACCTAAAATAACGAGTCTTAGAAGTAAATTTTAACCAACTTCTAATTGTATCGAAATGAAACTTGGTATGTATTTGGTATCTTGGAGCTGATCCGATTATGGAGACAGGTGGTGGATGGTGGAACTCTTCAGTCTTCATATATTGAACTTTGTGTCGAAGGTCTGATGATGGAGCCAGTAGATAAGCCATTTCTCGACCTTTCCTCAAGCATCAAAGTCTAAACCTAGCTACTATTTTTGTATGGAAACAGGCTTCCATTATTGCGCTGCGTTTTACTGTTTGTTTATCCATCCCGCTTCAAAAACCAAACGTATGCACTATCATCACATTTTTTCCATTGGGAGCTTAAGTGATTACTTGAAAAAATGGAGGTTGCCCGATAAGTGCAAACACAAATATTTCGATGGTTGTGATCGTACAGTGGTATCGATTCGGTTAGCACAGTGCAAGGTCACAAAAATTAAGATATGACAGTTTAATCATGTCGCTTTAGTTTAGTTCTTACAAATTGGAACATGTTTGTTTATCGTTAGAGTTTATGGTTTCTAAACGAAGTGACAGGACTAAAATCACCACGTTGTCTTGTTGGTAGTCAAAAAGAAAAGACTACTCTAAATTTTAACAGTGTGCCAACCTAATAGCCGATATCATCTACAACTCAAATGAAATTAAGTCTCAAGCAACCCCAAGTTTAGATTATAACGTAAAACAAACCGTCTCTTGAGCCATTATATCCACCACATCAATAATGTACTTTCATGAAATGTACAGATACACAATACATAACGTCCAGACCTTTATCGCAAACGAGGTGGTGGATATCCCAAATATTAGCGTTTGAGTGTTCCAAATACTAACAGTTTAATGTTTGAAACAACATCCACGGTTCACCATTCGAAATGTACAGAAATGCACACATCAGAGGGGGTGAGCCTATCGCCGTTAAAACGTGCAAATGTAAGACATTTTTTGGTGGAAAGTCCCATAGTCGCCTTTTACGCCACACAAGGGAAGTGATGCGTTTGTTCTATTCTAAGTGCCAAAACCACACGGCACAGTATTTTTTTTATTATGCTTTGACGGAATTTCGGATTATTTCTTCAAAATTTATATAAATATGATTTCCAAATAAAATTGCTTGAAAACATACATGCGGTTAACTTGCCCTTAACACATACCTAGGAGCAAATTATAAGTACTATACTTAAACTCCTTTCGAATACGAATATAGTAACGAAGGACAAATTGATCCTTCGATATGAGTTAATACCAAAGTTGAATCCGTTTTAAGGGATTATATTTTCCCAATTTTCCCGTGCAGCCATGCGCGTTTGCTGAACGACCTGTGTAATTAATTATTTTAAGCCTTTTGGAAATGACAATGTTCATTGGGTAGTTTACACAAGTCTAACATTGAATCGAACATATTCACTTCCCAATTTACAACTTCTGTTCATTACACTTTGACCGGCGAACCTTTTAATTACTGCCTGCTGTTGTCAACCGATCACGAACTCCATTCGTGACGATTTTTTCTTTAGAGACGCTGATTACGGATTGAGCTCGTTATCGAGTTTGGTAACGTTTGTTCTAAAAAGACGAGCTTTGTTCGTGATCCGCAGTGTCATAGCGTGTTACTAAATTTTTAAGCTACACACACATGCATATCATGTACGTGGAAATGCGGGGCGAGCGGTACAAGGGATCGACCGCGAGATTTTTCGTACTGATTTTCTTAACAAAAAGTAATAATCTTAATATAATATAATTTTTTTATCCTTAAAATATATGGCATCACATTATAAATATAAAACAATTACAATGCAACTACAATAGTTATTTTTCTATACTTCTTTCAATTACGCCGTGAAATGCCAGTGAACCGTAGTTGGCGTGCTGGTTAACTAGAAGAAAGAAGTGGACTCAATTCAGCTCGTGATCGGTTGTCAAACTGTTAAAAGCAAAAATGAAGTGAGTACGGAATTATATTGGAATTGCTTCGCCTTAAAGGTTACTACGAAAAATGGATTCATAATAGAGGCAGCGATCGACCGCGGAGTCCGCCGCCACTCGCTTGGAAAAGTATAATAAACCTTTAGAAAGGTTCCCCGTACGCATACGCCTAATATAAATCGGATTACTAGTTGAATGGACACTCGAATTTCGTATCGATCTGCAATTTGAAATTGTGACTAGGTAGGCATAATAGTAATACTACTAGTAAAGTTGTAGTAACATACGTAACTACGACTTTTCACTTAGTTTACAGTATATGACTTGATGATGACATGTTGTTTTTTTTTTTAGATTTGTCCGACGCCTCTGGGGATGTGAGAGCTGGTGCTTATTTCAGCGGGGCAATAGCGCTAGCGTACTAGGTACTATGCCTCACGGAAGCGAGTTGGACGGCGTATTTTTTCTATAAGATATAGGTATTTTTAATTGTGTTTTATAAATTTGTTGTTTCATGTACATACTTAAAAAACATTATTGTATTACCTAAAAAAATAAGTACTTTGAAGTAATTGTACTTCAGTAGTAGTAGTAGAAGTGTTGGTACTTCTTTAAGTAGGTAACTAGTGTAGCTTTGTTATCAATGTGGTTTACGCCTGTAATAGGTATTCATATCACAACCAAACTAACACTAGTTTGGTGTTAACACACACACACTCTTACGTTAGCTTACACACGTAAGCTAACGTAAGAGTGTTATATGTTATACTATTGGTGTACCTACTAAATAAAAATAGAGGTATGAGTGCATCCGGCACGATGTTTAGTGAAATAGCTAAAGGTACGTAATATCCACAAGCTTCCTTTCAATCGCCAAATGTTGATGAATGAATGAAGCAATCATACACACAACGCTATCTAGTTCCACACTAAGCAACTAGGCTTATATTATGGATACCAGATGGTTGATAAACTTATTTTTTTTTTTTTTATGATTAACTGGATGCGCATTTGACCACAATCTCACCTGATGGGAAGTGATGATGTGGCCGAAGATGAAGCACGCGATCTCAGTAGATGCCTATTCACCCTGCTCTTGAAGATCCCAAGGTTGTAGGATTCAGGAAAGACTGACGCCGGAAGAGAGTTCCATGCCTTGGCTGTTCGCATTATGAATGAAGAATCGAACCGCTTAGTGCGAACAAACTTAAACTGTACAAATACTTATCCTTTTTTGTATATAAATACGTATATAAACGAAAAACATCCATAACTCGGGAACCTATGTCTGTATTCATTATACAAACATATGCCCCTAGCGGGATCATACAAACCATATCGGTTTTGGTATAGCAGTCAGAGTTTCTAACCACTACACCAAACAGGTCGTCAATTAGGTCATCGTAGAATTATATTATGTCGCATTCTGCATGGCGTGTGAAAACCTATTTAATCTACATATAAAGTTTCATTCAACATGATATCAGCTACAGGATCCTTCCGTACCAATATCTAGTGAGTTCGTTCCAACCTACAATCTTTTGTCATATGATTTATAGTATTTACAGCGTTATTATAACGTAAGTAACTTTCAAATTTAATAACTGGATTGAAACAGACACAGACATATACATATTATACTGTCCCTGCTCTGTGGTTCGTAGTTTCCATTACAAGCCGAGGCCAAAATCTTCTTCAAAGACATCCCGCAATCTTAATAAAGTCCTGTTCAGCTTGTGGGTGGAAGTTGCATGCTGCGCTTGCCGAAGCAAGATCTCATCTCTTCATGATCCAGAACTTTAATACCCTAACGACCCCATCCCACTTCAATTTACTAATCACTTGGGCTATGCTGTAAACTCTCATTCATCTACGAATCTCGTAGTGCAAATTTCATTAGCAGCAGATTATGCGCAAGATTTTGAACTTTCGAAAGTTTATATGGATTACAGAGACCACACTGAAAGTTTTGCACTCCTGGCCGCTATGGTTTGAATTTCGAGTGTTGTATTTATTGTATTAGTATGTATAAGACACGCAATCATTGATTTTAAAAATAATGTCGGGATATTGTGGGCCGATTGTTTTTTATCATAAGTTGAAGTTCGTCGTGCGTACCAGAAAGTAAAGAGAAAAGAATTTAGGGCGATGATTTTTTATGATTTCAAAAGTTCACTGTTCACTTGTGGGAGGGAAGCAACAAAAAATTCGTGAAGGGCGACCCTCAACTGCGATCACAGCGGAAAATGTCAGGCAACTAAATGAAAATAACCAGCGTATTACCTATGAGGAGATTCGAGGATATATATAATTGGTGTAAAAAATGTTGTTAAAGTACGATCGAACGAACCAATATTCTCTGTCCATACATTTCTATCCGGCCATGTAGTCGATGGCGACAGCAAACCAACAAAGCGTATGCAAAAAAAATGAGACAGTTAATGTGAATGAACGACTGGATTCAGAAAAAATCTGAAGCAAGATTCGGACGTGTATCGAGTGAATACGATAAGATAGTCTGATCAGACAATCGGAAACAAGATCTGACCTATATTCCCGCCTCAAAGCGTAAAGAAATGTCGGATAAAAATAAAAAAAATTTAGTATTTTATCTACGAAGAAAATGGATTTAAGGCTTACCCTCCATGAAATCCTTGTGAATCTGTAATTGAGTTATTACGTTAATATGGCCTTTTGATCTAAAAAAATTGGTAGTTCCTAATCTACAAGATATGAGGAGTAAAATTATTTTCTTGATACCTATTTTAATTTATTGACCTGAAGAAAAAATCAAAGTTTGCTAATGTTTTTCTACTGTTCAAAATATATAAACAGTCTGAAAATTTATAACCTACAAATAAATTAAAATGATTTCCTTTTGTAACCTTTTGAAAAATTCATTTTATTTCATTAAAAAAACTAAACTATGCATCAATTTCGTTCCTAATTTCTACGGTGCTTCCCGCTCCATCAATACACTCAAGGCAATGGCGCGGGAAATATGAAATCAAATAAAGTTTAAAAACGATGCCTAATAAAAACCTAGATAAATAGGAGTAACTTTGAATTAATTATTATTTGAATTAATATCTAATTAGTATCTCAGATAGGATCCAGATGTTATATGACATTTTTTGTTTATTTTAATGTTTAATCGATTTATTTATTGTCTTACTTCGTTTCAGATACACAAGTGGTATTTCTGGCCTATACTGCAAAGCGCACTACAGATATTTCCTGTGGGTAATCTGTAGACACTGGGCATTGTATCAAACAAAATAAATGAAAATCTATGTAATTCTTCCCGTGACCCTCACAGTGGGACACTCAAAATTGATAAGTAATGTGGCACGGCGCGGTGCAGCTAACATGTTTTCATACCATATAGGTACGTTATGAGAAACATTGAAGGCAGTGGATCTGCAGAGTGATAGTTTCTTGTTTACTTAAGTAGCTGTCCAAACATGCCCGTAAGAGGGTAAACATAACCTAGCGTCGTAATCTTGCGAAGGGCCTGTGAATGTCAAGCCTTAAATGCTTGGGTGCTCAAACAGATTCGACTTCGTATTTTTGTCCCGGTAAAACCACACCCGATATCACGGAGTCCTGTTATTGTTATCAAGCGCCAAGTGTCGTTAGTTGGTACTTATTTCTAAAATATTAGCTTGCTACGCTGGGTTCCCTAGAATACCAACGCTGAAGCATATATTATTATCATAGTTGTAATATTATGAGATTTTTTGCTGTTTGTTAGTTTTCACGTCCTTACGGAGCATCAGAATGACTTAATTTTTTACATACAAATACTTCAACGGATGGAGTGGTTTTAGTAGACTATTTGCAAATATCATGTGGGTGGGCGGAACAGCGAGCGAACGATAGTTATAAATAATATCTGCAGGAAAGTTGGTACATTCTTTATACATACGATGTCCTTTTAAATGACTCCAAGCCCGTAAAATGACAGACGCGATAAACGTTTATGTCGCGCGAGACAAAGTTTGTCCTGCCTATTCGCTCGGACGAAATATACAACTATCCCACTCTCACTCCTGCGTCGCGCGCGACAAACGATGTAATGCTACACAGGCAGGTTAAAAATTATTCAGAGTAGTTACGCCACCCATTCCATCTAAAGCTTTCGTTTGATTTTCTTTTAGTTACATCAAAAGTCTTACTCGTCCGCACTGCTGAGGTACAATCTCCTTTCGTATTATGCCCTCCTAGTACACACGCTAAATGGACCTCATTGGGCTTATCCATAATCCAAAGTTTCAAACAGCCACCGAAATTTGTTCCCAAAACAATCCACAGTGAATATAATGACGCGATAAATTCTGCACTCAGAACTACCTGTTTTACTTATTTCACTTAAACAGCTAAAACACATAGAATAGCAAGAACTTAAATAAATGAAAGGTGAAATTACCTGTCTGCTGGATCCCGTAAAATACCATACATTTGAGTATCATTGTAAGTAGCTTTTACGTTATTACCTCAGAAATCGTATCTACCTACATGATAATTCAGTGGTGGTGGCAGTGATGTGGTTTTTCCCAAATTTTACTTTAATTTACAAAATCTAAAGTTGCAGATATTGTTTCCAGTTACATGTAATATGAAAAAAGAAACATCCCTTCTAAACAATACAGGGTGAAATTTTATTCGTGTTATGCCTATTTACTGATGACTTCACTCCTGATTACGAATAACTCTCTATTGGGAACCACAGCCGATCTTGATCAAAAAATTTTCGATTTCCCCTACAAAATAAACCATTCTGAAACCACCATTAAGTATGAAGTCCAATTTTCGACTAAACTGGATATGGTTCCTAGTGGAAGTTCTTTATAATCAGGAGTGGACTCACCAACCGAAAATTATTGGACTTCCATAATAAAGGTGGTTTCAGAATGGTTTACTTTGTTAATCGAAATTTTTTTGATCCCAGTTTGACTATGGTTCCTGGGGGAAAGGTGTTCATAATCAAGAGTGGCATCACCAGTTAATGGGAATTATACGAATTAAAATTCACCCTGTATAGAATGATAATGGTTTTCATTCTTTTTGAAAATTTATTTTATTTCATTATCAGGTTAATTCTACCGCATACATTAAAAGTATTGGCACGAGAGGAGCCATAAAGTCTCTTGTCAGATAAAAGTATAGAAGACACAGTACACGTTCCTAACATATGTACCTCATAACCTCACGATCTTCCGCAAATATCGACGTCTCAACCAGGATATAAATTTCCAACTCGTTTAAATTGGAATTTGAAATGAAGGTGCTAAGCAAACATCTCGTTTAGGAAAAGTGTCCGCAAAGAAAATGTCTGGCTTACGTCAAGTCATATTTGACGTGTTCACAATAATTGATGAAGGAAAATGTAGCCTTCCTTCTGTTATTCTACAAAATGGTAGTGTTATGAATTGGCTGAGCAATATATAATTTTCGCGACTATTTAAAATACGAGTCCAATATAAATACACTTTTCTTCGAACAACGTAATACTCTAGAGCATTAAAATTATATGAATAAAACATTAATATGTAGGTACTACACTAAGTTCCTTGTATCTAACTAATCTAATCTGACTAATATTATAAATGCGAACGTTTGGATGTTTGTTGTTGCTCAATCACGGCGAAACGAATTAACGGATTTAGATAAAATATTTTTTCCGCGATAAAGTTATTCCACCCAGGCGAAGCTGCAGGCGGAAAACTAGTAAACAATAAAGTATATTTGATAGATTGACTGAATCCGCCAATCCATTAATGCATAATATATATATATATATACAGGGCGTCCCAAAGTTATGGGACATGAAGGGGAAGTACCTTAAATATCGTAGATAGTGAATTTTGCTCAAAGAAGACTTTATGTTATTTTTAAAAGTTAGTAATTCTGCATTCATAGATTTTCTAAAAATTATTTGCTTCGGCTGGGAATCGAACCGACTCAAATGTGAAAAAAAAAACACCCTACTTTTATGATGCCAATCGAAAGAATAGCTAAAAAATAATAACTCTGCCTAAGTAACATAGTATTTTAAAAGAAAGGAACAACGTGAAATTAATCATTTTAATCAAATAAAAAACATACATGAAACTGCCGTAGTCAATTAAGTAGGTATTTTTTTGTAAATTAATTAATTAAATGCTCAAAATGTGATCCCTCTTGTCTTACGCAAATCGCCAATCTTTTAATGAGCCCGCTGCCTGTTGATTTTCTAATCATTTTATGGTGAACACTCGATGTGATATGGCACAATTCTGTTTGCAACTCGCCTACGTTCTCGTATCGCTTTTTGTATAGCATATCTTTCACGTATCCCCAAAAGAAGAAATCACTTTAGCAATAAATAACTTTCTTGAAATTTGACTCAATCATTTTATGTTGTTCCTTTCTTTTAAAATACTATGTTACTTAGGCAGAGTTATTATTTTTTAGCTATTCTTTCGATTGGCATCATAAAAGTAGGGTGTTTTTTTTTTCACATTTAAGTCGGTTCGATTCCCAGCCGAAGCAAGTAATTTTTAGAAAATCTATGAATGCAGAATTACTAACTTTTAAAAATAACATAAAGTCTTCTTTGAGCAAAATTCACTATCTACAATATTTAAGGTACTTCCCCTTCATGTCCCATAACTTTGGGACGCCCTGTATATAAGGTCTAACAAAATTAACCCGACAAACTTTGGCAATTGCACGTACATGACAATAAAATAATATATTCATTAAAATTACTAGCTTTAAAAATTTTGTTTTTGAGTAAAATAATTAAATGTTCTTAAGGGCAAATGAACATACAAATTAACAGACTTACTTCATTTCGATTGTACCTTATTTTATCAATGAGAAAAAAAGGCAACGTTCATATGGAAGACGCCAAAGGGGGTGGCGGGGCACAGGGCGCAACCAATCACAGCAAGTCGTGTGGTCACCTTTCGGCGTCTTCAAAACGTGTTTATGTGTTGTGGCAAAGTACTTAGAGCGCCCGGCCATCCAACTCATAAAATTGACATTTCTAAATTTTATTTTTGAATAAAATCTGTTAACTTTAATGTTTTATTTTTTTCGTAATAGGTACATCCTATACATACACTCTGCAACGTTTGTCGGGTTAATTTTGTTAGACCTTATATATATAAAGCATTGACAATAAGTTGTACAGTAAAAACCTTTTAAACATCAGCATTTAAAACTTCATCATGAGCCTCTGATCACATAATATTCATCATCATATCAGGCACAGGATATCCACTACTGAACATACGTTGGAAGCGGGCTACATACAGCGACTTCCCGCGACCTTCATCAGGTGGTCCGTACACCTTGAGGGTGGACATCCTACGCTGTTGGTTGGTATCACAGGTTATTTTAATACTCACAAAAATGACTGACATAAGCTGGAGCCCGAAGGAATTGCTTTGGTTTATTGGGATTAAACGGCTCCTCTATACTATATATAAAAATTGTAGTAACCTTTCTAGATTGTAAATGACTGATTGAAAAGAGACGAACCCTCTGACTTTCTCGCTAGCTCTTCTCAGTAATGGTCGCGTAGTTTAAAAAACAAGTGACGTTCATAAGTGCATATTGTATTGCCTACATGAATAAATGATTTTCATTTAATTTTCATTTCATTTCATATTATTGAATTGGCAGTGTCGTTCACAACAGAGAAGAATAAATTAACTCGTCTCTTCCCGTAGGTGTAGTAAAAGCCACTAAGGGATCATGAGCTTAACAGTATACATCCACGATTGCAGCAGCGTTATTGGTGCTCGGCTCTAAAAAGCGTGCGGTCGCCAACCTGCTTACCTAGCGCGGTGATTCAGGCAAATCCTCCAATGGAAAACGATGCAAATCGACTTTAATAGCCTGATAATTCCTGTAGCCACCATCCGGCTCCATCATAAGACCCTGGATACCACCTACAATCAAACTATTTCTATCAAACGAGGCCAAACTAAATGGGGGGTAGTTTTTTTATACATTTCCTATGGTCACCTTTCTCCTCCATCATCAGATTAGCAGAATGACATCAAAATATTGCGTTATCATCCGACTTACGTACGTACGTAAACCTGAAGATTTGATTTGACACAATGCGGCAGGTGAAGTTAAACGAAACCTTTCATTCTTTTGTTGTGAAAAAATGAAAATGACTTCTTCACTTCTTCCTTTCACATTTGATGTTAAATGAAAGTGAGGTCGAAGGTGAAAGCGCTCACCCGGAACCCTCAAGTTAATTTGGGAGACTGGGTATCAAAATATGCCTAAGATAAAAAAAAGCTTTTATTTAGTTTCTCTTGTCCTGGTGTCTGTAATCAAATCTTCAAGTTACATCTGATTCACTTACCGATATTCAATTGAGTTGGAATTTTGCATAAGGCGTGTACGTCGAATGACAACGCAAATTATCCCACGTAAATTTATTAGTATAATTAATACGAAACCGAATCTCTTATGAAATATGTACGTAGGTACAATAACATTTAACATATTAAACACACACAAATACACACGCACGCGTACATACACAGAATGAGAACCCATGCATCTTCTCTCACATACATGTTCACTATTGTAATTAATTAGTCTAAAAGTGATTGAATAATTATTTAATTTATAATATAGGTACTGCCCTCTAATGTTTGCTGTCAATCATACCTTCTTGTTAGGTAGGGAAGACTTAAATCTCCTGGCATAGGTATTTTAATGCTAAATTATCTAAATATCATTGTGTATCTTATACCTAAAAAGCAAATAAATAAATTTTGTATTTGTATTAACCACGCAAAAACTATCCTCGAAAATTTGTTCAGTGAATTCATATCACAGTTAACAAAAGTCTGGAACCAATACACATATATGCATGGTATTAAGTACCAGCAGCTGGACCCTAAATTGGCTTAATACCGTTATTGTTCTGAAACCAGACCGATTTTTTATTCAGCCCTTTGTAATATCATCGCAATGAATTTGCTCTATTTTTAGCAGGCTTATAAAATTTTCACAAGCCACTTGATTTTCCCAGCAATTTCAGCGCCTCACAATGGAACAGTTTGAAATTCTACACGTCCCCCTATTCTTTGAATACGATTGGCGTTGAAAGAAATATTTTTCATCGAACACGTGAGTAATCGATTTGGATTTAATTTTGAGCTCTGAAAAACACTAGGAGCTTAATTAAATTCCCAGTTGTACCTATTGCTTTTGTTCTTAGAATTTCCCCTTTTTCCTCGTAGTGCAGCCAGTCCAAAAAACAAATTCGGACTATTTCGAAACAGTTGAAACATAAAAAGCATGGTTCGCGGACCCCGTCGTGTGAAGTTTGTTGGACAGGTTTATAATAATGACACCAAAGTTTCAAAAGGATCTGCTACATTCGTTAGCAACGTGTGTCCTCTCCCCTCGCTTCCATCCTGTGATTAAAATATAAGTTAAAGAATAGGATGGTTGCATTTTGAAACACCTTCAACGAAAATCATTTTGAACATTCATTCAGTTACCAACAAACTTAATTTTGTGGTCCGTGCAGTAAACGTTGTATTTATAATTTGGACGAACTGTTTGGTGCACTGGTTAGAAACTCTGACTGCTATACCAAAAGGTTGCGGGTTCGAATCCCGCTAGGAGTATATGTTTGTATTATAAATTCAGACATGTGTACCCAAGTTATAGATGTTTTTCATTTATGTATGTATTTATTTACAAAAAAAATATGTATTTGTGTAGTTTATCAACCATCTGGTGTCCATAATACAAGCCTAGTTGCTTAGTGTGGAACTAGATGGCGCTATGTGTATGTGAAATGATATTTATTTGTTTATTTATTTATTTATTTATTACTTATTTATTTATAACGTACCTTCGAGTATGCCATGGAATTGTATGGAACCAATTTGATTTGTATTCAAGATGCAATCATTTCTCGGTTTTTGCTTTTACACGTTCTACTGATATAAGAAACACAAATATATTCTTCACAAAGTTAATATCCTGTACATCTTGAGCTGCGTTTTCGAGATTATCTATTACATACATACATACATAATGTCACGCCTGTTTCCCGCAGGGGTCAGAGACCACAGACTTCCACTTGCTACGATCCTATCTATTACCTACTACTTTAGCTTATAATAGTTTTTGCATCTCTCCTACTCAGAAAATACTTCATTATTCCCGCAAGATCTTGAATGAAAGGAGCACTTTGCTTCCTTATGGAGAAATGTAATTATAAAAATCGAATCTTGTCGTGCAAAGCTTGCAGTAGGATAAAGTGGCAACCCCAAAACAGTTTCTACATGGTTTTGAGTCCCGCTTTGTTTGATGAATACGAACATTATTATTCACGAGTTTTGGATGATTTACGTACATCTATCCGTTATCAAATATCCATAGTACAGGCTTTTGCCTAGTATGGAACTAGATAATTAGTGTAATTGTCCAAATTATTATTATTAATATCAGATAACTACGCCGTGAACTTTCACAGGGACAACCATGTAATCTCAAAAAAAAATCTGCTGTTACATATACTGGATGCGTTTTTTTACCGTAAGGAAAAAAATAAGGCATATTAGGTAAATGAAATAGAAGGTATTGGCATAGGTAGTTTAATTATTTTTTTTCTTCTAAACCATAAAATATAATGAAATGTTGTCAAACGATGTCAGCTACAAAGTTAGATTTTCCCGACTCCTTCTCAACTATATTTGAGATTTAGATTTATATAGTCTTAAACATACAATAATTTATTATCGGTTTCACAACTTAAATGACCTGAAAAGAATAATCCTATATACGAGTACCTATACATTAAACCATTTGAAATGTGCATTGTGCTAAATAACAGCAAATGAAAAATTTATTTTCGTTCAGTCAACAGACAATAGGACCACATCCCGCTGTAAATTAATGTCTAAGCGTTGAATTCAGTCCACAGTCACTGGGGTAAGGTCATTGAGATCTTCCAGGCCGCCGGAGAAAGGCCTGGTGGGGCACTCATCCATGTAGGAAACCGTTTGCTGCGGCGCGCCGCAGTCACATGCCGGTGCATCGCTCAGGCCCCACTTAAAGAAGTGTTTGCATCGGCCTACCCCTGCAAAATAAATAATCGTAAAAGAATTTTCATCTACAGGTTGAAATTAAGAAAAAAACTCCAGTCAACTGATATCAAATACAACGACCTAACGGTCAACTGAATACGATTATTTTAGTCGAATAATAGTTTTTAAATTTTGTAATAAAGAAAATACCTTGCATTAAGAGTTTCAGGGAAATGCATGATTTCGATTTCACCTGTATATTTTCTACACTGACATGATGACAGAAAGGAACAGTGCGCTTTTATTTTCAAAGCCACGTTCTTTCTGTGGATTTTATTTCAATGTTACTATTATTAAGAGTTGATTTTTAGTTACATTCCTTGTACTTGAGACCACAAGTAGGTAGAGAATTTAACTCTAGAAAAACCTCAGCTTTGCTTGTTTAAAACTTAAATATTTAAATAGTTATTTATAATAACAATAAGTGAGTGTACGGATTATTAGATAATAATATCCTTGGACATATACAGACAGCGCCATCTAGTTCCACACTAATCAACTAGACTTGGTTGTGGATACCAGATGGTTGATACACTACACAAATACATTTTTTTTTGTAAATAAATACATATATAAATGAAAAACGTCCATAACTCGGGTACACTTGTCCGTATTCATCATACAAATATATGTCCCTATTAGATTCGATGATTTCGCGGGATTCGAAGCCGCGACCTTTTGGTATAGCAGCAGAGTTTCTAACCACTACACCAAACAGATCGTCAATAATAACCTTTTATTTAAATTAATGCAGGTAATGATCATACAACAATATTTAATACCATATCAGTGGTACACCATAACAGTACCTAACCTATTCGTACATATAGGTAGGTAGGTCCACGTGCGCACGTGTTACAATAAAATTAATTGCCCTCGTTACTGGGAATTGCATAAAATATTATTACACCCTACACAGGGTGAGCATTGAAATGCGTTAGTGTGGAAGTCGGAAACCTGTAGAGATTTTACTAAGGAATCACGTAATCGATTTTAAAGTTAAGAAATAAAAAATTAGAGATTGCCAATCCGCCTGCCCATCGCGGCGATTAGGGCAAATCCTGCCATAGAAATGTACTGTTGTGGGCTTTTATAGGCCGTTTGTGTATGTTTTTATGCACAACTCCTGACCTCAATTACGCCGACGTATTCTAAAACACACACTTGATAATGTATTGTTATTATTCTTACAATTCTTTGTTGCCACTGTCCTATAAATTTATACCTACACACACATACACAGCCAGCTACTACTATGAACGACTGTGGGGTGAAATAAATTATTCTTATAACACCGAAGTGCAGAAACAAAATTCATGAGTAGCTTACCTACCGTATCTTAAGCCGTAGACTAAATAAAATAAAACGAAAAGGAAAATTTCACGGAACAACGTCAAAGAGTCAAAGCTAATTAATTGCAATGCACTAGAGGAGCACCTAGAGTAATTGGAACTAGGAGCGCTACCACGGTTTGACGAAGTCACAGATTTAAATTAAAGTCTCATCTAACAATACGTGTGAGAAGTTAGTTGGACCGTCAGCGATACCGTGTCTTCGTCAAACGTCGTCAAACTGGGAGCGCTTCTCTATCGTATGAGCGCGTCGGTAGCTCAGCGGTTAAGACGCGGTCCCCCAATTTGAGAGGTCCAGGTTCGATTCCCAGGCAGGTCATGTACTAATGTGTTTTTAAAATTAATATGTGCATTTATCCGACTGCTATTAACGGTGAAGGTAAACTGACCGCGTCAGATATTGCTTAACTTCGCTAATCGAAAACGAATAGAGAATGCGACTGATAAGAGCTTGTCTACCTACGTTTTATTATTTTTGTTAATGGTAGCACTCGGATGGCCGGACTATCCATTCAATTCTCTTTGCGGAGCATTAATCACTGTGTGTCGTATGTGAGCCCCGACCGATCTCTCACTATGGCTATCAAATCTTCCAGCATTCTATAGAACTGTTGTAGTGCACTAACGTATTGGAAGTAGTAATTTGTGGTTATGCGTTCCAACCACAGACATCTAAGCACACGGGAGTGCGTAGGCCAAGTTCTCAAAACAGGCCCTTCGTACGCCCCGTTAAAAATAATAGCAGACCGAACGTAACGATTAAACTGCGTAGCCCTTTTCCATGCAAAAGTTTAGCCATCATTTATTTTGTTTAGAACGAGCAATATATAATAATGTGAACAACATAGGGTTTACAAATCGGAGGTCTCGGGTTCGATCCCCAGCGGGGTACATGTTTAAGTACTCGGTTTGGTTTTTAAATGTCCGTCTGGCTAGCTATCACCATATTATCTAAATCTGCTGCCAAGCAGCAATATAGCCAGTCCCCCAAATATGTCGGGGTTTCTAGATCAGTACGCTTCCCCCTTCGACCTCATCTTCACTTATCATCAGGTGTGATTGAGGTCAAGTACTAATCCGTTGTGTATAATAAAAATGCGAAAGTTTCTTTGTTTATTTGTTGCTTAATCACGGCGAAACAGATTAACGGATTTGTATGAAATTTGGTAAATAGAACATGCCCTAGATTAAAATATGTGATATTTTTATCCCGACAAAGTAAACAGTTCTCACGGGATAAACAAATTAATCATATCTGCGATAAAGTTAGTTCACGCAGGCGAGGCCGCGGGCGGAAAGCCAGTTTTATATTAACAATCTCGTAGTTGACAAACTGCATGGAGTACGCATCGCCTTTTGCTTTTAGTAATGTTTGGTCTACGATTCGTGGTTCCAAATCGGGTTCATATTGATTTCAAGAATCCATCTTGAATCAATCAATGCCTTTTTTTGATACTATTTTGAATAAAACAGTCAACAGTCTGTTTTACAACTGTTTTATTTAGCACAGTATCAGAAAAAGGCATTGAAGTAAGTACTCTCTCTACTCTCAAGTAAGTCAATCCTTGTGACACCGACAATTAGAGTGCATGCACCCTGTTTCCTTTTTATGCCTGGTACATGAGGCATAGAAATAAAAAGAAAAAAAGTAAATGCCGTGTCGTATCACGAAGTCAAAGAAAAGGCGGAATGTAGAGAAATGTGGAACGGACTCCACCAACAAGAGCATTGCTCTTAAATTGAAGAGAGACATGAGGCATAAAAAAAGAAACATGGTGTAGGTATAGGAAACATTGGTACCTACTCCAGGAAGTGTTGGCTTTAGTTTTTCTGTCCGCACTCCCGACAGAATGGATTCGCAGGTAGTAGGTGTATTTTAATCTACTATCCTATAATTATATCTACCAAATGGTAATATGTGCGTAACTTTAGAATATACTACTTAACTACCCTACTTCTCTTCCCTACATAAGCTCTTTAGCGGGAAGAATTTATCGTTGTTCGATTGTATAGGATAGAGGTTAGTGTGATATAGGTTTAGGATAAAGAGCGAAAGAAAGAGTATTGTAGAGTTTGTTTTTTTTTAACGGCTTTTTATATCGTGTTCTTCTAGCACAATAAATTCTGCCAATAAAATCACGAGAAAAGATGATCGGTTTTAGAAAAACGGTCTTTTAATTTTATTAAATCATTCGATTAAACATTCTAGAACCAATAATAAAATAAAATAAAAAACAAGGACGCTATCAAGGGGACTAGGACAAAATTAGAGTTTGTTTTAAAAATATTCTTCTTACACTTACTTTGACAGAGCGCAGTCAGGATAACAAGATGTCGAGATTTTTAAGCACCTGTGAGATTTCCGGCCGGACTTTGAAAATGGCAGGAGTTTTTGGATTATTTAGATCTTCTTCTTAGCCAGTCGCTACAATGTTGTACGCGTAAGTGCTACGCGTACAGCATTGTCTGTAGCATCGTAGAGGTCCTGTAGCGTTCATGTGTCGGGACACTCAGGATAGCATAGAAGATCCGCCTCCGTGGCTCAATGTAAACAACATTGGGTTTACGATTCGGAGGTCGCGGGTTCGATCCCCAGCGGGGTACATGTTTAAGTAAGGGTACTTAAACATGTACCCCGCTGGGGATCGAACCAGGGGAACTAAACAGGGGTTTAGTTGGTGGTAGGGCATTTTAAATGTCCGCCTGGCTAGCTACCACCATCTTATCTAAATCTGCCGTCAAGCAGCAATGTCAATAGTATTGTTGTGTTCCGGCTGTCAGAGATAAGATAGCTAGTCCTCCAAATGTGTTGGGGTTTCCGGGTCAGTACGCTTCCACCTTCGACCTCATCTTCACTTAACATCAGGTGTGATTGAGGTCAAGTAACAACCCGTTGTGCATAAAAAAATAAAAATGCCCGATAGTTTGTGGTGTTTCACCGCACAAGCACAGGTTGTCCTCCGTGTAGCTCACCTGGATACTAATAAAATCAATCTTAATAGTTATAACTAGGAACCTTATACAAGTGTTATTAAGAGTATGTATATAAGTATCGTATCACGCGCTTTTTCATAGTAAAATTTTGTCAGGATGTTTCAGATTTATATCTGGTAACCCCATCAGTCGCGGAATTTTACCAGAATTTATTTTAACGTAAGTTATCTTATATATGTATACATTATTTCATTTCATTTGTTGAATGTCAATAAAAATCTATACATTGGATAATAATAATAGGACGTATCATTTTTTCTGTCAGCTAATTCGGCCAAACCATTATCGCTTCGGAAATATGGATTATGTTTACAATATTATCTAGTTACAGCCAACTGATCAAAAAAGATTATTTGACTAACGTATACAGGTTGTATACGTCAGTCAAAGATATATAAATATATAAATTAAAAATATACATATATATATATATATTAGATAACTTACGTTAAAATAAATTCTAACATCGTGACAAAATTTTGACTTAAAGCGCGCGTGATACGATACTGTATACGTACTCTTAATAACACTTGACACACCACATAACAAAGTACACAGTTATAATTCGTGTTGGATCTTGAACATGCATGCACAAGATCGGATCTAAAACCTTGTAAATTCAAAAGAAAAAGGTACAATAATTTACAATCTGTCAGTTTCTAAAATATCCCGAGTTTGGGTATTTGATCTAAGGATCACGTGACAGTTAATTGGAAGAATTAGGGGAAACATGATAGCTGCCGTAATGTTGTTTTATTGTTGAACACATTTTACGTTGTTCACCTGCTTTAGTAATTTCAACCTACGACATTTTAACTACGCTTACGCCTGGAGTACAGTCAGCAACACAATTAAACTCAGGCTTAATTTTTATGATATTGTTTGAAGGGTTTCGGTTGGATTTTGTTATATTTTCTTATACACCTATCACGTCATCATGTGACAGGAAAATTTTTGTTAAACTTGAATAACAATTTCCCTTTAGACTTTTTCCTACATATAATAATTTATTTATAATCATATGTATGTATAAACAATTATGTTTTGCCGACTGTACCTACCTTGTGACGTACAACCAACCTTTATAATTAGTAATTATCATTCTAATCTGCTGCTTAAATGCAAAGTACATACAAGGTACAATATGAAACACAAATTGAGTTGAGTAGTTGAGGATTTGTATTAAAACTTTGAGGAGTGCTTCAGAACTTAACAATTAATATTATGGACACAAAAGAATTACTTGAAGAAATTTATACACCTATATTTTATCGAGGATAAACCGAATTATTCGTCCAACTTACCAATAATTCCGCAATCAGAAGATAGAAAATTAAACATCTATCTGAAGTCTATTTTAATTATGGTTTCAACAAAAGTACAGGAAAGTATAAAATCCCATTAAATAGTTCTCACCACATTTGAATTTGGAACTATTCATATCTGTGACTATAACTCAATTTTTAAACGACTAAGAAGTAAGCTCTCCTAATAAGGTTTTATGTGAATTAAAAAAAAAAGAAGCGGAATCTTTATAAATTATTCGTGTACTTTTACCGAAAAAGTATTTACATGAGTACGTGGGATTACAAGACGCCAATATCAAAATTCTCTTGATATCTCGTCCAAGAAATTAAGTTCTGTTTAATTCCGGGATACCTAAGTTTTTCAATTTGTTGAGTGGATTCATGCGCGGTAGCGATATAAACGTTTTGCAAAACTTTTAATAATCTTCTCAATTTTCCAAATCTGAGTGATTGATGCGTTAATGAATGCCTTAAGTACCTACTTTTACCAAATAAATATTTGTACAATTTTTATTTAACGAACGCCACCGATACGACTCTCGTATTACCTACATCTATTAATACTATTCGGATAAACATTTTGTTGACAGCCTCTGCTATCCTATCGGATTTCGTCCAATCTGACGTTTATTCTGGATGGGAAAGTTCCAAAAATATACCAATGGTTCTCAGTTTACGTTCAAACTAGTTTGTGGGTAATAGATATTCATAAACGCAATACTTGATTGTATTAGATACTAATTAAATGATTACACCCACGTCTACCTACCTAATTGGTTGACCTGCATTTATAACGAATGAAATCAAACTCTTTCTTCTCAAGAAAATCACAGCATATAGGTAACTAACTACTAATCGTAAAACAATTGCGCCTCGTAAGCAGTTACCGATAACATCTGTGTCGAGTTTGTAAAAAGAAAAACATTGAAGCAAAAAGCTTGCGCATAAATATTGCCAACGTTACAGCATACATCTTTGTTATTACCACAATTTCATAAACACACATCTCCTCATAGTTTTGTAAACACCCCGCTCTCCCCGCCTACGATAGCAGACGTTGGGGCTCCGGCTACTCTATTCGGCAATTTATAATCGAACACAGAACCACAATGGTAGCGCATTTTAGAACTTTATTTTTCGCCTTATTCCTATTATGCTTCACGGCAAACATTGTAAGTGTTATATCATTATTTTTTAACATATACGCTTATTTCTTACACAGTTTTGTTTTTGTGCCTTTAATTTATTTCATTACAGCTTTGAAAGATTATTCCCGAGAGTTTACCAGTTTTGCCTTTGAAGGACTTTTAAATCAACAACTCTGACCGGATTGTTTATTATTGTTAATCTCGAATTCTAAAGTCGTAATATCCAGTATATAGCGTTGTTCAAAGATTATTTAGAAAATTACTCTCGTCTTGAAAGTAATAAAATTTCCGATACCGTATAGACATACTATATGTCATAAGTTAGGTCACTAACCGACATATATCTTACTTCGTTACTTTCTTCAGCTGGTTAGTTTCCGTAAATTTCACTAATACTTTATTTTATCGTGTCTAGTAAAAGGCGACTAAATGCTCGTGAGCATAACAGTATAGACAAGCAGCGTCATTGGTGAGAGGTCCCGAGGTCTGCGACCGTCAACCCGCCTGACAAAGTAATTAGGTCAAATCTTCCCACGGAAAGCGATGCAAATCATATAGTATATTCATATAGTAGTAGAAATTTATAAGCTCTTGATCTGATGATGTATGTTTAATTTCTTCCATAATTCGCAAAGCTTTATTCTATTCAGTGGCATATTCATCACTTTCATTACAATTTCTTTACAAATACAACTTAATTTGTTCAGGGATACACAAGAACACAACCCGCCCCTTGATGTTGTAGCTATAAAACGTCTATTGTGTTTGCCGTCCTCGAATCCAGGAGCGCCCTCATTTGATAAATTAAAATGTCTTATCAAATACGAAAAAATATAAAATTTACTCATTGGGTTCACTCAAAAACCCTAAAAGGGAGTTTTAAATAATATCGAAATATCTTTAAGTCTAATTATTTTCGACAATCTAAATTTAAGCATAAAAGTGTCTAGTATCAATACTTTCAAAGGCACTGTTGAACCTACGATGTGTTGAGGATTGTGGGAGGCGGGATTGTCAGACAATAGACAATGAATTAATTTGTAATATTTTTTTTTAATAGAATAAATGTCTCAAGAAAGCCTCGGGTAATATTTGCTTAAAGGAGAATGTATCCACTTTAATTTGCTGTAAACGTAGTCCAAAAATAACGACTGAACACCGTGAATCTTCAATTACATAAAATTTTAATTTTACCCTTGTTTGTTAATTATACCTGACTGACACCGTACTGACGTCTCGTACCCACGCCATGGCGCCCCCAAATTCCAGCGCCCTAGGCAGTTACCTTGTTTGCTATGTAGCAAATATCCATGTGGACGGATCGGCCCTGAGGATGTCGGTAGTTCAACATAAACTCCAAACGTAAAGGACCCTTGGTTTTGACATAGTTTTGTAGATAAACTGAAACGTCCACCTCTCGGCGACCTGTGTCTAATTCCCAGTGTCCTTTTCTGGGTACGACTATTTCTGGACTTGTGTATAATTACAATTGTGATTAGGTAGCGAATAGTACTCATTATATGAAAGTTATTGTCATTTCACAATACATTCATCATCATCTTATCCTCTCTTAAAACAATATATACAATACATTAGTGCCTCAAAAATATATGAATGTCGGAAAATACCTCGCTCGAATTTGAACCCTCTCCAGGTCACTACCGTATAGTAAATTATATGTTGTATATTTCACATTGAACCATATACGCGGTTAAAAATTTAATTTGGTTAGATATTAATTCATTATTATACTGAATAACTTTGTAGTCGTCTTCAAAAAGGGAAGTTATATGTTCCCATTGTATATACGTTCTAAAGGTGCCAGCGTTAGAGCAAACAAGATAAATTGGAAGTGGGGTGCCACAATTAGATTTGTGACTCATTTTAATCTAGTTTTGCTCGTGAAGAAGTCGGGTTTTATAATTTTATCAATTTATTCATGTGTACTGTGTAATCTCCTTGGAGTGCTAGTCATTTGAAAGCTTGGTTGGAAATCTTGATTCGATTTAAGCTTTACGTTACCAAGATTTTACTCAATAATATCAGACAGTATCCGTTTCTAATTAGTGGAATTAAGCAATATCTGGTGTGGGCAGTCCCACCAATGTCGTGTTCATGCGAGTGTTTTCGTGCTTCGGAGGCATTTTAAATAGTCGGTCCCGGCTGTTTTGTTGAAGGTATATAGTTGTTCGCCAACGTGGTAGTCTACAAAGATGGCTTGAAAATTCTGACTGCCATTATTCTGCCATAAATTCACCAATCTGAACTGGATCCGCGGGGTGGATTTTAGCCCAAGTACTCTCCTAGTAAAGGCTGTTGATGTGGGGGTCATTAGATTTCATAATGTCTTTTGTTATGTATATCGGGAATTTTTGTTGATTTTGGTATAATAAATCTCATATTAGAAAAGAAATTCAATACGCGAGATCGATAACTATAAATTAAAAATTTAAAAAACCTCCGAAATACTGAGATACATTCAGACAAAGACTGGACACACACACACACGCGCAACGTCATTCGAACTTATGTAGTACAGATTTCAAAATAGCGCCCTTGCCGTGAAAATATTATTTGCTCCCTTGTTATATAATCTACTACTCTCATTGCATGCCTAAGTCATAAATTTTGTGTTTCTTGCTTCAGTAGTGTCCGCTGAGCGTTGATGAATCAGTTAGACAGGAGTTTATTTATTTACTTTATTCGGGAAAACAACAGCATCACATGACATACATTGTGCTTAAGCTAATTACCTACATAAATTGTAGGCCAAAAAGTTTTCTACAAAATTACATCATCATGAGAGTTGTGAGACAAGTCACCCGAACTTATACTCTAATTCGATAAGCTGGAGAGTGAAACTTCTAAAGCATTATATTGTTTAAGTAGTATAAAATAAAAATATTCGTTTAATGAAATGAAATAAAATATATCTAAAAACAAATAAAAAAGTAAATAAAAAAACCTATAACACACAAATATTAATATGAATATAATCATATATAAGATATCTAGATAACATTTAAGTATAAATGTACATATCTGAACATTTACATAAGATAATAGAAAAACATTGAAACAAAGTGCTACCCCTTGACCCAGTCCCCATACCGACTACGTGAAGGGTTATTTTTGATAGGCTCGAAATCGAAGGTGAGACACGCAATCCCAGTAAATAATTCATCGTAGACTTGGATAAGATTGGTGTGACAAGTTCATGAATATACACAATATCGCGTAACAAAATTCATTTCCTGAATCCTACCACCTTGGGATTATTAATTCTGTGCACATACCATAATTAAAACTTGCAAAATTCCGTTCTTTATTATATTAGATATATATGAATTCACTAGTTATTGTTGATGAAGTTATTGAGAGAGTTATGTCAACAAAGTGAAATACGATAAGTACGACAAAACGATCGCATCGAGACTATCGTTAGTTTTATCCACATTTTCACTGTTAACAGGCACTTCTTTTATACTATAATAATGAATTGTAAAATAATAGCCATCATTATTTTTCCAAGACGAGGCAAAGAAAACAGTACTGAGCAACGAACCAACTGATGCTTAAACTGCGTTTCCGTTCGACAGCAAGTCCGTTGGAGTCTTAATTGGTTATTATCGTCTTATAATAAATTCTACTGACGGGAAGTTAAGTGGATTATTTTTTCACTTTTTGTGCTTGATGTAGATAAAACCTTATAAATCTTCAAGAAAAATCTTCAGAGAGAATTCTTACAGCAGACTGATATCGAAGGATCGATGGGTTATTATTACCTACTTTATAACTAAGTAGGTACTTCTAATTCGGTAATAGGTATGTTTATGTGGTTTCCAGAACGTATACCTGTCTCTTCCTGATGGTGTAAAAGATGACAAAGGATGTCGGACTTTACTATAATAAAAACATGTCAATGCCGAATATGCCTTTTTGTATATTCGGGTGAGGTGAACGGTTGATATTGTTTCAATTAGGCACACCAAAACGCTTATATTTGGGATATTTCTGGCACCCCATTTGGGATAAGGATCGTAGCGTTATGTATAATTATTATATAACCCGTTATTCCGCCGAAAGTTTCCATGATATTGTCCTCTTATCATGGAATGACAGTACCCATTATACGACATGAGACAATATGTTAAAAGTTGTAATACCTATACGGTTAAAGAGGATAGATCTTATTTCTTTGTCGATGTTAGTAATCAGGGTTCAATACAGTTAGCTCAGCTACCTATTCTCGGCAATTCGAACCCAGCTCGCCTAAATAACTCCTTACTTCTATTACTTAGTTCGAATGGGATTGCTTAGATCGAAATCGCTTGTAGAATAAGGTAACTGCTGATATCCGAAACTTGACCTTTGATATATTGTGTGCGAAGCGCTATTATAAAATATTCGATTACTTGAGTGATATAAATGCATAGAATTAGCTGCTGGACTGTAACTGTTTCTTTGATTTGTATTGGTACAATTAAGTTATTATACTATACTTATTACATATATTGAACCTTTGACTTTCTTAGGCTGCTTCACAAAGGATAACTGCAAATTTCCAAAGCTTCAAAAACTGACTATTTTCAAGAGTAAATTTTATCTATAGAAATAAAGAAATTAGATTTATTGTACAGTCAGTAACGGAGTTAAGTATACAGTGCCTAATTTAACACGTTAACGGACACTGAACGCCTATAGACGTAATAACAATAAAACATCTATTGTGTCTGGTTCAGTGTCCGTGAACGTATTAGTGTAGTGAAAAGTTGACTTTGGACAGTATTCCTCTACCAGAAGATACTTTCTTCACACAATTTCTTGAATTGTCCTTCATCATATTGTCCCAGAAAAAGGGTAATGTCTTTTGGGTGTGCGTATGTATGTAGAATTCTATATTACCTCCTGTGGCATAAACTTTACCGATTTTGAAGTGCAAGGTGTCGTGAGATTCGTCTTGCTTTAGTGTAATATTAAAAATACAAAATATGCTAAATATTAAAGTAAAGAGTTGGTCACTTCATATTGTGGTCTGGCTTGATTTAGGTATGGTATAATGGTCTCATTTTTTCATTGTTGTGAAAGTTCTTGAGCATGTCACAATATCATAAAGTGCATAAAAATTTACCTAATTTAAAAATGATTAAATCAGTTGAATATATAGGCTGCTTACAAATTCGTGCAATTCTCTGAAACCACACAGTCTACTGCTGGCATAGATTAAGCCCTATAAATTCCTTGATAAAGAATATAATAATAATTCTGTTACCTTTGTCAAATTGGGTTAACATACAAGCACAAAAAAATTATATATTAACTTATTTTGGAATTCAAAGATTAATTCGTAGGTAAAAAAATGAGAGTAAGAACCTGGTTCGGAGTATGAAAAATAATGGTATGTGTAAGGTTAAGAGTTTTCTAACAGCATTTGTCTTTTATGTGCTTGACCTCACTCTATCAACCTGAAATGCAGATGGGCCGATGGAAGAGCCGCGCTTACCTGGAGCCCCCATCAACACATTTAAAGAACACCTTATACCCAGTTATTGTCATGTTAGTAGTTGGTAATGGCTAGAACCTGCTACGAACAAGTTGGTGACCACAGCGTACCAGATAATTATTTCTATTTTTGACCGACTTTTGAATTACCTAATAGCAATTTTCGCAAAAAATCTACACTTCCTGGTCTTATTATTATTAAAATAAAAACTATATCAGACCCCATGAGCCTTCCCAAAACTCTTAAGTTGAAGAGAGACAGAGAGCCTTCATATTCCAATCATTTTCTGCTTAAAAAAAAAAACAATTTATCCCAACTGTCCTAGACGATCGATCCATCTATCCTACAATTATTTTACGTTTTTTAATGCTGGTTATTCAATGAAACATAGGTAATTACCTGCAGCTATAAATAGGACGTTGATAAACAAAGTTTTTGTTTTCTCTTCCTATCTCTTTCTACACGGAACTGTGTATAATTGAACTTGTAAATTCTAAATATACTGCGGGAACCTCGCATCAATCGTATAAGACAGATTTTCGATAATCTGTTCATTTAGCGAGAATGTGATTTTATAACGAGTTACAATGCTCAAGATTTTTGAGAGTAGGTAGAGAAGTTGAAATCAGATATACATATATATACATGGGAATGTGAATAACTCTTGGCGCAGTTGCATTCGCTATTTGATTTCGATTAGGGAAGTTAAGAAATATTGGACCCTTGGATGGGTGACCACTAGTGCATTGGCGGTACCTTCATATAAGACCATCAGGTGAGATTTCCTTTCCATTAGGTGAGATTGTAGTCAAACGCGAAACCAGTTTTTAATAAAAAAAAAAAAAAAAAAAAAAAAAAGACCAAAAGCCGGTTTGCCTTACTTGATCAGGACTATTAACAATTTAAACAATATAGGACACCTTTGATTTAAACATTTGTCAAACTGAAACGTTGTACTTGGTTACCTATGTGTGTTTGTAAAAACTACAAAACATTGCTGGGCCTACACCACTGCACTAGTGCAACTTTAATACGAGTGTGTGTAGGTACGAGTTTAATACACTTGGACATGTCCATTACAATAATGATACAATAATGTACCATACATTATTTTTAAAGGTATACCTAATTTCCATGTTTCGGAGGGCAAGTGAAATAGTCGGTCCCGGTTATTTTCCGTTGAAGGCAGTCTTTAAGCCAATTCGTGGTCTACAGCGGCGTTGTAAAAACTTTGATAGTCGGTGGCCACTAGTCTCATACAAATCCACCACGCCGCACTTAGCCCGCGTAGTGAATTATGGCCCGTGCCCTCTCTTAGTGAGAGGAGGCTGTGCCCCAACCTGGGGACGTGTAAGGCAGTTGATAATATGCGGAAGAAAATCAATAATCGATCCCATAAATTTTATACTTGGTTTCGTAAATGAAATCGTATTTATAATTTTCTGATCAGTTCACAGATTTCTGATTTTGCACAATTAATTAGATCGCTTACCCTACCGTACATTCGGCTTCCTATTTTAGATGGCCTTTAGGTAAAATTGACTAAACCATCTATTACTAACCACTCTGTCCACTTGGTTGGACGGTTAGTAATTTTTGCTTAACCATCAACCAGCCTGGTTAGTTGGTTAGTAATATGAATTTTTAGTATTAGCCGACCAATTTTTTACGTATTAGTGTCTGTCCAGATTATGGAACAGAGAGATCTAAACTACCCTGCCTAATATTTAGACAACCTGATATTTCGAATTTTATTGTGTTTGTTGAGCTCGAAATGAGAACGACGAGCGAGAGAAAGACAATTTAGTAGACGAAACGGTCGAAATCATGTTCCATTGTTTGTTGTTATGTTTTCTAGTTTTTCTGGACATATTAATTTGGTGCCTTTGCGATTTTTCGTTAGCCAATTATTATATAGGTAAGAAAATATCATAAAAAGTATAGGCAACTTAAAAAAAAAAAAAATTATGCACAACGGATTGATACTTGACCTCAATCACACCTGATGTTAAGTGAAGATGAGGTCGAAGGTGGAAGCGTACTGACCCGGAAATCCCAACACATTTGGGGGACTGATTATGTTATCTCTAATAAATAACCGGAACACAACAATGCTATTAACATTGCTGCTTGGCGGCAGATTTAGATAAGATGGTGGTACCTAGCCAGGAGGTCATTTAATATGGCCTACCACCATCCAAACCGAGGACTTAAACATGTACCCCGCTGGGGATCGTACCCGCGACCTCTGAATTGTAAACCCAATGTTGTTTACATTGAGCCACGGAGGCGGTTGAATGTTAGTCTGTATATGTTATTTATAAGCTCCTTCTGTCTATGGTTCCTAAGAAACGACGTTTTCAAGTCGATTTTTTTCAATATTTCTGCTGCTGGTACTAAAACCGTTCAAACAATATTTCTAATAATTAGAAGAAAAAAATCAATGGTCCAAACAAGACTCGCATTCAACGTGGTTCCTCATTACAACTAACTTAATGAATGTCGTTTCAGACGGGTAAAATAGTTCTTCCGCACAAGCTGAGGTATTTGGAGAATATGCTGAACTCTGAAGTGGTAGCTAAAGCGGCGAAGATACGTCAACGGATAGAGGAGAACCCAAGCTTGCAAGACCAAGAGAAGAGCTGGCCAATGCTGCTGGCCAAATACCAAGACGACAAGAAAATGCCGCCATCATACTCATATAACAACAACAACATGTACGGACGAAGAATGCCAAATTTTAAGTAACTTTGGCGGATGTCCATAGAATAAGTAATGTAGATAAGTAAGAAACTCGAGGAAATAATGTCATTAGGTAATTTTGTTTGTAAGTTACGATACCTTTTAAAAAGATTATTTGTTGTAGGAAATATAGTAATAATGATAGTATGGTGTACACTTTTTATTTCTTTCTTCATATTGATGTTTGATGACGGCAGAGATCCATTTTGTGCAACAAATTCACTTTGGACGTTTGGTTATCGATAGAATGCAATATAGGACCGTGAGCTTACTACCATCTAAACCAGGGACAGGCCGAAGTATTATTAACGCAGTCCCGCCTCCACACTCCTCCCACTGTAACTCCTATAAAGCTAGGATCAAAAGTGGTACTCGACACAGCGCCTGCTGATAGTATACAGACGGTGCTTTACGTTACTCTATTGCTACCTTGAAGCTCAGACTAATTAAAGAAAGTTATTATGTAGAGTCGTAATAACTTTTTAAAGTGCGTTGCTCCCGAACAAGGTGTGGCTTCGGATGCTCGCTGCAGCCTGTGGCGGCAAAGATACTCTCTTGCGTCGTTCCTCCCGCTTGAGGAGTCTCTTTCTCCTGGACACGATTTGCCATGGCCAACATAGAAATCCTTAAATCGGCTTCGAACTCAGGTTGGCCGCAGCAAAGATAATCTGTGCAGGTGGGGCTTCTCCGATGGCGGGAGTGATCGATGCGAGTGCGGAGTCTCCCCACAGACAATGGATCACATATTGTCTTGCCCCGCGTGTCCTGACAGCTGCATCTTTGACGACCTCTTTAAGGCCACAGACAGTGCTGTTAGAATGGCTAAGTTTCGGTCCAATAAAATTTGAAACTTGCCTCGACACGAAAAGAAGAAGAAAGAAAGAAATAGGGTGTGTAAGTACAAACAGAAGTTTTCCTCTCCCCTCTCGGCAAATGGGTAGCTAATGAAATGCAGAATGGCAATGGTACTAATACCAATCCTAATAAAGAGGCTCGAGTGAAGTTTAGCCCCCTACTTTCGTATATACCACGGAAATAGATGCAGTGAGCGGGGCAGTAGGAAAACAATACCGCGAGTAAATTATTGGTGCAGAAGTGCAAAATCCAAGTTCGCAACGCGCTACATGGTAGCTTTAGCGGCTTTCTAAATGCATTAAGCTGATTACAAGGTATGCGCCGCAGTTTAGCTAGTCTACATCGGCTGCAATGCAGATCTTGGTCCATAGTACCTAGGCTTTTAATAGAATCACTTTTATGCATGCCGCTTACAACCGGTCACTTTGGAATTCTATGGGGGAGGCCTATGTTCAGCAGTGGACGTCATATGGCTGATATGATGACCTCATCATCAACTGCCTTACATGTGCCCACTGTTGGGGCACAGCATTCTCTCATAGTGTGACGGTATGGATCATAATCCACCACGCGAGTCTAGTCCGTAGGGGGGGATTTGTGTCCGACTAAGTGGCCACCTGACAGTCAGTGTTTTTAAGCCGCCCCTGTAGGCCACCGACTTGGCTTAATGACTGACTTCAATTGAAAATAACCGGGACCGACTATTTAACGTCGAAGCACGGAAAAACCTATAATAGTTACCAACTTTACGTTACAAGATCACTATGTAAATGTTTATATTTTTTAAGTGTTAAAATGTACCGATTGTGTACAATACAATACACATAGATACAATAAAGCCTAACTCATTCAGGGTAAAATCATTAATTGTCTTCATAATAGACTCTCTTAGATCCGATGAGTGACAAACGTTTGATCATATCATCATGGATTTTCCGCACTCCTTCAATTGATATTTGTTCTCACTCGATAAGTGTAGGTAACTTGTTCTTCCCCTTTGTCGACGGTGTCCGATGTGAACGAGCTCATTAGACCGCTTAATAGCTGGAAACTAATTGGCGACTGACACCGAGAACGCTATCTTGTACTGCCTTCTTCCAGCTTCATACAAAGATACCTACCTATTATCTATTTCTACTTTCACATTGTGAAGATGTCGAGGATATATATCTAAGAAACAAACCAACCAAGAACCAAGTTAGAACCAAAAACTAATGTTAAAAACTAGAGAAAACACCACGAGCCCAATTTTTTTTTTCTTACTTTTTAATCTTTTTTTAGTCGCCAACCCATATTGGGCCAGCGTGGCGGACTATGGCCCATACTGCCTCATATACGAGGGATGGCCTATATCTCTGCAGTGGGATGTTTACGGGCTGATGATGATGAATCTCTGGTGTAACGGTGTATCATGTAATATTCCGATTTTGATGACAACCCTGCGACAAAAGTCCAAAAAAAAATGGTGCCCAAATTGATAAAGTATTTAAAATCCAAATTGTTATAAGTATACTTATAGAATTCAGATCATGGAACTCCTTTCCGGCACCAGTCAATGCTGAATCCTACAACATTGGCATCTTCAAGACCAGTGTTTCATCATCGGCCACATCATCACTTTCCATCTAGGAAGATTGCGGTCAAATAGCCCAGGGAACATACGATTTGACCTCGGAAAAACGAATAACTGTGATTTTCTTGAAACATTTATTAAAGTGTTGTAAATGTAGTAACAATTGCTAAAAATTAAGCATTTCTAAAAAACGCAATTACTAAGTAACTAAATAAGCTAAAGCTGAAAAATGTGTTTCTTTTTAAAAAAAATGCTCAATTGACTATTTCTTTAAATTCACCACATGTAGGGAAATTATTGTTACAAAATATTAGTTCTCATTTTTATTTCTTAAGCAATGCAGCTCGACGACATTTTCAGCTAAAACATATGCATGCCTAACTACGAGTATAACATGCTTTTTCCATCAATAAGTTAACAGTGTTTAACAAAAGTCTACCTAATTAAATATCAGTTAGTATTTATTGTTATTAAGATACAAATTATAAATAGGGTGTTCTAAAAAAATTTAAACTAAGCGCTCGTTTTTTTTAGGCTTAATTATTCAAAATTACATCTCTAATGTACCTCTATAAGATAGCAATTATATGTATAAGTCGGTTCTGAATTATGTCGAGCTAAGCTAATTTTTTACCGCATTTTCCCTGGGCTATAACGGGTATCAGTTAAATCATAAAAAAAATGTAAGTAATTCTTCTTAGCGAGTCCTAACAAAAATATGAAATTCTTGAGGACCACAATTTGGCCACACATACAGCATCATCTGTGGCATCGTTATTCTACGATGCTATAAGTGAAACAACTTCAGTCATTGTTATATTATAAAATATAACAATGACTAAAAGATACGTATTATTATCGTAACAGAAATTATTTCTTAACCTCGAAACAAATCCTTCTGCGAGTAATTTAAAATCTGATTAAAGACAATCGCGATTGTACAATATTGGAATCTTCAAGTCTACAGACAATAGGTATTTACTAATATCGCGCGGTTCCTCCATTTTAACGTCACTTACCCCCAAGTGGGTTTGTGATAAATAGCGTCTCCAGTCTACCATAATTACGTAATTTAAATAAATCACAGTTAAAATCAATTGATGACCGATTGGTGTATTGCGTAGTGATTAGGGTTAGGAAACCAATGATTGCGGGTTCGAATCTCCCTAAGGGTAAACGTTTGCATGGGTATGAGCATTATCTAACTCTGCCGCCAAACAGCAATGTTAATAGCATTGTTGTGTTCCGGTTATCAGAGATAAGATAGCCAGTTCCTAGACCAACAAGGTGTTTCCGGGTCAGTACGCTTCCTCCTTCAGCCTCATCGTCACTTAACATCATGTTTGATTGAGGTAAAGTGCTAACCCATTGTGCATAAAAAAAATATTCCAGAGTCATGGAGGTTTATATGAATATTAGTTTTACAATAGAGTACATAAAGATATTAACAAAAACATACTAAAAAAGAGATAAGAAAAGAAGGGCTCTGGAACATACGTTCGTCATAAGTATTTAAGTATATTAGATCTTTAAGTATGTCTTATCTAGTATTCATGGTACGACTATTATATATACATATATATGCCTAGTTAGGGACTTGATAATTGATGGATATTGGGTTTCAACTTTAGTTATAATAAAATGTTTTCAAAAATGGCATTCGCCCCTATCACACCTCCCAAACTTGACAGTAATTATTGTTCACGTAGGAAATAAGCGACACTCACTATTTAATTTTCTCTTAATCAATATATTAATTTAATAATATAACCATGAAAATAACAAGAGCAGTGTATCCTAATTTACTTATATTCACCTAATATCCGCAAACTATCTAATTGAAAATATTATTAACTTTTAATTTTAAGTGCGACATTTATGAAATAGACAGCTAGATATAGAGAGATCTCCTACATCCCACCTTACAAGTGGCCCGCGAATGTAATAAAGGGGAACGGATAACTGCGTAGTACAATACAAAGGAGATGGTGCAATAATTTTACACAAATTTAAATTTACAATTGGTACGTCGTGTTGTCATATTATTTTTCTTGTAGTTAGTTTAAGCATAACCTTGTAACGTGGTGTCAACCTCTTCTAAATTCCGTCTCCTTTTCGGTAATCTCTTTGGCGTTTTCTTTTTTTGGATCATTATTCAAAATTCTGAATTCTAAATTATTTTCAAAAACTAGTCAGTCTTGACGCAGCTTGCGAACTAAGCTATTCTTTCCATTCTTTCTTTATTTATTTAAATTATTACATCATTTATATGTTTTACAAGTGCCTATACCTTCTTCCTGTCCTTCACCTTCTTCACCGTTCATCAGTGGCTGCAGTCCTGGTAGGGGCCTGAAACCTACGACCCTGAACCTCATCCTCTCTCTACGGCGCCCATTACCTACGTAATACCTCCAGGAGCTGAGCGTTCGCAGTACCGCGACAACCTGTAGGTCAGAAACCTCTGCCATGGTCCTATTCTATTCGGTGTGGTATTGAAGCGAGTTGAATTTCATACAATATCGATCCCATTCGAGCGTTCTGTAATGAAGTCAAAATTACACTTTTCTCAGTGCATAAAATATTACTCTTTTATACTTAAAGCCTCACTCAAGAATTCTTTTTAAGAAAAGTATTGACTAAAAAGTAAAAATGAAGTGTCATTTTTCTAAAGTTCATAAAAGCAAGAATGGCTGTCCTCGGAGAGCGTTGAACAGCTTTGAAACTGTAATTGTGGCACTTTACAACTACTAAAAAGTTTTTTCATCGAAACTTGTCTTCTCGACTGACTAGCTACAATTCATATAAGTCTTAAAATAAATTCCGTAATTGAAAAAGTTGATCTAATGGATTGTAGTAGGTAAAAAGTATATTATGTGGGCGGTACCTACCTACTAGGTATACATATATTATACCTGTCTTTCCCAAAAATCAGGTGATTCAAATTCAGATTTCTTTGTAATAGTCTTAGGTACAGTGTCAATCGTTAAATTATTGAACGTTGTCAATTTTAACATAATTCACTATATCAGCCATTGATTTAAATACTATAGAATTATAGATATGGTCGCGCGAACAAATCTTTTTCGCGCTTTTCTTATACCTTATAGTACTGCTGAGAATAAATGAACAAAACCAAAACCACACACAACCAAAATTTTTTTATAGTCTGTGCTCACAATCTATAAAAATGCAAGAAAATAGTATATTATGCAACTAGTGAATAAAGGACGGATTTAAAGCGAGGGCCGTTGATGAGTCACGAGCAAGTGAAGGATTCTAACGATTGAATCACGAGCGTAGCGAGTGATTTAAGATGATTGAATCACGAGCGCAGCGAGTGATTCAACTGTTAGAATCCTGAGCGACGCGAGTGATTCATATGGTCCTCGATATAAATTCGTACTTTATTCAGGAGTTGCATACTATACTTTATACCATGACTACGAGAAAAAGACATAATTTAAGCGAAAATAGAAATTTAATCAAGAAATAATAAATGTTACAGTAATTGAAATGGACATTAAAATTAGCGCAATGACTGAAATTAAGCGTAATTTTCTTATTATTATCATTAGGGTGGTCAACTTGTGAAACAATATTTATTAATCTAATGCCAAACTCCTTGTCGCAAATATCGACCAATCAAATCTCGAGAATTTATTTGCACCAAAGAGTTTGAATTTCGAATCTTAGCGCAAGGAGTTTGTGTAAGCATTGAAATGGAGATCGGATATATTTTGTGTTCCAAATTCAAACACCAAAACAGTGAATAAAAACAAAACAGTGAATAAAAGGCCTTTTTATTCACTGTTTTGCGTGAATAAAATAAGTTTTTTAGAGTAGGTATGGTATAAAAATACAATATTGATTAAATATATTAGTTTTGTTATACTTAAAAACATGTTTTTTGGTCATTTTTCTGTAGTAACTGATTTGACAAATACTGATTGATACGACAGTTCGTGAACGAAGTCGGTGTATGACTGAGTTCCCATTGGTTCCAAACTCCCGTTTTAACACCAATGAAGTGGCGCCATTTTCATTGTTCCAATGACCCGGTCCATACACAGCAATATTGTCGATTCGAAACTAAAATCAGTTTTAAAGTAATACTGTCTCTTTCTCCCTGGAACGGTACGATGCGACGGCACCTCTCCAAAACTGGTTTTCTATCCAACCAAAATCAAAATCGAGACCATAGTCTATGATTTGATCAGCACAGTTTTTTGACATTGCCGAAATAGCTGAATTCCATACTGTGTGAATTCTAGCATCATGCACGTGCATACATTGAGTGTAATTCAATTTAGTACAATTCTATTACAGTATTCATATCAATAAGTAGGTAATTGCCGATGGATTACTACACCCTAGGAACCTGAAGAAATGATGATGATGAACTAGCGTACTGCTGCAAAACTTGTTTAACCAACTAATTTAGGTAAATAGGGTGGTAAATATCTACTTAAACCTAATTAGGTAGGAAAGTAAAATTTGATAACTTATAATATAACCTACCTATGGCGTAAATTGAAACCATAATTTACGCAATATGAGTCATTAAGACAAAGATAATATATAACAACCCGGAAGCTGTGTTATTAGACCGTACCTATGCGGTGTCGTTATTTTACAAATACCCAGTAAGTAAGTAGGCACGAGTACGTAATTAAATAAATATTAAAGGTTACACCAATCATCTAGTCCCAAACTAAGCAAAACTTGTACTATGGATACTAGATAACGGATAACCATACATATTTATAGAAACATCCACGATTCGGGAATATAAGTATATTGTTCATATTCATCACACAAATATTTCGATCCGAGATTCGAACCCGCAACCGTTGATTCTACTACGGTCACTATCCACTACACCAACCGGTTGTCTTAATCAATACAATAACACATGTTATGTTTTTTATTTATGCACAACGGGTTAGCACTTACTCTCAATCACACCTGATGTTAAGTGGATCTGAGATCGAAGATAGAAGTGCTTATCTTATTTAGAGGACCAATCTTAACACGTTAACTGTCGCGACGCAGACACAATTGAAAATCAATTGTTTTCCGGTCACAGGTGACTGACGCGGCTCTCAAAGGCTTAAATAGCCTCACTGCAATAATCAACATCATAGCTTCGCGGCAGATTTTAGATATAAGGGTGGTAGCGGGCTAGTCAGACATTCAAATATGTCCTACCACCAACCGAACCGAGTACTAAACTTTTACCGCAGTGGGACTCCAACCCGCGATTAAAATTAGTTAATCGCTCAGTTTTAAAATTTTGTTTTTACACTGATGCCAACTAATGTCAATTGATGCCACTCTTGATTACGAACAACTTTCCCCAAGGAACGATAGTCGAATACGATCAAAAAATTATCGATTACCCATACAAGTAAAGTAAACTATCTGAAACCACGTTTAGTATGGAAGTCCAAGAATATTCGGCTGAATTCGGTTATGGGTCCTAGTTGTTCGTAATCAGAAGTGGAGTCACCAGTTAACAGGCATTACACGAATAAAATGTCAGCCTGCATTAGTATCGTAAAAAAAAAATTTTTGAGACTGATGGATGTGGTTTAATATCCGGCTATCCGCACTAGGCCACGTAGCGGTCAGTCCGTGTCGTGAGGGACGGCATGTGCAACTGCAACGTTAAAAGCCGATGAAAAAAAGTAACTAGTAAGAATTTCTTTTAAACTAGCAGGCGGCGTAAAAAGGCCGCATGAGCAAAATGCGCGCCGCTCAGAATAAAAAGAAAATTATAAGAATTATAAAGAAAAATGCAACTTCACTCGCCGAGATCCCGCCAGAAAGCCCGCCATATTTAAATTGTTTCTGAATTATGAATTTACTAGTGATGGGTAAGACTCTTACTTACTCCTTTACTTATCTCAAACCATATCGGATAAAATACCGAAAGTAAAAAACAAGTACAAACAATAAACAAATATGAGTTAGGTACTTAAGTCAATCTAAAATGCTCCCTGAAAACGTCAACTCTTAACTTACTTTAATAGCGAGCATATCGATGCGAGTGGGATATCGAAACCTCTAAGACCGTTTAAGTAATTTCCCATGAGAAAACTTTGAAGATATTTTGTAGGTACTTACAATGACCCTTTACGAATGTGATAGAAAAGGAACCTTCGTGTTGGATAAAATAAGTTATCTGCTTGATGAATTACAAAATTCTAACAGCACTGACAATTTATGAATCTAGGAGTAGGTATACATACATACATAAAGTCACGCCTGTTTCCCGTAGAGACCACAGATGACTTCCACTTGCTATGATCCTGGCATACCTCTTTTCTTCATTTACTCTTTGAATCTGTTATATATTACACAAATTGAAAATTTAGAAAACCCTGAGAAACTAATCAAATAATATCGTCCATACAAAGCAACTATGTTAAAAGTTAAATATCTTCGAAACGGCACAACCGATTTTTATCGAATATAGCTAAGAACATTTCGCCTAGTTTAATCTAAAATATGAGTTTCCCACTCAAATCGGACCACGCATTGAGCTGCCCGCCGACGGCAGACTTTTGTAGGACCGATAATCGGGCCGATTTTTTGAAGACGTGAGCGTTGAAATATTGCAATCAGTAGGTACGTTCCATTTTTCTCCTACAACAAATCGGTCACCGATTGTCGTTCATGGGCGGGCAGCCTTATTGAGATACATCCGGGCACACACACGACGTCAAACACGTGTTGTTTCGTTGTAACACCAGTCGTTTTTCATTATTGGTCGATACAAGGATGAAAAAGCAAGTAGGCATCAAACGTAGACGCGACCATTCAAATATGATTGACCAATTCAAAGACAAATAGTTTTAGGTTGAAACCGTAGCTAACAGGAAAGCAAAGAAAAATTAAAGTTGTTACGGATAATTTTCCTTTAAATTATTCATAGAATTTGAACAACAATGGTGTCGATTCGGATGTACACCTACTAAACTAAAGCCAGTTTTAAAGTAGTACTGTCCTTTCTCCCTGGAACAGTGAGATGCGACGGCACCACTCCAAAACTGGTTTTAGTTTAGTTGGTGTACATCCGAATCGACACCAATGTCTACCTAATTGCTCATCTACTGCTGATGCAGATTTTACATGGATATTCTTTTATCAAATAATCCCGTATGGTGGGTTATCTGCCTTATTTACCATTCAAATTAGAGACATTATGTATTGGACTTGAATTGTTATAATGTTTAGTGACGAAATATTGCAGAGAAATAAAAAATTGCTACTATTTGTTACCCTATGCTTCGATCAACTACAACCGTTGAACGAAGCCTATAGGTGGAAATGCGTAAGCAGGTATACTCGTAGTTATACCTAGTTAAATGTAGTCGTAACTCCCCGGAAGGAAAATAAGTGAGGCCATACCTAGGTATCTACCACCATAAATATCAGATATAGCAAAGTTTACAGAGGTAGGTACCTACTAAATTTGGTTACCTACTCTGAGGTACATATCTAAAGAAAATTTAATAAAACTGCGTTCGCAGTAATTGGAAACTAGATTAAGTACTATTTATTTATTGTTGATTATTCTCAACATTGCGAATTAAAGGGTTAAAATATTGATTAACTCTTAAACTGCAGTAGCACAATTTTTTTCCTTTCGTCACTATTTGGTACTATTTCAGCTCAATTTTTTGACATTATCAAAATAGCTGAATACTAACTGTTTATTCTAGGACCACGTAGGTACTCGCACCGATACACGGTGGAAGAGAAAGTTTCACTAGCCGATAATTTCGTAATGTTCAATTGATGTAGTGGATAATAACCTTATCAGCGAACGCAGAGGTTACAGGTTCGAATCCCTCGAGGGGTAAATCTTTGGGTGATGATGAATACGATGATGGATGTTGGTATAAATATAATGTTTATCCGTTATCTAGTTTCCATAGAAGCTTTGCTTAGTTTGAAACTAAGTAGATGATTGGTGTAAATGTCCGAAATATTAATTTAACTAATAAATATAGATATATATAACTAATAAAGATATCCAAGAAGCGAGTGGCACATTCATCTTCACTATTCTACTTTGGTTGCTTTAATCTCCGAGATGTGTGTAGTTGGCTACTAATCGAACCCATCATCCGTTTTAAGCATAGCAAGTACTTACTTAACGTTTTCAGCCCAGCTGTAGCTGTTTCACTTGTACTAGAATACTCTTACAAAACATACAGAGAATCTGCTGCTACAAAGCGCATGTAAATATACCTACATGTCCGATTATTTCAATATACCATTGTCCTACCAGTCACGTGCTATGCAGGTCATTTATTCTTAAAGGTAGTACTTTAACGAAATCAATGCATTTACTTCTCAAGATTGTTATTTACGTGTCCATGACAGAACCAGAGTGCAATAAGCTTACAAGATTAGCCAATCACTGATTCCTATGAGAATCTGTTATCTATTGTCCGTTGTGTTGATTGCATGGATGTAGCTGACACATGCCATTTGCCTGCTATTGTGTGTTCGATGAGGTCACTCCAATGAACAATTTGTCCTAAAATTAAGGTATTGGACGCACAGAACGCCGTCTAGATTTCTGAGTAATAATATATAGAGGATTTTACATCCCCAAGTAACGCGTGCTTTCCATGCATTCAATTACGTTGAAGTCTTATCGCTCGCTGTGTAGGTAAATAATAGGGCACACACACACTATATTTTATTAAGGAGATTCTTCTTTTAGCGAGTCGATGGTGAACGCCTCAAATTCGAAAACGCGTACAGCATTGTCTGTGGCATCATGGAAGTCCTGTAGCGTACAAGGATCGGGATACGCAGGACAGCATAGTAGATGCACAAGCACCGGTTGTTGTCCGTGTAACCCCACTTGGAGTTGTTCTCTCGGCTCCTACGACCCCGGTACGCAGTCTATTGAGTGAATTCCATACGGGCCACGCCAACCCCCGTAGCATGACATCGTTTGTCGCGCGCGACGTGAGAGTGGGTTACCTGTACATTTCGTCCAAACGAATAAGCAGGGCTAATATTATCTCGGGTGACAAACTTTTATCGCGCCTTTCATGCTCTTAGTGCAGATCGTGACCCGATGGAAGCCTCTCTGCAGGCGTAATAAAGTCGGTAGTGAGAGCTCTTCCCACAATTTGGACGGGAGATTTAGGGCCATCATTGTTGTCGATTCGGATGTACACCAACTAAACTAAATTAAAACCCAGTTTTGGAGTGGTGGTGCCGTCGCATCGTACTGTTCCAGGGAGAAAGAGACAGTAAACTGGTTTTAGTTTAGTTGGTGTACATCTGAATTGACACCATTATCTAGTTAGGTTAAAATCATCGTCATCTTCTGACCCTGGTTCCAAGTTACTTGCGGTCGGGGTCCCAAGTTATAGTACGTCTTTTTCAAGTTTTCTTTTTAGGTTAAATTAAACAGATAATAAAACATTTCTTAATCAACCAAAAAAATTTAATACGTAATAATTGATCTGATCACTAAAACGGGGTAACAGGTTCATCTAAAAATATTGAAAAACAAACAAAGTTTTCAGTAAATTGTCATATAAATAAAGATTATAGGTAGATTATTGCAATATAAAACTTACATTTTATAATACAGCCTCAAATCGTATTATGTACTACTATTTCGATATTATTATTATAATGTTAATTTTAGGTACAGGTATACTAAGCAACGAAGTATTATTGTTTAGTAAAACGCCACAGTGATAAAATAAGTTAGCGTCAAGTATGAGAACTGCGAACATATACATAACGAATATTTGTTCAACGTTGAGTATCTACATACTCCATTCGATTTAGAAGGGCAGGTGTGCTATTCTGTGGCTCTTAAGGAGGGCTCTCTAAGCGTCCGTTACACCTGAGTTTTTGTTAACGTCTTTACGACTAAAGACGTAAACAAATGCTATAGTGTTTCGCGTCACAGTAATTCTTACTGGAACACATTCTTTATAAGTATTTACTCGTTGTTGTAAAGAGGATCAGAAACTACTGCTACTTTAATTGTGACGGTTCTATAAAATTTTAAACAACCGTATAATAATGTTTATCTCGTTTTAACGCTATACTGATGATTGTAAGTGCCGCTCATCATATCAACTACAAGTCGTCCACTGCTGAACTTGGGCCACCAGCGTTTCCAATGCGACCGGTTGAAAGCGGCTTAAATCCAATGACTTCGATTCAAGAATGAAGACTTCCGTAGAAGAAAGAAACGCCATAATCCCACGGACTTATTAGTTGCAGTGGCGTAACCCGTAGGACATGTCGTTGCCATCAGAAAATCACTGGACCCATAGAACTCAGGCGACTAAGAAAAAAATAATTACACTACACTATGTAATATTGCATTAATTTTTCGGTCAGCACTCTTGCAGTTGACAGGAAACTTCAAACGACGATAGCAGACATCGACTGTATTCGCTTGCCGTCAGTCGACCACCGACTGCCACGGACACACCGCCGACTGCAATCGACTACAGCTAATGTTATACGAATCAAGCAAGATAGACAAAGAGATGGAATCAACGTGTGTGACTGGAGTTACAAAAAAAAACTAATTACGTAATCTGTTATTAAGATACAAGTCAAATAACGAAACTAATATATTTTCAATCACACAAAAATTACCCCCATTAGCGACATCCTGGGTCCGTGCCTGGGGGGCCTAGCAGGGGTGAGTACTGAGCCGTATTGAGAGAGTGAGTTTCTCACAATAAATGGGTATTTTGTTTTTGTTGCAGACTTGTGGAACTTGTTCGGTCTAAATTTAGATGTTTGTACGGAAAGTGTTTGTAAATCTGTGCGGTTTGAGACTCTACTAAACTCAAGAACAACAATGACAATAACCTTACTTAATGAATTCTATATGTTACTGATCCTCATATAAAGTATCATGGAATACTTTTTTAACAGTACACTAAGTATCTTCAAGATTTTATCAAGATGTCCGATATAATACGAAAAACTACGTTCTAGTGATTAATTCGAAGGATGTGTACGGAAGTACGTAATGGTTGGGGAGTGAAAGTACTTATTAGTAGTGGAACTATGAATATCGATGTATTTGTTCGCTTTTATTTTCGATCAAGTAACGACAAGAAAAATACCATACAGAGGTAAATAATTACAAATTGTGCACTGACAAAAAAATTAGTACATTACTATTTGCTTCAAAGTTTTCAGTACTTATTCAGTACAGTTAATCAGTTCACTCCATATTGCCATGCCTAACAAGGTACATGTGTACGTTAGTACTTACCATGTATTGTAACTATGACATGTGTAATGAAATAAATATATGAATATGAATACTTTAACTCATCGAAGTAGTACATATTATACAGCCGCCTAAGGTTGCATCCAAAAGTGAACCAATTCATTTCACACAAAATTTATAAACTTCCTACAGCCAAAATTTTTGCTTTTGTGATGGATGAATGATGATAGGTTCCAATACATTAGTCAATAATAATAATTTATATTTAGAAAGAATATGGGATTTTCTATTAGATTAGATTTATATTAAATAGCAACGCGCTCACTCGAAAGCCCCCGCCGCTATAAACAAAGAGATTTCAAACATTTAACAATATCTAAACATGCATTCTTCTCAAAATCTCACTCATTAACTATGGTAATATTCGTTGCGCATTCTTGCTATAAGTTTTCATTTACTGAAGTCAGAATAGCATTTACATCTCTTGTTGCGTTTCTAAATTAACTTCACACAATTTCAATAGTCCCTAACTAATTTATCATGAAGAATATAACGTTCTTGATGAATAATGACTGACCCGTGCATAGAGAGCACCTTGTGATAAACGTGACTGAATTAGAAAGAAATAAATATGCGTGTGCATTACAATAGATAAAATATTTTGTTCACAATATAAAATCTAATTGTACTCTTTTATTTCGAATAAACAGAATAATATATCGAAGTGTTGTCATTGATTAGTCATTTTTAATTATTTATAATATAATATTCACTCGAACTATTGACATTTAAAATACGGCACACACAGAATTATATTATATTGTAGCACTAAAGTTCGATAAAATATTTATGCCTATAATATTGAGATAAGGCCATAAAAAATAACAAAAAAAAAAACAATACCAACAATAAGGAAGAACGAAAGCACGTAATCATTACATAAAAATGATCTAATGTTAATCTTCCAAGAATAAAACTTATTATTACAATGCAGTATTTCCTCATCAACAATTTTACAAGATATTCGATTGCTTTCTGTCGCGTGTTTTAAATAGACAAAAGTCTAATTAATGCGCGATTAAGCTTAAATTTATGTATTGCCGAAACCCTATGTAGCGAACTCAAACTAACCATAACACATATAGCATCTTCTGTACAAAAGTTATGTATACAATAACTCTCATTAATTACACATATACATATATTATTATAACAAGTTAATTACGTGATTAATTTACAATTTGATATGTAACACTAAGTATTTACATTAATAAAACATTGTCAGTTTTATAATAAATAAAAATTTACAATATATAATATTTAAATACATAAAGCGTTATACATAAAAACATGTGTTGTACGCAAAATATACAGATTCAAAATGTACACTAAGTTAAATTAGCCACAAATATTATGTACTAATTAAATGTGGTCCACCCTTTAGGCACAGCGGGGGCGGGGTCGAGTCGGGCGCTCGGCCCCTGCGCCGGCGGCGTATAATCCAGCATACCGAACTGGCTAAAGTCTAGCCCGTATTCATGTAAGAGAGCACTGTCGGCAGTCGACTTGATTTGTTCAACTTTCTCATGCTTATCTCGACACTTGAGCGGGTCGAAATCTTCGAGGTTTGTCGGCGAATCGTCCAATTTTATGAGATCAGTATCTGAGCCATACGACTGAAAAAGAAATACCTATGGTTAGGCACAAAGCGATATATACTGTGTTCACAAATTACAATCCCTTTATTGATTCCTTTTTGATTTATTGGTCGACAAAAAACAAGAAACAGACAAATATGTACTGTTAAAAAAAAACCAGGATTATTTTTAGGATCCATTTACAAAATATACAGATACAGACTCAACTAAAATTACTATAGTTATACAAAATACGTGTGCTCATGCAACAACTAAAATGATCATATTATAAACAAGTGCAACAATATATCTATGTATGTACAGGTGCACCGCTAGTGTTATAGAATACATACGAGAAAAAGAAGAGACACAGATGGACTATGGGCATGCCTTATGAACACGTAGTGTAATAGTCACCTACCTTCTATTTAACGAATAATCCAATCACATTTTACTTCATAGCTTATTTCGAATGACTGACACTAAACACACCTAAGTAACTAAACGCCTTAGGGGCGAAATGGCAGGATTAATTTTGTGTTTGAATTAATCAGCGTTAAATCAAGGTAACAATTATCTCGGGCCCGATTGCTAAATTGTCGGCTACTCACCATTTATCATAAAGTGTTGTGAGATCTTAGAATATAATTCTGGCACAATTAATTAATTATTTACGAATCAAAACAGGTTTTAAATGGGAACCATTCCCTGTTCATATTACTTCAATATTTTGTTTGCACGAAAGTTTCCTCGCAAAGCAGCACTGAACATGGAACAGCTTAAAATTTCATGACATTAAAAAGTTAGTCCAATAAAAAGCATCTGGTCTTCAATATGTCCAGTTAATGTCTTCTCGGCAACTACGAGCGAAATAACTCTTTCAGGGAAAAAATCATCATTCATTCATCAAATTAATTTGACCATCTTCTAGTAATCACTAGAACTTGATTGTGTCATTCATCATATGTATGACTTTCATAACGTACGAACAAATGAGTGTAGGTAATATTTGTTAGGTCAGCATTAACATCATTACATTAGCAGTCACGTGGTCAAATGTATTTTAGGAAAGATATTGCAATAACTTGTAAATCTAGTCTGATATAAAGAAGGAATAACAATATAAACTCGAGAGCATATTTTCGGTTTGCGGGCGTCATGTTGGATTTTTTAACATAAAATCTATAATCTAACGAACCCTTGCACTTCAAAAATAGTAAAGCCGTTTAAGCCTAAGAATGTATCATATACACCCGAAAAGAAAACTCTCCTTCCTGGGCAACTCGGGTAAAGATGAACGCCGTTGCAAACACTTAAGGTTAATTTGTAGATAAAACGTTTGTTTGTATAACACAGAAACATATAGAAAAATTCTGCTGAGCGTTAACTGTTACGGTTTACGAACTGTAGGATTATTTCACTAGTAATTTAAAAAAGAGATAAGTACGTACAGCATAGTGTTGTGTGTGTATGTGCTACAGATGGGCCATCGCTCAATGTAGATCCGGATACCTTCGTTACCTTCTGGTATGGCATTGATTTTCAGCTAGTCCCCAGCGACAAAAAGCGAGGGTACTATTGCAAGACTTCGCAATAATTTTTCATAAATACCTTTGGCCACCTTGACTGATGTACATTGTGTAGGAAGATTTATTTGCAAACTTTTTACAACGACAATACGTTCGCGTGACACCATTTACCGAAGGCTCATTTAAAAACCCGAATTGCATACTAAGATCTCACAGGCAGTAATATATTCCATCTTTCCTGATAGTTTGAGTGATCTGCGTTTGAGTAGGTATTTACTGCTTAGTTACTAACAATAAAAAAAAACATTTAAGTTGGAAACTCGGACAGCTTTCAACAAATGCTTATAATATCAAATATTTGACGATATAATACCTCCTATTTCTACTCTTATGGCATAATTGTGTTCGTGTTTTATATTTACCGTAGTGCATTTATAAAAGAGAAGTGAGGGTTTTCAGTAGATAATACCATAAGGAATGAAGGGACAACCTTGCAAATGTTAGAAATATATTAATCCATAATCATTAACAATAAATTAAGTATGTAATAGTGATGTTCATATAAATACATATTACACTATCAATAATCATAATAACTTTTATGTGTTAGTGCATATCAAACTCCACACTTGCTGCTTTCAAGGTACGTATGCAATTGTATTGTTTTTAAAGAGATAATATAAAATCGCTATTATTACAAATGCACATATCACAATTACCTCTTGAAGTATCCCTTTGTCGGGGAGGTGGAAAGCCGGTCGGGTCCCGCCCCGGGCTAACCTACTGCTGTCTTGAGTCTGCCTAGAGCCTACGGGGGGTGCCGACAATTTTAACGCAGCGCCGTTGCAAGACGCCGGTGCAATTGTTTGCGGCAATTTTCTCTGGTTCGTAGACATAGTTAGCTTTAGTTTAGCCTTATCTTTCCCTTCTGTGAAGCGTATAGTGCTCGTGTGGAAGTCTGTCGACGCGTTAACATCGTTTTTTGTGATGTTACTGACAAAGTGCATATTGTTGTTCGGCGCAGGAGTGGACCTCGGCGGCGGCACTGGTGCATCAGATATATCGACTAGTTTCCTCGTGGAAATGATTGGATAGCGGAGTGGGAGTTTAGGACGTTCCGGTAACCGGGGTGGGAGGCTTGGTGACAATGTTTTCTGCAAAATAAAGTTTACGTAATGTGCCACGGTGCTCCTAGGAGCGTACATGCTAATAACGCATTCACATGGAACGCATAACTAAAAGACATTATGAACTATGACTATACTACACAGGACATGAGTGAACGCAAGCTTAATGAAATAAGCGTATCAACCAAATATCTAGATAAGCGAAACTATGTGGTAGTACCTTTTCAAAGATTTGTAACGATGATAACTCATTGTAAAACTAAAGATGCACAGCCGAATTCATAGATATTATTCACTGAAAGCTTACTTTTTAACTACCACAATCTTTACGTTTAAAGAGTATTGCAACTTACGTTGATTCATAAACGATTTTTAGGTCTATATTTTATGTAAAGGCAACAGTGTACATCCTTGTACTACAGACAAATAGTATCATTACTTGAATATCCTACCAATTCAGTAGCTGCTAACTACATGCCTCAATCATATCAGCCGAAAGACGTCCACTGCTGGACAACGGCCTCCCCGGAGATCTTTGATCTCCACATCGTTCGGTCCTACGCTACCGGCATCAAGCGGCTTCTTTACCAAATCGTCGGTCCACCTCGTGGGAAGCCTGCCCACGCCCCGTCTTCCAGTGCGTGGTCGCCGCTCGAGAACTTTTTCGCTCCAATGCCCGTCGGTCCTACGAGCATTGTGCCCCAAGTTTGGCAATTCTTCGGGCTATATCGGTCACCTTGGTTCATCTCTCGTCATTTCTGATCAGACCCCAAGCTCTCTCCATTGCCCCTTGGGCAACCTTTAAAAGTTCATTGTCAGAGAATTGTAACTTCTATGAATTCTGCTGGTAGTATATAAATACCCCTTCCTATGAATTAATTCTCGTTTAACTTCGAAAAGATACTGTCCTTTATGTTGTAATGGATCTAAGAAATTATCACAACTTACGGTGACAGGTCGTACATTTTTCTATTCAAAAAGTACATTTGATTCGAAACACAAAATTAATTAGTGCGAATGTATTCTATGTTACCGTAAGTTCTGACCAGGATTTGTAACAAGCATGACAGTTATAAAAATGAGGTCACATTCTACTAAAGTTGCTACGATTGTAATGAATAATAATTATCTACACGAGTCTATTGATTGCGTATTGGAAAGTCACAAACACATAGAATTTCTTATAATGATCACGCGTGCAAGTAAAATATAGATATGTGTAAAATATTAGATGATCTTGATTACGCGCGGGTCACAGTAGATGACAGAATTATTTACATCTAAATGTGAATTTGCAAATATCACAGCCTACCCACAAATTATAAATTAACACCACCATTGCTTTCATACTACAACTAAAACACTAGCATAAAGGGAAGTCATTTCCAATGCGGTACTTCTTTTCTGGAATTATTGTTCGATTTTGAAAACCAATAATTTAAAAAATCTTATCATCATCACACAAAGCGAAAATGTTTCAAAATAGTGACATCACACATTGGCGGCCGATTGGTTAAGAGGGTTGTGACCCTGCCTGCGAAACCAACGGTTGCGGGGGTCGAATCCCGTTATGGGTAAAATTCTTGTGTCATAAATACGAACACTTATTTCTGAGTTATGGATGTTTATACAAATATTTATGTAAATTTATAATGTCCATAGGCTTTTCCTAGTTTGGAATTAGATAAATGGTGCAAGTGTCCGAATTATTAATAATTATTTATCTGTAACTATTGTTTCGCAATTAAATGTGGTTGGCTGATAATTACAAGTCAATTCTTCTAGTACATGTTTCGTAATTAAATTATTTTACGAAATTATGCAAAAAATTAATTATCCAATATTAGAACACGTATTCTGTCTAACAATGGCCATTTTCTTTCAACATACGCAACCAACAACTCACCGTTAAAACTACTGGATGTGCGTGCAACTTACAGCCTTGTCCGGTAGACTTATATCTGAGTTGTGCGAACTGTTAGGGAAGCTGTCACGCCTTTGTGCGTTATTGAAGAGGAACTCCATCTCGGTGAGGAGGTCGAGGGGAAGCGCGGGAGGCGGCTCGCGGGGGGGACCCTCGTTCGCTGGTGATGAGTCGGACGAATCAGAAGAAACCGGTGTTGCAGAGCCGCAAGAAAATCTGTAACGAATTTTATACAGAGAAGTAAGTCGAATGCAATCGCTTGCTAGCAGCGTACCTAATGGAAACGATCCGAATGTTTTCTGTTAAACATAGAATTTTTTTTTGGCCTTCATATTTTAGAAATTTAGATCTACCACGTTTGAACCGGTACGGGCATGTAATCATAAAGCAAGAAGCATCACGACAATGTATGTGAGAAATGAGTGAAATTACAGGCATAAGAATCCTCAGGGTGACAAAGCATCTGTTACCCCTGTACTTCAGCTCTAAAGCATCGTACTCTGATCTGGGACGTATAATGATAAAGGCAGTAGAAATCACTTTCCACTTCGTAATCTGCTTCTTATTCGTCGATCATACCATGGCATAAAAAACCGAACCAGTGAGTCGTGAGCCGAAAGTTCCATCCATTATAATAAGAAATGAAAGAGTTAAATTTTGTTAATGCCAGGTCATAACATTAGATAAGTATTATATTGTTGCACTGATGCGGGACAATGTATGCAAGAGTGTCGAACAATTCAAAAGATTTATTTTTCTAAACGCAAAATTAAACTTGTTTGTAGATGTTTTTGTGAATTTATGTGATAGTTCGGGACAACCTAGCGGTACGAATTTTAAAGTTTCAAATCATCCTTTTAACTGTGTGAGCTGTCACCCACATGTATAACTGCGCCAAAGAAATCAATAAGTGAATGTAGTAGGCATAATACTTTGTACTTTTTTGGGAAGAAATATTACATTCATATTTCTGTAACAGTTGCGTGTACAATAGTGATATTAATGATCAACAGCCTATAAAAGCCCATTGCCAAATACACAAGTCTTGAGGAGTTTAGGTGGATTGGTGATCATAGGTTCTCACCAATGACGCTGCTAATCACTGTAATGCTCATAATACTTCATTGGTGACATACGGCAAAGGAATTGTAGCTTTTAAATGAAATAATAGTACATTACTGCAGCGGCCGGCGAAAAAAGACCTGATGGACGATCGTGCAAATGTAAACAGAGGCGCAACCGAGGCACACATTAAGTTCATCAATGCCTAGTTGCGGTTAAGGCTTGTATAGTACTTTTCTCAAATAATAAAGCGCGGAAATTCAAACTAAGTAGTATATTACCTATTACGTTCATCACACTCACCTTCTTCGCTTGAACTCATTTTGTCAAATTATCAACACAATTATTAAACTACAAACAAATTCAATGACGACGAACAATAATTAAATCTTTAATTGAATTATTGTTAATTTTTCACTCGGCTAAAAATTTCATTTGTTTTTTTTTATCAAACAGCTTTCTATTCGCAAGCCAGTTCGAATTTAAATAAAACCTTGGATAAGTTACCTCCTTGGTTGCCTTGCCTCGGAGTAAAAATAAGTTCCATTGATAAGTTACACGGCAGTTAAGTGTTTGCATAGTAATTTCTTATAATTATAAGTATTTCTTTACAGTTTTGGCGGCCGCCGCTCGCATATGTATTTGACCAGTATGTACAGCATTTTCGATTCATCTCAATGAAGGTTACCAAAATGATGCTCAAATTTCCAAACGTGTTTGAGAAAAACGTACCTGCTGTCATCCGTAGTATTTATAGACGATGGCCTTGACCCAGTCTTCGGCATTTTATTTTTCAGCCCTTTTACCGCAGACTTGACATTTTTACCACCTTGTCGGACCTTAATGGAAAGAAAGATATAGACGTGTAAAAATTATTTGCGACAAATTGTTAAATTGCGCCCATATGCGTGAAAGGCAATAGTAGTTACCAACAAGAAGAATGGGCGGGCTGTACGGAAGTATTATAGGTAATATTCATGAGTACCAGTGTTAGGTTAGGTGTCATGAGAGACGAGGGAACGCCCCGTACTTTTTTTTTCGACACCGTACCTGTGAGGTTCACCCTTCTTGTGTTCTGACACCGCACCTAACACTAGTGCCACAAAGCTGGAGTGAAGCGAACATTTATTTATAATAATAAATATTTCAGACACTTACACCAACTAAGCAAAGCTTGTACTATGGATACGAGATAACAGATAAACATAAATATTTATATAAACATCCATGACTCGAGAATAAGTTCAATTCACCTAAACAATAAAACACGATTTACCAGCAGTTCATTGGTACGACGTTCCTTTCGTGGGAAGATTCATTACACTTATATGCGCTCTATTTATTGACTGTCCAGTTATGTTAAAAGTAATAACACGATGTTCGAACATTGACCAAATATATTCACTCAACAAAAAAATATATAACATAAAAAAGGATTTAAAAAAAACGACTTCAAAAAACCCGGAAAAAATAATTTAATTAAACTACTGCAATAATAATAACTGAAAAGTATGAAATAATAAACCAGAGCAGAATGTTCTTTATAGATAGATATACACTATTATATATAATGAGAATACAATACAATTTATATGCTATACAATAATAGTTAGGTATAATAATGAAATTAAAAATATATACAATAGGTACTTTTTGAAGTCGGTGCCTGCCTAGCCTATAAAATACACAATCAACAAAACAGTAAAAATACGCCCCGAATACAGAACCTCCTCCTTTTTTGAAGTCGGTTAACAAAGGAATTTTCATACAATTTAAATATTCAATTAATTAAGCTATTACTGTTTACTTTCATTAGATTGTATATTTTATAGGCTACGCAGGCACCGACTTCAAAGAGGAGTTCGCTAAGCAGCGTGAGCGCAGGCATGGCCTTATAATCATGAAAACCGGCCTAAAAATCTTGGACTAATCGATGTACATACATAAAGAATACAGAACCTCCTCCTTTTTAGAAGTCGGTTAAAAAAAGTTATTAGTATTTATCCGTGGTTGCTAATCTCCCTGATAATTTTTGTGCGATGGCGACCTTCTCGCTCCTACAGGTTAGATGGGCAGTTCGGGTGTACCAGCTGGACCTGATGATCTTCGATTGGCAAATTTATTGCTGATAATCACACCGACCTTCTCTACAGTTTTTCCATACAAACCCAAACTGTATCTACTTAGTTTCCCTGTGTAAAAACTACAAAATCGTCTAAATATGTAATGCCATTCTGATGTTTACCATGATTACACAAAAACTACTGGACCAATTGCGCTGAAATTACAATGGGACCAACTCGACGGTATCCCCATTCATTTACAAAAAGAACCATGTGAATCAACCGCCAAATCTCGGAGATATCGGTGTACATACATAAAAAAAAAAAAAAATACGCCCCGAATACAGAACCTCCTCCTTTTTTGAAGTCGTTTAAAAAGTATACTTACTTTTGTTATATATTTTTTGTTGACGACCTGTTGGTGTAGTGGTTAGCAACACTGACCACTGTACTAAAACGTTGCGGGTTCGAGTCCCGCTAGGAGCATATGTTTGTATGATGAATACGGACATGGGTACCCGAGTTATGGATGTTTTCATTTATAATAAGTATTTATTTACAAAAAAATGTATTTATGTAGTATGTGGTGTACACGACACAAGCCGATAGTTGCTTAAAGTGGAACTAGATGGCGTTGTGTGTATGTGTAAAGATATTTTTATTTATAAAAGTAAAGTTCTGAAACATTTTAGTTTAAATCATTTCATATAAAACAAAAAATCTAATCGAACTAATATTATAAAAGCGCAAGTTTGGATGTTTGTTGCCTATTCAACGGATTTGGATGAAATTTGGTACATAGGTAGAACATACATAGATAGTTTTAGTTTTACATAGTATTTTTTATCCCGATAAAGTGATTAGGCATAAACAAATTTCCGCGATAAAGTTATTCCACGCAGACGAAGCCGCGACCGGAGAGCTAGTAATAAAATAAATTAAAACACCTTCCTCAAAGGCCGGCAACGCATTTGTGACCCTTTTGGTGTTGTGTCCATGGGCGGCGGTGATTGCTTTCCATCAGGTGACCCGCATGCTCGTTTGCCGCCCTCTCATATCAAAAAAAACCCGAAACTTGGTCGATAAGATCAGTTGGTTAGTTACATATAATTGAGCTTCCATACGAACTACAACACTTGAAGTATGAAGACAGTGAACTTCTGAAAGAATATTCGAAGATTTGATGAGAAGAAAATACGCGAGAATAAACAGCATTGTCCCGTAGAGGGAATTAGATGGTTTAATCCCAGTCGTGAATCGACAGAAGCCCCACTATTATCACCTTAATCAAACAATACATAGTTATAATACACGAAAACAAATCTGCTATTTCATACAAAAGTTTAATACCGAATCTAATTAAATGTGTGAAACCGCCGATTTAAACTGAACACAGTTTAATGGTCTGCAGTACCATAAAATATTTTGAATGTGATTAAATCTACACCTGTATATTGGTAAAACGTTTTTCGATGACTTAACTGGGGAAAGTACTTCGGTAAAAGAAATTTTCAATGTCAAATAAACAAAACAACTCGAAATCGTAGAAATTAAATCGAGTGTTTCATACATTTTCCTCGAGTAAATAAAAACTTTGCTATGGACCAGCAAGATTAATGCGTAAATGAATTGCGGATAAATTGGCGCACGACTTATATATCTCTCCCTTAATAACGTATAAGTGGGTCAGAAAGAGATTGAAATGGTAGGGCGCGGCTAATATTAATACGCAGTAGTCCCCCAGAATAGCTGATTACAGCTAAAGATTCTTCAGTCCGATGGTCTAAACCACCTTGCAAAATTAAAGCATATCCTTACGCGATATATACTTAGGATTTCACAACTTCGTGGAGTATACATACTTTGTATTTACATTAGTTGTAATTTTGAATTAGGCTGCGTATTCAGGATACCAAAATCCCGCGACACGTGTCGCTGGACACTTTGGGCGACATCATACATGTCCGGCAACAAAACTATATATTAGGTCCTTACCTAGGAAACCGGCATTTTATAACTGGCATATTAAGACTGTTTTCTCCATACAAACATTTTAGATTTTTTTTGGGAACGGCAAATCCAAATTTATAATCCAAAATACTTTGTGTGTATTATCGGATAACATTAAGTTTCGGCGAATCTAAGAAATGATTATGGGAAGCACATGAAATGAGCTCTGTTCAAATTTTTTTTATTATCTTAGCCCAGAATTAAGAAATATTTCATGTGAAACCTTGAAATAATATTCCATTTTCCAAATAAAAAACAAATTTGGATATAGCTTTGAAAATCGCAGGAATTGGTACATATGATTGACGAAGAAAAAAAACTCCAATTTCATAGGTAAAGACCCAAAACTACTAAGACAAGATGTGTGTCGAAGTCGTGCAGTGTCCGGCGCGTTGTTGCTGGCGACCCAGCAACAACACCCAGACCCTGCGGGATTTGTCCCTTGAATACGAGACTAGCATTCCAAATTCGTGTCCATCACCATGTTACCTGTAGGGTTTAAATTACATTCAGAGCATTTCAAATAACATTGGACAGAACAAAAACTTTTACTTTGGCAAGTTAATGGCCCTCTTCTGTTTCTGCCAACATGACAAGCACGTAATGTTGAATTCCGGCCTTATTGGTATACGAGGCATAAAAAGTCTTCAAGAAAACAACGTTAATGCAACCGTATTTGAGGTCCAAAATACCGATATTATTTGTTAAAGTGTACATTACGTGATCACTTTTGACCAGGAGACAGGTTTCCTGGTTCGTCATACTTTGAAAAGAAAAATGTTTTTATAAAGTAGTATTCTTAATATTTTGTCTAATGTCGTTTGTAATGAAAGGTATAATACTTATACCAGACGAAATAAGCCCATAACACCCTCAGACAAATAAACTACTTCAAAGTTTAAATCTCATTCTTTATGAATACACCGATTATTGCTTCTTTATCTAGTACACAATAACATAACGTAATAAGATATATTACGTTACATACCTCGTCATTTTTATTCAATCATGCAAACCTTGATGCAGTTTCTTTGGTTGCGAGTGTAGTAGATCATAAAAGTAATACCCAAATATTAAAAAATATTCGAAATTACAAAAGCGTATTTTTTTTCTTGCAACACTGACAAAATGCCAAGCGATACCAGAAAGCGAGCGTACAAACCAATATAATAATAAAAGAGCACGGACTAAGATATTTTACATGTTTACAGTTCCTGTATTACAAATCCATTCATGTCGGGAGGTCCTTACATTCAACATTCTGAATAAAATATAATATAAATTAAACGGACGGCGTTAAATTCTTATTAACTTTTTGGACAAATTATTTGAAAACGACGACGTGGCCAATAATTTGGGTTACAACTATGTAACAAGCTTTGTGAATTGGCAAGATTTATGCAGTAAGATACCAACCCACACTAGTTTCCCTGTGGAGTTAATCAACTCTTTATAAGTGTATTTGTTTTGCGCAAAAACCCTCTTAATGATAAGTCACGCAAATAGTTCAACATGGACAATGTCCCACATCAATCATTTTAAGGAATCACAAACCTTCATTTTTGTGAAAAATAACTTCGGCCAAGATCAAGAGACAATTCAGAATTTTTTGACTTTGTAGAACTGAATAATGGCCCTCGCCTGGTGCAGAAGGACTACAAATTATAGTCACGGCATCACTCAGTCTCCTAAGAAATAATTAGAGTAGCATTAGCTAATTTCCTCAAGGAGACAGTACTTTAACTCATACCATTGTGGTCAAAGAGATTAAAAGCCTTCATCAAAGACATAGGCGACGTACGAGTTATATTGTTATTACATGGTTTCTTTAAAAAGTATATGCACTTCAATTTGTATAAGTTTGTATGCACCCTATTTACTAGCGTTGCACTTTAAGCATCATGCATGTTAGTAATGTACATATTATCATTATGATCGCGTTCGCAAGGCAGTTTTCGGTCACATTGCACGTTGGCATCTAATTAAGTCAGCATCAGAAGTACATGGTGTACCGACTTTCGAAACCATCTGAATTATTAGTGAAGTAAATGAATGTAATGTACAATGGTAAGTAATAAAAAAGTCAAGAATTTTGGATCCTCGACACAGCAACTACTTATAATGCTGACTGTACAAATAGCGCTCTCATAACAAATACAATAGTTAGACCCTACGAAGATATCATACGTTAAATTATGCATAGGACACGCTACGTAAACTACTAAAATTTTATTATTATTGTAGAAAGAGAAACATTAACTATGAATATGACAAACACTTTGTACGAAACAATTAATTCATAAAAGCTATAATCATATGCTTAGTCGGGATCTCAAAACAATAACTAAAGCATAGACGATGTTTTTAAACGAATAACCACACTCCACATCACATCCATAATCTCCTGGTAAGCAACTATACATAGAATAGTAAATATTAGAATAGTACATTCATAGCATTACAAGCAAATAAATTCCAAACAAACTTCGAAGTTCAAAATCTTCGAAATGAATACACCGCTTCTGATGAAATTTCATGCGCGTGAGCAAGATAAAGCTAGTAGAAAATACTCTTGAAAATTGTAACAAAATTAGAGCGATTTAATGTTTTCCGTATTAACAGAGAAATGCAATGAACTCTTCTTAGTCAGATATTTCCAAAATCTCTCTACAACTTCTAGATTTATGTGTTTGTTTATGCGTATAAAGTTTCATCAGAGAAGGTTTCGTCATTTCGCCAATTTGAAAGTTTGTATAGAATGCCATGCGACGTAAAATATGCGTAACGCACTAGGAGTGCCGGTCTCTCCAAGGGTACACCATCATTAGGTCTTGATGAAGGAATTGAAAACCTATTTTATGATTACAACTCTATGCTTTAGTCAATACTCTTGAGGTCACACATTTTAAGTATGTTAATAATAATATTTTTATATTTTATGGCAATAGAATTTACACAACTAAATGCACCTATACGATAAAATAAAGTTACTACAGAAGTATAAACATTGCAAAGTATGCTCCACTAAGAGGTAAAAAGACCATATACATTAGAAGTTGAACGGGCTAGAGTACTCCAGCGTACCGAACTCACCGTATTAACAGCCGATTGAACTGCGGGGTTCGCCTGAAAATATTCATATTTTTAAGCAGAAAGATCAACTCAAGTACTTACAGCATGCACGCATTAGATCACTCGTAAGCCAGCGTTAGTGTTGCCAGGTTTATGTCACATTTAGCTTCAGTGTATTCCTAAATAGTAAATGAATAGAATGTTTTCGTGTTGTGCGAGCGATGGGCTAATGGAATTTAAAATTGTAGTTTTCAAATAATAATTTAAACTTTAACACTGCAAACATACAAAATGATAGTGGCTTAGATTAGGATAAGAGCGAATCCAATTCAGATAAATCCAAGTAAAAATCCAAATAAGTAATAGGATGCGAGGAGACTGATGTAAACATGAACTTCCGGATAACCTCAAACACTATTTAATTACTTTATATTGTTTATAAAATTGCCATAAAACAAGAGAAAAAATCCCTATATTGCAAGAAATTTCAATTGCATAGCACCAGTAGGTGCAAAGGAACTGGAAGATGATATTTTTTTTTGTTATTATAGTCATATTAGTTATGCTTATTTTGTCGTTTTAATGTTATTCGTATGACACTCCAGTCATATCCCGTTACTTCCCCGTACGAACAATATGGAAAAAATATGCCGGAAACTTGTTGTTTTACTCGTATTATAATCCAATCGCGAAGAAGTCGACGCGTGGATGAAGGGCCTTAAATAATGAAAATTTCGTTTTACGAATTAGATTTCTTAAATCTTCTAGAAAACAAAGAACAAAAGTTTGGAAAGCTAAGTAGTGTGATTAACAGTTCATTTAATTTTTCCTTCCTTAATGTGCATTGACATATTCATAAGTTGTCGCGTACATTAGAAACGTAGATGTAGTGATTTTGTTGGAATGCCAACAATACAAGGTCATTTCGTTTACTTGCCGAGCACTTACTTATAAGTAAGTGCTCGGCAAGCGCCTATAACTTATTATAGGCGTTATGTATATTATAATGCTGTTGTTGGATTTAAAACATTTATTGCGTTAGTCTCAAAAAAATATATACTCGTTATAAATGTGTGTTATTTGTAAAGATGATTGTCTGAAATGAACTATTAAAATATTTTTCATTAAAATTACTTAGTATGTCCGAAGCGTTAAAGCAAATTCTACAGGTGTATTTTAGTGATTATGATTCTAATGAAAAATAAAAAACAACAGACTTCCAAACCGGCTCAAGTTTTACCTTGGCTTTTACTGTTTTGAAAAAAGCACCACCTTCTTTCTTGACAGTTTTGGCCCAATCTCTTACTTATAAGTAAGTGCTCGGCAAGCGCCTATAACTTATTATAGGCGTTATGTATATTATAATGCTGTTGTTGGATTTAAAACATTTATTGCGTTAGTCTCAAAAAAATATATACTCGTTATAAATGTGTGTTATTTGTAAAGATGATTGTCTGAAATGAACTATTAAAATATTTTTCATTAAAATTACTTAGTATGTCCGAAGCGTTAAAGCAAATTCTACAGGTGTATTTTAGTGATTATGATTCTAATGAAAAATAAAAAACAACAGACTTCCAAACCGGCTCAAGTTTTACCTTGGCTTTTACTGTTTTGAAAAAAGCACCACCTTCTTTCTTGACAGTTTTGGCCCAATCTCTGTACTGTTGCTTTAGTCTTTGTCCGCTCCCCGTATTTAGCTTGTCTGCATAATTATAGCACTCGACCTCGAACTCGTCGTTGAATCCTCTTCCAGAATTGAGCAAATCCAGTCTTTCGTCGATAAACTGAAGATAATAAGAATAATGTGGAGGTAATAGAAGATAGGGCGAGTAGGTACAGGTCCTTAACCAAGTTTAATGCAAACCGGATAAGCCGTTTTGAAGATATTAAGCTTTTAATACAGTCTTTTAGTGAATTTCAATGATATCATAGGCTTTCGAGGGTACACAATTCTATACACAAAAAACAAAATAAAAAGTATTTAATTTGACACATAAGCATGTAATAGATCAGTAGCAGCCCTGACTCTTTAAACTGGAAGGTAATAGTAGATTGTTAACCAAGGGCTGTATGACATCAATTGCATACGAGGTTGTGAGGGCGCTAATTAGCCCGAGTATGCAATTGATGCTTCCACCCGAGATAAACACTCTGCTTTACATATCGATTGTGAGGTAAGTAAAAACAAGAAAGCAGGTTTCTATGAACATTTATTAAAGAGAAACATGTGTATTTAATTAAAATTATGGCACGCAAGCGCGTCAAATCGTGCTGGCCAGTTTGATTTTTAAATCGATTTCAACTAACATACGATGTGACTGCGAAACAAATAATTCGATATTTAAAATAAAATCTTCATAAATTCTAATATAAATTGTCTCGATTCCGATTCGATACCGAGAAAATATTCTTCTTGCAGTATGAGTATGACAGTTCTTTTTTCAAATTCCAAAACCTATGCTGTAATGCTAACATTACACGGTAGGTTTTGAAACCTATGCTGTAATGATATCCATACACCCCGGCATTCAGGGAAGTAAGTGACTCACTAAATAAATATCGAAGTAAATATCGAACTATTTGTTTCGCAGTCACATCGTATGTTAGTTGAAATCGATTTAAAAATCAAACTGGCCAGCACGATTTGACGCGCTTGCGTGCCATAAAATCGTGAAGAGTAAAAAAGGCAGTCGACTAGCTAGGCGCGAAAGTAAATTTTTCGTGTTTTGGAGTTCTTTCTCAAAAGTTTTGAAAAATGTCAAGTGACGAAGACATGGTTCTAATCCCCGATTTTATAAAAGAACAAGCAAAAACAGTTTTAGAAAATTTATTACCGCCGAACTCGAAAGAAAGATATGTAAAGGCATACGACGAATTTATGAAGTGGCGGTCAGAAAAAAAAGTTAAATGTCTTTTTGTTTCTTACTATTAAATTTGTTTTTTAAAATTGTTCTAATTTTACTATTAATTTTAATTAAATACACATGTTTCTCTTTAATAAATGTTCATAGAAACCTGCTTTCTTGTTTTTATTTACCTCACAATCGATATGTAAAGCAGAGTGTTTATCTCGGGTGTAAGCATCAATTGCATACTCGGGCTAATTAGCGCCCTCGCTGTGCAATTGATGTCATACAGCCCTTGGTTAACAATCTACTATTACCTTCCCGCATTCTTTACAATATAGTGTCAGTATCGGTTATACAAAAAAAAAGAAACTAAAATAGTAACAGAAAATGGAAGGAATATAATAATACTGAATGAATAAATGAATGAATTATTTATTTATTTGCCAGAGTAAGGGTTTACAAATAGATATTATTAACAGTTCCCTGCCGCCTACTCTACCGATAGTCAATAGTGTGCAAGTATTAATGAATACATTTTCACATTGTCAGTATCACTAAAAAAGTGCTGTGATTGCGAGTGAGTGAGCACAACCATATTTAATGGAAATTGGTTCAGACGTTCTAAACATACTGGGTCTTTACCTATGAAATTGGAGTTTTTTTTTCTTCGTTAATCATATGTACCAACTCCTGCGATTTTAAAAGCTATATCCAAATTTGTTTTTTATTTGCAAAATGGAATATTATTTCAAGGTTTCACACGAAATATTTTTTAATTTCTGGGCTAAACCACATAATAAAAAAATTTTTAACAGAGCTCTTTTCATATTATTCCCATAATCATTTCTTAGATTCGCTGATTTATAAAGCGATTACTTTTAAAAATTAACGCTGCCTATACTTAACTTAAAGCTATCCGATAATACACACAAAGTTTAGCTAAATTTGGATTTGCCGTACCCAAAAAAAAATCAAAAATGTTTGTATGGAGAAATGAAGTCTTAATGAAATTCTTCATACAAAACGACAATTTCATAGGTAAGGACCTAATATTTAGCTTTCGTCTAACTAGAATATATAATCATTTGTTTTCTCGGGGGTTTTCACTTTAAATTTATTACGTTTTTGTTTCACTTTCATTTGGTCTGTGGTCACTTCTCATGCCGTATCTTCTGTTTATTTTTAATTTTGTTTACAAATGAAGTAGGTATCGGTTATCAAGGTGACTGTATCGAAAAGATCGATAAAACATTGTTTACCAACAGATAATGTCTAGCCATAAAACATATTGGGGTGCAGTGATAACAATCAATGAATCATATTAGTACAAGATTCTTACCTGTTGAAATATTTGAGATTGTAATATTTTTTTAAGGAATGGTTGCATACTTTTTCTAGTTCTAATGAAAGCCTCAGGGTTGAAAGTAATTAGCTGACCCTTTTCGATTCTAGAACAGAAAAAACATAGTTATTTTGGAATGCAATTGGTTTTTTGGAAAACAATTACACACATATTGATATTGTCGTATACCGCATCCGTAGCTTAATGACATCGGGTTTCTATAACGCAGATTCCAGGTTCAATTCCGAGCATCTATGTTAAGTACTAAGTTGTTGGTGGTAGACCTATAAAATACTCGGCGACAGTGTATGTTATTTAATACACCATGGTACTTAGGCCCCAGGCCGGTGTATCACCATACACCGCAGCCGAATTTGTATAACACCCTATACACGCTATATTAAACGTGTATAGCCGATAAAGGGCCCTAGTTCTGGCAAGGGTCCGTGTGGTTCCCGTAAAGGAACAATCCGTGGATATCATAAAAGGCGTCTAAATGAGCTTAACCGCATAGATGGGCAGTGCCATTGCTCTGAAGCTCTCGGAAAAATCTGCGATCGCCAAGCCACGGCCTAGCGTAGCGATTGGGGAAAAAACTCCCATCCAAATCGCTCCATAGGAAAGGCTTATGTCAGTAGACGACTTTTGTTGTATTATGTCCATGTTGTCCTGGTAAGTCGTTGAAATTTTTGGACCATAAATGTGTCAATAATTGTGAAAGTCATAGACATTTCTTAAACAAAATCGATTAAGCCTTTGTTACACCGCCTTGGACAAAAGAAGCGAGATAACACTTGGCCGCCACGCACAATGTCCACTTGGCTATCGACCGATTAATAGCAATTAACAGATAATCGGTTTCACAAAAAGTTTAAGGGTTCTTGTTACGCATTTGCACTTATGGTTCATTTTCATTTAACATCACCTGTAGTTGAGGGAAACCTTCAATCTATTCAGTATATTCAGGGTTCGTCTTTATTACCGTGTGGTAGCGATCAATCGGCAGAACCGATTTTAGTGCATAGAATTCGTAATGTAAAATATATATTAAAACCTCACCTAATAGCATCCCGATAGCCACCTATTAAACAAACTAATGCACGAAGGAATGCTCTGGAAACAGCATCTCCAAGAGCATTTTTATCACTTAATGCTTTTTTTAAACTCGCTACCTGAAAATAAATAATAGGTATGTATTAAATTTCAATTAGATATAAAGTGACATTGCAACTTATAGACCTTTTACGGCATTTATAAACATGTGCTTCGCTCTTACAAACAACTACATTTCCTTCTCTGGAAAGAAATGTAAGAAAAGAACTATTTTCTTAGATTTATTTTCCTATATATTCATTTACTTAAATAAAACAAAATAAGTATAGTGCACGCACATATCACAAACCCCAAGTACATTTACTCATTTCATATCTTATGTCAAAATAAAACAAAACATCTGGCGAAACCAGGGAATTGAAAGTGAAGATGGAGATTTAATTTAGTAAAAATAAACGTTGAAAGCCAATCTACCGATTTTAATTTAAAAATGCCCAATTTCTGGATTATTTCTAACGATTTCTTTTATACATTGTACCTAACTGTGTACCTATCTCGCAGTAGTAACGCGAGGTACGATGTATATCCACATGAATCACCGTACTGTCGCCTTCATAGTCTATATTTATGACCGTTCGGACAGACGCAAGCATCTGTAAGTAAACCCGTTTAATACGCGTCGTGACGCCTGCAAGATGTGACGGAATATATCGCACAGATTTTATTCGAGTAACGAGTTTACGAAGCGTTTGTTCTGTCGTCCCAAATGTGAAGGACGTTACGTGCCATGTACGAGTCGTAACAGGCTAAGCTGGATGGATACGTTACAGCTTACTGGGTGTTTTCTCATAGTAATTCATAAAACCTATTTTTATCACAGCGAGTATGGTACGGTAATTGGTACGAATACCACAATGAATTTCTGCCACCCTGCTGTACAGATTTAGCTTTGTATTTCTATAGGCACACTTAATCCTTACCATATCAGGAGGAAGACTTTCTAAATCATGGAACGGAGATCTAAGTTCATTTGCGTCTACATCTAATATTACAACATCTCCTATTTCTGACATTCTGACACTCTGCAACAAAAAAAAAACATACAAATTCAGATAAGAAAGTCATAAATAGTATCAAATACAACTTTCACGTACAGTGGAAAAGTGGTCACTCACCAGGAGCATGACCATATAATGTAACAATCCAGGATTCGATAGGGAGCATACATTATAGTGACGCGCACTGATCGGATGCTGGACTGGATACTGATACACTGATACAATGCTCTAATCTGAGCTGTTACATTACATGCTCTGCTCTCGGTGAGTCATCACATGAATACTATAGTGGATATCCAGTTTAAAATAATTACTATAAATTACTTTTATGCAAATCTAAAATAAATAATAAATAAAACTATGTTCGAAGTAAAATGAAAAAAAAAAACTATCTCCGATGTTGAACTTGTGCACAAATGTTACATCAGTAAGATAAGTTTTCTTCGTTTTTACTTCGAACATACATTTAAAGGACCATAATTTTAATGTTACCCTGATATTCAAACGGTACGGGTTCAAATCATGGTTACGATTGGATATGTATTAAAATCGGCGCATATTCTTACCTCCATAACACTTCTAGGAACTCCAATGAGAAAGGGCATGGGCGCAAGTAGGTAGTCCACTAGGTGTTTAGGTAGGATTGGTATGAAAATGTGCTGCCAGGACATGGGGAAGAGCGTCGCGTTAGCCGCCTGCACGCACGCCGACAAACGCGACGGTTTCGACGCGACGATCGCGACTCGCCGCTCATGGAGTAATGCCGCCCATAGCCCAGACATGCATTTCGAGTCCATAGCACTGAAGTACTCCGTTAAGTTGCACTGTAAGTTAAACAAATGTTTTGTTAATTTTATCGGCTTGTGAAACACAAAGTCAAATATAGTATAAAAATGCAGTTGCATAAATATATCTACTCTTTCATTCATTACAATATGTCCACCAATAATGTGAGTTAACCTTCGTTGGTCGTCGTCTATAGAGAGAATGATTGTGTTTGATTGCATACTTCCGCGGGTGAGTGGTTTGCTTTACGAACACTGAACTGCAAGTCGTGCGTACAAATCAAATCAAAATATTTTATTTCATAGGATGAAATTATCACTTGAAAACGTCACTATAATATTAATATTACATTTAAATTTACTGCTCATTCACAAAGCTGCCTCCCCGAAGAAGAACGAGCAAGAAACTCTAGGCTTGCTCTTTCATACAGATTATGGGTTACAATTTATGGTTTGATAATTATATGAATAATAAGACAGCTATATCCATGCTTGCTTATCATTCAAATAGTCAGTTATTTTATAATAGTTTTTATAAATAATTTCTGTTTTATGATTGCTTTAAATACGAATCGTTTGTCGACCTTTTGGCAAAATTTACCTCCTTTTCCAACGACAGAGGATATCCTTGCTGCATTTAGTCGTGACGCAATGAAAATCTTGCTATAGCTGTGAGGTGTTATTAATAAAAGCTATGTGGGATGATACTCAAACGACTTTGTTCCCATCACTGGCAATTCAACAATTTACTTATACAATATGTTCCTCAGCTCAATTAGACCAGTGGCCTACTTTGTTAACTTCAATGGCAATGCAGTTCGCCAGTCGTCGATATTGATATGACATTCGAAGCTTACCCATTGATTGAATTTGACCGTTGAAATATTTGCGAGATGGCCTAGTCACGCGGATTATATAAAAAATACTTACATTTTCTGGAATACTCGGCAGTTTTGCGTCAGGACTTTGGCAAGAAAACACACTCTGGCCAGCATTGTATGTGACCTTTAGAGTATGACCGGGCATAGGCGGCCTTATCCGACAGGCATCCAGTAGAGATGTAAGTTCGCTCCGCTCGGGGCCATTTATAAGATTTGCTATACAATTTAATAATCTGAAATATATATATTACACTTAGTTAATATATTGGTTGATATTGCTAATAAATATGTTAATAATACATATCGAAATACTCCATGATTATATAGAATAGATAAGTAAGATACTAGGCTTTACCAATTTCAAGGGAGCAATCTAAAAGTTCCATATACTAACAACTCTTATTGAATATGAAATATTTTGAGTTATACACATTGAAGTACACTGACTTAGCGCCCAGGCCTTATATTATACATTGTGTCTTTTCGGTAAGTGTTACAGATTTTTACGTTATGTGCCAACCACAGTTTAATGATACTAGTCGATTAAGGTTGAGTCAGAAAAGGCTTACTAACAATAATACCAACTAACGCCAGCAATTAAACCATTTTAAATCTTCTTGGGTTGTTCGTAGGAAAGTTGAGTTAGTTCTAAATTCTATCAGGATTTATATAGTGGAGGTTGGTCAATAAGCAATAAACATTCGCACCGCAAATAAGAGTACTAACGACAGTGAAGTATAACGAGTCATCGTTTGGATCACCACTATGAACCATCACCACAAATGAACAAACAAAACGATTCATTAAAAAAACTTCAGTCAAATAACATCTTATTCACTCGAAAAATTACCGCCTCGCTTTTGTTTTCCCATGGTTAATATTAACTGATCAGCAGATATTAAAGGTTTTGTTGGTCTTTATCCATTAGTATAAAGGAAACTCCTTCGCCAAGGGTCAATATATTTCACAACAGATACAGATGTTATAAATCATATAAAAAGTGGAAAAAATGCGGTCAGTGCAGGTACTATACATAAAGAAACAAGGTCCATTCTTTTTCTTTTTAAATTTTGTTTTTCAAACAATCCCTCCACTATCCGTTTTCCACCCAATATGTGTTACATATAGATTAAGGTACAAATTAGATGAATTTTCATATTCTATTCGCAATTGCCAGAATGGAGACTTGTACTGTACAGCCGACGGCACGAGGACCATAAGACTGATATGTAACCTGGTCGCGTAAAAAATGTGAACTCAGCGAAACATAAGCAGGTCTTAAGTGTTACGTTCGTCATCAACGTGTACAATCCATGTAAGATCAGGAATTTCATTCAAAACATTTATATTCGCCATTTTATATCCACATTCACAAGGCAGAGTACCCAAATAAAAACAAGCCTCACATATAAAAAGACAGAAACCAAAATATTATATACTTGAACTCAAGCAATTTTATTCATTAAATAGTACTTACTTGTAGAATTGATCGTGCCATGGTAAATGTGAGAGCAATACTAGTGCTGTGTTGGCTTTCGGATCGTAACGACAAAAACAAAAGGTGTATTTAGAATCCACAGACGTCAACACAAAGGAGTAGTGTTGGACGAAGGAGCTGGAAAAGGGCATAAAATTAATAAGACTCCAACTCTACAGAGAGACGTGGCGTAGAGTGGGGGGAGTGAACTGGTATATACTTAGTCTTATCCAGGCTAGAATACAGTGACTAGTTTTCTTTGATATTGTACATAGGTACTGACTATAAAACAGCCTTCATATAACAAAGCTAATATGTGATTTACCAAACATTTTTCGTCACAGAATTCGTACTTGTTAATTTTAAGCTGTAAAAGCATGGGCGAATGTGTGCAACACATGATAAAAAACATTGTCTACAGAACTGATAAATAAATAAATATTTCGGACACTTACACCAATCACATAGTCCCAAACTAAGCAAAGCTTGTGCTATGGATACTAGGTAATGGATAAATATACATAAATATTTATATGAACATCCATGACTCGGGAATAAATGTTCATATTAATCACACACAAATTTACCCCCCGCGATTCGAACCCGCAACCGATGGTTTCGCAGACAGGGTGACTATATCCACTACACCCATCGGTGTCAATATTTCACTATATAACTCAATGTAGTTGATTTGACGGATGCTGGACAATAATTCCTACATTAATTAACTCAAAACACGCTCTATAATTTTTTTTTAAATATACACAGTAGTTTTAGCCTTAAACTATGTATTGTATTACTTTTTTTTTTTTTTTTTTTTTAATCTTGTTTTTATTTGAGGCTTTTGTACACCCTAGGTGACTATGCCAGCCTCATTGATACATTCGCCTTTTTAATTGTATTACTTGAGTACAATTAAAAAAACGTACAAATGAAAAAAAAAACTAGCAAAAAAAGCGTTTACTAGACACACGGGAAGAACGTTTTATTATATATAAAAATATTTACAATACAATATCTGTATGTAATGTAATGTATCTGTGTATATAAACATACAATTTCTGAGTTTAGTTAATCTGGGGGCACGGCCGTGCCCCCACCAAGTCGAGCAAAAAAGCGTCACGGCCGTACCATCCTTTTCTCGAAGCAATTCAGACCATTTTCGACCCCCTGTAACTTCGTTGTGGATAAAAATAGAAGACTGAAATTTTCAGTAACTATGCAGGCATTATAAAGACACGTATATTTAAAATTTCATTCAATTTGAACCAGTATTTTTAAGAATTATAACGTGTCAAATTTCTTAATTTTGTCACTCACTGACTCACCGATCATCAAAATTCTAAGGCACTTCTAGCAGACCTAGAAGCTTCAAATTTGGAATATAAGTAGTGTTTGGTGTATGAATCAAGGAAAAACTAAAAAATCTAGAAAAGACAGCAAAGAAAATTAAGCCCATACAGCCAAGTCTTCAGTTAATTAAATTTTTCAATATTGGCTTTATTCGTAACGATGTTTTATTATTTTACGGCAAAAATTGTAACATCAATGCCTCCCAGAAAAACCCATAGAGACAGGGAGTGGGCTCTTAGAAAAACTGTAGCTGAAGCTCAAGAAGTAGTACCGGAAAAGAGAAAACGGAAGGCTACCTACAAAAATAAGAAAAGTTCATAAGTCAGAGAGAGGGCTTTAAGAAAATTCGTTGCTGGTAGATATACATATATACAATAAGTAGAAGGTACCGAAAAGGAAAAAAGTAGAACTGTCTACAAAATACAAAAAGAAATGAGATCCCATCAAAAACAATACTTGTCAAAAAAACCAAGTCTCGCAACTCAGTTGTTCTGCGGTAAAAAGTTGTGAGATCGGTAAAAATTTTACCGCAGAACAACTGAGTTGCGAGACTTGGTTTTTTTGACAAGTATTGTTTTTGATGGGATGAAATTGACCAATTACAACTGAATTCCTTTTCTCTTTCTTCAAAATTACGATTTCTGTAAAAAATCGATCAGTGCTTAGGTATGTACTTGAATGCGCCATTAGGTAAATATCGATACAATTAAAAATAAGTATCCTTTTTTATGAACAACAGGTTAACGCTTAACCTCAATGTGACCTGTTAAGTGAAGATGGGGTCGAAGCTCACCCGGAACCTCTAACTTTTTTGGAGAAGCTATCTTATCTAACCGGTACACAACATTGTTATCAAAGTTACTGTTTTGTGGCAGACTTAAATAAGATGATGATATGGTATGAACATTTATAAATGCTGGCAATCAAACTCGCGACTTCCTACTCCGTTTTCTAAGCCTTATTACAGTACATTGACTGACGAAAGTGTTACTTATTTTAAAATAGCTATATAATATTAAATTTATATGTACTTACTTTTCTAATTCACAAGGGAATGTAAATTTAGGTACATTTCTCAATTCTTCTTCATTCTTATATAAATCGGGATACTTTCTGACAATATAGGGTTCTCTCACATTATCGCCAGGTGAAACTTCACAAAATAATTCAAATAAATAGCGGACCGTGTCTCTGGAAATGGAAACAAACCGTGAATTTCGATCTAAGTCTTCAAACATAATTGGTACGTCCATTATTGTGACTGGAGCAAATCAATAATTAAAATTTAAAATATTGACAAGCTAGATCAAACATGTGTGCCTTGCTCTATTGACAATAAATCAACTGAGCACGCCCTTTGTTCATTGATCAAGTGGGTTCCATTTGCCAATCACTGGTTATTGGATGATTGGATTCGCAGTAGTGAAAAGATATATAGCACAGAAAGAGGCATATTACATGTGTTAGGCACAGGAGATGGTACTGCATTATGCATTTTATTATTAGAACATTGCGCCACTCTCGAACAAGACATGATATAGTATTGATCATGAACTGACACAACTAATAAATAATATAGCATTATTTTCACCAACACAGGTTATGTACTAATAATCATAAAAGTTTTGGAGAACTTCCAAATCGGACAATTTTTTGATGAAATATTCTATTACATATTTTTATTTAATTTTTTATTAAAATAATGTTATGTGATACCTTTGGAAATATGAGTTTCACTAAACACAATAGTTAAAAATTAACAAATAAGTACTTGTACTGAAGTTTTTGTAACATTATTGTATAGACATAAGCTGTCAAATTATTTTACAAAATATATATATTATTTATATATTTAACTGAAATCTAAAGAGCTTCCAAGTGATTCAACACAATTTCATTCATCATCATCTTATCAGCCGCCGGCTGGGCATCGCTGAACACAGGCCTCCCCTTTAGATTTGCATAGCAACCGTAATTGAAATAAAATAACTCAGTGAAAATTGAAAGAATGATGATGAAATCATGGAATCATTTGGATCGTTTTTCATGGGAGGTCGTTTCTTAAATTCCAGAAAAAGATGAGTTGGTCCTATTTTAGTTTGCCCTTGCACACGTCTTAATAGAGCTATATTTGAATATTAATCGATATTGGTCGCCCTGGAAATTAATGTATTCAGCAGTAGACGTCCAGTGGATGATATGATGATCAATAGAAAACTTCATTTAACTCATTACGAACTGGACAGGAGTATTACAGTTTGGTAAATCAATAATAAAATTCAGATCGATGGCCAATTGGTTTAGTCGCCAGTGACACCCCTTCGAAACCAATTAATCTAGTGTCAACAGTACAGATCTCGAAAGAAATAGAAATAAATGAACTGGTGACAACAGCTCTTTATAATCTAGGTTTGTGGTGTTCCACAACTTGTTCTTCAAAATATTTCTACCCACTGGGTGATCTGTGCATTTAACAGTGACTCATTAATTGCGGCTGTTTTATTGTTTGTTTTTTATTGGCAAGCTCATTCATCCGTTCTATGCTTATTCTTTTGAGTTTTTTTATATTTAACAATACACCAGCTTGAATATAGACACATCATTTCTTTTGCGTTTTCTACTCTTTATATCCAGCTGTTATTTTTTTTTTCAGACATTATTCGATCAGTTAGTTCTGATAAGGAAATCACTAATGTTCCTGAATTTAATGGAATAGTGACCTTACCTTCCAATGAAGGGTAATTTTCATTGGCCATTTAAATAACAACATGTTAAAAAGACCAGCGGATTTATCACCTCTTACAAGCATGTCAAACCTTGTATGAAGAGAAAATTTCTGGATGTATGGTCACAAATAAGACCGTTTTAAATTATCTGTCTGTATAGCCCTAGTAACAACAGGTAATTTTTGCTTAAGATCTCTGACTAACACCATAGTAAAATCCATTTATTAATACTACTTCCTCTAATTAATTAGCATTCTTTTATTAATACTACTATCATTCTGCCTGTGGCTTCGCCGCATGGAAGAACTTTATCGAAGCTATGTTTAATTTGTTTACCTGTGGGAACTACTCACTTTATCGGGATAAAAAGTATCCTGTTTTAATCAAATTACATCCAAATCCATTCATCCATTTCACCGTGATTGAGCAACAAACAAATAAACAAATATCCAAACTTTCACATTTATAATATTAAGTTAGGTGATGTTTATATCTATTATGCCATTCCCTCTAGTTAAACTTCTTTCAGTATCTCGGGAGGCGAAGAGTTTAAAGTAGCCTGGTGTGACATAAGCTCCCCCAGAATTGTCAAAATCAAAATCATCAAAATCAAAAAATGCTTTATTTTGTAGGTACATAGGGTACACTTAAAATAGTCAGATTTTACATTTTTAAAGCTACTGCTTGTTCAAAAGGCAATTTTCCCCTGAGAAGAACAAGCAAGAAACTCGAGAGGTCGCTCTTTTAAAAAAAGGTTTTTATATTACAAAATTATTATTTTATATTATAATATTTCATTATTAATTGTGAAATAGCCTGGTAATGGTCAGGATATGTATATGAGCGTACTCCCCCTCACCGCGAAGTCTACAGGTTGCAGTATTGCTCAAGCAAAGCCGGTTCATGTGCTTCGTCAGTCTGCAATGTCCGGTCAAAGTCCTTACTGTATCCTTAGTTTAGTTATCTCAGATTGATAGGTATTATTAATGTATGACTATAGGGTAAATTTAATTAGTTTGCATGTCAGTAATCACTTCAAACTGCAAGCTTTTATTTCTACGTAAGATGCACGATATCATTTGTGAATGTGAATTTAAACCTATTGGAAATAATAATAGGGCTCAAGCATTTCTCTGCCAGACAGTATATCCAACTACTACCACTTCGGGAAGGGAAATTAACTGTGGGAAAAGAAGCAGCACAAGAAAGGCATATGATCATTGTTGCTCTTTTTTTTAAATAAATGTATACAACTACTAAAATTTTATAATTTTTGGGAGCTGAATGCAATACACCATCTGCTCTTGTCATTCAAGTAGTCACTAATTGATACCTAGAGCTTTATTGGAACTGATTTCCCAATGTTCAAGCATTTAGCTGTAAGCCTAAGTGAGGGAATGAATGACGAGACCAAGCAGAGCCTCTTATATAGTGATTTTCAATTTAACCAGTCTACCTACCTACATTTTCTGTGTTTATTTTGATTTGATGTAAATAAAACATTAAATAGGGCCACGGTATCTTTATCCATTCCAATAATTCAAAGGGATAAATTTTTGTACAATATTATTTTATTTCTAGTCACATCACACAGATACATAAAAGTATTCATATGCATCTGAGTATTCATGCATTCAAGTACATAATATAAAACATCACCACCACAACCACCATTTTATTCTATTTGAAATTGCTAACTTAAAAAAAAATATTTCCTATAATCTAGCTATACTGCTCTTGAGGTACCTACTTATTAAATCTATTTATTGTAGTTCTAAAAAATAACATGTTGATTTTCAATAAGTGATATTTTTGTATCTTACATTGAGTAAAATATTTTTGATTTCATTAAGAACTTGAGGTATTTAACCTTGAAACATTGTCAAAGTAACTGATGTCTATCTCCGGACTGCGTCATCAGATCTTCACCAAATTTATATGGGACCATAATGGTGGTAAACTCGTTTAAACAAAAAAGAAATATTGAAATAACACACATGTCAGTTGTCACTAAACCTGTATTAAAAAATACAGTTGAATTGCTAACCTACTTTTTGGAAGTTGATAAATAATGCTCAAAAACTTAATAAAAAATTATGTTCAAAAACTTAATAAGGTTCAATCCATCTCTGTACAGTATTATGAACATGCTTTGTTATATAAATACCTAACAATATCTAAAACAAAAGAACCCAAGGATTTCATGTGTGCTTTACAAATGTAAAAATAACAAAGTTTATCACACATGTGTCTCATGTGTTGGCAGAGACCTTTTTCAGTGAGCGTGAACACAGGAAATGATGCAGTCGGAATCGAAACTTATCAACCTAAGGGCATGGCCAAATGATGACAATAGAATTGAGATGTAAACAAAACAAAAAAAACGGTATTGCAAATTGGTGTACTCATTCAAAACAAGAGGTTAGGTGAATTGGCGAAAAGCATTTTCCTCAATAAAAAAAAATATTAAATAGATATATTTAAAGTACAGCAGATACAACTGCATCTACGTTCTTATCATATTTATGAATGAGAGGAAATTAGTAATTACCTCAATCTGGAACCCATGTCTCGACGTGGACCTTCAGAAATTTAGATTTTTCTCCTTACATGGTACCTATTTCGATGTAACTATAGTAAAGTATCACACATTATGAGACATCACAAGCCATATAAGACTACTTTTGGTTCGCAACAATCATTTTTCTAGTGATTTTACTTTATTTCCAAACTATTACGAAAGCGACAGACGAATGTTATTGACTCAGTCAGTCGGACTTCATCGAATAACGGTGTTGCCGCTTTCTGTAGCAAACACCAAAAAATGATATCTCGTACAAATGTCAAACATTTACTTTGAAACGGAGCCCCATGTCCGAAAAAGTAGTACCTAAATGTGTAATAATTAAAATAAATAATAATATAACGTCCCGGGTATTCTGGTTCAATAGGTAGGTACTCGATAAAAGTACATACAACAATAATAATTCTATGCTGATGCACAGAGGTGCGTTCATACACGCCGATATCACAGATTTTATTCATTATGGACGGGTTATTTTCTGTGAAAGAGCACCAACCTTTAATTTCAAAGATAAAACCATAGCTTCCACAGGCACCGAAACTTGATAAAGCCTTTCATGATAGTTTGTGCTGACTGACATTATATTAGATGTGACGTGGCCTAATGCTGCGGTATTCCGCTGGGAATCGAACCCGCGATCTCCGTTTACCTTATATTGCGTGCAGACGACGTTTGGTGTATTGGTTAGAAACCTCAATGCAATACTACAAGATCGCGGGTTTGAATCCCGCTAGGGGCATATGTTTGGATAATGAATTCAAACATGTGTATCTGCGTTATGAATTTTTTCATTTATGTAGGTACCGTACCTATCATAAAAAATATTTTTTATTATTTTTATAGTGATTAAATGGATACGCGTTTCACCACAATCTCACCTGATGGAAAGTGACGATGTGGTCGAAAATGAAGCACGCGATCTAAGTAAATGCGTATTCAGTCTGCTCTTGAAGTTCCCAAGGTTGTAGGATTCAGGAAAGACTGACGTCGGAAGGGAGTTCCATGCCTTGGCTGTTCGGATGATGAATGAAGAGTTGAAATTCTTAGTGCGAATATTCGGTATATTAACTCTCGACCTTAGAAGCATAAGGTCTGATGTCAAAATCTGACCTTTTTCTTTTTTTGCATAGGAAGGATAGTATTTCTACTTCTCTTTCTAACAAACTGACAACAGTATTTTTTACTTTCTTAGTTCCAAAGATGCACAGCTGCATAATATGGTTTGTAAGGAGTTTTGGAATTCATAACGACCCAGAAAGTCTTTGTATTTTTTATTTTTTTATTTATGCAGAAAGTATTTTTATCTCTTGCAATGGATTTCTTCTATGGAATGGATGCAACATTTTTCTATGGAAACTGGCTTATCCACCCACAGTCATTTCGATTTTTTTTCAAAGTCAAGACACGACATTCACCTTTTCTTTCACTTGGTCAAAGTAATTACGCCTAGGTCTTCCCCTTCCTCTTTCCATCAAGAGGATACTTATATGAACAAAAAATGTCAAGTAATACGGTACCCTACAGTGTCACGTTCCCGAGATATTTGGAGGTAAAGATCACAAACCTATAAATCTATTTATCTCCTGAAAACCAGTTAATTTACACATTAGACCTTATGCGTCTAAGGTCGAGATATACCTACGGGTGGAATCCCTCCCACGCCTAGTAGTTCGATTTGTGTAGTATATATATCAGCCATCTGGTATCCATAATATAAGCCTAGTTGCTTAGTGTGGAACTAGATGGCGCTGCGTGTATGGGCAAAAATATGTATTATTATTATTTGCATTGAGCCACGGAGTTGGTTAAATTAGTCGACTGTCGCCCTATAGCTGATGATACTTGATTGGAGTTCATAGCAGCATGAGAAATAAAAATCAATTCAATTTATATCAGTTATATTAAAATAAACGTCTATTCTCAATAAATTGCTTAAAATTCATTAGTAGTAATTTTAATAAATCCTTAACATAATCTCGTAGGCAGACCGTTGAATAAGCCGTTCAACTGAATGCCTGGGCATAGCGTAATAGCGAACATTTCCGCTTCTATGGATAACTGCTGCTAAGACCTGGTTAGGTTGTGCTAGGTTCCTTTGGATGGGGTGCGATGTCAGACAACCTCCTCGTGTGCCTGATGGCTACTTGTCCCCCTGGATACGTCTGGGGGGAACGGTAGTCGTTGGGCCGGTGCACCCTGGGCATCGGTCAACAACTTCCCTTTAAGGGTTCTTGTTGACCGATGGCTAATAGTCTGACGGGGTGGGCTCCTCCGCGTGTCCCTCTGGTTTAGCAGAGGGCACTGCGGATGGAGCAGGAGACGCTCCCCTCCTAGCGGGGGAGTAAGGGTGGGCTCGGTGTGCACTCGCACTGCCGCCGAGCAGGCCTGGGGAGGAGGTTAGGGGGAACCTCCTACCCCTTGCCACCGCCGGGCTCGTAATCCGGGACCGCGGCTTTCAGCTGCACCCCGCCCGGACCGCGAGGAAGGAAAACCTCTATAAAAAACCAGCCCAAGTTTCGGCTCCGAGGCCCGCCTCGGCGCCGAAATGCCCTCGTCGTCCCACTCCCGAAAATTCGTTTTCGGGAGTGGAACGACGAGGGATGGTGGAGGGCGAATTCCACCACAGCGGGCTGCGGCGAGGAAGCGGCGCTCCCTGAGGAATGCCCATCTGGGCAGGGGGCGCCGTGAAATCGTCTGCAGCACGTGGGCGACCTCTCCTTGACGACTGCAGCTAAGGCTGCGGCCGTCGACGAGAGGTCGTGGGGAGCGCCCCCCCCCCCCCCTCTGTTCGGGGGGGGGGGGGGGGGAGACGGCGGGCGGGTCGGAGGGGCGGTGTCAGCCAGCTGCCTCTACGGGCCTCCCGCTGTTGCAGGCCGCTATGGTAGGGGACGACCTCTCTGTTGAGGGGTCGTAGCCGTGCGGGACGGCCACTCTTTGCCGCCCGCAGCCAGGTTTGAGCTGCGGACGCCAAGGAGGGGCCGTGGAAAGCGGTCCTCTCTCTCTGCGAGGCGTGGAAACCTCTGCGAGGTCGGTCACTCGCAGAGGCCTCGCGGAGCGAGGGGAAATGCAGCCGCACGGGGGGCACGGAGGAGAGCTTATCTTTACTGATAGGCGATCCTCTGCCCCCCTACCCTGCGGGGCCGTGGGTGGCGATCCGGGGGGATCACCGCCCACACATAGGCCCCGCGAGAAGGCGCGCGCGGTGTTTTCCGCGCGCCTTCTAGAGGTGGCTGGACCAGGCGATTCCTCCCTGCTCCAGCCCAGAGGTGGGCCTGCCGCCGCTTTTGCCCTGGCGGCGGGCACCGCGCTGGCGTGGCTGCGGACGAATACCAGATGGTACCCGTGGCCACGCCGTCAACGGCGCGCGCGAGGGAACACCCAGGAGTTTTTAGTCGGTAGGCCGGCACCTTCTGTGCCGGAGTCCGACATAATCCGCCCCCCTCCCCCGAGGAGGGCGGATAAGCATGAGCGTTTCTCCTGGTAAAAAAAAAAAAAAAAAAAAAAAAGGTTCCTTTGGATACTACCGACAACCTTTTGGTAGGGCAGGTCACTATAATACAGGAATGTCTGCCATATTACGATCCATCCAGACATGCAACTGAATTGCTAATTTAACCATCTGCCTACGACATATATATTCGGTACTTCGGTATAGAATAGGTACATACATTTTCGGTCTACCGTCAATCAAGATAGGATTTGTTGTCTCATTCTGACACAATACTCACATAAGTTACTCATGTTGCCATTTTATTAATTTGATTTTTAAACAAGCAATCTGGTACAATGTTTCCGAATCAAATATACAATTTCCACGTGCACGCACACACAACAGATTGGTCCCCATCCATAATATTATTAAATTCAATGCAATAATAACAGCTTTTCCAAGTTACTAGGAACAAAACCATTAAAACATTCATGTAAAATACTCTTGTAACTATGATTAAACGAATCACGTACAGTATTCTTTTTGGAAAGTCAGATTTTTTTAAAATTCATTTTATTTATTATTTGAGCACTTGGTTATACGCATCATAACTTGATAAAAAACTGCAAAATGTAATTATTTATATTATGTAAAAAAGTATAATTTCTTAGCTAGCTAAGGAAGAACAGATAATGTCCAATTATATTAATAGTACATTTTAGTTTACGAAATAGTACAAAGTTCTATATATGAACCATAATTGTACAAAACAGACTAATAACTTTAAATAGATTGTGACATTGCCTTTCGATGTATAGTACCAGATAAGGAAACCGGCTCGCAAAAGCCCATATTGCCAATTCGCAAATGAACATATACAGGACGTCCCAGGTCTATGCCACATGGAGGGAAAGTACCTTGAATATTGTAGATTTAACATTTTACTGAAACAAGACATTATTTTAATTTAAAAAACTATTTAAACTGCATTCATAGATTTTTAAATAATTACATGGTTGAACCGGGAATCGAACCCGCTTCACGAGAAAAAACGCTGGTAGTGCGCATCATTGTATTCAGAATTCGAGGTCAATTGTGATCATAATTTACGTTTCTGGCACTACGCCTCGAAAGAGATGGAAAAGTTTCTTAACAACATTTCTGGACTATACAGGGCGTCCCAAAGTTATGGGACATGAAGGGGAAGTACCTTAAATATCGTAGATAGTGAATTTTGCTCAAAGAAGACTTTATGTTATTTTTAAAAGTTAGTAATTCTGCATTCATAGATTTTCTAAAAATTACTTGCTTCGGCTGGGAATCGAACCGACTTAAATGTGAAAAAAAAAACACCCTACTTTTATGATGCCAATCGAAAGAATAGCTAAAAAATAATAACTCTGCCTAAGTAACATAGTATTTTAAAAGAAAGGAACAACATAAAATGATTGAGTCAAATTTCAAGAAAGTTATTTATTGCCGACGACGTTCGAAAAGTAGCGATATTATCATTCCAAAGATAGCATTGATTATTCGTAAATAAGTACCCACTTCATAAAATAGGTACTAACATAGTTTTCCTTATTATAAGTGCACGTGTAGATGAAATGATAAAACTTGTATTTCAATACGTCCTCTGTAAGCTAGACAGAAGGCAAATTAAAAACAAAAATAAATAATTTATAATTTGAAAATGGAACAGTTTATGACAGCGTTTGTTTGAATGCATACTTTTTAAGATATTTTAAAAAGAAGTGATATTTTTAAATGTTGTTCTTAAATTTGAAAATGGAACAGTATGTGCGAGCGTTTGTTTTTCGGATATTGATCTGTTTAGTCTCAATTCACTTACACAAGTGTTATTGTGTTAATTTATTGCGAACATGGCATATCAAGTAAGTTTTGATCTAATGGAAGCATATTTTTTGAACGATAAAGATATCTCTAGAAGTTTGCGGTGGTATGGCGTAAAATATCCTGATAGACAAATACCGTCTCGTAAAGTTTTGAAAAGGCTTGTGAACAATTTGAAAACTCTGGGACGTTTCGATAAACGCCCAAGAGAACCACAGCAAGAAAACCATACGATCAACGACGAAGAACTTGGTATTTTAATTTACTTTTCGGCTTTTCCGAAAGCATCGGTGAGAGAAGGAGAACATGAAATTGGAGTTTCAAAAAGTAAAATACACCGTGTATTAAAAAAACACGGTTTTAAGAGTTATGTTGAAGGACGATTGGTTCAAAAATTACTTCCGGGCGATACAGAAAGGAGAAAAAATTTCTGTCTTGATATCCAGGCACGATTGCTCGAAGATCCAAATTTTTTGGATAATATTATTTGGACAGACGAATCTAACTTTAGCAATAACGGTATGTATAACCGCAACAATAATCGTATTTGGTCTAAAGAAAATCCCCTACGAGTGACTGAAACTAATAACCAAGTGCGTTTTTCACTCAACTGTTGGTGCGGACTTTTAAAAAACCGGGTTTTCTTAATCCATTTTTACCAAGGAACCTTGAACACAGAAAAGTATTTAGGAATACTTCAAATTTTAAGGGATAAGATAAGAAACCATTCCGCGGCGGAGCAAGAAAACTTAATTTTCCAACAAGATGGAGCTCCGGCTCATAATAGTCGGAGAGCAGCAGATTTTCTAAATGAATGTTTTCCTACATGGATTGGTACAAATGGACCGATTAGATGGCCGGCCAGATCCCCGGACCTCACACCATTAGATTTCTTCTTTTGGGGATACGTGAAAGATATGCTATACAAAAAGCGATACGAGAACGTAGGCGAGTTGCAAACAGAATTGTGCCATATCACATCGAGTGTTCACCATAAAATGATTAGAAAATCAACAGGCAGCGGGCTCATTAAAAGATTGGCGATTTGCGTAAGACAAGAGGGATCACATTTTGAGCATTTAATTAATTAATTTACAAAAAAATACCTACTTAATTGACTACGGCAGTTTCATGTATGTTTTTTATTTGATTAAAATGATTAATTTCACGTTGTTCCTTTCTTTTAAAATACTATGTTACTTAGGCAGAGTTATTATTTTTTAGCTATTCTTTCGATTGGCATCATAAAAGTAGGGTGTTTTTTTTTTCACATTTGAGTCGGTTCGATTCCCAGCCGAAGCAAATAATTTTTAGAAAATCTATGAATGCAGAATTACTAACTTTTAAAAATAACATAAAGTCTTCTTTGAGCAAAATTCACTATCTACGATATTTAAGGTACTTCCCCTTCATGTCCCATAACTTTGGGACGCCCTGTATACATAACTATATCAAATATATTTTTGGTATACAAAATAGGTCCAAAGCATAACAATAACATTTATAAAAATAATGAAAAATATCTATATATAAAATAATATTATGTATTGATATCACGACATAACTTCATGACTTAACAACTACTTGCAATTTATAATTTCTTGTCTTACCGAGGAGTTGACCGTGGAGAGGACATGACACTCACGTGTCATGACACGTAAGAAGACCGGTAAATGACTGGGCTGTGCATGCACAACCCAGCCATTTACCGGTCTTCTCGCTGCTAGTCAAGTCTAAAATTTATTCTCCAATATACCAGACTGGTTCTTTTTAACGTAAGATAAAAAATAGGGCATACTAGGTAACTGAAATAGAAAGTATGGTACAGTTTTCTTTTTTTGTAATACCATCATCGCATAAAGCCATGTGTCATTTGACGGTCGCATTTGTAGCCTATTCCACATAATTACATCACTAAATTAAATAAATAAAAAACTTGGAGAAAATATTAAGACTTCCAAATAAATTTCGCATGACCGGAACCTTACGAGTCTAGCCAGTCGCATATCAATCTCCGGCTGGCGCGAGCGTGGACGAGTCTTGAAAAAAAAAAATGAAACTACCTATGCCAATAACCTCTATTTCACTTACCTAATATGTCCTATGTTTTCCTTACGGCAAAAAAAAAACTCATATGTTATAAAAATAACAGTTATTGCTGTCGATTCGGATGTGTACATCAACTAAACTAAAACCAGTTTTAGAGTGGTGCCGTCGCATCGTACTGTTAAAGAGAGAAAGAGACTATTACTATTACTTTAAAACTGGTTTTAGTTTAGTTTAGTTGGTGTACATCCGAATCGATAGCATTGACACTTCAAGTCTGAATCTGGATTTATAGTATAGTTCATGTTATTGCACAAGTGAGCGTGCTTCCACCTTTGGCCTCATTTTCTAGTCAGTCTAGGCACATCAAACTTATAGATGCTCTCGTCAAATTATAAAACAATTTACAATTTATATCGTATCATCTACACACCACGAACGACCGATTGAATAAATACATAAAAAGATATTTATTCAACACAAATATATTAGAATGAAAAGTGATTACATATAATCATGTACAGCTTAATTTAGATCACTAAATTACATATATTTTTCTACTTATTGTGAGTCGAATTCGTTATCGAACAAAAGGCATTTTAGCCGTTGTTGTTCCAACGTTTCGTCAATTAAGTACTGCCAGTATTACTGAGCTGCTTGCTGTATGGTAGATCGTTCACATAACGCGCGGACGGTCCAAAGGTTAAAAGTGTGATGTCTGATGTGCGTTTGACTAGACGTGGGATTCATGCATTTCTCTTTCACACAGTCTACTGCTGATATAGATTATTCCTATATGTATTTCCCTCAGCCGGTAAACATCCCACTGCAGGGATATAGGCCTTCCCTTGTATAATGAGGGAGTATGGGCCATAGTCCACCACGCTGGTCCAATGCAGGTTGGGGACGTCATATGCCTTAGAATTTTTATTTCTCGGGCATGCAGGTTTACTCACGATCTTTTCCTTTACCGTTTAAGAGCAGTCGGATAAATGCGCACAAGTAATTAAATTAAAATTAAAAACTTATTGGTCCATGGCCGCCCGGGAATCGAACCCGAACCTCTCAAAAACACTGATTGTCACGTGGCCAATAGTATGACACAACTCTACCAACAACCAGGGGGTTCCAGTGGTGGATCATGGCCCAAACCCTCTCCCAGTGAGAGGAGGCTGTGCCGTGCAGTGGGAACGTTTAAGGCTGATGATGATGAAGAAAAGAGCTACTGCTTGTGTACAGTACAGTCTAATGACTGTGATTACAGGAAAATGCAAGAATGTGATAATTATTATCATTTGCAATCTCTTTCACACGCTAGAAAATATGAATTGATCTATATGCTTTTTAAATCTAGATTGCTGACAGTTTTTCTGTAAGACAAGCCTAAAAATCTTGAAAATAAATACTACATACCTCAAACGTACTAACATCTAGTAAATAGAAAATTTTAAGTAAACCTACACCAAATTGTTTTGATAAAATGGCAGGGCCACTGATCCTTTGTAAAGGCTAAAGGCAATATTACTTAATCTACATGGACTAAAATAGCACCTACTTAGACAATCACAGCTTTAAAAATACACATTAAGTACCCTATAAAACGTAGGTCCATAACCCTTATATTTAGGAACTTTACAACTTCTGTTCCTAGGTCACATCAAACAAAAAACATTATTATGTCGAATCTATGCAACATCTAGAAATAACTTCCTAGTGGGTTCGTTCACACAAAATTCCCGGATTAAGTAAGTCCTCCATATGAGGGTAACATGTAATGCATAGGGGGCTTCAATTAGCTTCCGTCTGTCATGTCTTCCAGAATGTACACCATATCGTTTGGCTGTTCATATCGGATTACTGACGAGTAACCTGTAAATGAGAAAAAATACAATCTATTTAATAAATACTAATAGGTAGTGGCCCACACGCTTAGGCAATACCAAAATGTTGTTTTTCTAATTTTTGAGACATGTAACCTTTGCGCAATGGCCGTGTACGTGCATGTCGTAAGCAGACGGATAAATAAACAATTCAAGTGAATATCTAGGTAGTTGGTTATGTATGGCGAATGTTTCCTGCAGTATATTGATAACTGCTTTGAGCAGCATAGTTTTCGGTAAAAGCATGTCTGCCATACATACAACAAATCGTAATGTTCTCTAGTTTGTTTCCCTTGGGTTGTGTTTATAAAGAATATTTTGTTTGTGCCTAAATATTCAATTGAATAGCTAATTTAACCATCTGCCTACGACATATGTAATTCCGTAACTTACCTAAACTACAACAATGGTATTATCAAGATGGTTAAATGCGTTTATGACCCTTTTATTGTAATGGTACTATAAAATTTAAGTATTCTGATATAGTAATATACGATTAAGAATTCGTAACTTTAATTGCATCATGTCATAAAGATGGAAGATTGCTGGGCATATAAAAGTCGGTAACATTGTAGTCTATGGTTTAGATGATTTAGGCTGGTGCCTTTGCTGAGTGCTAGTGTACATTGTCACCTAAGGTACATTTATTATAATATACAAGATAAAAAAAATAAAAAAATGTATAAAATATTTACACTGAATTTCTAGCTTTCATATAAATGCCCATACCCAACGTATTCGGTCAGTCAATTAAAAAAGTAACCAATTTCCGGCGGGTGTAGTGGTGGTGATTACAGGTGTTTGAAATTCATGCTACTTTATATGAAACTAAAATGTGTACTGCTGGTAAACATAGATTTTCGTGATAATTCAAAAAATTGGAAAAATGAATCGAGTAGGTAATATATTTTAGGTAGGTATATTTTATGCGTGTTATAGTGATAGGACAGTTTGGCGCTCCCAATAAATTAAAAGAAGTACACACATGTTCTGTCCTCTATACCATTTACCTCGATCACACGTGATGTTAAGTGAAGAAGAGGCCATAGGTGGTAGCGTACACACGAAACCCCGATATAATTTTAGGGGAAGTGACTATTTTATATTTAACAATCGCTATCAACGTCGTACTGGACCGGTAACCGTCATCTTATTTGGGGGACTGGCTATCTCATCTCTGACAACCGGAACACAAAAATGCTATTAACATTGTTGTTTGGCGGCAGACTTAGATAAGATGGTGGTAGCTAGCCGGGCGGATATTTAAAATGCCCTACCGCCAACCAAACCGAGTACTAAACACGATCGAACCAGCGCGGCGATGTCCGATCCGAAAGCCCTATATTGTTTATATTGAGCCTGGAGGCACTTGATTCATTTTTGCAAATATTTTTTATCACGAAAACTCCTATAGGTCTTCATAGTAAATTTTAGATAAGGTGAATCATATGGACATTGCGCATATTTGCTGAACAAAGCACCAGAAAGAATCTGAGAAGTATGTATACCAATAAAAATGAACTCAATTTTTAGACCTCTTGGAAACGTTTTTTTCAGTTGCTCTTTATGATAAATTCCAAATAACAAAAAAAACATCCAAAAAGGCCAATTTTATATTTATGAAACGATTGTGCAAGTTACTCGCTATAGCATGCGTTTGATTAGGTCAGATTAGTGATTCGTCATCTTCTCGCTCTGGTGTTAATTTAATTTTGGTCAAATATCCAATATTTGTCTTTGTAGGTAAAAGCAAAGTACCGTTTGATGAAAAACCAAAACTAGTTTTTTTAAAACAGCTTAACGATGTTTAGTTGCTGGTCGTTATTATGACTTACTGACCATTTGCAAAGTTACCTGACGAATAGTTAATTTGATGGATCGCTAAGCTGACCAATAGCGAGAGGTACAAAAAGTGGCGGTGTTTACAAGCCCTGTAGAACCAGATTTGCTGATTCTCATAACTGTGCATTATTGTGCAGCTAAGTAAAATTGCGTGCAGAGCTGGAGTGACACAAGCCAAGTAAAGACTACATGCAAGACTTGGTCAATATATAAAATAAAATAAAAAAATAAATAAATGTCTTTGCACAAACACACAGCGCCGTCTAGGTCCACAGTAAGCATCTAGGCTTGTGTTAGGGATACTAGATGGTTGATAAACTACACAAATATTTTTTTTTTTTTGTAAATAAATACATGTATAAATGAAAAACATCCATAACTCGGGAGCACATGTCTGTATTCATCATACAAACATATGCCCCTAGCGGGATTCGAACCCGCGACCATTTGGTGTACTACACCAAATAGGTCGTCAATATATGAATGTTACGATTCCATGCTCTAGCTAGATTGTATACGAGTTTCGACATTGCGTGCACAACTTTATCGTTTTAGTATTTCATTTATCTTTATTTTATTCCAATAGATATAAGCCAATAATCACATTTTAGTGAGCCCAGTTCAAACAATGAAATGCCTTTTAAGTAATAAAATAATGTCTCACAGCAGACAAATTTATCGTAACAATAAAATCGCTATTAAGTATTACATCATTTTACAGATAAATCGGAGGATGATTAAATTAAACACAGAACTTCTGCTAAATGTGGTTAATATATTTAATAAAAATTAAAACAAATTGGACGCATTATGGACGAATAACACAGTTTCGGTTTTATTTAAACATAGACAATTTTTATAAAATATTTGTAATAAACAATAAATAATAGAAATCCTTTTATTTACGTTATACTTTACAATTGATTTATTGCTTACAAATCTATTTCGTTGTCAATTGAATGCACGAATGAAATGGGATGGTAAGTGGAGAAAGAGTAAAGTAATAATAGCGGAGATAAAAATAATATCAAAAGATGATAACATCCAAAAAAGAATGTTAATAGTTACATCTTACGTTACATAGAACGTGAAAAAAAATCATAATAAATTGACCCTTACAAGGCAAAATAGGAACTTGTATCAGGCTATCACAGCACTCAAATTAATGGCAACGCTATATGGCGAAATATAATGGCTAAATTATATGGGTCATTTTGCAAAAGACCTACATACACATTGTGAAGAATATCTCAGTATTTTTTTTATTTGCATACCAAACAGACATCCATCATCTAGATTATTATTAAGAATATATTTTGTGACTTCCAGAGTTAGAGTTGGAATGCTTGTATAAAACCTAAGGTAGAAAAAAAATAAGAATGACGCAAATATGAGTGAATTATATTATGATAGTTATAATTTAATAAATCCACCACCTCATAAATAAAGAAATACCATTTTACATTATATTCATATTGCTATTCTTATATAAAAGTAAAACTAATAATTCCTATAACAATCTAGTTGTAATATCAAAGTAGTCAATTTTCTTGTATAATCCCATGTGTAGATAATTGTTTTAGTACTCTGCCATATTTACCATTGCTTATGCTAGGTATTTGTAAAATGCTATGCATCAAAATAATAATTACGCTAATATACTTACGGAATGTATTCAAAATAAAATTATTAAACAACATACGCATTAGGCCGCGTAATCGCGGCCTAATTTAGGTAATCCTAAGAAAAAAAAAACAGGGATCGTTTGATGTCTCCTCTGCTACAATGTACTTTGTACTTGGCACATACCACACTTCTAGCTAAACGTCGATTTTCATATTACAACATAAATATATTTAATATTCCATGATTCTAAACACTAACACCTACACCAAACGAATATCATCCATCACAGTATATTACGTTTACCTACATTAAAATAATCGAGATATCGTGCCACAGTCTATTGCCTTTATAAAGCAACATCAGTAATTTCTTTACCTTGTGAAAGTCCGTCATGTACACCCCTGCCCTTAAGTAGGTATTGAGCAACGAAATGCAGAGCGCAGCAAATAAGTGAACCGATGCCGAACCACCGGAAGGTTATCCATCCGCCGTAGGCTCCATACAGTTGACCTCCTATGAAGCTGCCCAGAGCAGTCCCCAGACCTTCGAATACGGCCCCTACCAGGCCCTGAAAAACCGGTCAAATCAATATTATTAGGGCTCGAGTCAAAAAGTGGCAGACCCTCCTCTCTCACATGATACAAACAAGAAGTATAACGTGGAACGAGACGCCTCGATATGTTGGTTTCGCGTGTGATTTAACTTGTGCGAGTGCCAATAAAATTAAAACCTGCCCTTTTTACAGCTTAATATTGCCTGGCGGCGCTACTGTTGAGTATTCTTTATATATGTCATCACGATACAAGATAACTTACAGTTAATTTTAACAATTTAGGAACGATGAATAATGTGTTAATCAAGCCATTTACAACTTTCCGTGTGTGCCATTTATAACAGTAGCGCCTGAACATGCTGAACACGATAATGCCATCAACATATATCAAGAGATAGGTCTATAATTATCCGAAGCGAGGTTCCTCTTTTTTTTTCAAAGTCACAATGCTTATCTTTCTTGTCGCTGGAGTCCTTTATTTTGCAAGACGGATTTAAAGATTCTCTGAAGTTCTTTTAGTACAGTCCTCTTGCTTTTAGAAGTTTTAGCTTTGAGTTCTTAACCCCATTAGAGTCGTAAGCGTAACTTGAGTGTACGATACGCTTATGTGCTTGTAAGAAACATTGCTTTAAATATAGTGACACAACACACATCAATATCCTATATCAGTTCACTCTTGGATTTAAGCCTCTCCCATAGAAAATTTTGCATAGCTATCCATGGGGGAATTAGCCTTAATTCTGTCTTGATGCCTAGTTTGGTAGTCGTAGGATTTCTGTCAGCTGACCATCACTGGTCAATGGTGTTATGCTCACTCTGTCAGTCGCCGTTTTCATGAGAAGAAAGGGTTAGTCCTATCCTATTCTACCGGGGACCACATGGTAATGGCGCAAGTTGTCCTAATTAACAATGACAACATCTCCCTTGTATTTTATAATCTGAAGGCGAATTTTAGACTTCAATGAACTTATTACTAAACCATTATGAATGATAATTACCTGCACAGTAGTTTCAGTCCCGGGCGGAGATACGACGGTAGCGTATGACGTCATAGTTGGGTAGAACATGCCAAATGTGACTCCTTGCAACATTTCTATAGGCAGGACCCACCACATGTTGGTCAGGAATGAGTACAGTAAAAACCGGACACCGAAAGCAAATAATACTAAAGTCATCATGTTGCAGTGTCCAACTCTTTTAAGTATGTAACCTGGAAAGATAAATGTAATTATTAATTAGTTATAGTAAATATGGCTTCCGTTTTCGCTTTGATTCGAGATTACTTTTTTATTGAGTGGATTGCTGGATTTGTAACAAACTACTGGCCACCTGACATTCAGTGTTTTATGTCCCCACAGTAGGTCACCAACTTGCCTAACGACTGCCTTTAATTGAAAACAACCGCGACCGACAGTTTAACGTGTCCATCAAAGCACGAAAAGACTCACAATAAAACGTCAATCCTTAAATATTTTTTTTATGCACAACGTATTGGTACTTGACCTCAATCACACCTGATGTTAAGTGAAGAAGATGAGGTCGAAGGTTGAACCGTACTAACCGAAATGTGCATAGTCAACTTTATTATACAAATTTAAAAATTACCTTTAAGCTAAATCCAAGTCGGGTAACTTAAAGGAGAGCTACGAAAAATTTACTCGCATGTCCCAGGAAGGAGGGTTATGATTTATTTATTTATTTATTAGATATCAGGTATATCCAGTATATTAATCTAATTATGTTACATATAATGCATATTAATAGTGTATTATATTGTGTGTGTGTGTTATGTTTGCATAAGTATTCTGTGTGTCTCATATTTTTCGCAAATGCAAAGATAGCCTTACGACAGGGTCTTGGGATCAGCTACCTATTTCTATAAAATGCATGGTAGCGACTAAATCTGGTTTGTAGTGTGAAGATAAGGTACGAAAGAAAGAGCGGATGTATCTACTACTAGATATTACTAGACAGATTATTTGTGGCAATTATGTGTAATTAGGTTAATTTTAGATCAGTTATGTTTTTATTAATACTGTACTTCAGAGATGGGGAGCCTGGTGACTTGCCACAGAAGCAACATAGCTTAGTGCAAGCACCAATCACCACAAAAAATGTGCTACTAAATTGCTATATTCGTGTTCTATTCCTAAGACCTTATCCAGAAAGGGCGAATTCGCCGCGAAACGTTTTGCGGCAATTCATACGCGCGTTAGCGACGTACTGGATTACCAATACATCGCATCTACAAGCATCGCGCGAATTTAAAACTCGCGCGTAAATCGCGTGCAATGTGCTAGACTCTAGATACTAGAGATACCATATACGCCTTGTCGTAGCCTTATCAAATGCTCGCGCGTAGCCCTCTCTTTCTGGGCGCTACATACGTGCGTATACGCGCGAAACGAATCGCGGCGAATTCGTCCTTTCTGGACAAGGCCTAACATTTATGGTGAAAACAATAAAGAGATTATTATTACATAGAACCTATTTGTTTTACTCACCAGACACAAACATAAAAGGTATCTCTCCGCAGAATGTTTGGATGGCGCTGACTAAACCCTGAAGCGTCTTTATATACTCGGACCCTTCACAGGTCAGCTTTGATATATCCTCGAGATGCCAAAAGAGGAACTGCCAAATCAAGCCCGTACAAAGACCAACGGCTATTGTCCATAGCATAAAGACAAATGTAGGCAGGGACGACAGCAACGCTCCCACATCCGCTAAGATATTCATTGACATTTTGGTAGATTCGATCTAGAAATCAAATCGTTACGTTTTCATCTTTATTCAATAAATTAATTAAAAATCCCTATTTGCTAACTTTATAATGTTGTTATTTATATGTCAATATTTATCAATAAATTTGGGGTTATAGGTATGCAAGATGTCATTTAAAATGGAGAGGCAGTAACAGCAAAAATTGTGAAAAATATTTCTGAACAAACAAATGTAAATCACCCGAGTATTAGACGAATTCAAGTAAGACAGTCTAAATTCTAGCAAAAGGTCGAAGATAATGGCATCACTTCAACTAAATAAGTATAAAATTGTATACAACATATTAGAAACTGAACTATCTTAGAGTAAGTAATCATTTATTCACTAGAGAGAATAAACACCTGAAATACAGGTACTTATCCTACTTTGGAAGCTAAAGTTGTTGTTTGTTATATCAACACAGATTACTTACTTGTGCTGTGTGTTTCGGCACGTAAAAAGAATTGAACCAACCCGTCTCTTCCGGTGGGTGGCGCAAAGCGTGATTCTGGGCCTTTCCATCAAAAAACATCTATAGATTTGCACGTTCGCATTTCTGTATATTTCGTAATGTGTAGATTGTCTCAAGCATAAAACTCTTAATAATTGGAACATCCAAAAACTAATGTTTGGTATATCTCTGACCACCCCATTTGGGATAAAGGTCGTGACGTAATGTATGTATTACTTTGCGTTACTATGCGATCGTGCGGACTCGGGTAAACTAAACTAAAAGGTGGCCGTCCCCATATTAGGTACATTAATATGTACCTAATATGGGGACGGCCACCTTTTAGTTTAGTTTAACGGTACGGTTATAATGCATAATTGTGGTTTAAATAATTAAAATTAAATCAAGAGGTGTATGTATTACTTACTTTTATAAAGCACGACACAATAATATCGCCGATCATAAAAACGAACATGAGTATAAATGCGACTGCATAGTTTTTGTAAGCTCCGTCGCTGTACAAATCAATGAGAGTACCAGCCAACAGAGAAAATATGCCCCATCCAACTGAACCCCATAGCCTCTGTTTACCGTACTGTGATATTTTGGTACCTGAAAAGAAATTCACAGGTAAACATCCATCCCACTGTAGGGATATAGGCCTTCCCAAGTATAATGAGGAAGTATGGGCCATAGTCCACCACGCTGCCCCAATGCGGGTTGGGGGCAGGTAATATGTCTGATTAAACGCTAAAATATTTTATAGTTAACAAGTTTTCAGTCCAGATTCATTGCTTTTTTTTATTATAAATAAAAACTGTTTTATGGAAAAATTGAATATACACAATCACGTGTTCGATGGATTCGGACTAATAAATTACAACCTGGTACTGTATTTATATGCAGTACAGCAGGTTGCATTGCAGGTACAGGATATTGGTTATCCAATATCCAGCAGTAGGTGGAGGTGGGCTGTGCTTGATGATGATGATGATTGCATATTGGACTTAACTACACCAGATGAAGAACCATTTTTGTGAGTGTTACGGACGCACGATCTCCTGATTATTCCGGTAGACACTGAAGCAAAGTGCAGCGCCTTATCTAGTTAGACTCTAGTCCACAAAATACAATGGTATTGGTTAATTTTTAATTAAAAAAATATAATCTCCACCGACAAGAGCATGGCTCTTAAATCAGATGATGATGATTTAAATATCATGTGAAAACAACATTTTTGATAATCAGCAATTTTGATACAGGTTATTATAAAATTAATAACTATCGGAATGACATAAACGCTTGGAGTACTTCGAGCAGCTCCCAAATTATAAATTATATTATTGGTTATATACTTTTCATGGCTTATTATTACTTTTTATTCCGGTCACTCCGGAATTCTATGGGGGAGGTCTATGGATGATGATGATATTTTTCATTTAAAAAAAGGACAATGATCCCAAGGGTTTGTGCCGCTTCTTTTACCACAGATGATTTCCTTTTCCAAAGTGGTAGTAGCTTGGACGTGCTGACAGATAAATTCAATAAGCCCTGTTATTATTTCCAATAGATTTAAATTCATATTCAACAAATTATGTCAAGTATCTTAAATTCAAATAAATTGAAGTTGGTTAAATAATCCAATTTCGATAAATTTACTTTTGGATTATTTGTCAATAAATTCTAGTTTATCACAGAATATTTCACTGATAGAGGAATTAGTGTATACATTCACCTCCTCGTTAATTGGAAAAGCATTATATAGTGGTAATAAGACTAAAACCATTTAATTCAGGACATGGCCAGCACTTTTACAAGCGTAGCAACTTGATCATCTACTTTCATCATCAGCCCGTAAATATCCGAATGCAGGGCATAGTCCACCACGCTGGCCCAGTGCGGGTTGGGGACTTCACATGCCTTCGAATTTTTATTTCTAGTTTCCTCACGATGTTTTCCTTCACCGTTTAGGCAGTCGGATAAATGCACATAAGTAATTAAATTTAAAAACAATGGCCTGCCTGGAAATCAAACCCTTACCTCCCAAATTGGGAGACCGCGTCTTAACCGCTGAGCCACCGACGTTCGTTCTGATCATCTACTTTAGATGGAGACTAATTTTTACAACATACAGGCTACGAAGGAATACTTCGTAGTATCGTAACATATCTAGTTACTATTGATTTTAGCTACACTTCAAGACTATCGACAAACAGGCTTGCGGATAGGTCAATAAGTGGCCATCAACACACCAACCACAGGACGTTCACTGTTGAATAAAGCCAGATATAGATTTCCAGAGTGGCCGGTTGGAAGCGGCTAGCATCCAGCGACTTCCAGCGATGTGGGTGCACCTACGCTGTAGGCATGTGGTTTCCAGTAGAGCATAGAACCAACCTATTTCCTCGTCTCGTATAAGGCGACAAAGAGAACGAAGGAAGTCTTTTAACACCTTGGTCCAGAGCTGGGCAGCAGCGTAACTGGCCTAAAGCCGTCAGTCCGCGATCGCCAACCGGTTTGCCTACGGCGATTGAGGTAAATCGCCCATGAAAGATGGCAACTAAAAAATTAAACCTCAATTTTATTACGTTTCAGTGACTTACCAAGGAGACTGAAGCAGATAGCATCGGCAAACGTAACGACTACAGCTTGACCAATCCAGCTTATTATCATCATCAGAAAGAACAGCCAAAACTGCGTCGTGTACTGAGAGGCTTCTGTATTGTGACTATCTGTTGCCTCTTGAAATATTTCGTTTACCTATTAAAAAGTAGACACGAGATAAGTATGATTATTGTTTAGTCCACGGCGGCGTAATACTACCAATGTTAACGGCCGTGTTACCGGAATACAATATAGGTAAGCATAATTCATTAGTAATAGTTTAAGAACGACGGTCAAATGCGAATATAGGACTCGTGCCCAGAGTGTCATACTTAACATACTTTTTGCACTGACAAACACCATTCGCGACCATACCTAAACGATGCTATTAATAAAAACAGCGAAATTAGAAATTACTGATAATCCGAATTTTATAACCTTTATAGAATTTGATGATCAGCCACTGTACCAGTTAGTACAGTTATTCTAAGAACACTAAGTTATAAACTTGAAGCTCTCTAATAATTTAGTCCTTAGAGTTAGCTTAGAAAGCTACTTCATCTCTATCGCAGTCATCTGAAATCAGCATGATTAAGCTCCCTGTTTCCACTTTACCGCATTTTGATAAACCGCAATTATTTTCTTCAACTTCATCATTCTAATAGCTCTAACCTATATACCTCCTTCACATTAACTATAGCGAAAATTTATTTATTTAAAAACAGTAACAAATAAAGGGATGGAATTTAACTATAGTTATACAAAGAGATGAATTAGGAATAAGATGTACATACTATATTATTATCACAGCTTATTTTACAAGATGTGTGGAAAAGGCTGGCTTCCATCTGGTATTGAGCTTTCTCTATACAAATTGGGTAATGAGTTGAACCTGTAAAAGAAAAAGAAGCAATATCAAAAATAATATTCCGATTTATGAACGGTCAAACTAAACTAACTTTGACAGCGCCAATTATAACAGAGTCCTTTTCTTTCCATTGAGGCTTAGGTCAACGTTCTTGTCTTAACAAGAACAATGGTGTCGATTCGGATGTACACCGACTAAACTAAAACCAATTTTAGAGTAGTACTGTCTGTTTCTCCCTGGAACATTACGATGCGAAGGCACCACTCGAAAACTGGTTTTAGTTTAGTTTAGTTGGTGTACATCCGAATCGACACCAATATAGTTTTATCAACGTTTGGTTTTGTAGGCGAACAAATGTAGTTCAATATGCATGCATTCAAGTAAATTATATGGGAATACCGATAAAGCTGCTTTCTTACAGGACTTAGAGGTGCATTATTGAGCAGGGAATCAAATTATCAATCCCGAAAACTGCCTGGAGCCTGCGTCCTTCTACTTTGGGGTTCCTTTTCACACATATGGGCCACCTGATATGAAGTCACCAGAGGATCTGCCGCATGTGTTGCCGACATTGGAGGGCTCTTCTCGCTTACGTCTTGAAAGATCTCATGTCGTTGCTTTGAGGGAAATGTCGGAGGGCAGTTCATTCCAAAACTTACACGTACCAGTACGCACAAGCTAAGGCGAACTAAGCCCCAGTGGTTGAACACCATTTATACACAAACCAACTGAATCGACTTTGCAAGAACACTAGTCAATCTTTTTATGTTATATTTGTTAACCAAAATGAACCATAAAAATCAATGTTTATAACTAGCTTTACGTATTACTGTATCGCGAGTCTATGTCCTATTTCGGGTCCCAGGCTGACTATCTGCGTCATTTCAGTATAATCAGTTCAGCGGTTTAGGCGTGAAGCTGAGAGGATTATATAAGAGAGCCCAGGAAAATTTTAAAAAAAGCTGTTAATCCATGTACAGTTCTAAAATACACGATTCAATTGTGTATAAGGTCAAACTTTACCCAATTGTGTTTAAAACAAGACAGTTAACTAACCATCAGGCAGCTCGATGTGATTTAGCTGCATATAGACGCATTCGTGTTCGGATATAGCAGTCGAAAGAAGTACGGTGCCCGTGAAAGAGAGGTTTGCTGGAAATGCTTCGTCCGCTTTCGTCTTCGGCTGGCAAGTATTCGCAGCGTCGGCTTGCCAACCATCGCATATCTCCATTAGCCGCCATGGGGACGTTCCATCGAGATCACATGACGCCTGAAATAAGATACAACATCACATAATAACTCCTTTATTTGTAAATATGCCAGATACTGAGGGTTGTATCATTACGTACATTATTACCTCCATCAAATATATTTAATAGAATAGGTAACTGCCAAATAAAAGCGTTATTTAAAGTATCCGACGTCATACAATCCATTAGCTGCGATACTAACTTACCGTTACGATTTTTGAACATGTTTTACATTTTATCTACACTGGTATTAATACAAAAACGACACGAATAAGTAATACTCAAAGAGACATCTAAATTTTCCCGTATCGCTACATTTTGAGGAAACTTGTGCGATTTGTTAATTTATAGCATCTCGTTATTTACTGATTATTGTCGATATTGTTAAATTGACAATAACTTTATTTCATTCAAAGCGCAAGATATCTTTGGATCTTTCATTTGCAAATGGGCCTTACTCAACCTTCACTGAACGTGAGATCACTCTTAACGGCCTTAAAGAACATTTTCGTCGTTTAGTAGATATACAACCGATCATGTTTATTAAAATCCTAAGGGCGAATTATTTTGTTCCCAAAATTGTTGTATAGATGAATGTAGATGTTGTTATGTAAATCAAGTAGACATCTAACAACCTAATATATTTACGTAAACACACGCATTTAAAACTGGTTAGTCCTTCACACACACACATCAACAGCGTAAAAGTCCACTACAGGATATAAGGATTGACTTGCATCGGTTTCCATGGGAGGGTTGGCCATATCCACCATGCTGAGTAGGCGGGTTGGCGATTGCCGATTTTGTCGGAGCTCCGCACCAAGAGACACGGCCAACCTTACTTACCCTTAAAGTTAGATAACTAGCTCCTTGATCTCCATTTAATAAATTCACAGAATGCAAAATGGCAAAATGAAAAAAGTATTGAGGCATACCTTACATTCACTGGTCTGCGGCTCTTTAGCAAGTTCCGTGAATTTGCTAGTATCGTTTGGACATAACCTGTAGTTTAGGTAGTCGTTCACGCAAGTCATGTTAGCTTTGGAGCCGCCGATTGCGGTAGACAGCTTCAGATTGCCGCAGTCCAAGGAGCAGGGCTCGTTGACGTCGACGAAACCACTGCCGATGCGACACCGAGGAGTGTATGAATACCCTTGAGAGAAACGTAAATTTAAAGGTGTATGTCGTCTGTCATTTTGTTTGTAGATATCAAAAATATCCCTTTCCTTTCGTTCAGTTCCCTGATCTTCCTGACCATAAATATATTTCCCCAAAAATGCGATGGATTTGTAGATTTATGTGATAAGGACACCTAACCGGATTCATCAATATTTTCTGGAGATATGTATTACCCTAGTTTAAAATAATTCCATTCCAATCGTCCATCTTGCTCCATTGCGTGCATTTTTGCATAAGTCTATATCGCTCATTCCGCTTCTCGCGCACTCAAAAACTTAGGAATTTCCTTTTTAATGCGAAAATAATGCATATTTCAGAAATGTAAAACATATAATTTTAGACACATTTTAAACACATTATATTTAGTTTAATTATCACTCAAAGGTTCGTGGTTCTATCCGTTTATTGTTATTCTCAGATATAACTTTAGATTTTTTTCAATCGAGTTTTCAAGGAATCGTGTTTTCGGAACATATGATCAATAGTATTAGTACTGTTTTTTTATTATTTAATTAAGACAAAATCGATGATTCACGCATTGTTGATAAACCTAGGCTTGTCCTAAGCCAAGTGAGGTCTAGTCGACCCTTAAGGGGCAAAAATACTGAAGGTTATGCAAAATACTAGTAACCGGTAACCAAAATTATAGATGTGTACTAGTCGTTGTGAGTGAAACATGTTCTAAATTTTTGAAAACATTATAACCCTGAGCACTATTGCGTAACATAAATATAATTCATATGTATAATTAGGTAATTATACATTCACTTATCAGCGATCAGTCGAGCGAACTCTACAAAGGCAAATAGCAGGAGAACGAAATCAGTCCGCCTGGCATCAGCAACACGATCGCGAGTACAAAACGCAAAACGATTTATGATTGAAGTACCAGTTGGATCATTGTTCAAGTTCCATAGAAGTCTGTGGAACTTTTATACACGACTATCTTATGTGTAGAATTGGTAAAACTCTAATTCAATCGTGGTCGTAAACTTTCGATCACAGGAAAAACTAGATACAGCATTATTGAAAAGAATTGGGTTGGAGTGCGTTCCGAAGATCTAAACGCATGATTCAGAATGCCTTTCATGTTCCATACGCAACACACGTACCTACCTAATGTCTGGTCTTTTGGGAGAGCATTACGTTCAAAAAGCGAGTTTAAAAAATTTACGAGAAGATAGCCATACTGAAATTAGAATAAGCCACATACTTAATTCGTAGTCGCAGGCGGGCTGGCTTCAGTAACTAGACATAAATATGTGTCTATACAGGGTGAATTTGAATTCGTGTAATTCCCATTAACTGGTGATTCCACTCTTGATTACGAACAACTTTTCCCATGGAACTATAGTCAAAATTTTCGATTACCCATACAAAGTAAACAATTCTGAATCCACCTTTAGTATAGAAGACCAACAATGTTCGACTGCTAACCTCATTCTTAATTACGAAAAACTTTCAACTAGGAACCTTAGCTGAATTCAGCCGAAATTTGTTGGACTTCCTTATTAGGTGGTTTCAGAATAGTTTACTTTGTATGGGTAATCGAACGTTTTTTGATCCTTGGGGAAAGTTGTTCGTGATCAGGTGTGGAGTCACCAGTAAACAGGAATTACATTAATTAAATTTCACCCTGTATGGAAGTAAATAAAAATAATAGAATATCCCAACTAATATTATAAATGCGAAACTTTGTGTATGTCTAATGAAATATAATAAGAAATATCTTTGTACATCCAATCCTATAAATGCGAAAGTTTATTTATGTGTGTATGTCTGTTACATATAGGCAATTTTTTTTGCTGAACCGATGTTGATAAAATCTTCTACGCGGACGAAGTCGCGGGCGGAAAGAAGTAATGAATAACCATTAAGAATAATTCTTACAATTACTGATGACGTCAATCACGTAATTATAATGTTAACGAAGCTCATCTACAATAAACTTATTGAGTGGGCGCAAAAGGCCGGAAATTAACAATAACAATAGTCATTTGTGGAGCGATCAAATGTAATTGCCCACCGAAACAAACATTGATTTAATACCACTGTCTGACGACAGACTATAATGCAAGACATGATGGTAACCAGACGTATATTTTAAAACAGATACCCTACTGTTCAGCAAGCCGAGTATCTACAGTAAACTTTCATCGATCGGGACACGCGACCTACTCGTATATGTTGATACATATGCAGCTTTGGAACAGTCAAACCCGCCATTATCAATTTCAGCGATAATTCTTATCAACGGTTAACTATATCAAACAGTAATACAAATATTATTTTCGAATCTGAATTCAGGTATTCTAAATTATTACTGCTTTGTTAACTTGTTATAATATAACTATAGTTGTATGTGCGAGTAGCATAACATTATATGACTCTAAAAGAATGTCTCTCAGCAGTTATTTGAAAATATCCATATAAGATGTATCAAATAATATATGAATATTATTTTAAAGTACACATGGCGCACTCACTTTTCTTTGTCGGGTGGGAGGGGTAATTGATGCCACAATTTTAGTGTGCCTCGGAGGCCTACCCGGGACGGCTTGAAACCTTCGACATGACATGTCGTCCCTGGATTACCACAAATCCGCCAGAACGCACAGCGCCCCCGTAGTGGATTATGGCCCATATCCTCTTAGTGAGAAGTGTGCCTCACCAGTGACGTCCGTTACGCCGGAATCCTCATAGTGGAAATTTACTTTTGAACAAGCACTAGCTTAAAAACATGCAAGATCATGTAAGAAAACATCTTTGACTTTGACTATTTTGATAGTGTAAAATAAATGTCGCGAACTTTATCTGAAACGGTTAGTCAGAGATATCCCAAACACTAATGTTTGGGATATCTCTGACTCTAGCCCAAAAATTGTGCCTAAACAGGGCCTCCGAATTTTATAAGTCCCTTAAATTGTACTCCAAAAACAACAAAGTTATTTAAGTGTTTTTTTTGTAAGACGTCGGTCAGTCTTCAATTTCGTCTCGGTAATGTTTAAATTTAATATAAACATCCAATGACTTTTTGCATTTCAGTAATTAATACAAATACAACTTACCATCCAAAGTAACATTATTTGAAGCTATGTAGACACACTTGTCATCTCTGAAAGTGACATTATTGACATACGACTGATACTGTAATTGGTTTGTATTGCTGTAACAGTACTGCGGTATGTGCCAGTGTATGCATACTGTTTCCCACATTTTCGGTGAGGACATGTCACAATTCATCTAGAATAACGTTATTTATCTTTAAATTTTATGTCATAATGCATATATATATATTGATTGAATAATATATGGCTAAGATTCGAACGAGAGATGTATTGAGTGATTTTGCCATATTTACCTCACATGACGTTGACATGTTTTGGTTGCCGAGTATATTGACTTTGCATTCGTCTATTACACCCGCGTTCTGGAAACAACTTCTCAGCACAGTAGCACCATTGCCGCAATCCAATTCAACTGATAAACTTGGTCTATCGCCAGGTATAAAATATATAGCGGTGAAACTTAATATTGTTATTACTTGAAAAAATATAAATAATGACTTTTGTATCTTGAACCTGGAAAATAAAGTAAATCAATCAGCTGTACAAAGGAGATTTTGTTTTATCCGACTGTGCAGAAGAGGGTTATTTGGGGTGAGTGTATGCAAGTGGGTCTGTTTCTCTGACAGCTAGGAGCCTAAACGGATCAATAGATTTTAATGCAATCAGGGGGCGCCTTTGGACATTAGATATTTATCTAAAATATGTAAAGCAATTGTTAAAATAAATGGCAAAACAACCAACTTCAGTAGGGTTACACTCTCTATCTCCGGAGTGCATCATCAGATCTTAACCAAAATATGGGACCACGCTGGTGATAAACCCTAAACAAAAAATATGAGTGAACATACATAAAAATATTACACACAGATGAATACCCAGTTATAAATTAATTTTTACAAGTCAGTGCATACGAAATATTATGCTTCCACAAAATTAGATTAACACTCTCGCGGACACTGAACACCTATAGACGTAATAACAATAACACCTCTATGGTGTCTGGTTCACTGTCCGTGAAAGTGTTAATTAATGTTTATTGTCATGTCAAAACCACGATCCAGCCGTGTATTGACGTGTTAGATAAAGTTATGTATGTCACGATATAATACACACAGTGGATAGTCGCGTGAAATCAAAGACAAAATTTTACATTTTTAAAGCTACGTATTATTTTACTCTTTGAGCTACTGCATGATCACTGGCACTCCACATGTTCAACAAGTATCACCATTATTTAATTAAAGGGGGGTAGGGACTCAAAATATCTCAAGTGATAACTCAAGTTCGATCTCAATCTTGATATCAAGCGATATTAACATAGGCCCAAGTTTAGGCCAAGGCTAAAATTTTACAATAGTATTTTTTGTACTTTTAATGTTTTATATGTTTCTAAAATCGTACATAGGCGATTAACATTCATTATTCGGAGATATGGAGAGCTGATATTGGACAAAAGTGCCACATACGAGAAATCGAACGATGTGTTTTTTTTCCGAGAGTGCTAATACCTTGACCTTAAAAGACTTCATAGAAATTTTATGCTCCTTCTTATCAGTAAGAGGATCAAATAGGAAGTAAGTCAGTTTTTGTGTGAATGGCGTTGTACTCGATGACTATACACTTTTGAAAACTTCAACTTTGCTGAACATCATCGTGTCCAATTGGGCGATTCTCATCGCATTCCATTTTGCCCAAACCGCCACACTGCCAAACCGCCTACCCAGACCACAAAAACGCAATTTTATAAAGCTCCACACCAAAGACGCTGTAGTACAAGACTGGTATTTGCTGTATGGTCATGACGTTGAAGTCATCATTACAGCTTCGGAAATATTTCACTTCCTACAGGGCAAGTCAAGGTGACTTTATATGGGAACTCAATCAATGATAATTTGCACTGATACATCAAACATAAGTCGTGTGAGTTTTCAGTAAATGCCTATTAAACTGCTTGAGCCATAGTGGTTATGCATGGTATAGATGCTAGCATGTGTTCATGTTAGCATTGTGAGCATAACAGCAAATTTTCCCATGAAATTTTAATTCTAATGACACCACGGAAGAGCATATGTCCAGGATTGGCTTTCTAAAGTAGTTGATGTGATATGGTAATTATAATTATTATTATCTGCTTCAAAGACAAGGTCCATTCATTATTAACTACTGTAACTCATGCCTTTGTATTAAGCATAGAGGCACAATTCGGCTTTGATCTAAATAATGTTACATAAAATGATAACATAAATGAGATTAAGATAAGCAATAGATAACATAAGTAATATATAGGATTAATACCATAAAATATGAAAGAGCCATTACAAATGGAGGTTGATTTATTATAATTCAGATTCCATTTCAATGCTGTAGCATTTCTAAACTTGTTAGGGTTCACACATACACACATCAGCAGCCTATTAAATTCCGCTACTGGACCAAAACCTCTCCAAGAATTACATTCTGTGGGAGGATTTGGCCTACCAGGCCTGCTGCGTAGACTGTTTGACGGTTGCATATTTTTTAGGCGCTTGCACCAATGACGCAGCTACCCATCAATAGTACTGATATGCTGTTAAGCTCACATTGGACCTCTTAGTTGCCTTTTATACAGAAAGAAACAGTTGCTCCTATAATTTGCCATGCAATGCCATGTTAGGGTTCTATCAGTATTGATCATGCGCTGGAGTTATCAATATGTACGGAAATTAATATAATGATTTCAACATACCTGTCAGCTATTACACCAAATAATGGTTTGGCTATAAGTCCAAATAGGGGCAGTACTGTGTAGATTAAACCAACTGTTGTTGGTGAGAACCCTAATTGTCTTGCATATGTTGATAAATAGGGAACCAATGGTGCAGTACCTACAAATATCAAATTACATGTTCAGATAACGGAATGTACAGAATATTAGAATAACCAGATGATATTTCAACAAACAGACAGCACAATGACAGACTATCAATAAAAAATTCAACTACTTAAATGTATAATCATCATCAGTCTTTGTTACTTTAGTTCACTTCATCACTGTTCGGCAATTTCTAAATCAGTACCCACTGCTGAACTAGGTCAGGAGCCCTATACTTAAGGCAACCAAATGTCCCGGATTCTGTGGGACTGTCCCAATATTGTTGTTGTAATTCTGCACTGGAATCATTCATAAAATAGTCCCGCAAAACGTCTAATGCGACCCAGACGTCCTACATCCTAGCCTTGTTTATTTATTGAAAAAATTCACCCTTGATGATAGTATGATTTTAAAAATCCATATTTCTTTAAAACTGGTGTATGTTATTTCGTGAATTTAAGGCAACCATTCCTACGTCCATTTGCTTGTGACCCCCACAAAAAAAATGCGCAAATGGTCAAATGTCCACCATTGACTTTGAGCCTTATCTATACTTAATAAGCAGGAGGTAGCTGGAGTTGACGGTTCACAGCCATGAATTATACTGATATGACGTAATAATAAATTATGATTTAACTAACATACTCGTGGTGCATTCATTATTTGTTTTCGATTAGCAAAGTTAAGCAATGTCGGGGGCGGGCAGTGACCACTCCAGTAACATTTTAATTTGAGTGTTTTCATGCTCCGGAAGCCACGTTAAATATTCGGTCCAAGTTATTTTCAATTGAAGGCAGTAGTTAAATCAAGTCAGTGGATTACAGGGGCAGCTTCAAAACATCGACTGTCGGGTGGACACTGGTCTGACACAAATCCACCAATCTGGATTGGGCGTACGTGGTGGTTACAAATTTGAAGAGTTTCGTATTTTTATTTTTTTTAATCTTGTTTTTATTTGAGGCTTTTGTACACCCTGGGTGACTATACCAGCCTCATTGATACATGCGCCTTTTTAAACCTCACTCTCTTTTTGCAATGGACAATCCAACAAATTTATACAGACTGACAGCACTCCAACAGAGCATATCAGCCAGAAGAGCATTCATAAATCAGCCAGGATGCTTATTAAGGGGCGGGCGGACATTGTGACATACATGTTGTTTTGCTTAATGGGCCAAAGTTATATAACTAACTAGTCATATTCTTAACTAACACTAATCTATTATAGGATATCCATTTCATCCTTGTTCAATCTTGAACATAATTAACAGTGTTGGCAATTATTAGGACTTTTTCACCGAGATAACTTGGAAGATTTTATGTAGCACTTGTTTAGCATTATGACCCAGTAAATAGAGAATGCTGTTATGGATAGGTGTAGTCAAATGATGGTAATATTTAAAAGTTAAGTACTCACCGGCATTGAAGAGGAAAAAGTGCCCTTTTATTGGCAATAGTTTCTTGTTTATTTTCATTTTGGCCAGCATTTGTTACAAATTCTGCAAGCATAAATACATAATTTATGTTCAAAGCTGAGTTTCAAAGAAATAAAGGAATGTTTGTAAAAACTAAGTGCAGACAAATAGGTTAATATTGTGGATTATACAGGGCGTCCCACGGCTATGCCACATGGAGGAAAAGTACCTTGAATTTTGTAGATGGAACATTTTACTGAAAAAAGACATTATTTTAATTTAAAAAACAATTTAAACTGCATTCATAGATTTTTAAATAAGTACATGGTTGAACCGGGAATCGAACCATTTATTTATAAAAAAAAATTACCATGTAGCTTTATCATACCGATCGAAAGGCTTCATCATAAGGATTATTTTTTGCTAAATAACATATTGTCAGAAATAAAAGGAAGACCATGAATTTTAACATTAGATGTTCAATTTTGTTCAGAAAAATGAAAAGCTGACATTGCCGTAAGGACATACAACTGACATTATCATTACTAATACTAATTACCCACTCGAGAAGTATGCATCATTTCCCTATTATAATTTAAGTTCATGATAAAATGATAAAGAGATACGTAATTAGTAAGTATGACTATCTCAATGAACATTTTCTTTCCTGGATCGGGACAAATGGACGAAAAAATGGCCGCCGAGATCCCCAGATCTAACCCCGTTAGATTTTTTTTATGGGGTTATGTAAAAAATTTACTTTACAAGAACCAGTGTCAAAGTGTCCACGAGCTACAAACTGAACTTCGACGTATTATTCTAAATATCCACCACAACATGATCAAAAAATCGACAGGGAGCGAAATAATCAACAGAGTGCGACTTTGTATTGAACAGGATGGGACTCATTTTGAGCATTTGATAAATTTGATTAATTTTGTATTAAAAATGTTAAAATTCATGGTCTTCCTTTTATTTCTGACACTATGTTATTTAGCAAAAAATTATCCTTATGATGAAGCCTTTCGATCGGTATGATAAAGTTACATGGTAATTTTTTTTTTATAAATAAAGGGTTCGATTCCCGGTTCAACCATGTACTTATTTAAAAATCTATGAATGCAGTTTAAATTGTTTTTTAAATTAAAATAATGTCTTCTTTCAGTAAAATGTTCCATCTACAAAATTCAAGGTACTTTCCCTCCATGTGGCATAGCCGTGGGACGCCCTGTATATAAGTTTCTCGTGGCACAGTTAAGGAAAAATAAAGTTAAAAATGTCATACCTACTATTCTAGGCTAGTTTTAAAAAGGGAATAATATATTAAGTTCTCACAATATAGCAAATACATCAAATTGCAATTAAAAACTTAAAAAGAAATTCACACACACTTTTAAACTTCTTGAAAACTTAAAAAGAAACTTGTGTTGATTCACATGGGGAACTAACTAACCATAAAATATGTACGAAATGTTTTTTTAAACTGTCTGGGAGGTTTTTGATAACGGCTGCTGCTTTAAGAATTTGTCTGACAACCGGTCAAATAAATCACGATTTTAGAACTTTGTATCGAGAAACAAAAATTAACATCCTATATTATTATGACTGACGATCGCTTCACGCTTCACGTCTTGCAATTGCACGTGTATGTGTGTGTTTCATTCGGCGGACTTTCAGTAACAAGGACAGCACATGAGCACAGGCGGGTAAGTAGGAGGAGAGAAAGGGAGAGTTGCTATCCAGCGAGATGCCAGTCCTCATGGTGTTACCATACCAGTTCTCATTCCGGGTAGCATTAGTCGCGCGCGCAATCAGTGTAGGTCAAAGAATTATTTGAAAAAGATAAGAATTAAAGAATTATTAGGTACATAGAAAGTTTAGCTGGTAGGTTGTTCCAATCCAACTCCAACTCTGAACACCTTTTAGCTTCTGTTTTTTGTTCATCGCGTGGTGTCCTATTATTTCTGGAAGGTTTCCATACTACTTCCGGAATACTTTTAGTTTCATTTCTATTTCAACTATCTTCTTCTTCTTATTTTTGAGGATGGCAACCAGTCAACCTCCTTGTCGAGGGACATTACTGCCACTTTCGAGTGAAAATTTTTATTTATCTTATTTCTTCAGTTTATAGGTCAGTCTCAATCAAAACAAGTAATTCGTCGTATACAGAGTCTAGTCACGGTCAAGTCATTCTTCAGTAAAGTGGCAGAATGCTTTACAAAAGATTTTGGCGGCTTCTTGTGGGAACCCGAAAGCTCCGTTACGCACTTTAATTTACACTTCCCTTCACCTGTACACCAACACTAACGTTTGCCGCACAATATTCTGCCATTATTAAGCTTCAAAAGTTAGAATGCACAAATTTTAAGACTTATAAAGAAAAATGCTACTTCACTCGCCGAGTTCCCGCCAAAAAGCCATTCAACTATCTGGTATCTACAACAGAAGCATATAGTTGCTTACTGTGGAACTAGATGGCGCTGTGTGTATGTCTAAGCATATTTATATTTATTTATATTCTATCATCCTACCAAATCAGTTGGAATTATAGAGTACGAACGCGGCAACATCGTCGACGATGGTATACGCTATGATTGGTCAAATAATATACAATCTGAGGTGCGTTCACGAGCATTAATCACAAGGTATTAGTGTTCTGTGACTTCACGACTTCCTTCGGGAGGCGTGTGGTTGTTTAGTGGGTTTTCAACTCAGTCGAAGGTTAGAGTGTATTCCAACAATCGATTTAAATAGTTAAAACGTTGTAACCGAATGGCACACCCCAAGATTCGGAACAGTTGAGTTGTGTCCATCCGAACGTCATTAGGTACCTATACCAAACAATTATAAGAAACAATTAAAAAAATTCTACTACTACCATTACAAAGAGCATTAAAAATTATAAAATATACAGTGTGGAAATTAAACTCAGGCCCTGGAGGGAAACTACTTTAAATCCTTAAGCTAGCTCATTTTATTTAAAGGAGACATTCCTTTATTTTTAAAAAGAAACAAATCTGCATTAAAAGATTTTTTAAAACTCGCTTGCTTCGCCCGGGACTCGAACCGACTAAAATTTAAAAAAATAAACACTCTTTATTTTATTGTACTAATCGGTAGTATTAATATTCAGGATAAAGTTTCTCTAACAAACATTTGGTCTTAAAAATAAAAATAATCGTTAAATCTAACATCAACTTTATTTTACTATCCATTTTGTAACACTTAAATTATTTAACTGATAAATTGTTCGAAATGAGCCCCGTCGTTCCGGCTACACAACATTAGTCGCCGTTGAAATTCATTTCTTGTAGCCTTCAGCAAAGTGTTGTGGTGTATGCCCCTAATAACATTTTCTACCGCAATCCTTAGCTCTTGAACGGTTTCATAGCAAGTTTCATAAACAACATTTTTTACATGACCCCATAAAAAGAAGTCCATGGGCGTCAGGTCTGGACTTCTTGCAGGCCATCTAATCGTACCGTTTGTACCTATCCAGGCACTGAAATTTTCATTAAGGTATGCCCTGGCAATTCTGCTGTTGTGGGCAGGTGCACCATCTTGTTGAAAAATGATATTATTTCGTTCCTCTTCTGGCAGAAGGTTTAATTGATTTTGTAAAAGCTCTAATATTTCAATGTATTTTGCTGCATTCAGATGTCCTTCGTAAATGTGCACCAAAACAACCTTGTTACTTTTGATTCCACACCAAACATTAAACGAAAATCTGACCTGGTTGTTCGTTTCACGGACACGGAATGGATTTTGACGAGACCAATAATGATTGTTATGTCTGTTATACATTCCATTATTACTAAAATTTGTTTCGTCAGACCATACAATACAGTCCAAGAAATTTGGGTTGCGGGCTATTTCTGTTCGAATATTTTCACAAAACTGTAATCTCCTGTCACTATCTCCGGGATGTAGTTTCTGCACCAATCGCCCATCACGATAACATTTGTATTTGTATTTTTTCAGAACTTTAAGTATACTAGTATGGTTGATGCCTATCTCTTGAACAGCTTCCCTGCTTGAAGCTTTCGGGTAACACTCGAAGTATGTCAAAATGTTTAACTCAACATCGCTATAGTCCAAATTTTGTTGCTGTGGGCGTCCAGTCTTCTTTTTAAAACTTCCAACGGTCAGTAAATTATTCACAATTCGAGACAAAACCTTTCTAGATGGTAGTTCTCTGTCTGGATACTTCTCGCGATACCACTGTAGAGCTAAATCGTAGCTCTTGTTGCAAACAAAGTAAGCTTCTAATAAATCGAATTGTTCTTGATACGCCATTATGAGATAATTTAATTACGTAAGGGAAGCAACACTACTTAAATAAAATCTGTTGATAAAAATCGTTCGAATTTTAAAATTATTGTCCCGCCTTGCAAACAAAGTCAAACGTTCCATTTTTAAACTTCTCCACTGAACGCCTCGGATCATGTAAGAAGGAAATGTGCATAGAGGTATTACCACCATTGAACAATTTTCTTATCGATGATTTCAACAAGGTACTTAACGATAAATTAGCAAGCGTGTACTTCATACGAAGTCTTTGAGTGTTGGAGAAATAACAGAACTGTTACGTGTCTTTTACTTGTTAAAAGTGAACAGTAACCAAATATTTTTTAGAGAAACTTTATCCTGAATATTAATACTACCGAGTAGTATAATAAAATAAGGAGTGTTTATTTTTTAAATTTTAGTTGGTTCGAGTCCCGGGCGAAGCAAGCGAGTTTTAAAAAATCTTTTAATGCAGATTTGTTTCTTTTTAAAAATAAAGGAATGTCTCCTTTAAGTAAAATGAGCTAGCTTAAGGATTTAAAGTAGTTTCCCTCCAGGGCCTGAGTTTAATTTCCACACTGTATAGTATGACAATAATCGTCGTTCTTTGTAAATAATATTTTCATTGTAAACAATTAAAAATACAATAATAAGAAAAATTTACATTCTATTATTATTGCACGAAAATATAGGAATTTTTTATAACGTTATTAGACTAACAGCATCTCTGTCTGTGTCATGGAGAAGGGCGTGCAACGCTCTCTGTCACTCTCCGCGCTTGCGCTCAAAACTTCACATCTAAAATCACAGCAACCGTGCATGTGACAAACTTTTACTGAGGCAACCTTATACTGTTAGAAAGAGAATAAAATAACGTTTAATTAAAAAAAAAAAACAATTAAATAACTGATGAGGGTATACAGGGCGTCCCAAAGTTATGGGACATGAAGGGGAAGTACCTTAAATATCGTAGATAGTGAATTTTGCTCAAAGAAGACTTTATGTTATTTTTAAAAGTTAGTAATTCTGCATTCATAGATTTTCTAAAAATTATTTGCTTCGGCTGGGAATCGAACCGACTCAAATGTGAAAAAAAAAACACCCTACTTTTATGATGCCAATCGAAAGAATAGCTAAAAAATAATAACTCTGCCTAAGTAACATAGTATTTTAAAAGAAAGGAACAACGTGAAATTAATCATTTTAATCAAATAAAAAACATACATGAAACTAATTTAAGAACAACATTTAAAAATATCACTTCTTTTTAAAATATCTTAAAAAGTATGCATTCAAACAAACGCTGTCATAAACTGTTCCATTTTCAAATTATAAATTATTTATTTTTGTTTTTAATTTGCCTTCTGTCTAGCTTACAGAGGACGTATTGAAATACAAGTTTTATCATTTCATCTACACGTGCACTTATAATAAGGAAAACTATGTTAGTACCTATTTTATGAAGTGGGTACTTATTTACGAATAATCAATGCTATCTTTGGAATGATAATATCGCTACTTTTCGAACGTCGTCGGCAATAAATAACTTTCTTGAAATTTGACTCAATCATTTTATGTTGTTCCTTTCTTTTAAAATACTATGTTACTTAGGCAGAGTTATTTTTTTTTTTTTTTTGGTTTCATTCTCTCCGTTAGGAGAAGGCAAAGGGATCTAGCCCATAACAGCCATGTCTTATTTCTCTTATTTCTTCAGTTTGTAAGTCAGTCTCAGTCAAAACAAGTAATTCGTCGTATACTTGGCGTATACAGAGTCTAGTCACGGTCAAGTCATTCTTCAGTAAAGTGGCAGAATGCTTTACAAAAGATTTTGGCGGCTTCTTGTGGGAACCCGAAAGCTCCGTTACGCACTTTAATTTACACTTCCCTTCACTTGTACACTATCACTAACGTTTGATGCACAATATTCTGCCATTATTAAGCTTCAAAAGTTAAAATGCACAAATTATAAGACTTATAAAGAAAAATGCTACTTCACTCGCCGAGTTCCCGCCAAAAAGCCTAGGCAGAGTTATTATTTTTTAGCTATTCTTTCGATTGGCATCATAAAAGTAGGGTGTTTTTTTTTTCACATTTAAGTCGGTTCGATTCCCAGCCGAAGCAAGTAATTTTTAGAAAATCTATGAATGCAGAATTACTAACTTTTAAAAATAACATAAAGTCTTCTTTGAGCAAAATTCACTATCTACAATATTTAAGGTACTTCCCCTTCATGTCCCATAACTTTGGGACGCCCTGTATAATAACGCTTGCTCGCATGTTTATACATGACACCTCCATAGTTATGCTGAAGGGAAAGTAGGCAACCTATATTTTTCCAGTTCCTTATGTTATGTTCTTTCAGATAATGGTCGATTTTTATAAATAACAAATCGGGGAAGTTAATTGAAAAACAATTAATTTGGATTTACATTAATTAACCGTTTGGCCCGCGATTTAGCTAGGCAACCCATTTTCAATGTATTAATATATTCATTAACTAACATATAAGTTTGTTATCGTCGAATAACAGATGAGGGTATATATTTCTATTGCCGGATCTTAGATTATTAGGCTAAGTGCTAATTTTGGTTAAGGTCGCTTGAAAAAAATTACGGTAGTCCTAGTAAATACAATGAAGTTAAAAGTCAAAAACTTATAAAATGTAGTTTAACCCGAACCCGATATGCACTTGGCCGCTTCTTTATATTATATATTTTATAACTAGCTTGCGATTTTCCTACAATATTTTTTTTTACATAACGGGTTAGCACTTGACCTCATACACACCTGATGTTAAGTGAAGATGACGCCGAAGGTGGAAGTGTACTGACCCGGAAACACCATCTTATTTGGGGAACTGGCTATCTCAGCTCTGACAACCGGATTTTTTATTCATAGTCCTCTTGCTCAGCAGTGACGGCTCCGCCTGTTTTTAATATTTTGTTTCAATCGACTTCGGAATTTTTCCTATACAAAATTGTTCAATTTTTTTTTCGAATTCATAATTTGCTGTGGTTATAGCTCAGCAGCCACAGCCGCCGCCGCCCAGCGCCTCGCCCGGCTTGGTGGCTTCGGTTTCGAGCCGGACCTTCCGGCGGCTCTACCACTGTGGATTTCGTGTTCGATTTCGCTTGTCCCAGGAGGCCCAGCCTGAGGTATATCCCTATAGGAACGCAATAGCAAATGTCATTCACTCCATTACATAAAGAGAATGCCAGAGGTACTTTTATCTACACAACAATTCTGCTAAAAAAAAAACAGATTTGATGTTGCGATTTGTGAACAACCCATTAAAAAAATTGGCCATTTAAACGAGTTGAAATCTCCAATTTGTGCTTTAAACTAATATTTGTTGTGATTCGTTCAAATTCGAAAGTCCCTCGTTGTGTTATCATAATACCTTCGTCTAGTTATTCAAAGCATTGGTAACAAGTTTGACACTTCGTTGGGAGTTGTACAGCTTGCGCGGATATCTCGACTGTGCCCGCAGCCCGAAAGCGGAATGCATTTATTGCTAAATTATTATTATTTTAATTGTGGACATTAAAATCGTATTCAGTGGGAATCGACGAACGTAGGCATGTCATACTAATGGTTATGGTTTTCAAGTTCAACTATTTACCGAGTTACCTACTTACCGATACAAGGACCAACTATGTTAAATGTAACGTAACATTTAATCGCTTCGCGAGTTCCTTCTCTATGCGGTATCAGTGGAAGTAGATTCCTACTATATTCAAAAAAATAATCATTGTCGTGTGTCTATGATCTTGTCAAACACCACCTCGGTGGCTACAATAGCTCAATATCATAAGGTTTACAAAACGCATGCGATTTGATTCCCAATGGGGTACATATTTAGTACCTACTGAGATTGGTAGGTGGGAGGTCATTTTTATAGCCGCCTGGCTACCTACCACCATATTATCTATGTCATCAAACACCAATGTTGATAGCATTGTTGGATACCGATTGTTGAGAGATAGCCACTCTCTCATAAATACTCGTAACTTGGAGGTTCTGGGTGAGTGTACTTCCTACAAGGGCCTCATTTTTATTTAAAATTAGGTGTGATTGAACTCAAGCGCTATTCCGTTGTGTAAAAAAAAATATAGGTACTTATAGTCGACGCCACTAAGACCGTAACACTGTCCGTGCGACGCTACCAGAAACGTGAACGGAGCAAAACATTGGTCATCACCACTATTTATTTGTGTTACTCAGTGTCTACATCATCATAAAATACATACAGGGTGCATGTATTTTATATGTGTTCTTAAATTTAAAGTTGGTAACATGTATGTATAATTGCTGCTCCAATATTACCGATACCTCTTCAATGTACACCTTTGACCTAAATTAATGCGCTGTGGGCGTATTCCTGGAACTCTACCAATTTTGTTATGAACCAGCCCACTTCGGCAAACTGTGCTAAATGCTGGCAATAAACTCTGTTTTCCTGTTTCATATTTCATTTAATTTTTTTTATTTCATTCATTTATTTTGAATCGAGTGTTAGGTAATTTACATTTAGATTAGGTGCGTTTGATGCCATCGTAAGAATAGATGTTAGTATGGCAAAGGAATAGACAGATTCATCGACATTTTTAACCTGCAAAGAACATTAATAAAGAATATAGAACGAGCCTTCTGAATGAATTTAATTAAACTAAAGAAATTAAAAAGATTTCATTCTGCACCTGTATTATATTATATATTGTATTATATTCTGTAATTTTTGTTGTAATAAAATTTTTATAGCGGTTTTTATAAACGGTCAGCGGTTAAAATTTTTAACCGCTGACCGTTCCAAAAATTATAAAATGGGATTTGCTTTATATTTTGTCCTGTAGTCTCAAAGACAATTAATTAAATCTCTTTAGATAGATAAAAACATGTATTCACTGCACAGTACATACGATCAAAACAGAAGAACACAAACGATAAACCCTAACTTTAACTTTTTATTTTATGGCAATCGGTCGTCTTCGTCTATATACTATATTACGGTCGACCATTACTGCCAGAGTCCGATTGCATGGCTAAAACGCTGAATGAGGTTGACCAGTATGAAGTCTGTGCCAAGCTATGGGTCTGGACCTGTTTGAGCAATCTAAAAGAGAAAGGAAGACAAACACGAACATATAGTACAGGACAGCACAGGGACAAATCCCGAATAAGATATACTTAAATTTCATAATTTTATCTTAGATGAGGACTTATACTTGTACACGACGTATAGGGACGTATACTTGGATAAAATATTGACAAAAGGGGAATTTGTATATAACAATAGGGATTTCATGTTAATGGGTCTAGGGATATCATACTGAAGTATATCATATAAAGAGACCGGTTGGATGGTGCAATTGAAAAAGATATGATCCGTAGATCCCTCCTCAAGACCACAGTCACAAATTGGGGAATCTCTAATGTGAATATAAAGAAACAAGGAACTATTAGATAGCCAGGTTAATATCTTTATTTTTGACTGACAGACAATATTCTTTTTAATATAAAACCTCATTATTCAACATCCTCCACAACAAGGAAGAAACATTGTATGTATTATAGTACAACAATCAATCACGACAAAAAACAGTTAATAAACAAAACAAAATTAGACTCGAATAAAAATTAATAAAACCTAACCTACCCTTGACTGATACATAACTAATTCCGAAAACGATCTGGAGCAATAACGGCCCGACCACAGCAAGTAACGATAGGAATGGAGCGAGGTTGTAGCTCTCTGTGACATTCCGGAACCTTCCTCAAGTTGCGATTGTTCAAGCATGTCTTGCATGCATGCATGCAGTCTTTATCAACCGCCGACAGTTCTAATGAATGCAATCGTTGGACTGGTCGCACAAAAACACCAGTGCTTGTCTTCACCTCAGCAGCCCTGCAGACATTGTCTTTACTACAACTGTATGCAACGCTACAATAATTCCTAAAGACCATTTAACTCGTTTCTCCTGAGTTTGTATGATGACGATGCCTCCTACCTGTGTTTTGTTTTGTTTTTCCTTTCCTTTATGAAATAGTGTTGTAATATACTCCTCTTTGAAACGGTGTCTTAAATCATTGCGTAATTTTTGTAAATATTTAAAACGCATATTTAGACTGTTCCTGTCCACTAGATCAATGTCAGAAACTTCAGCACTAGGCAAATGCTGAAGGAAACATGATGGCGTCAAAGGCGAAAGTGAATTTCCCTGATCATTCTGTACATATGTGATCGGCCGAGAATTCAAGGTAGTCTCACAAAATAACATGTTAATATTTTTATTATTCGATAGGCAGTCTTTCTCTTTGCCTTGCAATGTCCACCCCAATTTTGTATTTATGGCCACCAGTCCGTTATTAAAATTTAGAACCTCATTGGTCATAAGTAAACCGGAAAAATCAGCACCAATTAATAAACTTATTTCCGGAATATCGTCACCCACATCAGTCAAGGTTACATTATTTATTTATTTATTTATTTATTTATTTTTAGGATTACTAATAAGATTGACACATACCAGTCCAATGTGGCAAAAACGCAATTGTACACAGTGCATGCGCCACCTTAATTATAAGTAACCACGACATGCAAATATTTGTAGCGGTAGACATTAAACAATATTATATGAAACATGTTCAGAAATTAAATAAATGTCAAAGAAATCAATACCTTCCAGAAACTGGGTACATTAGATACAATTGAATTTTTAATAATAAAATTAAACATAAACTACTATTAATAATTATGTTTTTTCAACAGCGGGGATAAATTATTGTAATTATAATTAATTCTAGGAATATTACCACAGATACAAATTTCACCCAAAGCAGAAATATTAAAGTGATATTTACCATTTAAGTTTGTTATACTGAAATCATAAACATCATATTCTTTACACTTGACACCGACTCCGCCAAATAATGAATGGCTTAACGCTTCCTTACCTGTAGACTTTATACCCAACTTTTCAGCAATTGATTTTTTAACATATGACCGCTGTGCACCATTGTCGTATAGTGCTCGAACGATCTCCCTTTTGTCGCCATTGACGATTTGTACTCGTAGGGTTTGTAGCAAAGTTACGCCTCGAATCTGTGAAAGATTATTATTGACCGTGTCGTTTGTAGACGGTGAAGAGCTATCGTCTACTTCTATTTTACCTGGACAAAGAATCATTGAATGACGTTTCAAACAGATACAGCACTTTGAGAAAGCTTTGCAGCTCCTTACATTATGTCCTGGCTTCAAGCATAAGGTACACGCCCTTTTCTTATTTATGTATTCCTTCCTTTCATCTAGTGACATTGTACATATCTTGTAACATTCGAGACTAACATGAGTTGTTCGGTCGCAAAAAATGCATGGCTTGTTACTCGGTTGTTCTGACTTTTCGATACTAGCTACCAAACATTCTGCTGTAGGGTGTTCCTGCGACAGCTTGTTATTATCGGTTCCATCAAATGTCGATTTCGCTATTCTAATGCGTTGCTCACTGTCTACTTCTCGTTTAAGGAACAGGAGTATATCATTAAGAAGCATATCAGAGTTACTTATAGATGTACTAGGTCGAGATCTCTCCCATATCATTAAAATATCATTAGGTAATGTTGACTCAATCATAGGATATATAAATGCCGAATATTTATCTTTGGTAACTCCCAATGATTCCAAAGCTCTTATTTGCTGTAGGGTGTTCCTGCGACAGCTTGTTATTATCGGTTCCATCAAATGTCGATTTCGCTATTCTAATGCGTTGCTCACTGTCTACTTCTCGTTTAAGGAACAGGAGTATATCATTAAGAAGCATATCAGAGTTACTTATAGATGTACTAGGTCGAGATCTCTCCCATATCATTAAAATATCATTAGGTAATGTTGACTCAATCATAGGATATATAAATGCCGAATATTTATCTTTGGTAACTCCCAATGATTCCAAAGCTCTTATTTGTGAGTTCAGCTTGTCATATAAAGAAGTTAAACTTAAATTATTATTATGTTTAGCTTGTTGGAGTACCAATGACTGTAACTCGCGTACGTATACCTCTATTAGTAAATCGTCACGTGCAAATCGACTCTTCAGCTGCTCAAGAGCATGATGATAGTTTAAACCTGATGGAGGAAAACTCTCTATCATTTCACGTATTTCGGTTCCAGGCTCCATCGACTGCAGCAGGTATTGATACTTATCGTCCTCGTCAATATCTTGATCTTCATGTATTTTGCGAAATTGGCCCCAAAAACCCAACCATTTCTTTATTGTCCCATCAAAGTTTTGTAGCTGTAATTTGGGTAAGTTGTATTTACGTTGGGATTTCTGATTACCACTGTTTTAGGAGATTTTGCAGAACAATCGGTATAATTAGTATTGTTTGACGTTTTGTTTTTCATGTCAAAATTAGTATCTAAAACTAAAAATCTCATTCGATATGTATTTGCTTCTGAATATTCCTTATCCAAGTCCTTTTCCGTGCAGTCAATATCCAGGAGCTGTTTTGTTATGTTTTCATCAAACTTAATTAATTTATTTGACAGCTCACTGAAATTTTTTAAAAATGTCGTCGATTCTTCAATATCAAAATTATCGCTTTTTAAGGACAATTCGAGTTTATTTCCCCGAACTGTAAACAAGCGTCGCAATACGGCTCGCTAATCTCACGGTCGCCACAATATAAAGAAACAAGGAACTATTAGATAGCCAGGTTAATATCTTTATTTTTGACTGACAGACAATATTCTTTTTAATATAAAACCTCATTATTCAACAGTGAATTTTATTAAAGTGAAGAGGAGTGCATGAGTGACCCAGACGTAAGCGGCAGATTACCGACGAAGATTGCTTGTCAGCTAGGCGGAAACGGGATAACTAGGGTCTCTTCGGAATCTCGGGTTGAATGTCACTGTAGTGGCGGCCCTTTATTAATCGAGTACGTTCCCAGTTTGCTTGCCACGATACTATTAAGTCAGAATCAGCGATAGAGTTTAGGTCGTGTGGAAAAGCCTGGTATTGGTCATGGCATCCAGTTTCTACAGCATTTTTGGCAAATTGATCAATTGTTTCATTACCGTTAATTCCAACGTGGCTCGGGATCCAAGCTAAAACAATTTCAATGTTTTGGCAGGACGACTTATATAAAATTTCTTTGAGAGCTAGGATTAATGGAAATTTTGACTGAGAGAAATAGGTTTGAAAGGATAGCTTGAAGGCAGCTAAGAGAGTCTGAGAAAATAATTGACTTATTTAAATTATGAGATTGGACGTATTTAAGGGCTTCTAATAAAGCAACTGCCTATCCAGTAAACACCGAGGATAGAGGCGGAATTTAAAGCTTAACAGGACTTTATACCGGATGAGCCACACCGTCGCTCCAACTTCACCTTTTTTGGCCAGTTTAGACGCATCTGTGTAAAGAGGAATCCAACCAACCCATTGTGCCTCTAGGATCTGATGGAATAGCGCATTCGCACCCCGAGTTTTCTTTAGGATACCGAAGTCTAAGATTATTCTAGGGTGAAAGAAGAGAGCATCGAAGCAAGTTGAGTACAGGGGGGGTATAGAACATAACTAAACAGGGGGGCAATTTGTTAACCCAATATTTATTGGTTGTAACCTCTGCAGAAAGTAAGCTCAATTTTGGGGCCAGGGTAGATGTTTGTATATGTATATTTGTATTGCCTGCGAAGATAGAAAGGGGCGTCTAAAGCTTCAATCTGGAAAGCATTAGTAGGAGACGATTTCATGGCGCCTAAAATTATACGGAGGCACTTAAACTGGATTTTGTCCAGCTTGGCCAATGAAATTTTGCTGCAGGGCTCTAAGAGGAAGGCTCTATAGTCTATTATACTACGGACGATAGCGTTATATATTAATTTCTGAGCGTATAGGTGAGCCCCCCACCAGACGCCGGACAGACAACGCAGAACATTAATATTTCGTTCATATTTTTTGATAACATAGTCAAGGTGGTGTGACCCCGTCATTTTCATGTCTCGAAGTACACCAAGAAATTTGACGTATTTATTAGTTGGGATTGTTAGGCCTCCATATACAATATCTATATCGGGAACCAACCTCTTTCTAGTGAATATGACAACCCTACTCTTAAGCCACTGACAGTGAAAGTCCATGATCTCCTAGCCAATCTTCGAGATACAACATTGCCAGATTGAGTAACCGGACAGCATAGAGATAGAGGCAATATACAGAGCCAAATCGTCAGCATACTGAAGTATGCTGCAGAAAGAGTTAACTGATTGTTCCAAATCATAGGTGTATAAACTGTATAAAATGGGGCTAAGCACAGAGCCTTGGAGTAAACCAACCCAAAGTCGCCTAGGGGATTGGGAAGTTCCTTGAATAATAACCTGGACTGTTCTATCCACAAATAAATTGCATATGAAATAAGTTAGCTTCGCAGGGATACTCAGAATTAGCATTTTCTGCCTGAATAGTGGAAGCAGTACATTATCATATGCTGCTGCAATATCCAAGAAGACTACAACAAGGAACTCGTTTTTCGAGAAGACCATTCTAATGTCAGTGGTCAGGGTGCTCAAGCTATCCCTAGTGCTCAAGCCTTTGCGGAAACCAAATTGGCTGCTGGGCAGGAGGCCCTCGCTCTCAACGTACCAAACGAGTCGGTTCTTTATAAAATGTTCCGTAATCTTGCCAAGGGCTGATGATAGGGCCATTGGTCTGTACGATGAGGCCAAGGAAGGATTTTTACCAGGCTTGAGAATGGGAATCACAATTTGATTTTTCCATGATTCAGGGACATCTCCCATTTAAAGGCGTTAATAAGCGCAAGATAGGTTGACCTAGCAGTTGGACCGACTTTCACTAGGAATGAGTAAGGAATAATAAATAAATAATAATATAATAATGAGTAAGGAATACCATCTGCACCAGGTGCAGAATCCTTCAATTGTTTAATTCCGCTATAGAGAAGGGTTAATTTAACCTGCTTAAAGAAGAAAATACGGGGTATGTAGTAGGAAGGCAATCTATATTGGGGGCAGAACAAGGGGCTAGGTTATTGATGAAATCTCCGATCCAGATAGAGTAATCGTTGGAAGTAATATTGGGGACTGAATATGAACCACGGAATCTCCTGATTGACTTCCAAAGGAGAACCAATGGTGTGCGAGGAGACAGAATTTGGCAGAATCGAACACATACAGATTTCTTTTTCTTTAAAAAACGTTTGGCAACCGTAACTGCTTTTTAAAAAGAAGGAAGTTTGTCATATTCATATCGGAACAGTAGTGTAACGAGGTGTGCAACCTCTTCTAAATTCTGTCTTCTTTTCGGTAATCTCTTGGGCGTTTTCTTTTTTGGAACATTATTCAAAATTTTGAATTCTAAATTATTTTCAAAAACTAGGCAGTCATGACGCAACTTTCGATCTGGAACTATTCTATTCATTCTTTCTTTATTTCTTTTCTTTAAATTATTACATCATTTACAAGTATTTCTGGTGCCTATACCTTCTTCCTGACCTTCACCTTCTTCACCGTTCATCAGTGGCTACAGTCCTGGTAGGGGCGTGAAACCGACGACCCTGAACCTCATTCTTCTCTCTACGGCGCCCATTTCCTACGTCTTACCTACAGCAGCTGAGCGCCCGCCGTACCGCGACATTGGCGCCTCAACGTTACCTACCAGGTAGCAGCCCACCACATTTACGTGTCATTTTCTTCGTGTCATCCCGGTTTGTTCTCTTCACTGCGTGTCATATCCAGCATTTCCACACCTCTCCCGTCATCCACTCTACACCTTCGTTTCTTCACCTTCTCTCCGGCCAGTCTTCAGCTCAAGACCTACATTAAGAACATTAAGTGTTGTGTCACAGATTACCAATAAGTTATGGTTGTGTTTGATATTGTTCAGTGTTTTTATATTGTAAAGTGTTTTTTTATATTTTATTTGTAAGTATACCATGTTTCAAAAATTTTTCCAAATTCTAAAAGCCACCATCGGCATATTTTATTTTTCATGTTCGCCATCATTCATGTAACATTTAGTACCTTTCCCATTCTCATTATATTTTATTTATTTTAGGCAGGTTTCCTACTTACCTACCTAGCTTTGTATCAATTGTTTTCACGGCAAGTCCCATACCGCCTGAAAACAATTAGATTTAATAATAGGGGAGAGTCATTTCTAAATTATATCCATTTTCATACAATTTCACGCATAACTTTGTTGAGTGGTCATCATAATTTGTCAGTGTTAATTGTAAATTTTTCTGACACATATTTTTCTTCTTTCAGTTTATGGCTTTCTCTTTAGTTTTTCTGATACATTTTTCTTTTGACACAATATTGTTCTGAGCTACTGTCAAGTGTCTTTCATTTTTCTGACACCTTTTCTCTCGTTAATAATACCAACTTCTTTAATTTTTTCGGATCAGTATAAATTACTTTCTACTTTTTTGGTTCCATTTTTTATTGGTTGATTTTACTTCCAACTATTCTGAGCGAACTCAAAACGGACCCGGCTTTATTGAATAAGCCTGAGTTAATTTATGAGATAAAAGTTCGGGATATCCTTTTTGATTCCTCATCAACAGCAGAAGACTTACGTTCCCTTTTCTGCACGAACATTCATCTTCCTCCTTCTTCTTCAAGCCCCTACCCAGTTGAGACAGATTTGGCGGAACTTCAAAAATGCCTGACCGTCATTTCTCCTCGCCTACCTTCCCCTGTACTCAGTTCACTTAATAAGGACAAAGTTGCCACTTATTTAACCCATGTATCTCATCGATTTGACCGTGTTGACCTTTCCACAGAACTACCTAATAACATATTGGATTCTTTCAAGTCCCTCTCTGAGCAACTCTCCAATCTTCAGACATCTTTTAACAGCTTAACCCAGCCTTCTACTTATTATTCTGCGTCTTCTTCCCTCCCTCATACTCCCGATTTAATTTCTCCTTTTCTGGAATTGTTATCCAATAAGCTTTCCGACATAGTCGATAACCGTTCCATTCCGGAATCAAAAAGTTTAGTCTTAAAGGTGATTCTTGCCCCTTTGGCTTTATTCAAAGGTCGAGGAATTTGCTATTTCTCGTAACATCGACGAGAAGCATCTTCATAACCACATTTTCGATGTTTTATCTGGCACACCCTTAGACTGATATAGAGCGAGAAAGAATATATTAATAGACTGGTCCTCTTTCAAAAGACAATTCACAGCAGACTTCGAAATTCATGACTATGATTACAAACTTCTAAAAACCATAGACGGTCGTAAACAAAAACAGAATGAGCGAGTCATCTATTTCGTCTCCTCTATGGATGCTCTTTTTCTTAATTGCGTAAACCTCTTTCGGAACCCGCCAAGATTGAATGCCTCCGTCGCAATTTAAGTCCAATTTACAGTTCTCGATTACTTCCGACAGACTTAACCTCTATTGACCAACTACTTACCTCGTGTAAATGGTACGAAAGTTGTATTCATACCTATGACTCTTCTCCTTCTTTCGACCACACTACTCAACCTCTTGTTCCTTCCACATCTGTACAGCCTTTTGTTCAAGCACAACCTACAATACCTTCTTTTCCCTACGGCCACATCAGTTCCATCTCTCGTTTCTCATGCCCTCGCTGTAGAACGAATTCCCATTTGCTCGAGTTGTGCACTAGTAAAAAGATAGTATGTTTTCGTTGTGGTAAGCCCGACGTAACCTTTCCTAGGTATCCTACCTGTCAAAAGTCAATCGATTCTAAACCAAAAAACTAACATACGAGAAAAATATTCCCAAAACTTCCGCCGAAGAATGGAGACTTTGGTTGGAAAATATAAAATTATTCTTTCAGTCGTACAAGACTTCTTCATGTGCTTCTGTCAATCATTCCCCACCTAATGACACTAGATCTTATCTAAAAGTTATTACCAAAAATATTACTCTTTGCGGTCTTCTGGATAGTGGTAGTGCAATCACTATTTTAGGTGACAACTCTCATAAACAATTATTAGGTACGTAAGAACTTTATACTTAATACTTCTACTATCATTTCTGGTTCGGTTGCTAATGTACAAACTATCCATTCCATCGGTACTATGGACTTGCCAATCCAATTCAAGGATAAGATTTTGCTCGTCACAGCCCACGTCATTCCTTCCATAAAACAACCACTAATTCTGGGTATCGACTTTTGGAAGTCATTTAATTTGTTCCCCGACATTCTTCAATACATTACTCAAGTGGCGCAAGTGAAAAGTACTATGCAACACTTACTCTGAGACTTAAGTAGCAGAGGTCCAGCTAGGTCTACCCAGGTAGCTTCAAAGGGACACTAGCTTCTGTGCTTCTTAACCTATCTAAGAATGATGATTCTTCCACTACCATAATCCTGATTGGAGTCTTTCTTCGTTCTTCATCCCCTTGAATTGAATCAACCATGAAGTCTAACACAGGTCACGTGTCATTTTCGCCCAGTAACCAAGACAGCCCTTACCACCACTTACTTTCAAGTAAGTTGTTAACTCCTACACCCCTTGAAGGTAAATCGGCAGGATTTAAGTGCCCAGGGACATGTCTCCAGACATCCTTTGAAGAGTAAGCTCTTATCTCCCGTACTCTATTATTGACGAAGACACTCCAATTTCCATCACCTTTGATCCAGCACAAAACTACACTGGAATTAGTCCAATAGTGTATAGGGCAATCCTTTAGATTAAGAGCTTTAACCATCGTGTTAGCCAATCTCGTGGCGAGTGTGGCTGCAATTAACTCTAACCGCGGTATCGTGATTTTCTTAATAGGGGTCACCCTGGCCTTAGCCATGAGCAGTCGTACACAGACATCACCTATATGTACTGAACGTAGAAAAATAAAAGTAGCATAAACAGATTGGCTCGCAACACAGAAAACATGAAGTGAAGTCGGACATGACGATATGTCGTAGCGAGTCACACGCCTCGGTAGCTTTATATCACCTATAAGATGTAGTTGATCTGCTCAACTCATAAATTCGTTGCGTAGGTCTAAAGGTAATTCTTCGTCGCATGAAAGTTTATTGAACCACGACTTTTGTAAAATCATCTTGGGGACGATAGTTGTGGGACATTCCAAAGATCGATTTGTTTTCGTTAGCCTCTCATTTACATAGAAACGTTTGGATCATGGGTTGGCAGACCAAGTTCCGCCGTATTGGAGCCTCGCCGGACCCGAGCGTTTTTTATAAGTTGGGCGCGCAGCGCACGATGCCTGGGGCGCACTACTATAGGTCGGACCCAGGCGCGAAAGTGTGTCCCATTTGCACCGACGTCCAGATGTCTAGACCTTATACGCGTCGCACTAACAATTTCCCGTGCTTCAAGTTCAACGCTTAATTTGGTGGCGACAGCAAGTACAATGTGCCCCACCGATTCTCCGTCATATTCAGGTATACCCGAGGTTTAGCAGGGAGCTCTGGTCCCTTTCATTAAACTCCGATTGTAACTGAGTAATAGTTTCATGTAGATTATCCTCTGTTAACCGCAATTTTGCTGACCGATCCAGTTCCGCCTTTAATCTACAATTCTCCTCCTCAATCATGCGCAGCCTATCGTTCACTCTGCCAAAATTACTTTTAATATCGTTAATCTCAGCCGCAAGGAATTCCGTTGTAGCATAGAAGGGGGTTCTCAACCCGTCAATGACTATATTAATTTCTTACTTGAAATCACGAGTAATATTTGCAACTTTGCATCCAATAAGTCACTAAAAGCCCCGTATGTTATAGAGCCATGATCGTCGGAAGGCAAAATATCGGCCGCCCGCCGTTCACAAGTCTGAGACCTGATGGCTTGATCATGAAGGTGCTCCGTGTATAAATTAGATACATCATGAGGAACATCACAAGACTTGTTATAATCATATTACCTACGAACCGGCGTCTCGTCAGTTTTACGCCTAACTGAAATGTTCAGGCAAATCTGGAACTTCCAGGACGGTTTTAGCTCAAACAAACAACCTATTTATGTAAAACGATGTAGTCATGTTCATGCATCCGTAGTGATAGGTATCCTTACATACCTTACAATTCATCCCGCTTGTATCCCGCATCCCGTTTTTCTTGTAACTCTTTTTCTTATTAACAGTATTCCGGCGAAATGAGAATCCCTCCTTTTGGGAATCCGACCAAGTGGGAATAAATGAGTACAAATACTACCATTGCAAGTTTAGACCTCGAAAAGGTACTAAATATTCCACAGTCTGAAGTAGGGATATTCCATTACAAAAGCAAAATATCTAATTTACAATTAATTCCATAAGCAAGAGTATTGTTATGTCTGGCATTTGAGTACTGCCCAAAGGAGAGCGATAGAAATAGAATGTTGCTTATTAAAGTTTATTACTTTAGAACATTTTTTTATGCAGGACGGGTTCGTACTTGACCTCAATCACACCTGATGTTAAGTGAAGATGAGGTCGAAGGTGGAAGCGTACTGACCCGAAACCCCAACACATTTGGGGGGCTGGCTATCTTATCTCTGGCACCGGAACACAACAATTTCATTGTAGAAATAAGCAGAACCTGTTGTGTCGTCTCTATTATGTTGTATCTGTATGTCTTTTTTTCTTGTGTGCAATAAATGATAAATAAATAAATAAATAAACAATGCTATTAACATTGCTGCTTGGCGGCAGATTTAGATAAGATGGTGGTAGCTAGCCAGGCGGACATTTAAAATGCCCTACCACCAACCAAAGCGAGTACTTAAACATGTACGATCGAACGGATCGAACCCGCGACCTCCGAATCGTAAACCCAATGTTGTTTACATTGAGCCACGGAGGCCGTTAGAACATCAAAAAGACATAAAAAAACTATCATTTTGTTGTTGACAATGAACTTGTTAATAATGAACGTTACAGTAACCGGCGCAAAATATATTCTAAACGAAATAGAACATAGTAAATTAAACTTGCATTACATACATACATAAAGTCACGCCTATTTCCTGGAAGGGTAGGCAGAGACCACAGACTTCCATGCTACGATCCTACCTCTTTTGCTTAATTCACTTTCATAAAGGTGTTCATACAATGTTCGTCGGTTTATAGTATTCTACATTTGGCTTTTCTTTAAGATGCCCCTGATTTGATCATGGTACGTTTGCCGTGGTCTTGTCCTACCAATGCTATCATCCACATTCGCCTTGTACATCTCTTTCGCTAGTCTTCTTTCATTCATCCTCTCCACAGGTCCAAATCATCTCTGCAAACATTTTTCAAACTTTGTCACTACATCTTCTTTCATACTGCATAACTCCCTAATTACACAATTTCTGATTCTGTCTTTCAAAGTCAGCCCTCTCCATACTTCTCAATGATCTCATTGTCATTACATTAATTCTACTTTCATTCTTATTCTGCCATACCCAGCATTCACTCCGGTAAATCAGTGTTGGAACCAGTACCCCGCCATGAACTGCCAGACTAGTTTTTTAAACATATTCTGGCTTCTCATAAAGGCATCCACTCTTCTTTCGGTGTCCTTCTCACACTTTCCATTTCTTGTAAATAGTGAACCCATTTACAGTTATGCACTTGCTCTACTTTTCTCAGTCTATCAAAATACTTCAATCCGTCATGCATACAGCTCAAAATATCATATTTTTTTACGTTTTATGATAGAAACTTAACTGGTCTAAAATAATGGAAGTAAGAGTCTTTTCTGAAAATCATGAGAGGGCGGCAAACGAGCATGCGGGTCACCTGATGAAAGCAATCACCGCCGCCCATGGACACCCGCAACACCAAAAGGGTCACAGATGCGTTGCCGGCCTTTGCGGAAGGTGACTATTACGAATTATATATAGAGATTGTTCATCAGGCCCCTGGAAACAGGCTAAGGTATCAATCACACAAACTCAAACGTGCTTACAATCAGCCTCTTTCGATCAGTAAAGCTCTACATTCAGACTTAAACAGTTTATGTGTAAGTAAAGCCATTTCACACCACTATTTTATCAATAATTATCATGACGAAGGGAGCTGAGCCTCTAAACAGATTCTGGAGACGAGGAAGCGGTTGAATTGTACATCATTGTTTTTAATCTTATATTTTGTGTGCTAATAAAATATATTATATACGTACATTGTTTCAATATTTAAACCTGTGTAGGTACTACTTGTATATACCAAATTTTATTTCTTCTTGTTGCAATATTGAGGGTCGTAAGTATTATTATAAATTGTTGTTTATTTTTGTTTATTTATTTTCAAAAAAAATATTACAAGTAACAGTCTAATTACTAAAGTATTTAAAAATTCTAATGCTTAGACTCTGATCCTCAAACTAGGTCAAACCTGTATCCTGAGGATCAGTTCCTTCCTTATGCACATAGGTAGTAGTAGTACTACTACTGTAATACTCGTATAATATACATAGACTGTGTCGATTTTACCATTTATCGAGTCACAATCTATGGCTTTGATGGACAAAGACATAGATAACAATACAATTAACATTTGAATTACATATAAGTAGTTAACCTATACTGATACAGATACCGATACTTATTCTAGGTGAGATGAACTATTCATGGGAACATAAATTTAAAATGCTCTGTAGCGGTATGTTTGAAAGTCTAAATCGGTGGGTAGTATCCAGTATCCAGTACCCAGCAGGGGAAATTGCGTTTAGAGCAAGCAGCAAAAAATGTAAGCTCTGCCTATTTTAAGTGTACCCTGTGTACCTGCAAAATAATAATGAAAATAAACAAGAGAAAGTATCTGAGGAATATTATTTGCTTGCATGTACTACACCTAGTACCTAAATATTTTGAATAAGTAAATGTTTTTAAACTATAATACCAGTCACACTCACTTTTACTTCGACACAGGAAGTTGACTACATGGCATCCAACTATGTCAATGATTCGTTTCGTTTCACAGCACATCTTAGCTTCCGATATGTACACACACACAAATACCAATTTAATTAGCTTTACATTACACATCATAGATTTACTCTCGTTAGAAATTAGTTTAATATCTAATTGACCAACAATATACACATTGATTATCCGAAAATTGATACGTAACATTTTCGGTAAAATTTTGTTTTCATGATTACGGAAAAGGGATACGGGATAGAGAAAGGATCGTTACTTAGATTAAAAATAACAAAAAAACCTTAGTTTACAAATTAAAATTATTATAAGAAAAGGTATAAGTTTATGAGATATTGTTAATAATAATAATAATATTAAAAATGCGAAACTTTGGATGTTTGTTTGTTTGTTGCTCAATCACGGTGAAACGGATGAACGGATTTGGATTAAACTGGGTATATAGATAGAACATACCCTGGATTAAAACATATTATACTTTTTATCCCCGTAAAGTGAATAGTTCCCGCGGGATAAATAAATATCCGCCATAAAGTTATTATTTATATGGTACCACAATGAATTAGAATTATGTGTGGGCTGCTAGCAAGCCATGCCATATCGACCCTAAATTTAAACATTTTTTTTGGTATTTAGATGACGACGCGCTGGAAGGATATGCGTAATTTCACTAATAGGTCATTTGAAATTTCACGAAGTGCGTATTTGTCATATCTGACGCAAATCCAACAGAATATCCGAATTTATAAATAATTTCCAATCTTTCATACCGGATATTTCAGTGCAACTTAGGAGTCTCTCATTCTAATCCCCTCCCTGGTCGAATCAAAATTATAAAATTTGAATAAACTTTCGGTGTGGCGTCTAGGATAAATGTCACACTTGGCAATCTGTATACTTCGGCTTTGCCTTTCACCTCTAATTTATGTATAGATTACGCGGTCCCCTTTTTGGAATTTTTTCTTGATTACTAAATCTATGGATGTAGTATTAAAAAGTGCAATTCAAAATCCAATTAGGTATGGCGAGCTTCGCATACACAGAACCTCCAGCGTGGCGCTCCCTACTTTACTGTCCTCTTATTACCACATATTCCCTTTCATTAGTGAGATATAAATTCCCTTACCCTCGTTATTGTAGAGGTGTCATGCTGATCGAAGGCTAGATGTTCCTGAAGTCCTTGGAAGGATTGTCCTTCGGATAGGTTATGGAACAAGCAGCTCTAAGTACAACCCTAACTAACTAACTCTAAGTACCTTACTCTAAGTACAAGCAATAATTCGCAAATTGCCCAGACGACACTGACAGGGCCCGCCTACTCGGTCGCGGAAAAAGAATCTGGACTCTGGATAAATGCTCTTCATTCCCAGAACCTAGGCACCACCCTCGAGCCCAATGCCCTAAGCATTTTCGTATTACGTTACTGTTCATGTGGAAGCGTTGTTGGACTAGCTAGGACGCCAAAGCCTCTCTTGCGACAAGAAGCGCGCTCTCACCACAGAAGCGGTCCAGGCGTCTCTAGAACCTTGCGGTTTAGTCAGGGACAACGGAAAAAGACCTGATGGAGGCACCTTAGCACCCTGGCGCTTGGGGCGTACCTTGGTATGGAGCGCAACTTATGCAGATACTTCGGCACCGTCCCATATATGTATACCCGCGGCTGGTTCATAGTAACAAGCGCCTGAAGAATAAATCAACGAAGTATGCTTGGAGTTTTTCATGGTCGGATATGATCAAACATTTCACTGATCTTGTTTTAACGGGAAAAATTAGGTTTAGAATTCGAACTGGAACGTCCGCGAACCTTATTCCTGAAGCTGTGTTATGTGTTTTGGAACTTACTTGAGTTATGAAAGTTTTGGATGTGATAATTGCAAAGGAGACAATATGTCCCACAATAAAAGAGTTGAACAATGTCTTTTTAAAAAGATCTGATCAACAACCTAAAACTGCTCAAAAAAAAAGATGGGTTTAAGTTGGTCTCCAAAATGTCTCAAGCACTTCTCACCAAAACTGTTCGCAACGTAAGCCTTGTCCAACTAATAGACCCTCATTATCTAGATTTCCGTTCAGAATTTTACGTTAGTGAGGAACCTTCTAAGTCATCACTTACTTCCCGAATCAAACAACACTGTGTAAATCCAAACTCTCTATACACAAAATCTGGTCCTTCACTTAATGCGTACAAGTAATTCAAAGATTCAATTTCAACAGGAATTCAGTGACACGATTGCCCCGAACACTTCTGACACATTTTCGACCTTGCGCAGCACACACCCCATACCTACTATAGACCTCTGACCAATAGGTTTTCTTCATCTGAGCTGGGGCTGCCCTCCCTTTCCCCTATGTCTCGGCGCTGTATTGATCATGTATGAATGAAGTCACGGCCTATGATTTCGCGTCCAGCAGTATTGGAGCCGGTCGGCCTGGCCCGCGACGACGGCCGTCGTTTGGAATGCCACTTGCGTAGTGGACACGCTAGCGACGTCTCATCTTCCAGCGATGTCTAATGTGGTCAGTACCGCAGCAACACCAGCGGTCAAACTCAAACGGCGCAAATGTGTCAGCCTCAGTGGAGATTACATTTTTACAAAAAATATATAAGCTAGGACCGACCGATCTTTGTGGAGATCTTTTGGGGAGGCTTTTGTCCAGCAGTGGACGTCTTTCGGCTGATATGATGATAATGCTATAGAGGACACATCCTACCACATATTTCTTGTTCATGAAATGACAAATGTGTGTGTGCTCACGTTTCAAGATGAAGAAGTACATGTAATTGAAAAATTAAATCCTGTGAGCCATATATGCACAAAAATGATGCACTTAAAATAATGCACGAGCTTGATATGATGAGGGTAATGGAGACCGGGCGCTCACAGTCTCTTCCGTCAGTAATTATCGGAGTAGGTCTCTACTTAGCACAAAGGGTGAGCCTCGTTAAGCCGGTCTACTTCCCAGAGCCTTCCCGTCGTGCAAGACCTAAATAATTTTTTTTATTAATATTTTTATTAGTTAATTTGTTTTCTTTAGTATTAAGTTTATTTATTATTATCTACTCGACAACTAATAGAACTGCTGAGAATAACTGGTCAAAACCACCGCCTACAACCAAAATATATTTAGTCGGTGCTGACAACCTATAAATTGATCACATAAAAGTGCAAGAATTATTACAATATTGATTAAAAATATGAGTTTTACGAGTAATACATTGTTTGTTACACTTAAAAGATACTCGCACCTTTCTGTGGTAAGTGCATGAAGCAATGTTTTACAATATAATTTAGCCTTTGTTAAGACAGTTTGCGAGCGAAGTCGGTGTCTGACTGGAGTTCTCATTGGTTCCAAACTCCCGTTTTAACACCAATGAAGTGGTGCCATTTTGATTGTTTCAACGACACCATCTATACCCAGTAATGTCTATGAGTGGCACCATATTCATAAATGCCGCTTACCCACGTTGTCACTATTCGGGAAACCTTCCTCCCCAATGATTAGCGGTTCTACGAGTTAGCGCTACGTGGTTTGAAGTGTTCGCCTTCAATTTCATTGTGAACCTACCTACTTGTTTGTTTGAATATTATGGAAATCTTATATTCTTTTTTGGACAGAAATGTACTCTTTCCAAACCTTTTAAAACCGGATCCATCAATCTGCACTATGAGAATTAAAACAAATTCTCTCCCAAACACAACATTGTAGTCAAATCTAATTGATGGATTGGATAGATTTTTGTCAATACAATATGGGGACTCTGGATTTTGCTTTGATGTGGAGTTTCGTTAATTATAGTAAATGTATGTAGACCTATCTCAATGAATCAAATCAATTTGAACTTGGAAAACTTAACAGTCGTGTCTTTAATATTATGTTTACAAATAATAAATTGACGTATCTATTTATGTCCGTCATTTTGAATGTTGGTACTATTTATATTTAAGCATATGTTTTGACTACTTTATGTAGGTATACCTACAGGTAATTATGTCTCTTGTAAAGCAGCTGTAAACAGATGGACGCGAAACAACTAGTGCATTATTTTTTAAGCCCTATATTTGTCACGAAACTGTGACACTAGATCTTAGATAATATTGATCATCATCATCATTAGCCCGTAAACATCCCACTGCAGGGATATAGGCCTAAACCGGTTTTCACTATAAAGAGAATTCTTCCGTCAGGTTTATATGTATGACACAAGGGATAGTCGCGGTGAAAAGCTAGTGGGATATTTTGGTAATTTTGCGTTGGATTTGTATGAAAATTATGAGCGTGTCGTTTCTTCGTTCATAATGAGCACTGCTTCAGGTACGACCCTCCCTGCAAGCGTCTCGGTGTCCACTGAATCGTATAACCTTGGTATATTTAAACGTAGGGTGAATAGGCTTAATTGGGATCGCGTGTTTCACTTTTGTCTACATTTCGCTTTATCGCAATGCATTCTGCACATCCGTTCTCTTTTCAAAAGGATTCTTGCACTTTGAACCTCGCCTTATCAACGTGCACTGCAGATTTTTACTTTAGCCAACTTTCTGGTTATTTATTTTCTGTAATCTCAAGAGGAATACCAATTATAGTGATGTTCAATTATATAGTGTACAGTTTTTATCATGAAAGAGAAGCTTGCAATAATCGCGTAGGTGTAATAGTTAAGGATATATCCTTGTATCCTTGGACATATACAGACAGCGCCATCTAGTTCCACACTAAGCAACTAGGCTTGTGTTGTGGATACCAGATGGTTTATACACTACACAAATACATATTTTTTTGGAAATAAATAAATGAAAAACATCCATAACTCGGGTACACATGTCCGTATTCATCAGCGATGATCAATGATTGCGGCCTATAAAACACATCGATCCAAATGGATATAGAGATATAGGCGATCGACCAAGGCTGCGATCAATCTGCTAGGATTGCACTGTTCACCCATGATGTCGCTTGGCGCCGATCGATGGCTGACGTTGAGTGGTCCAGAGGTATAATCGACGTTGTTGTGCCAAGTCGATCACGAGACATTTCGCCCAAATTTTTTGTAGTAGATGGTACGTACATGTAACATCGAGTCGATTTAAAGTCGATCTGTGCACAAGGACGCACTTGGGAAGTACTCTTGGCATAGTCGCATTCGCTATTCGTTTTCAACAGCAAAGTTAAGCAATGTCTGGCGCTATGATTGCTTTGATGGGTGACCACTAGCGGCATTCTAAAACGAGTGTTTCTGTGTTTTGGAGGGTACGTTAAATAGTCGGTACCGGTTGTTTTCAATTGTGAGCAGGCGTTAACCTTAGTTGGCGCCTACAGGGGTGGCTTAAAACAGTGACTTTCAGCTGGCCATTAATTTCGTGAGAGGAGGCTAAGCCCCAAATGTGGGAACGTGTAAGGCTGTACAGGATGATGGCGGGAACAAGGAAAGACTATTCATAGTTTTAATCAAATTGTTGAGCTTTGTGTACGCCCTGTTAATCGGTTCTTTGACGTATACCAAGGTTACTGGAAGAGATTCTTTTATGGGATAAGTCCGCCTTTGTACAATACAATACAAATACAAATACACTTTTTGCACAACAGAAAGGAAAATACAGTTTCAGAAAAGTGGTAAGAATAGAATGTACAGTTTGGCGACCTTATCACTAAAAGCAATCTCTTCTAGGCAACCTTTGGGTACAATTTTACTTAATTTTACTTTGTACTTAATTTTAAGTTTATTTAATTTATCAATGTTGTATATCATATGAAGTACAATAAAGTGTTTACATACAAAGACTAATAATTTTAACAACTACACAAACATGGCCGCTTTTTACACGCTTTAATGGTATAATTGTAATTATTTCTGATTACAATTCATTGACAAGTAATAACTTGTGCGTTATCTTTAAAGGTGAGGTGGCAATGTGTGCCCAGCTAAGATTTATGTTGAAGTAAAATTAAATTCCTTATAAAGATGATTGATTGCGGCTTTGTGAGATAGTAACTATTTACGGTCGAAGCATGCTTCGTGATATCGTTTTTGTGATGATCATTTTCCACCTTCAGGTACAGTTCTTGCTGGATAGTGGCGCCCGAGTGGATGAGCGGGCACTATGCGGTGCGACGGCGCTCCACTTCGCGTCGGAGTGCGGCCACGCGGCCGTCGTGTGCGCACTCATCGATCACAACGCCAAGATACTCACCAACGAAAACGGTACGTGTGTATGGATGGGCATCCACGTTGTGCAATCCACGCTAGACTGCGGCACGTCAATAGATAAGCGGGCGCTACTTCACGGCAAGCAGCAGTTGTGTGCGCCCTCATCGATCACAACATGTTCAACAACGACAATGGTACGTATGTATGGATATAATTCAGGCCAGACAGTGTTTGTGGTGCAATCCACGCTAGACAGCGGCACGCCAGTTCCAAGCAGCAGTCGTGTGAGCCATCGCACACATCAAGATTCCAGTACTTACATGATATACCGTGGTATATACGCAAGTGGATAAGCAGATACTTTCACTTCTGCTCAGATTTGTCGGGAGATGTTTAAGCCTGCAATTTTACTCTGTAAATGTAGAATTCTGTAATTGATGGGTTACAGGTAAATATATGAGATGGTGGTATTCTTCCATCCAGTCGGCCTCTCGGCAAAGCAAGCCTACCGCCTGGTGATATATAAGGTCTAACAAAATTAACCCGACAAACCTATATCGTATATGAGGGAGTATGGGCCATAGTCCACCACGCTGGCCCAATACGGGTTGGGGACTTCACATGCCTTTGAATTTTTAATTCTCAGGCATTAGATTTCCTCACGATGTTTTCCTTCACCGTTTAAGAGCAGTCGGATAAATGCACATAAGTAATTCAATTAAATTTAAAAACTCATTGGTACATTGGCCTGCCTGGGAATCAAACCCAGACCTCCTAAATTGGGAGCCCGCGTCTTTCTCACTGACGCTCGTAGATAATATTAATACTGATAATAAAACAATTGAAAAATATTGTTATTATAGGTTGGGCTTAAAAAATAATGAAAGTCTGAAGTAATGCCCCCGGGACGATGAACTCATTACATGTGAGAAGCTCCAAGCGAGCTACTTACATACACAAATCAAAACATATCGAACGCAATTCTTTTAAATACCTACTTATTTAAGAACCTGTGGAATTGTAGATGTTATGTTTTTTTCTGATGCTGTAAAATTAAAAGGATTATTCTTCTTCTTAGCGAGTGGATGGCAAACAACGAATTCAAAGGATTATTTTATTTTATTACCCGACTGAAAAGAGTGTTATGTTTTTCGCGCAAATAGATTATATGGGATTCTTTGTTCGGAATTGTTTCCTCGTACCACCAAAATCCAACCAGGATTTGAGGTAACTTTAGATTCGTCGTGACAGTGCAGGTGTCATAGGTTACGTTAAAAAATGTTTTATTAATGCAATATGGGTATCATAGAAAAGGGCTCATAAGTAGGATTCTGAAAATGTATATTACAAGTGAGACATACTATGCAGCAGACGTGTGGAGAGCTACTAAGGCACATAAGGGTTTCCATCTTTTTAGTTATCTTTTATGCAGTAGGGTACTTTTTGATTTTTTAATTACGTGGTTGTAAACATTGAAATAGATCAGTACCTAATCCATCAAACAAGAACACCTTAAATATATATGTGTATGTGGAATTACTAACAAAATTAATATTCGTTCGTACAATCTTAGGATTTTTAGAATAGGCATTTGCAGGAATATCGCCACTTTCGGAGTTGATCATAAAAAGAAATTGATAGAAGAGATACTGCTTAAAATCGATAAAGTGCCTTCTCGGTTATCAAGCAGTTTATATAAAAGAAATGCTTTAAGTTAGGAACTCCATTTTCGAAGTTGTAGACATATAGATGACTACCTAGGACAAGAGATAAGTCCAACATCGAGATGGAGGCAACTCGTCGTATGCAACTCGAACGGACGCGTACTGGAAACTGCGTACCTAATATCTTCTTGTCCAAAATACTACAAAGCTTTAATAGCACTAAACCGTGGTGTCTCACTATGGGCCTAAGCTCTAGGTCACTCAACGAGATATTTTCTTTTCGGCGATTCTCGGTGTTTCATTACAAGATCGAGTGAGGAATAAATGACATAAATAAATAACAATAATACAATATAAATAGATATATATAATATCATATTAATAAATAATTTAAAAGAAAAATAATAATATAATTGGAATACAATTGTAAAAATACATATGATAATATAATAGATTAAATATCTAGCTGGTAAATAATGTATTAAGAATTTTATGTAATTATTTAAATTAGTGCATGCTACTCTCTCGTGTTGCTGTGCCTTCACAAGGTCCTTATTGATACAGTACACTATAATGTCATCAAAACAAAACGTAAGGAATGCAATAAATGATTTGAGTTTGAGGAATGAACAAATCCGTAGAAGAACGACGGTCACCGATACAGCGGATTAGTAAGATGCAGTGGACAGGGTATATAGGTGGAAGAAGTGATGGGCATTGAAAATTCTAGAGTGGAGAGTGTATTTGTTCAAAATGTACCTATGTAAATTTGGTGAAATGAATAAATGCTTACTTAGGTTATTGCGGACAACTGCAGATCGGAGCTCATTTGTTTGAACTGTAGAGTGAAGTTATACTTTGCTCCTTATACATATACTTTTGCTCCAATGTTGACATTACGACAGGATACATTTACGACAGTTTTCCTAATGTTTTTTATTCAACACTTAAAAATAGTTTCACGTTTTTTTTTTGTTTAAATAATATATGAAATATAAATAAGCACTCAGTATTCATTACAATTTTTAGCTTTAATCACACTTAATTCGAAAGGTATGGCGTTTTTGTTACCTCTTTGACCGCCTTAAACTAAAATATCCAACTTATTTATATACAAACCACAGAGTTACGCCCTCCTATTTATACCTTTCAATCGGTTTAGTAGTTTAGTTGTGTGGATAAAGTAAACAGACAAACACTTTTGCATTTATAATAAGTTGTTACCTCAGATATATTAAGCCAAAAACCATTTAAAAGGATTATTTATAAGAAAGAAGAAAATGTAATGTACTTATAAATAATTATATCTTCAATTATATTAATTTGCCGAGCAACCTTAAGGTATTAAAGAAAATTATGAACTGAATTTGTTTCTTAATAGAAATTAAGTTAATAATTAAGTAAATAGAAATTAATTTTTAAACAAGGGAAATGCTTCATAATGATGTCTTTTTATTTTACATATATTAAACGTATGTAGATAATATATTGACGACCTGTTTGGTGTAGTGGTTAGGTTACTCTAACTCTGACCACTATACCAAAAGGTTGCAAGTTCGAATCCCGCTAGGGGCATATGTTTGTGTGATGAATACGGACATGTGTACCCGAGTAATGGATGTTTTCATTTATAATAAGTATTTATTTACAAAAAAAAATGTATTTATGTAGTATATCAATCATCTGGTATCCACAACTCAAACCTATAGTTGCTTACTGTGGAACTAGATGGCGCTGTGTGTATGTCTAATATTTATTTATTTATTTATTTATTATATTAATAATAAATCTGGATTATAAATATTAAACAGTGATTTTCCGCCTCAAATCAGTAAAAAGGTCCTATCTACTGAAAGGCTGAATCAGCGTTAAAGACAAGTTTATACTTGAATTGGTTTAGTTAAGACTATTTTTCAAAAATGTTATAACTATAAGAAGAAGAAAAACGAGGAGGCAGGCATCGTATCGCGCCAAAATCCAAAGCGGTTTCAAGGCGGCTCCACCTTCTCGCGCCATTGGCGATGGGCGGCGGGGCTGCACCAATGAGGCCGCGTCTTGCCCCACTCATTACGGCTCTAGGTTACGAAGATTACGTTTTCCGCCGTCGGAGAAAAACGTTCCATTTTTCAAACTATCATGGTATAATACGCTGCCGCTATATGTGCCGATTAATATTTGCTGCGCGTAAGTTAGGGCTGCGAGTGACCACTGCATTTTTCAAATTTCCCTTTTAAAATTGATATCCTCAGCAAATGCAGTGCCGGCCGCGTCGGGCCGTAGCTGCGCTCGCTGAAGTGCTCAGTGCGTTGTTCCACTCTTTAGTCAGTCTGAGCTCAGGCACCGCCGCGTCACTCGTATCGCGGGCCGCTTCATGCGTCAACCGTGCGACGCGAAGTCACGGCCGCCCGCCCAAAGCGCGCCGCACGCGCACATAAAACTAAAATTCAAAAACAAAACATTTATGTACCTACGCGTATTGTTTAAAAAAGGACAAAAGTGCATATGATAATAAAAACAAACTTGAACTTGAAATAGTTTAAAAAATAAGTGTTAAAGGAACTAATAAATAATTTATTGTGTTATGAACTAAGGATGGTTGGTTGTCTCCGATTTCGGGAGAAGTAATCTGAAGGCGATAGCAGAATAGTCAAGTTTTCGAGCTGATTAAAAAAGTGGGTAAGTAATGTAATAGTAAAATCGCGCATTACTAAAAGCGAATAGGTGTGAAAGAGGCCGTAAAATATTTTATGGCTAGTTAAGAAGGTTATTGCCTAGTAAAAGTCAAAATTGGATAAACAAACATTTTGTAGTCGTGAATAACTAGGGGCCTTATTATCAAAGAATTGTCAAAATATATAAAATTTATAAATGTCCACGTCATCTTACAAATTGAGATTGTAATTTAGTTTTATATGAATATCTTATGCAAATCGTATATTTTAACTTCATAATAGAATTGTTTGGCATATCGAAGCAATTTTAAATAAATTCTGAAAAGTGTAGTTACTCCTATTTAGGATTATAATCGAATGTAATTTTTTTAACAGAAATTGGTAACATTTGTTACTACTCTTTATTTATCAAAGCAAATTTTTATTCCAGAAAGTTATAAAAATAGTAGTTAGGTACTTTTAATCGATTAAAACAAATGTTTTACTGAAAATTGCATAAATTGTAGGTTCTTATTTATCGGACGACAGCCCTGCAGTTTAAGAGCCCGCGACCTCCCTCTTCCAGAATGCTCGTTGAGAGATGAGGGCTTCAGAGATAAAATAAGGAGGACCCTTTCACTGTAGGAGAGCGCAGCAAGGGAGCGGTCGGCCTCCTCAGAGAAATAAAGCTTTGTTAAACTTTTAGAAATAAAGACTAAATTTTATTTTTATGTGGAAGACATATTGGCATGTTTGTAGACACAAACTTAGCCATAGTCTCATACGTTAACTTCCTTCGCGATTCTATATATACGAGTATCTATGTAAATACCTATTTAAAAGAAATTCCATTTCAATATCGATATTCATCGATGTAAGAAAATTTAATAGATTTGTGGTGGATGTATGTCATACTTATGGTCACCTGACACACGATATTTTTAAGCCGTCACTGGAGCCACCGACTTGGCTTAACGACTGCCTTTACTGGGCCCGACTATATATTTAACATGCGCTGCAAAGCACGAAAACATTCGTATTAAAATGGCAATAGTGGTGACCCATCCAAGGAGTAACCGCGCTAGACATTGCTTAACCTCGCTAATCGAAACCGAATAGCCAATGCGACTGCGCCACGATTGCCACTAGGATCGCATGGTGTATTGTGCCCCAACAGTGGAGACGTGTAACGTTGATAAACATAAATTTATATTTATTAATATTATGGAATTATTTAATTATTTCAGTAACGATATATTCGTTTAATTACTATTTACAAATTTTCGAAATTACATTATAGAATAATGTCAATAAAGGATAATCCTGTTACTAAAAGTCTGCAATTAGTTATTAGTTGTTGGCAGATACCTTCTGTCGAATTCTGCATGGGCGACAGAATAAAATGTTAAGGATTAGGAATCACTTCCAGTATAGATTTACTGAACTTCTATTCCAGTCAATTTATGTGTGTGTATGTTACTTTGACACTTTGTTGATTATTCTCTTATTGAAAATTGTGAATGGCAAATGTAAATTTTCTTATTTTTTCACTGATTTACATTAATACATAAGTAGTAACCAAAACGGATACTCTAACAAAGAATGCGTAATCTTGAATACATATCAATAAGCAATATGACGAACGATTGGTGTCATGGATAGTGGATCACGATACCAAGGTTGCTGGTTGAAATCCCGCTAGGGGTAAATGTTTGTGTGTTGAATACGAATCCTTATTTCTGATTCATGTATCTTTATATAAATGTTTGTGTGTTCATCCTTTATCTAGTACCTACCCTTGGTACAAGCCTTGCGAAGTGTTCGAAATATTTATTTATAAATTGAAAAAAGAAAAACTTCAGTAATTTAACCATAGAGCAGTGCATCGATTAATTTGATTAATCTGCATTGATGTATTTTTCACGTAATCACATCAGACGTAACATTTGAACTTGTGGTCCGTCCTCCTCTCGGTACCAATATGAGCTAGCTACCGTACGAGAGCTTAGCTTAGATCTAAAATTTTTCACTAAAACCTATATAGGTTTATCCGAACACAGTATCTACTCATTATCGGGCACTCATGCATGACATAGTGATTTCTAATATAGCTTATAATTAGTCATTTATATATTTATCTCCACGCACCTATGTTCACACACAACAACTTAACATATGAAAAATCAAACTAAATTAATACAGTACGAGTACACGCATGATTCTGCATGAAATATTTTACTGGCAGTGTTACGCTTGATGTTTTTTTTGGTAAGGTAGGAGTGTGCTAAACCGGAAATTCCATCTTATTTGGGGGATTGGCTATCTTATCTCTGATAACCGAACGCATCAATGCTATTACATTGCTGTTTGGCGGTAGACTTAGAGCGACGGTGGTAGCTAGCCAGTCGGATATATAAAATGCCACCAACCTAACCGAGTACTAATCAAATGTAACTCGCTATGGGGATCGAACCGTCGACCTCCGATTCCCGAAACCCCATGTTGTTTATATTGAGCCACGGAGGCGGTTGAAAACGTGCCGTGGACTATATAATCGAGTTATAAAGTATCTATATAATATACGACGTACTTGTATAATACGTAAATTGTAATTAATAATAATAAGATATTACTCATCCACTTAAAAAAAAACTGTGAATAAATAGGTTGGAGCTTCAGCAAAATAGCTGTTTCTCAGTCTCCACCTCGTGCATTCACTGATAACAGAACGCATAATACGTTTTTACCCTACAATACTATTGGCTACAAGCTACATGCAAGCAAGCATTACATGACCAAAACTTTAGAAAAAAAAATAGAAATAGCAATAATAATAATTAGTCAATAAAATTAATCAAATACTCTTATAGTTATTGCACAATTAACAAAAACTACATAAATGATAACAGCGTATCATTGATCGCACAAAAAGGATAATTAATAATACTTAATTGGCAAATGACACCTAAATTTCCTATACAAATCTCACAAACAAAATCTCAAATAATAGAACTGGCTGGCACGTCATGCTTCGGTAACACACAGGTCCAGTTACTGGAAGACTTCTGTTTGAATAAAAGCCATTCCTTAATTAAAAAAATTAAAAGGAGTGTTAGTACCTATGATATAAATAGTATCCACTTACCTAGATAGAGTGTCCGTACAAACTATTAGGAGGATTATTTGTGCAAGTCTTTGTATGTACGTAATAGTTACTATAACAAAAGTTCATATTTAATACCTGTGTATAAAAAAAAACTAGCGTAATGGCATTAGTAGTTGCTAAATTTTGACAAACATGTAACTTGAAACGTGTACACAGTTGCAAAATTAATGATGATGTATTGATGACCGTTGTACGGTGGACTGCAGCTACTGAAATGTAACAATTACAATTTCAAATCTTTGTGCCACATAAGAATAACGTATGTTACGCTTAACTTGCAGTCGATTGTACTTACCATCGATATGATTTGTGTTTAAATAAATAACATAGGCGACCTCGAGTCGGGATGCCGGTAGTATGTGAACATACAACTGAGGACTGAGGAAATTCAGCTTTCTTAGTGTACCCGGCCACGACCGACTTTTTGTAGGACCGATAATCGGCCGATTTTTTCGTCAATACTTTTATCACCGATATTGCGACCGATTTTTTGTAGGACTTGGACGTTGACAGTACGTTCCATTTTTCTCCTACAAAAAATCGGACACCGATTGTAGGTCGTGGGCGGGCAGCTTTAAGCACACTTCGTATCGTTTGAACGGAAATTAATCTAGTCTGATTTTACTTTGGTAACGTCAACAATTTAATCGTTCAGAATTGCGCAATACTATTTTACATATTTTTTTTATGATTAACTCGATACGCATTTGACCACAATCTCACCTGATGGGAAATGACGATGTGGCCGAAGATGAAGCACGCGATCTCAGTAGATGCCTATTCACCATGCTCTTTAAGATCCCAAGGTTGTAGGATTCAGGAAAGACTGACGCCGGAAGGGAGTTCCATGCCTTGGCTATTCGCATTATGAATGAAGATTCGATATGGTCGGTTTAACATCAGTTAAACCAAATCTAAAACAAAAACGTTCCGTTCGTGCGAATTCAATGATAAGTTATCAACAATTTCTAGGGTTGTTAATAGTCAGATTACATTTACAAAAAGTAACTCCCGTATAATTCAGTCAACGATAATATTTTCCCTATGTCCGTCGTATTTCTCGTCCAATTGTGTTAACACAGACGATAGTAACTGAACTAACCACATGACGGTTCCCGGTACTATAGAAATTATTTAAAAATTAGCTAGTCCCGCGATTTCGTACAGGCAGACCACTAAAATACATTGATTATAACGCAATTGCTGAGAATTATTACGTGACAAATAATTCTTCAGGTTTATAATGACAAAGCGTGACGCAAATAACGTTATCGAGCCACTAGGGATGGTACGAAAAGGTTGTTGAGTCGTTGACCCGAGTGAAAGCCGTAAAAAAATATGTATTTACAACAATAGAAAGTTGTTTTACAATAGAAACGAAAATTTGCTGTTTAAATGTCCTAATTAACATAGGTAGGCTTTTTTTTAATTAACTCTCCCACTAGGTTTCCCGGTATCGACAGAGTGAGTGAGAGAGTTTTGTTTATCTGGATGATCAAAACGCCTGTTTTCTCGGAGGTTTCCAAATTTTTTTATTTATAGTTATGTAAATATCCCTTGTTCTGAGCTACACCCTTTATAACGCGGTACTTGCTTTAACTGAATTCCTTTTATACGGACACCCACCCGTGACTGTTCTGGCGCATATTTTTAGAGACTCCACACAACAACACGCAGCTGCAAAATAAATTCTAGTCGCCATATAACTTCTTCGTTTCTGGACAACTATGGCGTAGAGCGATATTCTGTATTCTTAACAGGCGCCTGGTTTGCTACACCAGATAAAATTTAGGTCATATCATGTTTATGATATCCTTTACTTATTTATATTTTAAGAAGTGGGTAAAGGCATTTCATAATAAATGTAGAAATTTTTCATATAGTCCCATCTCCATCATCGTTGGCTAATTGGTCCAACGAGTAGAGATCCTGATTTCGAAATCAATCGTTGCAGGATCGAATTCCGTTGTAAGTAAATACAAATTTGCCGCGGGGAATTTTGTCTCCCTTATCCCAAACAAGCGATCCCGCCTTAATCGTTAAAAACCCTATATTTTCTGTCAATAGCGATTCTCTACATTAGTCACCACCAATTCAACTTCCTTATTTTGGAAGAAAAATTAGTTTAAAAATATGTTTTAATCTTTTATCTTTTTAGAGTTCAGTAGTCAACAAGTAGGAACCCTTTCGCCGTATCCATTTATCTGTCTGTCAGCGGCTTACAGGCTCTTAGTATTAGAAAGCTGTTATATTAGTATTTGAAAGCTGTATAGCAATACATAAACTTGAAAAAACCTAACCTAACCTACAGGTAAAGTGGAGACGATTTTTTATATTTATGTACCCCATCGTGTGGGATGTTATTGCAAAGGTTGTTTAACAATGTTAGAGGTTATGTTGAACAGCATTTCGGTGCAGGGATTCGTTTGTGAAATATTAAACTTCAAAGTGCAAATTTTTGTAAAGAGTCCAGTTTGCCAGCTAAACGGTTATTTTTAGATTAGATACGTGAAATATTCACGGCAATAGTAAGGTTAAGGTAGTAAGGTTAAGTACGACGTTATGGAAAACTATTACAGCTAGATAGGCTTTACAAATTAATGAGTAATAGTAGAAAATGAATAACAGTTGATAATTATTTATCAAACAAGAAAATAATTAAACCGCCTTCGTGGCTCTATGTAAACAATATAGGGTTTACGAATCGAAGGTCGCGGGTGCGATCCCCAGCGGGGTACATAGTACTCGGTTTGGTTGGTAGTAGGGCATTTTAAATGTCCGCCTGGCTAGCTACCACCATCTTATCTAAATCTGTCGCCAAACAGCAATGTTAATAGCATTGTTGTGTTCCGGTTGTCAGAGATAAGATAGCCAGTTCTCCAAATAAGATGGGTTTTCTGGGTCAGTACGCTTTCACCTTCAGCCTCATCTTCACTTAACATCAGGTGTGCTTGAGGTCAAGCGCTAACCCGTTGTGCATAAAAGACATTTAAAATGCCCTATCACCAACCAAACCGAGTACTTAAACATGTACCCTGCTGGGGATCGAACTCGCGACCTCCGAATCGTAAACCCAACGTTGTTTACATTGAGGCACGGAGGCGGTTTCTATGTCAAACGTATTATTAAAGAAAGAGACAATTTACAATACCATAATACAATACCTAAATAGCATAAGTACGACTTTGTACTTATTTTGTGTATTCCTAATGTTGTATTTTTTTTTTTATGTTGTAAGGTGTATATAAACAAACCATTTATTCTCTAAGCGCAAAATAAACAAACATCATTAAAGTATGCGTGAAGAAACAATTAATTAATAGTCTATGTCCTTAAAAATTGGATAATTCATAACTAATAATTACAACTACACGCAATCATAATTTCTCAAATAAAGGAAATGCAAATAGGTAGGCACCTAGGTGTTTCATATTTCTGCGGACGATTACCGAGGGGTACCCGTGGTCACGCTGTTTTCGGTGCGCGTGGAGGAACCCCGGGGGGTTTTAGTGGGTAGGACCGCTCCCGTCTGGAGCGGTGAGTCCCAGATATCCTTGCCGCTGACCCCCGTCAGAATAAAAAAAAAAAGTGTTTCATATTTCCGATTACAAAAATAATATTTAATGTACTTTATTACACAACAAACATAGATTACATTTGTTAAACAAACTATATATAGAATTGTATAAATAGGCGGTCTTATCGTTAATAAGCGCTTTTTATCAGATAAATAAATAACCTTAGAATAGAGGAGAGAAGTGGAAAAAAAAAGAAATTATAAGCAGATAAGAAGCAGACGGGTTAAGTATAATAATAATAATAAAGAAATATCCATGGACATACACACAGCGCCATCTAGTTCCACAGTAAGCAACTATAGGCTTGTGTTGTGGATACCAGATGGTTGATATACTACATAAATACATTTTTTGTTTGTTATACTTATTAGAAATGAAAACATCCATAACTCGAGTACACATGTCCGCATTTATCACACAAACAAATGCCCCAAGCGGGATTCGAACCCGCAAACTTTTGGTATAGTGGTCAGAGTTGCTAACCACTACACCAAACAGGTCGTAACCAAATAAATTAAACAACATAAGAATAATATTAATAGGTGTGTACACGTCTACACAAACATTACATTTTTTCATAAGATACTTGGATCTTATGAAAAAGTTATTTCTGTATTTTAGAAATTATAATAAAACCGACTCAGGTAAAAAAACATATCTTCATCATATTAGCCACAATACGTCCTTTGCCTTGCCGACAGAATTCCAGAGTGATCGTTTGGAAGTGATCCGCATCCAGCGACTTCCCGCGACCTTCACCAGGTCCTCTGTGCACCTTATGAGTGAGCGTGGACAGTTTGGAGACCTGTGTCCTGCCAAGGTTCGATCTTCTATGAAATATCTAGACAGATCTTCTATCAAAAAAAGTTACCTGTATATACTTTGAAATATTAACCGCAAGATCTACTTCATGATAACTATCCCTTTCTTGAAACTGATCTGATTTATTATAAATCGGAAAAGATACCGCACGAAAGAGTAATGGGTTGATTTGCTGGAAACAGATAAAAGGTTCAGTAGATAACGGGGAATTTCAAAGTTTAAACAATGTCGAGATATTGTTAAAGGTTCGACAAATGAGGAAAATAAAAAAGAATTGTACGAGTATAGAGAAACTCTAATTGAAGTCGCTTTCTGATTAAATTCAACCAAAAAAGTTTAATTTCGTAAGTTATAAAAACTTCGTCATGACATTAAGTTATCGCTCACACAAGGCCGACTCCCCAGAGAAGAACGAGCAAGAATCTCGGGGGTTGCCCTTTTTAAATACCTAAGTTTTTTTACAAAATTTGTGTATTCATTCGTATCATCTAAATAATCAGAAATTTTATAATAGCCTATTGCACATAATTTCCGTTTAATGGTTGTATTAATTTTATTACCCTAAAACGAGGGATGTCATTTTCGAGTGTATGAAAATATGTAGATTTTCATGTTACCTCCTGTAGCCTAAACGCCTTGATGACCGATTTTCAAATGCAAGTTGTCATTAGACGCGTCGCGAAGCCCAAAGTGTCGTACGATACATTTAACAGTAAAAAACTCCACATAGCGCCCGCAAATACAAAATATGTTTTTGGGAGATTTTTTGTTTTTAAATACAAGATATGAAAAAAAAATAACCGTAATCCTACATGTGTAGGTAAGGTAAGATGACCGCCCGTCGCGCCGGAAGTGTGATCGCAACGCGACCTGTGGAAGTTTTACTGCCATTGTGTACAAACGACTGAAGAAGAGCATATCCAGTGGGAAAGAAAATCTCTTTGAAATGTTTTACAGCGTCTTCTACTGGCTTTTTTTGAATAAATACATATACAACATGTGTGTTTGTGTGAGTGTAATAGGTACTAAGGCGGTGAAATAAACAATCTTAGGTTTGAATCCCAAGTCGAAAAATTTTTTTGGAAGTTGTTAATTTTAGTATTAATATTGTTTCCCTTTGTGTGAAAATTTAGATTAATTATTCTATTTTATTACGGTTAAAAATAAACGGTACATTTGAATATATAGTAACAAAACAAACATATTATCAATGATGCACGTTTGTTTCATTATTAAATTGAGATATGTTTTAAATGATTTAATAAAGGTTTTCAGTGAGTATAGTTAACAGATTTCAAAACCATTCAATAATTGACGCGCTATCACTAAGTACAGTGTATGTCTGTTGGTGAACAGGTAGAGACGCGTTACAACTTGTAGCCATTGTTTTAAGTTATGTTTGTTATTTCTACTATATTCTATTCTCTATTGGAATCAAAGGAAGAGTGAGTGAGATGAAGCAGTCGAAGTCAGTACGTACCGATGTTAAATAAAATACCGGTATTATATGCCCACGAGTATAGTTGCATGCATTTAAAATATTTATATTTTTATTTTAAGATTTTTTTTTCACATACAGTTCCTAGCACTAAATTAAAGTAGTAGAAGCGTGGATTGAGTGACAAATATCGAGATTCAATTTGGCAATTCTGAAACCACCTCTAAGTTAGAAGTCCAAAATTTTCATGTACATGCCCATTGTAAGCTGAATAAATGTTTTTCTTTCTTTCTTTCTTTCAACATTTTCGGCTGAATTCGGCTAAGGCTCCTAGTGGAAAATTGTTAGTAATATAGAGTAGAGTCATCAGTCATTACACGAATTTAATTGGACCCTGTATATAGCTTTTGACCGCTTCTTAAGCCTTTGGGTAGTCAGATCAAGCCTAGATTCCATCTTTGCACTTTTCTATGGAGTCAAGATTAGATGATTTTGAGGGCCGTGGAAATATACTTCTACTTTATGCTTTGGTGTCGATTCAACCACTCACTCACAACATGCATTGGACAATTGTCTTGTTTATAAACATCTGTGGTACATCTTCGGAATAGAGTATTCGTTGCGCACAGTAGGTAAGTAACATGCTTTTGAAGCCGTCTCTTTTTTACATGATGGATTTTATAATTTTCCCTGGCCCACCCATCTCGACAACCGTTCATCTGTAGTTATTTTAAGGAATTTGCAGCACGTGACATTTGTTGCGTTCGATCTCTAATAACTTACCGTATGGCTCGCTTGCATTGGACGCTAAAGGTACCACGTAAGTTATTCTTCTCCCTTCGAGTTTCTTCCTCGTTCTTCTCTGGGGAGTCAGCTTTGTGAATGAGCAGTATCTAACGTCAGTAATTTAAATTTAAGTGTAAAAATGTGACGTTTTCAAGTGATAATTTTATCCTACGAAATAAATGTCTTTTCAAGTTGAATTAGGCAGCATTAAAAAAATACAACAAAAACACAGGGCCCAGTAAATACACAAGAGTGCGTTGGGTTAGGTTAGGTTATGGGAAGCATTCAACTTTTTTTTTGAATGTAGAATGAATTAAGAATCCGTCTTGTCATCATTAAGTCGGCGTCCATCACTCTGGCAAACAGTTTGTAAAAATATTATGGATTCCGTTAATGTGAAACTACAAACAAAAACATTATTTATAAGCTGTTGGTGAAAAAATTGTTAAAAAGATTACCTTTATTTGGTAATCATATACATAGTTAAAAATGTTTGGGCGGATGCCGTAGCCACAGCCTGCGTAGCACGACAGCGTTTGTCGCGCGCGTCGCGACGTGAGAGTGGGATACCTCTATATTTCGTCCAAACGAATGAGCAGAACAAATATCTCACGTGATATCAACGTTTATCGCGCCTCTCATGCTCCTAGTGCAGGTCACCATGGTATTAAAAATGCCAGCATTATAGATGGATACGTTTTAATACTACGATGATAGATTAAATACTGGTTAACTGTGTAAATCGGTAACTGTCGCCGTCAAACGAGTAACTTTAGTCGATACGGATATCTACGAAAATTTAGTAGAAATTAAATATTCTTTATTTTTAGATCACAAAAGGAAATTGTAGTCGAGTTTTAGCAATTTTTTTATAATATTTTTATAAAAGCAGACTTTCTTCATCCCCGAAGACACAGGTAAAAATTTATACAAAATGTTATTGGCACATACCTATATCGATTATATTATTCAATCAGTCAACCAATCTCAGCCCACATCCATCCACTGCTGGGTATAGACCTTTTCTCTATTACGCCAAACTTACGGTTCTGTGCCTCACGCCTGTGCCATTCAAAGAAAACGCGCCAACACCGGGGCGGTCTGGGCCTTGTCGCTCCTCTTGGCCACGACTATGTGACTGCTTTGGTCCACTGTCCGTCATCCCATCTAGCCAGATGTCCGATTATATTATTATTATACTTAAATTGCATTGCCTATATAGCGTATTACAATGCTTAAAAACTTCATATAACATGACGGATAATTAAACCATGATCAATGAGAGTTATTTAAATAAGGCGGCCATGTGATTTCTTATTATCTGTTACTGGTGTATACTTTTAAATGTATTACTTTTGAAATGGTGGTTAATATACCCAATTAATGTCACTGACATTGTAGGTATGTCCAATGGCAAAATACAAAGTAAATTGCATAAAATTATAATTTTCCATGCATTGCATCTTTATCTATAGTACCTTTATACATCTATATTGACAAATAAATAATAATAAATACCCTTGGACATACACACAACGCCATCTAGTTCCACACCAAGCAACTAGGCTTGTATTATTTATACAAATTCCTTTTTTTGTAAATAAATGAAAACATCCATAATTCGGGTACACGTGCCCGTGTTCGTCGTACAAACATATGCCCCTGGCTGGATTCGAAACCGCGACCTTTTGATGTAGCATTCCGAGTTTCCAACCAATACACCAGACAGGTCGTCGTGATTTGATTTGTAAAATATTGTCGTGTAGTAGGTACTTATTTACACAGTATTTATGTCCAATACATACAATTCACGTATTACATCATACCTACATTATAATTTGTCACATATTGCGTATCATCATCAGCCCGTAAACATCTGCAGCTGCAGCACTGCAGGGATATAGGCCTTTTTATTTATTTATTTATTTATTTAGGATCACCAACAGTTGTTACACTAGTACATAGTCCATTTAACAATTAATGTAGTTGGTATTAAATTTAAATGTACAACCTTTTATAGGTGAACACATCATGCAAAAACCTTTAAAATCAGATAACAGTAAAACAAGAACTTATTACTCTAAATTTACCTCTATTAAGCTTTGATTGGTTGAGCAGTTCCGTGCCAAGTTGCGGTGTTAAGGTAGTGAAATAGTAACTAGAGAGTATAATATATTATGTATGTTGTTGAGGGAATGTGTAACGTTTAAACAATGATATATTAGCTAAGTATTGAGGCTTCTCCTAATAGTTTTGTAAAACTTAGACACAGTGTCGCAGTGAATGTCGCCTTCCCTCGTATATGAGGGAGTATGGGCCATAGTCGTCCATATTGAGTATGGCTCGTATATATTTCGGTTTATTAACACCGATGCACACATAGAAGGTAGAACTATATTGATAGATACTAAGGCTTTAAATATTTTATCTGACAATGCATTAATGTTCTAAAAACTTCTGGATAAGCATTCAAATTACATAAATCAACTGTCAATAGTCTACAGCAGGGCAACGCCCTTCATTGTTTATGTTAGAACAAGTGACGTAAACCCACCATGTTGGTTCATATTGGTAGACAATTACTATACCTACTCGTATAGTATCGAATTTCTTCTAAGGTATGCAGGTTTCCTCAGGATGTTTTTCTTCGTTTAACACCAAGTGATATACTGTTCTGGAAATTCGAAAATCAGTGGAACCGACAGTACATCGAGCACTATACTCAATTTTTTAATTTGCTATTCTGTCGACTGCGTAGGTACGTTACTGAAAATAAGAGCCCATGAGTAAATTTCTTTACTCTTGTGGTAAAGGGGCTATAAATAATTATTGGGGTACCAACAATAGATGGGACGCTTTATGTGTTAGGTAGCATTATATATGGTATTACCCTCACCAAGTTGATTCCTCAGAGAAGAAAGATCCAAGTCACTCAGGGTTAACTACTCATTTTAACTAACGTCTGGACAAGACCGCATAAGCCGAGTTCCTCGAAGCCAAACAATTATTGAACAATCCATTCACCTCAACGTCACCTGATATGAAAATGACAAAATATTCAATCATCGGATGGGTAACCATTACTGGCATTTTCATACGAGTGTTGCTCCCATACTATATATACTATACTATAATGGTTCAACTGGTTATGTATTAGAAAAACTTAATCCTCCATTGCAGGTTACGAATGAGGATGCAGTTCACCTTATAACGTTGTTTCCGGATGTTATAAGCTTGTTTTAATTGAAGGCTGTCGAATAGCCAAAATGGTGTCTAACACGGGTGGCTTGTAAATATTGACTTAAAACAAATCCACTAATACGCACTGGGCCATCACGGTTCATACCCTTTCCTAGTAAGACTAAGCTGCGTTCCAAGGGTAACGTAGGCTGTTACTGTGAGGTATAAACTATTTTTTCAAACAGCTGAACCATTTGAGTAGGCCTCACATAAATATAAGTTTGTGTGGTAGTTAGCATGGATCCTTGAATGACCATAGATGCATTATCTTATACCAACTAAACCGAATAATAGACCTGAACCCTGCATATCTGAAACCAGTGAGCTAAAAGTTGATTGATTTTCTTAGACGAACTTATAAGAAAATGCTCAAATAGCGTTTTTTATTGTCTGCAGTGGCTCGAAGCGCCGATGGAGCGAGTCTCGATGGGGACTGCGAGGAAGGCGTCACAAAGCTGACTCCTGATCTCCACCCCAACACCTTCGACATGAACGATCTGCCATCGAATGCTTACACAGTGGACGCACGCAGAATGCAACTTTATTCCCACCCACACGTACACCCAACGGTGAGTCAGTTTGCCTTTGTTTTAAACCTTTGCCCTGATTTATGTAAGCCCTGACGTAAATGGTAAGACAATGAGTGAGATTACTTTACTAGGTATGTTAAATAGGTGCATAGGTAATAGCAAATGAATACATTACATTAGGTAGGTAGGACACAGACATACTCTGATATAAAGCACGAGTTTAAGATATGTGATTGGATTTTTACAAATCGTCTAATTCGTAGAATCAATTGTTTTAACTATTGTAGTTAATTATAGCATACAAAAAATATATAATTTGTTAAAGTAGGTAGAAATCTACATTTAAACATTAGATTTAAATATTGACAATCATATTCCTACGTACATGTTATAGATGAAAAACTGCGATATCGTTAATATTTCATGTGAGTAGAATGAGCGGCAAAGAGTGAACGTGGTTGTTGCATCCCGACACATGTTGAGTGGATAATTTTTGGGATATCGACTCCTATTGTTGTTACTTCTATAACATGCACTCTGAGTTCAAATAAATACCATATTTTAGGACACCAATTGTAATTTTAATCTCTTAATTTTTAGGAATTGTTAATTAACCAAAAGCCAAGTTTAGTGCTTTTCTGTGAAATGTTGTATTTTTGAGTTATATGCACGTAGTTACTAGGTGATAGATAATATTACGTATGTAGGGTCAGTGGAGTTAGGCAGACCAATTTAAATAGATCGAGATGTAGGGCATCGATTGTACACTCTGCGTCCTACATAGATAGCCCAAGGTATCATTGATATTTTTGTTACTCTAGCCTCTAGTAATATTGATACCTACATAACTATAATGTGTAAATAACAATTGATTTAGAGCCTGAGGATCGTAATAATAAAGCAATCTTAATATTGATATTGGGACTCACACTCAACACTATTTTTTGACCCCCGACGCAAAAAGAGGGGTGTTATAAATTTGACCGCTATGTTATGTGTCTATCTGTGTGTTAGGCTGTGTGTCAGTCTGTGGCACCGCAACTCTTAAACGGGTAAACCGAGTTTGTTGCGGGTTTTTTATTTGCTAGCAGGTCTTCTAGCGGTGATTCTTAGACATGTTTTATCAAAATCTGTTCAGCCGTTTTATTTTAATTGCTTATTTTCATCGCTCGTTTTCTCAGGGGTTTTCTAAATTTTCAATTTATTTTGATACTCAAAAGTATCTCAAATATTAACTTCAATTCACGTCGTTCTTGAGATTGTTTTATTAACAAGGGCGTTAGATTCAATTACAGTCGGCGTCATAGTTATTGATATATTGTAGTTTTGAGGTACACACGGCCGCACGACAAGCGTACCACTTCTAGTATAGGCAGGTCTCGCGGCCTCCTCATCTCTGATAGCGTCGCGCGACCCGTCTGTACCTAAATTTAAGGGCGAGTTACACCTGTTTCTATTAACAAAATTATCATCCAAATGGCTCACCCACAACACTCTCAAATGGAACACATGTTTCCTCGACTACGGCGAAGTCAAAAGCAGTGTATATATTCACCGTATATGTACATAGGTTTGTATGTTACCACCTGCAACGTAAACCCTCAGCGGATTTGGACAAATGAGGTGTGGTTCGATTCGTACATGTCCCAGGAGTCTAATAGGGAATATGACGTCATGATAAATCCAATATGGCGGACGCTAGTAGTCATTTTGTCACACTTGGCAATACATAATTACAGCGCCCCATCGGGTATCATCATATCATAAAGTGTCTCGAAGACAGAAATTCAAAAATTGGCATTAATGTGTTTATAAAAAATATCAAATTTAGGCCGGCAATTTACCCCAAACACACCGCTCACGAAACGCACGGCAGTGCCCAGGTCAAGATCTCAAAAAAGATATTATACATACGAGGAATCGCATAGAGCTACGACCGATCAATTGAGTTATTTCGTCTTGTTTTTCATTTTTATATGTAGGTTTTTTTAGGTATTTATAACAGTAGTCAGGTTTATATAATTTTTTAATATATTAAAATAAATTCGAAAGAACCATAAAACAGACATTAATTACAAAGGCTAATATCTGGATGATAAGCAAGAATGAACATAAGCCGCTCGACGATATTCAGTCTAATTATTTAATCTAAATATATATGTGAATATGGTGGACCAATAATTAATCACCTTTGGTGTGCCACTCCCACGCAATCTAGGTATGCAATTTTTTGGAAACTTCATGCACGTTATGTACGATTTCTTTTTCTATATGTCCATTTTTGATGCACTCGAAATCTGACTTATGAGTTTTAAAAATGCGAATTTTCGCAGGCGTATTCAATAACGAACGACTGTAGCTGTGTGGATAGTTACCGTCAGCAACACAATTAAGGTAGCAGGCCTTTATTTATAAATATATGTAGAAGAAAGTATAAAGGGAAATTAAGTTAGAATAGACCCAACCCGTCTCTTCCCGTGGAAGTCGTTAAAGGCGACTAAGGGACTTACCCATCAAAAAACATCTCTATAGTTGTGCACGTTTCCTTGCTACCTCTGTCACGTATGGATTTCTGTATATTTCATAAGGTGAACCATGGATGTGGTTTCAATCGTTAAACTACACTATTGTTTGGAATATCTCTGACCACCCCATTTGGGAAAGATGTCGAGACGTTATGTATGTAAGTTTAATAATTTGTTCAATATATATTCAATTTAACAATTTGATGAGCGTCGGTGGCTTAGTGGAGGAGACATAGTCTCCCAATTTGGGAGGTCCAAGTTAAATCCCCAGGCAGGCCATGTACCACTGAGTTTTTAAATGTATTTTAATTACTTATGTGCATTTAGCCGACTGCTCTTAAAAGGTGAAGGAAAACATCGTGACGAAACCTAAATGCCTGAGAAATTAAAAAAACAAATTCGAAGGCATGTGAAGTCTCCGACTGATGATGACGGATCTGATTTGAATAACGTTATGTATGTGTGTATATTATTTAAGTTTCACTAAAATTTATTTACCAAATGATATACACCGATCAAGATGTATAGGAAAATGTAACAAAATCCAACCAAGACCCTCCAAGCAATATCATCAAAGTAAAGCCTGCTACCTTAATTGTGTTGTCGACTGTACATTATATTTGTAGATAAATAGGTCTTTAATGGCCTCGCAAAATCCGTTTTATCATATGATCCAATCCAATATGCAACATTCGTTACATCAATCATCATTCATAAATTAGTTTTCGGCATAATATTCGTTGTCCAATAAAGGGTTTTTAGTCTGTGATTCAACGTTTCGTATTAATTTCGTTGCATAGATCAGCTGGCTGGGAGGTGCTGATAGAACCTATATAGGGTTATTGGCAAGTGTAGTGCGGCTTACCAATGATACTAGAGCCCGTATTAACAAACCATTCTCAAGATTGAGAACAGTCTTGAGACCGGTCTCAAGTAAACGTGTTGATTAATAAATCTAACTTGAGACCTGAAAAGCACGTGCATAAACGAAGCTCAAGACTTGAGAAGAAGGTGAATACTTGAGAAGTGATCTCAGGTGAGTAGGCCTGAAGATTAGTTTATAAATTAGCACGGAGCTTGAGATAGCGTCAACTGCTAAAGACGCATCTCGGTTGATACAGCCTCAAGACTTTTATTGAGATTGATTTATTAATACGGGCCTAGGACCTATTATTGTCTACCCGTACCTATTCATATCATGAACTGTATTATATAGGATGTTTAATTCATTTTAAATCAAACTTACTCCAGTACAAAATCAAAATCAATTTGAGACTGAATTTTATTTCTAAGTTACCGCGTTATAATCAGACAGGCCTCCTGCCTATCATTTAACCGCCTCCGTGGCTCAATGTAAACAACATTGGGTTTACGATTCGGAGGTCGCGGGTTCGATCCCCAGCGGGGTACATGTTTAAGTACTCGGTTTGGTTGGTGGTAGGGAATTTTAAATGTCCGCCTGGCTAGCTACCACCATCTTATCTAAATCTGCCGCCAAGCAGCAATGTTAATAGCATTGTTGTGTTCCAGTTGTCAGAGATAAGATAGCCAGCCCCCCAAATGTGTTGGGGTTTCCGGGTCAGTACGCTTCCACCTTCGACCACATCTTCACTTAACATCAGGTGTGATGTCAAGTACCAATCCGTTGTGCATAAAAAAAGGCTCTCTTTCCCCGCACCAACCATGCACCAAACGTTGTAGACACGCGGGACGGTAGGTAATGTAGTCAACGAGAAGCCACGTGTCACGGATTCAGGCGTAACATTTTAAATTCCTATTTAGATATAATTTTTATAAATTTTGCCTGCTTTATAATAATTAAATAACTGTGTGATTATTTATTATAAAGGTATTAATTAGTGTAATAACTATATATTAGCCTAACAGCCTATATCAATACAGACACAAACATTGGATTAAAGTAAATACTTTCATTGCTTATGTTTATTTCGAATACCATGACGCTGGGGTATTATGGTTGGGGCAATATTGACAGATGATCTCTTCATCTTCACTCAACATCATGTGTAATTGAGCTTGTATTATTTATACAAAAGAAAAAAAGGAAAAGAATAACGATGTATGGTAATTTAAAAGAAGACGGTAAAAAGAGTGGGCTGACTACACCACTATTGGCCTTTTAAACTGACCAACTAGTGTGCTAGTTCTGTAGACACTGTATGCAGGAAACAGCAAAATTTGTCAAGTGATGATTTCTGCCAAATTGGGAATTGTGGTATGGGACAATCATATCAAGCTATATTTAGAGTTATTGTGTTAATACCTATCTCGTGCGTTTGAAATCTTAGACAGATATTTCTACTTATTTATCTACTAGTATTTCTATTGACCACTTTACAGGTTCTGTTACATTAAGTTAAATTGGACCTAAGAAGCAATATACATATATATGTTATTATCCAAACGGGATGACGCTTGTTCCTTGGAGAAATGGAAAGAATCTGGTATTGTGTTGAAGCGGCTGCAACCATTGCGGAATGCTGCAAGCCACTGAGCGAGGCAGACATTGGGTTCATGGGGACCTGAAGCTAGAATGCTATTTAAGGATCAACTCGCCTTATTGAGGTGTCCGGCGATCGTAGACCAACCAGTAGATCGTAGATCGTAGTTAGCTAACACATCAGTATTGTCACTCAACCAGGTAATGCTACTAGCATCTTGGGTACCCTCCCACATAATAGCCATCTTGAACACACTTCTACCTTATTTAAATTTCGGGGCTGAATACGTGTTTCGGAGTATTTGATTGGTTTTATTCTACCTTTTACTCGACTTCCCAAGGAAGAAGGGTAATGTTTTCTATGTAACTTCCCGTAGCCTAAACATCTTGACCGATTTCCAAGTGCAAGATGTCGATAGATTCGTCTTGATTCTTGGAGTGCCAGAGGATACATTTTATGGTAAAAAATACTACATTGCGCCCGCGAAATGTAAAATATGTTGTCGAGTTTTTTGGAATTTAAACTCATATTGCTCTGTATTTATTTTATCAGTAAATAATTAAATTTCACATAACTAATAATACCTATAGCGTATATTAAAATAACTAATGTTCTTGTTTAATGTAAGGCGAAAGCGTTAAAACCAATACGAATGCTATAAAACATGGCTAACAAATACGTATTAAGCAATAAAAACGTAAACAATAAACGTAAAAAATGTGACGTTGAAAAGATGAAATGTGGTGCAACGTACGAAAATAAGAATAATTTAAAGGTATACGGCGAGGCATTGGGTTTCTTTTGCGTATGCGCAAGTGGTCATTCGACTCGGAGCCAACGCCGCGCAGCCCGTACTGTTGCCGCGTAAATTCATTCCCTCCTTTTACGCCCATTACAGCAAAAGAAGTTTTATAGAAACCCATAAAGGATATTGATTTGAATGGAGAAATTTACTCGGGACATTTAGTGCCTAGCCGATCGTTTTCAACGCCGGGAAGCAAATCTATATAAAGTAATACCTGCACTAAACATTCTCTCTCACTTTACACTACACAGGGTGTAATTGCAAACTCTCATAAGAGTCAGTAGCTGCAAAGTCGAGACTGTTTTTTTTTCTTTGGGATCAACTTTTCTACTCAAGAAAGAATCTGTTGAGGGTCAGATGTATGGGATATTTTGGTCCAACAGAGATATAATTCTACGGAACAATAATTTTTTCTTCGATTAGAGAAGTAGCTCTGATAGTGAAAGTTGCTGGTATTCACATCTGTATGACGCTCAGCCTTTGTAGCACTTCTTAACTTAGTTTCGGTATTTTATTTACTAAGACTTGTCTCTCTGTATCAATGAGATATATATGTAGGTATTTAATATTGAGCAGTTTATTTATAAATAAATCAAGTAATCCGGAGTAATTAATTCATTAGTTTCATAATAATTAACTACTGTTCATGACGTCCACTTCGCTCGCCTCACTATCGCGGCTCTGAACCCTTGTTATCGAATCGTCGTCACCATCCGTTACATCACCAACCTTGTTTGTTTGACTTATTCTTACAAATATATCGCACATTTAATAAAATTTGCGTATAAATTTGTAATTATTGTCAAACACTCAATATTTATCTGATTCTCCGTAGACAGCAGGCATAGCCATGTTTAGTTGTAGGCTATGGATATTATACAGGGTGAATTTAAATTCGGGTGACGCCACTCTTGATTACGAACAACTTTCCCAAGGAAACATAGTCGAATTCGATCAAAAAATTTTCGATTGCTCATACAAAGTAAACCATTCTGAAACCACCTTTAGTATGGAAGTCCAACAATTTTTGGCTGGTGACTCCACTCCTGATTAAGAACAACTATCAACTAGAAACCATAGCCGAATTCAAGTGTGATTGAGGACAAGTGCTAACCCGTTATGCATAAAAAAATAATCATCCCAAAATTGTTAGACTTCCATACTAAATCGGGTTACCGAATGGTTTACTTGGGTAATCGCAAATTTTTCGATAGAAGTCCAACAATTTTCTGCTGAACTCGGCTATGGTTCCTATTGGAATGTTGTTCGTAATCAGAAGTGGAGTCACCACTAGAAAGGAATTACACGAATGAAATTACCATCGCGCTCAGAGTGATGACGCGAAAATGATACAAATTGTCTCGTCATTCTGTTCGACAAGTCCTAATTCTAATCTAAGGGCGACATTTGAAGCGCAATATTGTTTTCAGCATCTCTGTTGTCATTAATATTTTTTCTGAACTCTAATTCGTAGTTTTATAGATGCTTATATAAAGAGCGCACGGATTACAAAGACAACTACTAACATAACATATCAATACTTTATAATGTCATTGCTTGTAGGTAGGTATTTATGCAACGAAATTGTTTATGAATTTATAAGGTAATGTCATAGGTAGATAATAAAACTACTATAAAACGCAAACAATGTGCAAGAGGCAATTCTAATATTTCTGCCTATTTAGAATCTAAAACGCTTAGCGATTTTCAGTTAATTTTTTTTTCCATATTTTGTCAAAACACAAAGTTACTCTCATAGATATTTATTTCAAAACAGCAACGTCTGATTTTCTTGATGATTCTTCTCTGATTCTTCATTTACGATCATAACATCCGAAATTTTGATTTTAATAGACCAAATGTCTAACATACAATAATTCCTATATTGTTGTTGAAATACAACAAGGCGTTGCGTTTTCACCAGGAAACGTACATACCTTGCTACCGTTATCTCAACACGGTGCCTAAAATTTACATTTGAGAAAAACTAATTCATTTTTGGGTTCGCAACGATCCAAAAATATATGTAACAGTGGCATAATTCATGAAAATTAAAGCAATAAATCTGAGAATCGAGAGTTTTATCTTGCGTCCCTGACACCAGGTCATCGTGGACCGAACAACAGATTGTCAATAAGATACTGCTATTTATTAGACTTGCTTAAAAATTATATGATGAAACACTAAAACCAACGTATAAGAATAAATTAATTGAATATTTACTTCCTAATAAACATTAATATGAACATATTCTATGGAAAATGGAGCTAAAGAATTTATGAAGGAGCATTTTATTTTATTAATATCAATTCAAGTATTAAAAGCGAATAACCCGACATCATTTTACATTTTGCGGATGCCCGGCGCCGCCTTGGTGAATTTTTTACCATAAAATGTATTCTATGAAACTCTGGGGATCAAGTCGAATCTAACGAGACCTTGTACGTTAAAATCTGACAAGCCGCTTAGGCTACAGGAGGTAACATAGAAATCTACATACATATTACCATACATACATATAACCCTATCCGAATGGGGCAGCCGCTTAAAAGATTACACTACAATCTATGTCTATAAACAAAACGATCTTTACGATAAAAGAAACAAATAACAGCTTAAAAAAATATAAAAATTCAACTACGGTTATAATACCTATGTATGAAGAAAAAAAAACTAGATAAAATAATTCAATTGATTTAGTCGGTGGCGTCTTTGCAGTTTCTCATATGTAATATTTTTTTTAGGAACTTGAGCTGGGCACTGCCGTGCTCTTCGATCAATTCGTGATTGGTGTATTGGGGTAAATTTGCTTACACGACCTGCGACTCCTGCCTAAATCAATTGAGTTATTTCGTCTTGTTTTTTATTTTTTAATTCCTTTCGTCGAGACCTATGGAATTATTGTTTGTCAAGTGTGACAAAATCGCTGCTTGGATCTATCATGATATACTCTATGACACTTCCGGGACTTGTACGAATCTAGCGACGACGCCTCATTTTGTACAAATCAGTTGTGCTTTTAGTCCATAGACCGTGACATACAAACAAATTGCCCCACAGATAAACTGTGCATTTGGTTTTGTGGGGCATTGTTTAATTAAGACCATATAATTGATTTAATAATAAAGCCTCATAAATAATAATAGTACATCGGAGAAACATTACCCTTAAACATTCACCATAGTCGTTCAAAAGTTATGTTTTGCATGTTATTATTAAAATATTACTGTGTGTAATAAACAAGTGCATACTCACATACACTCGAAAAACATTACCCTCCCTTTTCGGGCTGTCGGGTAAAAAGTATGTATACGGTAAAGTAGTTATTTCACTTTTCGGTTAATTTACAAGAACAATTTAATAAAATTCCAAACACTCAACATTACCGAGGCTCAGTAACAATCGATCAACTCACGAATACGAACTTAAGGGTCTGACAAACGAAACCCTTTGTTTCGGTAGGCATCAATCATCAACTGTAAAGTGGATTTGGTGAATTATTGCTTGTAGCTTGAAACACTTTTCACAAGTTGTGGTGCAGTTGCATAATGGGTGCAGGCGACGATGACGTCGGCCCAGCTGGCACGGCAGTCACGCGGCGACTCGAATGACTTGTAATTCGACCAGGTGAATAATTTGTTAAGCATTCGAGAGGATTCTCGGCCGTAAATGAATTTATTCTCAAACGGTTTTCGATCATTTTTACAAAGCTGTGATAGAGTCGTCGGGCCGGAGCTGGAAACAAAGTGATAGAAAAAATGTCATTTGCATGCATGAATTCTGTCGAGTGATTTAAACATTTGCCACTATGGCTGTGACAAATCCGAGAAGTATTATTGTGATTTTTAAGTGCACGCGCGCTGAGCTCCCGGCTGTACTCATGTGTACATTGTCGCGTCATTCTCTTTCTGATTCAACCATACTCATAACTATACGTAATGTATTTACGATCAGGATCATTCCGAAATCATAAGTAATAGGGACAACTACAAGATTCTGGTGGCCTATGTATTATCATAATCTAAAGAGATGTATTATACCATAGTAGCTTAGCATAAAGTCATGTACCTAATCATAACTATCATTGCAGTGTGCTCTTAATTCTGACCAGTTGAAATAAATACAGACTATCTCAATAACAAATCCGATAAGTAAAGTTTTTCGTTAACTTTATTCATTATTTTATAAATAATTTATTTTATACTGCGTAGGTATATATTCTGTACTTCACAAACAACCAGAAATATGCTCATTCTCCTGCATATAAAATCGGTGTCGCAATACTGACCTCAATCGAAATAAAGTGTAATAGTAAGTAAAGTACTCGTAAATAAATTGTGCCAGTTGTGTTAATCAATATTGAGAGAGATTATTACCTTAAATAATTATGTAATAAAGTGTGTAGGTACCTTTATAGGTATTTTGTGGTACTTGTTACCAAAATGTATAATATTTTATTAACCCCCGACGAAAAACAACGGGCGTTATGTTGACGACGTTGTGTGTGTGTGTCTATCTATGTCCGGACGTACCTCCGAAATCCGATTTGTGTGTGGTGTTTTTATATTTTTCGGAAATCAGTTAAGCTGTTTCAAAGATATTTTTTAAGCATTAAACAGTTGGTTTGTACCGTCTGGATAATATAGGTATTGAATTGATTACTCGGGAGCTTCCTAAATTTTCAATTTCTAGTTTTAATGATGGAATCTGATCCCAGCTCTTGATATTTTCAAAACTAGAACATTCTTTCAAAATTGGTAAATCACTTTCTTGTTTGAGCGTACCTACACAATTTGTGTGATCGTGAAGCAGGACAGGATCAATTTGTTATCCTTATATACATTGAAATACACCATCAGGTACACAAAATATTATTGTTAGGTAGTAGTTAACATTATTAAACTATTTGTTATACCATTACAACAGAACGTTACGAAAATTTAAATAAAATAAACATGTGAAATAAAAAACTAAACACGGTGTACGCGTAGACCAAATCTGATCTTAGGCCCGTATTAATAAACCGTGCTCAAGATTGACATGGCCTCAAGTTGACGCTTGAGAATCGTTGCATATTAAAACAGCATCAGAAAAAAGGCGTCGCGGCAGACCGAAAAATTTCTAAACAACTGGTCGGAGGAGGCCCGGGACAGAGAGCCGTGGAGAGAGAGGAGGGAGGTGCCCAGCAGTGGGACAGTATGGGCTCCTAAAAATAATAAACTTATTTTTAATGCATGTACTCGGAATAAGACCGTATTGTTATTTATTACGCATTACTGAGATACATCCGGACAAAGACTGGACACACACAGATACACATGTGTGTATCTCTGTCTTTGTCTTTGGACATTCTTTGTCCGGAACCCGTCGTTTTTCTTCGAGGGTTAAAAAACAGCACGACGATACTTTACTATTGTATTGTCATTAGAATATCAAAAATATACAAAGTTTTAAATCGTTACGCCAATTAGAAGTCGATGAACATCGACTTCCTAGGTTTGTTTACGAGACGACACCCTAGGTTAGAGGTGGGAAAACTAAGAGCAATCTTATATGTCTTCTGTCCATGACTATTGGCATTGACCGGATAGGTAGACTAGCTAGCTACCTACCTACATATAAGTAAACACCGAATTACAGACTGATGAATCATAACATCCAAAACTTACTAAGCAAATATCTGACGAGTTGTTTAAAGCAACGACGAATTAACAAATGGCCTTGATAGTAGGGTACAATTTGCCACAGAGTAGTTTATAAGTTAAATACCTTCTATCGTCGACAATATGGCGGCACTTGAAAAATGCCGACTTTCAAGTAGCCACTTTAAACGTACGTAATAATGTCACGACCTTTATCCCAAATGGGAATTTCTGATATCCCAAACATTAGAGTTTAGGTGTACCAAACATTAAAATTGTATGCTTGACACAACTTCCATATTTCACCTTTAGAAATATACAGAAATACACACGTGACAGGGGATGAGCCCATCGCCGTTTAAACATGGAAATCTTTAAATGTTTTTAGTGGAAAGTTATCTCAATAAAGGTATTCAATTCTAGTAGTTGATACATATAATAATATGGTTATGTTTGATTGGTACTTCTATGTATATGGCAACTGCAGGTTCATTAAGAGGTATATTTCATTTAAGCTTGAGATTTCGTTTCCATGTATAATATTCCGGTAAATGTTTGGTATAGCGGATATAATGGTGCCCCTAATGGTGTACAGGGTGGAAAAAAGAATTCGAGGGAAAGTAATGTAAACAACATTGGGTTTCCGATTCGGAGGTCGCGGGTTCGGTCCCCAGCGGGGTACATGTTTAAGTACTCATACTTAAACACTGTTGTTGTTGTTTACAAACCGAGGTTTGGATGGTGGTAGGGCATTTTAAATGTCCGCCTGGCGAGCTACCACCATCTTATCTAAATCTGCCGCCAAGCAGCAATGTTCATAGCATTGTTGTGTTCCGGTTGTCAGAGATAAGATACCCAGTCCCCCAAATGTGTTGGGGTTTCCGGGTCAGTACGCTTCCACCTTCGATCTCATCTTCACTTAACATCAGGTGTGATTGAGGTCAAATACCAACCCGTTGTGCATAAAAAAAAAAAGATTAGATATTTCTAGTTGGATCTTTCCGAAGCTTTTCAATATTGGCCATACGATTTAGGTGTCCTTTTATTATATTTCAACCTGACTTGATTTTTATTATAAAATGCCGTAGATTGTTTTTAGAACGATAAGCAATAGAATCATTTATAAAGAAGAATGTTGTAAATTCAAGTAATTGCATAACCGCCTCCGTGGCTCAATGTAAACAACATAAGGTTTACGAATCAGAGGTCGCGGGTTCGATTCTCAGCAGGGCACATGTTTAGTAGTCGGTTTGGTTGGTGGTAAGGCATTTTAAATATCCGCCTAGTGAGCTACCATCTAAGTCAGCCGCCAAGCAGCAATGTTGATAGCGATTGTGATAGATGAGACAGCCAGTGCCCCTAAAATAATATTGGGGTTCCGGGTGTACGCTTCCACCTTCGGCCTCATCTTCACTTAACATCAGGTGTAATTGAGGTCAAATACTAACCTGTTGTGCATAAAAATAGGACCCGCAAGGGACTCATCTCTAATTACAATAAATATCCTCACAGAGCGGTAATTGTAAGGGTTACATATTTATAAATAATATAAATATTTCGGACACTTACACCAATTATCTAGTCCCAAAGCTTGTACTATGGATACCAGATAACGGATATACATAAGTATTTATATAAACATCCATTCTTAGTAACATAGTAACATCAATGGATGTTACTATGTTACTAACCGAGTAATGACTCGGGAATAAATATTAGTATTCATCACACAAACATTTACTCCTAACGGGATTCGAACCCGCAACCGTTTCGCTACACCAACCTCTAATCGTCTAATCTAGATTCATTTTTTTTTCCTTTAGACTTCTAATTCGGTTTAAGGAATTTCTGTTACTCATAAAAATATAACAATGCATTTAAAATGAGCTCTAAAACATTTTTTTATGTAAAACGGTAGTTCCTTAATAAGACCATAAATAAGAAATACTTAGCGTGAATACAGTAACTATATATATAGAACTTATTATAACAGTTATTTATTATAATATTCAAAGACACAGAGAAGATAAGAACCCATTTTGTGTGCAGTGGCGTGCCTAGGGTTTCATAGTAGGGCAAGCCCGAGATTTGTTTGATGAACGGTTTGTGGTGTTTACACACTTAATGAAGTTAAATACATCTTACAAAGCAAAAGTAATGTGAAAGGTTCTTCTTGATCAAAGTAAAAGAAAAATTGCTATGTCTCTCAGCCCAGCTAAGACTCACAGTATCTTAAATAAATACCTAAAAAAGGATAAAAGATTTATATTTCAAATAAACATTGTCTAAAATTAAGAGAGGTGATCTAACATAATGCAATGTTCGAATTCGTCACACAAATATTTACCTTTAGCGGGATTCGAATCCGCCACCGTTAGTTTCGATGGCACAAATCAATCGACCCCAAGAATTTATCTTAAGTTAGAATTGTATGGGAGATAAAAAGATCTAAAAAATTTAAACGCGGTATTTCGAATCTTAGCTTATCACAGATTACTGTCCTCACTAAATTTTCCGGCGTATCTCTACCTACTCATACGAGTATAGGTATCAGCGAAACAGTCTTTGCAGTAGTCTGTCTTCAGTTAACTGTATAGAAAAGTCGTTGTACATTTATAATGTAGGTAGGTGCATATCTTTGTGCATGGATATAGTAAGTAGTATTAAGCGCTTGCGCAGTATTCGTAAAGTTGTGCTCGTGGGTGGCCCAAGGGTACCTACATTTTTACATATGTACCATATTCGAGCGTCAACTTCCATTTCTAAAGCACTTCAACCAAATATCGATCTTAAAACAAAGAATGACAAGGGTCAACTATGCAGAAAGGACTAAAAAGTAGCTTATCGGAAATATTGCTAAGTTGTGCAGCTAATTCGGTCTTGTACAACGCACAATAGGCTTATTTCACGAGCCGGTGGATTTTGTTGCGTTCTTTATTATTTGATTTAATTTTCAGTCAATACCACTGCTCGATAGATAGAGTTGAACCCTAGAAAGCATGATTGCTATTGTGAAATTAATTAATTAATAAAACTTTTGCATACGAAGTAATTTCTTGCAGTTGCAAAATTTTTCCCAATCTTAGGTACTTAAATACCTTTCGACTGCACGTATATATGATAATATTGTCCTCCAGTAATGCTTTGGCAAAAGACTAGAGCTGTTTGTTTTTGTTATGATCGTCTAATCCCCTTCAAAGGTGCCAGCTGAAAATCAGCACTATGGTTCATGTAACAGCATAATGCTGAGCTGGAACCTATTTCAGCTTGTATTACTATTATTATTTTAATCTAACATTTTCATGTAAAACATTGTAAACTGTGTATATTTTTTCCTTTCTTCTTTCATAGAAATAATCAATACCTGACAAAAATGTATGAAGCAGCCGATTTTCTCCCGATATCAGAGATTGCACCGTAGTGAAAGTTGCTTTTCAAGTTAAATGATCTAAATCACCACCAATATCTGTTGATATATAAATGGGCAATTAGAGGTAAATTATAGCATGCAATTACTAATTGCTGCCAATGAGCAACGCAAACTGCATCTGATTTTCATAGGAAAATGGGTATTTCAATTTTAGTCGAATAATAGGCTGATCTAAGCATAAACTACTACCGCTAGATAGTTGTGTCGGGTTATTCTTACTGATTATGTATTAACCTTTATTTACCAAGTGTTGCTGATGCAGATGATCAAACTAAACAACTTTTCATAATAAATTCTGTAATCATGAAAATAAACATCAGTTTTAATTTGTTGTTTTCAATTGAACAAAGGTTAATGCTTCCTAACCCAAAGGTTGCCTGGAAGAGATCGCTTTTAGTGATAAGGCCGCCAAATTGTACTATCCCCTTTTTCTTATTTCTTTTTATGCTTCATATTGTTGTACAATAAAGAATATTTTGTTTGTTTGTTTGTTAAGCTAAGTCGGTCGCATAACTTCTAGCTTGATTCCCATTCACCAATCTCCACTAAACCCCGTGATATCCATATCCTCTCCTGTAAGAGGAAGCCTTGCCCCTGCAGTGTGGGTATAAGCTAAAGAAATCCCTAGCGAATTATATTTTTCCTAAATATTAGCTCAAATAAATAAGTAAATTCATCGAATTGCGCTTATATAGATCAACGAAACACTTGCAGTCGCAAATTTTTGCAATTATCAATTTTTATCATCAGCAAAACAAAGGAGTAGTAAATAAACGGCACACTCGTAATAACATCTTGTCGACAAAAGAACGAAATCTTCGGAATATTTTTGAGAAAAAATTAATTATATTTATATTGATTAATCACCTCGATATAGTGCATCTTTCCGTGGCACATTTCAAGATTTATGTGTACTCTATTAGGTTTTGATGATTTGAATAATTAACTTAATTAACTTCGAAATTTAATGATTATATTATTTTTTAACATAACTTGTATTAAAATTTTAAATGTAGGTATGTAATTTTTTATGTATTATTATTTTAAAGAAATTTTAACCAACTTAGTTATTCTGTAAGTTTTTAGCGCGGAGGTAAGAATTCCAGTTGCCATGGATTTTATATGACCGTAAAATTATTGGTCGTTTAGGGAATTCAGACACATGTTGTGCCTGTGGGTGGACAGTACAGCATAGCTGTTGGTTGAGGACTTCATTCACTGCCGGAATACTGTAAACAGAATATGCTAATTGGACAGAATTTGGTTGGAATTGCAGTAAAATTCTTTGCTAACGTTAATACGTAAAGATATTACTTTTGTCCTTTTGACCCTATTGTAACCGCGGAATTCCGTGATTGTAATACCCACTTTTTCTATAAAGATTTTATTATGTGGATCAACCTCAAATTAAAGTATGTTAGTTTTCAGTAAGTTCAAGTGACAATGGCAGGGTACAGAGCTCTAAGAACATGCAATACTACACAAAAACACTTTATTAAAGAACATCATGGTCAGTGGGGAATTAAGTTTCAGGAGTGGAGACTATGCACCGGTAAGCGCACGGACGCCTTGATGAAGGTCGCCGGAAGTCGCTGGATAAGGGCGCTTCAGACCGGTCGCTCCGGAGTTTTATGGGGGAAGCCTATGTTGAGCAGGAGACGTCTTGTGGCTGATATTATGATAGTTTTTAGGACAAAACTGTTAAAAGTATAGGTAGACCATCAAACATGGCTAAGCATCTTTCCCCTAGTTCAATCTTAAGTACAAAAAACCGTACTCAAATGGGAGTACGAATTATTAAGATACATCCGAACCAGACTGGACACACGCACAAGTACAACGCAGTCATACACACACACAACACCCATAGTTTTACATCGGGGGTTAAAAAGGGTTTGATCTAAACTTACTATTAACAACGCATTAAATGTCGAAACAGGAATAGTTTGATGGGCAAGTTATAAAAATGGAAGTATTTTATTAGCCACACTAATTAAGTTAAACTCAGTAATACAAATACAAAAGTCTTCGCCAAAAAGGTAAATTATTGAAAATTATTTTGTGCAATAAAGAGTATTTGTAAATTGAATATATTAAATCGGTTATGATATGAGTACGTGAAGTGACGAATTGCTGATGATCTTTAAACAAGGTTTTCACAAAATAGTGGTTTGTTTAAAGTGAGGCGAAATTTCTAACTCATAGCAGGTTGTTTGAGAGCAGCAGCGGATTGAGTAGTATCATCGTCTGTCAAAACATCGTTAATGTCTCTATACTAACGAGAGGTAATTAGCAATGCCGATAGCGAGTACCGACACCAACTAGAGTTTCACATTAAAATGCTGTCATGGCTATTCCCAACGAGCTCTGCTCAAAATTAAAGTTGAATACGAATAAATTATTTAGAGCTTTTATCGAACTGCTAGTGGAATATTTCACCGGTGCCGTTATAAATCTTGCTCGTGAGATTAGCGTTTTTATGCATACGAATTTCACTATTTCACTTATATTTCATTACTTTATTATTGTGTATTAGTTGGAATTCTCGAAATGCGTCGCGTTTTGAGATTGTGGGCTTGGAAACGCCCATTAATTACGAGGCTATTTTCGTTTAATCCCACCCTGCGATCCGCTGTCGCCTCGTCACCATGTCGAAGTTAGCAGACATTTTTTTCATATGGTTTCATTTATTTTCTACATTTCTTATTTCATTATTATCAATAATTTAATGGTATTTAATACTTGCATCTTTAATTATGTTTTACAAATAAATTTTATTCGATAATTTAAGGTGTCATAACTATCTCTACTTCATTATTCCACAATATAATATATCATCAATCACCCTGAAGAACATTCTTGTTACTATTGTTTATATAACGCATCTTTGTTGTTTAGACAGTGCTTGGCTTCTGATATTTATGTTCGCCAATCAAGAGACACGCAGGCGTTAGTGATAATCTAGTTAGTTAACGTTATTTATCAATGCGAAGATTCTAAAGAATGTTGTTAACGTATAAGATAAATAAAATTTAAGTCAAATCCAAATATTAGAAATTTTACGCCGCATTGAATCGACACACACAGGTCATTGTCTCAAATAGTTTTTTCGTCATCCTTGACGTCGACAGGTTTAATTTATCTAAGTGTTATAATAACCAGATGTTACGCGAAATATGGTTTTAGTATATCTCTGAAAGTAAAGTAAAGATTTTAAGATGAGTCTTATACACGTTAAAGCACATGACATTGAAAAATATAGATACGTAGATAATAGAAAAGATTACCAACTAAATTAAATTCTATAATTCCAACGTACAATCAGGTTTAATATAAATATTAAGTAGTCTCAAATCCCAGCTCAAATTATTTAAATTTTATTACAGGTTTGTATTTAAGGTAAGTATCGATTACTAATCTATGCTGACGTGGGATTGAACAAAATTTTAAAAATAAAAATTGCAATTATTTGAGTTGGCAGTGGTTATAAATTTTAGAACCCTATTGTACATATACAGAGACAGACTCAAATTACGTAGATGAAAATTTTAAAAAGTTTATATGTAGTAATTTGATAAGGTTTTTTTGGATTTTGTTTTGGTGTGAGGGAAAAAAGCGAATTTTACAAGGTACGAGTTACTGCTTTATCTAATTCTTGTCTACTGTGAACTGTAAGAATTGTCGAGTTTCACTTTAACCCTCGGGAAATATGACATTGGCTTAAGGTGATGGAGATCATTGCTAAGAAATAGACTTTTCGTATTTAAGAACTATAATAATAATCCAAAGAAGGGGAAGTAACCTTCGTTAAAAACTAAGGACTATTGCCAGAAAACCAAAATATTTCGATTCATTATTTCATTACATACAAGCACATAAAAAATTACTTTCTACATACTTTATTCCGGTTACTTCTTACATACGTTGGTTCATCATCCGAACAGCCAAGGCATGGAACTCCCTTCCGGCGTCAGTCTTTCCTGAATCCTGCAACCTTGGGATCTTTAAGAGCAGAGTGAATAGGCATTTACTGGGATCGTGTGCTTCTTCGACCACATCGACATATTCCATCAGATGAGATTGTGGTCAAACGCGAATCCAGTCAATCGTAATATATATATATCACCAAACGGTATTCTATGGTTATCGTATATAATGATCTGGATACATTATGATATTGCAATATATGCTATTTGTTACATATCACTTTGTATACCTTGTTATTTACAGGATATATTAATTGTGTAATTAATATTGATATTAATGAAAGTGAAACTTTGTACGCGAAATAGGAAACGATTTAGACTGCACTAAAGATGAACTTATCGGCATATAATAATCAGAGCAATCAGTAATCTAAAAAAGAAATAGATGAACTGATAGGTAGAAAATGTACAAACACTATCAAGAAAACCATTTCCAAAGTATATTTCTTTGAACATTCTATCTCAATTTGGGAGTTCCCATGTAATTTCATGTTGGTTTGTATACGGTTTGTTTTAAAATGTCTGTCTGAACCCAAGCCGTCATCTCTAATATGTGCTACTTAATTCAAATGTTGATAAACTAAACGTTGCGTTGACAAATATTTGTGGTTGATATTCCGCCAAGAATATAATTTTTCTGAAAACATTGAAAACGTAATAAATGTCTTGTGATTATTGTTGGAGCTAGGCAACATGGTTAGCGATAAATTTTAGTTCATTTTGTTAGGACATTTTTTGGATAGTAAGTGTACCTACAGTAAGCACCACACATTATGTAGCACCCTAGGTGAATAAATTAGATTGCAGACGAAAATAATCAATGTTACTTTTTTATACGTGTTAGTGCTTAACCTCAATTATGAAGATGAGGCCGAAGGTAGAAGCGCGCTTACTCGGAATACCAACTTAGACGTGGCGCAGTCGCATTCGTTATTTCGATTAGCGGAGTTAAGCAATGTCTGGCGCGGGCACGTTGAATAGTCGGTTCCGGTTGTTTTCAGTTAAAGGCAGTCTTAAACACTGTCTGTTAGGTGGCAGCTAGTCTGACACAGATTCACAATTCAGCCCTGGGCCCGCTCGGATAATAGCCTATACCCTCTTCCAATGAGAGGTGGTGCTTTAAATGAACCAGTGGAGCATTTCATTAAAAAAAAATTATTCGGAGATCATAACCAAAATATATCTTTGTTATTAAACCTACTTAACTTTGATAGATACTCAACTTTCTTACAAATTTTCAGTAGGCACTCTGGGTCAACTGTGTGGGCTTCTCTTTTTGCAGTATTTGTCCCGAATCTTAATAACAACAGAATAAGAATCAAACATCTCAGCCCAAAGCTAAAAACGCAAGCAAGAACTTGTGAGAATTCTGAGGGTGATGAAATTATGTGAACAATACGAAGAGAAAAATATTAGAAACAATAAGTTAAAAATCTGACGAATAGAAATTGACAATCCTTTAACTTAAAAAATTACAACAAATTTTTAATGACTTTCAAAATGACATTATTTATAATAAACGTGGATACTTTGTTTCTGTCTAGAAATAAACAAAAGTTTTAACTGATGCTATTATTTAGTTCATGAAAGATCCGTTTAGTTGCTCTTTCCTGTTGAATTACTTTTTGTTTACTTAAAATTTGCCGATGAATTCATCGACAAATAAAACGGCCTGCAACCGGAGAGGTGTAGGTTCATAAGTACTTCAAGTTGGAAAATTGTGAGAGGCCGTATCTAACGAGATATTATTTGTAGTACCTATTATTTTCTACCGTATAAATGGACCGTTAGTTGCTACTAAATCGTCACAAATTGTAACATTCCTTGACCAATATATCTTTATATAGAAACAAGAAAAATTGCCTGCCAGTGGAGATGTCGCATTTATACTCCAATTCTAATTTTTCGGTACAAGAATTTTTCTCGAATGTCATGATGCAGCAAATAAATATTGGTCGTGAATCGGAGAAATAAATCGATCTCGCTCTTATATAGATGATTCCGAAATTTTATCTCTTTCACCCTAATAGCCGGCTGACAAACATGTATCAGCGGTTAATAGGTGCGCTCACGCAGCTGTTGCGAACAAATCAGCTCGAATATAGCTAACAGTGTCAAAAAGCTAACACTTCGGCACGTGAAGTGAGCGTAAAGCGGCCATACCGCTCCATTGGTGGATGTGTACTTTAATGTGGTTTTCATTCCATCATCATTATTGCAAACTGCTTAACACACCAGATGCACGAAATGACATTCAAATGACGTGTTTGTTAACAATAAAAAAAAACCAGTTAAACACTTGGGCACATGACCGTAAACGATAATCATAATTAATTTAATGAGCGTATTTATTTTACTATATCTGAAGTTATATGGTTAGTACGTACGCGTCAAAGTTGAATCCGGCTAATATAGAAGTGGACTCTTATCCCTTAGACCGGATCGTAACAACCAAACACATTACGAGGAGGGTCGCTTGCCGTTCATTCAAGATCGAAGAAAGCATCTTACGTATTTAAAAATAGATGCTGTAGAATATTTATTGGACATCTTGTCGAGATTCGATTTTATTAAATTTAGAAAAATATAGTAGGCACGTGTCTTTGCGATGGAGTTGTTAATTTCTTCTGGGACATAAATATTAACTAAATTGCTCTGAAATTGGTGTAGTGCACACTTTATAATTCGCAAATATAATGTTTGTGTGGTGCTGAAAGTTTTATTTGATATTGGAGAATAGAAACAGTCTGTTGTCACATTTGATTCTTACTTACATAAGAAAAAATTGTAGTTAAATTCTATAGGCTAAAAATACTATTATCCAAAACATAAAGAATACTGACAAACTTGTTGAAACAATAAAAGGGGAAGTAAAGACAATAATGTAAATAAACATAAAAATGATTGACAGAAGCGGTCTCCGTGTACTACCGACAGTCGAACGAAGCGAAAACGATATCTATTAGAAGGAGACATTTTTGCAGTTTTTTGCAGTGCAGTGACACAGTTCGATAAAAACTTGAAGTACTTACCTTTGCACAATTTGTTTATGCCGGTTTTGTGTGTTTCTACAGGAGCTGTCCATACACGCGGTATCGACACACGAACTGTTGAAGCCCAAAGATGAACCATCGTACTCCCTGGCACCCTCATCGAGTCTCTGTTCAGTCACCTTGCCGCATTCAGGTACGTGAAAACGAAACGACCTATTCTCTGTTTTATTTATGGAATATGTGTTTTGTGTCACTAATTGGATGTTAGAATCATTAAATGGTTTGCCATAATCGCCAAGCGATTAGAAGGTATAGTTATTGAGTCTTTCATTATGGCTGATGCATTTTTCGTAAGAGTCAAAGTCCGGCGGCGGTTTGCCCTTTGGTCTTATGTATATTCCTTGCTTCTAACATTGGTATTCTGGAATTATAGAGCTAATATATCATCAAATCATATCATGGGTTTTTACCATCATAATATATTATATGTATAATTTTTAGTTTGGTTCTTTGGGTAAAAGGTGCTAAATTAAGAAGAAATTTTACAGCAACCAAATTACTTTCATTAAATAAGTAAGTTATCTCGAAGTGAATTCTATAGAAGATGTATCGAAGGCAATACTAATTAGTGATTTCAAGGGAACGACGTCGCCTTCAGCTATGAAGAGGTAGAATCAAGTGGATCTTTGTTGATGTCCCTTACAGTTTGGCGTTTTCTGCTTTTGTATATAGATAATGTTTGAGAGTAATGTATGTGTAATAAAATACTAATATTTGTTGACATGCTGAGTAAGTATATTGTACGTATACAAATCAATCTTGTATTATATACTTACATATACTTACAAGCAAGTTTTTAATCAGGGTGTTAATTGAAATTAAATTATATGTATGTTAAACGGGGTTACTTAGTTTAGTATAGCCAATGAACATATTTTAAGGAATGTAAAAAAAATCTATAGGATAGCTACTGAAATAGCCCGTTTCGAAATGTACAGCTCTAATTTGGTCTATCAGTCTGATTCAAAATTGTTTTTTTGGGGGTTTGTTAGAAGTTTTCGAATGGCTCAATCGGCTTTTTCATGATATTTGTACGAAATCAGTGAGGTTTGCATCTTTCAGGCTCATTGTGGTTACCACTATTTTCATTTATCGCCCCGATAAACCCATAAGAGCTGGAAAGCTTCATCATTATCGGCCCCATCTTCATTTAACATCAGGTGTGATTGAGACCAAAGATTTTTTTAATGAAGGTTCATTTCCAAAAACATCGAGGGGGCCGATCGCGCTAAGTTTGAACGATAATACCAAAGCTAAACCATAACCAAAAACGTTACGTTAAGCTCATTTCGTATCGCGCTAATCATTTGAACGGAAATTAAACTAGTTTTTTTTAATACTCGTGGTTAGCTCTAAATATTTTGGATTTGGTTTTACTTTGGTAGCGTCAACGATATAATCGTTTACAAAAAATAAAGCGATACCATTTCTTACTTCAGCTAAACTAAAGCTAAACCAAAACCAAAAACGTTCCGTTGGAAAATAGCGCGATTGGTCCCCTGATTACTTTAATATGAACCAAATCTAAACTTGTGTGTCACAGTGAAATTTTAAATCTCGTCATCATTTTTGCAGTCTTAATATTGAAACTATTCAGCTTCATATTACTAGTTACTTTCTTTCCATCAGGTGACCCGCATGCTCGTTTGCCGCCCTCTCATATAAAAAAAAAGTTACGCTGTTGCTAATTTAGTTACCTGTATTACGAATATCTTCCGCTATGACTGAATTCTAATTGTCCATTACTATTTTACTTGTTATCAGGGAAATTCGTCCTACTTCCATATTCATTATGTGCTATCCATTTGTAAAGTTTCTTTAAAATAATGGCGGGCAGGTACTTTAAATTAATGGCAATTTATAACTTCATCTCTTTATTTTCATGGATCTAACTTCTGAGTGTTGGCAATAATTAATATGCATGACCCATAATTTTATTTTTAATAATACATGTTCTTTGGCTTGCTAGTCGTAGAGTTTCTTCGCCTTCTTTTTGGCTAATGTAATTACTAACTACCTATTTCTGTTCAAAAATACTACAATAGTTTCATTTGTTTTTATGAATCCAATTTTTTATATCAATATTTGAAACTGTTAGATTTTTCGTGCTAAGTAACTTAACATAGCACGCGCGTTTCTATATAACTTGGTTCACAGTGTAGCAAATAGTAAAATTCCCAAACTTGAGGACTGAGATGCTTGTAATATTTCTTGGCCTCTTAGTCCTCAGGATTGGCAATGCATCGGCAGCATCCATTGGTTGCAGATTTCCCGGCAACGCATCTGCGATTTCAATGGAGCGGCAAATGTAAGTGGACCGCCAGCTTGTTTGCCATTCTTTCAAGCTTCAAGAATATATTTCAATGTATAGTATACACAATATCATTTAAAATTAATAGCGATGATACTATTTATTTATCAATCTACATAAGTCGAAACTACCGAGTAGGTACTGTATGAAGAAAAACGGCCCTACATATTTATGATCATAATTGTAACGACATTATTTTACTTTTATTTACTCTACCCCATTGACCCCAACGGATGCGGGTTCGAATTCCGCTAGGGCTAAACGTTTGTGTAATGTATAGACGTACGAATATTTATTATAGCTGTTCAAAGCGTTGGTTTCGCTGATAGGTTCACTATCCACTACATCAATCGGTCATCGGGAGAAGGTAGATCGATATTCCTTTTAAGCTAAATTCAGGCTTATTATTATGAAAATAAAATCAGAGTTAATCATAATCTTGATGCGACTCACGTTCATTTTAAATGAGAAAATAAGGGAGAATGCAGCATTAGGTAGTCCATTTTACTTATTTCCTCGGTTTTAAAAGGATGTAAGCAGCATAAAAAAATTAATTAACTTTGATAGTTAACATACTAGAAATACAATTGAATTTAGATAAAATCTATGCACCTACTCCGATGTATGGTGATCATGGTGCTTGCAATAATACCGAATGTCAAGAATTTTATTTTTATCGTGCGGCCAATATTAAAGTCCAAGCTCTGGATAAATATTTCATATACACTACTATTAATCTGTGCTTGTACTATGGACACTAGATAACGGATACACACATTATATCTGTGTATAAACATATAGATGCTTAATAACAAGCCTGAATTTAGTTTATATGGAAAATCGATCTACCTACCTTCTCCCGACGACCGATTAGTGTAGTGGATAGTGAACCTATCAGCGAAACCAACGTTTGCGCGTTCGAATCCCGTAAAGGGTAATTTGTGTGATGAACACGAACATTTATTCCCGAGTCACGGATGTTTATATAAATATTTATGTATGTTTCACCATTATCTAGTATCCATAGTACCTACAAGATTTGCTTAGTATGATTATGATTGGTATAAATGTCTCGAAAAATTTATTTGTTTATTCTCTTATCTATGATGATCACGAGTAGATTTAGATATAAAAATATCGATCCAGTAGTAGGTACAACATCCCACCCGTTATCAAGATGCTTACAACAAAAATAAAAATTCCGTTAAGGATCCCTAACAACCCTAAGTAATTTTGAATAACGTTTAAGAATGAAATAATAAATGCCTATTAGTGAGTGTGACAATCTATCTAAAACGATAAAACTCTCTTTTATTTCTTGACGATTAAAGAACACAATATTTACAAATGCTTCGGAGCACGTAGGTGCGTTTGAAACTTAATCGTCCTATAAGTTCTGCCACTTCAAACAGCGCTGCCTTCGCGTTGGCATGAACCTAGAAATATTTAATTTACGACCACACCAGTATTGTTCATTCAGAACGGTCTCGGGTTGATTGTCGATATTAAAAGTGTCAAGCGGTCGCTGCCGGAAATTCATTGATAGATTTAATCGCCCTGCACTGAAATAACGTATAGCGCAGTAGGATTTGGTCCGAGGAGTAAATTGCTAAGTCATTAATGCCGTCCGGTCGCACGCACTAAAAACTAGTGCTATTTCAGTGGTGCTCACTAAGATCCCTGAAATCTGAAATAAAAGCTGATTTACGTCACTATGCACTGGTTAAGGATTTTGGTACTTGGATACCTTCTGTTGCGAGGCAAGTATTTGAAATAAGAGCATGCACCTATATATTATAGATAATTATAATTAAACTCCATATTATAAATTGCAATAAAATGATAAATTATTTGGGTCGTTCGTTTACTCTAATAAAAAAGGGTTACAAGTTTTTATGACGGGCGGAAAATTATATTAAGTTCACTATTTATATTCTCATAAAATGGTCGATTTAAGTTAAAGATTTTATAAAACGGCTTACTTTTTAACTTCTATGTAAGTTGATCCCTGTTTTTTAAATTGGACTATTCGATCTGGTTCGCCATAGATATATATCAGTTTTCCAGATATCTGCAAAATGTCTGATTTATCAGATTTATGAAACTCAAGAAGTTAATACTCTTTCAACCTATTTAGTTATAATTATGATTGTTGACGTTCACAAAAATATATTACGCAAAAAATAATCAAAGCAGCCGCTGTGAACCGAATGTCGTCTAAATGCTGTAACTCTCCTTCAGCGCTCGAACCAGTTCGCAAAGGATCTGAAACGCGAAGAACTCTTGATGACCTAAAACGTTACTCCGAGACCCTTTTTGTGGCACAAAATGCATTTGCCTTGAGGCAGTGAACGTGATCCGACACTATTATTTGCACTAGGAGCATGACAGGCGTGATAAACGTTTAGGTCGCGAGGGATAATATTTGTCTTGCTCATCCGTTTGGACGAAATATACAACTATCCCATTCTCACGTGGCGTCGCGAGCTACAAACGATATCATGCTACAGGGCTCGAACGCGTAATTGAAAAAAAAGCGCTACAAATACATGGTTAGACATGCAAAATAACGGTCTAATGAAGAGAAGCGTAAAAAGTATAAAAGTAGGTATCTCAGAATAATTTTCCACTGATTTATCTAACAAATATGCGAAAGTTTGAATATTTGTTTGTTTGTTTGTTACTCAATCACGGCGAAACGGATTTGGATGAAATTCAGTATAACAGGTAGAATATACCATGATTAAGACATAGGATATTTATTATCCCGATAAAGTAAGTAGTTTTCGCGGAATATACAAATTTCAGCGATAAAGTTATTGCTCTCACGCGAAGCCGCGGGCGGAAAGCTAGTTGATAATAAAACCAACTTATTAAACTCCTTCCAGATTCACAAACGACTATGACTTGGAATGGAAAAGTTTAGCACTAAATATCTGATGTGGTAGGCGATTTGCCCATGCGGTGATTGCACGTTGGAAATGGACATAAGATTTCATGAAAAGAGAAATACGGCGTCCAAGAAAGGACACCGTCACACAAATTGGTGTACGATGAAATAGAATTGAAGAAAAAGTATTTCATTATAAATTAAGTTAATTAAATGACTCAGTTCATAAATAAGGTTTTTGGTATTTTCTCCCAAATCGCAACGTGTTTCGCATTTTATATTTCTGTTATCTTGTATCAAGTCCCGTATTATTTCTTGCGTACTACTTATTTATTATGTATTTCAATTTGTAAGTAAAAGTATTAAAAATAATCGTGGTACCAATGTTTCTTCTTTTTCATTGTTGTGTTTCGGTGCAAAATATTAAGAGAGCTAGTGAAATGATTCAGCCAAATTTATAGGACACTGTACTTCAAAATTTATGTAAGTTTCCGTAATGTTTATGAGTACGATTTTTGAATTTGTTGTTATTGTAGGTTTTATCTACCCTGGTACTCAAACGGAAACACAATTATAAAATAACTTTATGTGATAGATATATTTATCCAAATGTTCCGATTGTGCAACATTTTGCGGGAACTTGTGAATTAGTTTTCACTTTTAACACATTACGTAGTTTATTTTTAACATCTGGTTATTACATTTGTTACAATGATTATACTTTAATTTGACTCGACATTAAAGATATCTCTCACTTATTCATTTGCACGCAGGAGCGCTGTCACTTTCTCAGCCCTCAGCGAACGTAAGATCTGTTTCTAGGCTGGACCACAGATTACTATGCTGGACGATCTTAGGGCGGCATTCACTTCGAAAGTATCGACCTGGGAGGTAATCCGATGTTCTGGGTAGTAGTTTCCAGCACGTAAGTTGGTAAATGTTTACGAACATTTATTCTCGCGTCGTGGATGTATATATACTATATATTTATGTGTGATTATCCACATCCAGTATTCATAGTAGGTAGGAGCTTTGCTTAGTTTGGGACTGGATAATTTGGTGTCTCTGAAATATTTATTTATTTATTACTAAAATAATATAAGTAACTATAAAGTAGATAATCGTAATTATTACTGCTTACTGTTGACGTCTGTCGGCTGATATGATGACGATGATGATCATTACTGCTTAGCCCTGGCTTAAACTAGGTTAAGCGTTAAAAAAATATACATTTAGACTAGATATAAGCTATGAGGCTAGCCTTTCTGAAGCGTATTATATGCTACACACGACGACTTTCATCATCATCATTATCAGCCATACATGTCCCACTGTTGGTGCACAGCCTTCTCCACTGAGAAAGGGAATGATCCATAATCCACCACGCGGCCCCAGTGCGAATTGCTGAACTTGTATCAGATTAGTGGCCACCTGACAAACAGTGTTCTTAAGCCGCCTTTGTTAGGTCACCGACATGGCTTGACGACTGCCTTAAATTGAAAACAAATGGGAACGAACTAGTAACAAATGGGAAACACTAGTATTAAAATGCCACTATTCACGACGACATTAAAATATTTCAAGTTCCATTTAGCATAAAAACAGTAAAATACTGCAGTAACTGTGGTAACTGCGATTTTTTTTATTTAACCTGTAAAATCGATATTAAAATTTTGTGGTTTTAGCATTCCGTAACCAAATGGTCTCGGAACTCTAGGGTGTCAACGGAACTCTATTTAATGCTACGGCCATTTGCGTTACAGTGATACTAACAAAATAACAAACAAATAAATTACGACAGTTTAATAGAAATATTTTCATTTTGTGTAAATAAAAGTTAAAGGGATCACCTACAAAACTTTTTACTGTTGGCAAAATAAAACGTGTTTCATAGCTACTCAAAATATGTAGCATAGGTTCAAAATTTGTAGCTTACGCATGCTACGAAACCCCAAGTTAATGCCTGTCCGATACGCACTTGGCCGATTTTTTTAGAGTAATTCAATTAATACCATCATTTTCTCTTTTCAATTGTCCACATCAAACAGTTTCTGAACTATTTAGCTGACACGACGGACAAACACCGAGGTGAAAGGAGTCACCTTAAAATAGTCTTATTTTACGATACCCAATCATTAGATTCAATTAGATTTGAACAAATGAAATGATACAAAAGTAAAAAGAAATTCAAAAAACCCGATTGACTCGCTAATTGTCACTACTCGACGATTAGTATTTATTCTATTTTATAGTAATCACCATGGCGACCTTTCATAAGTATGACATTCATGTTGTACTCATCGAATAATGTGTTTTTTTCCTTTGAAAACTTTCGACTCTTACGGCCGCTATGGTCAGTTTTGTGAAAGGCTAAACATATCTCACATACATACAAATACTACGCGCGAAAAACTTAACCCTTCTTGCAGCCGGGAAAAGTGAAAACTTATGTACTGTATAACTCTATAGAACGCGGTCTTAGCAAAGATTATTTATTTATTACTATCGATTGAGATATTAAAAAAGTGTTAAAAATAATAAAGCTCCCTATCATACGAGCTGTACATCGTACTAGCGTTATTCGCATTTTCGTTTATCGCATTTTAGCAGGAAACTCGTAATCTGGAGATTGGTGAATCTACCAATAGTCCAGTAAGGATACACTTTTAACTTCCTATAATTTTAAAGTTCCTGATTTTTTGCGGATGAGGATTTAAGCGGTTTGTTGCCTAGGTAGGCTTACATATACTAACGAATAGGTAAGTAGATAGTAAATTGAACAGAAATTTAAAAGCGTAGAATAGAATTTATAGCTGCGTAATTATGTAGTAGTTACTTAACTAGTCGATTCTTGATTATGTTAATAAAAATCTACCAATACCTACAGCAGGTACTTAGATACCGAGTGTTTACTTTAGAATCGCAGCATACTGTTCCACACTCTATGACATCATTGTTACAACTTCTAATAAGCTCATGTTATGTAGGTAGATAGATATTAGTCGAATGCTGTAAAACAATACTCTTTAGCCACGATTGTGATCGTAAAGTAGCCCGTAACGAATCTACTACAAATAGGAACGTATACTTTCTCGGTTTTAATGTGTGGAACACCACATGTAGGCGGTTTTAGCACGTTTACACCTAAATCGATTAGACATCGAAAGAAATCGATTTGACTTGTATGCAGCGATAATTCATTTATGATAGCTTTATCATTCATTAGATGTTGATATTGCGTTTCAACAGCAGAAAATATACCTACGCGTTGTAGGTAAGTAATGTCACATTTCTTCATTAGAATTACTTGAGGCAAATATTTCTTTCGGAAACCAAAATTTCAAAACGGATATCATCATCATAATCAGCCCATAAACACCCAACTGCAGGGATTTATTCCTTCCCTTCCCTCGTATATGAGGGAGTATGGCCCATAGTGCACCACGCTGGCACAAAGCGGGTTGGGGATTTCACATGCCTTTAAATTTTTATTTCTCAGGCATGCACGTTAATTATAAGTGCATATAATATATTAAACATCTTCGTCAAGTAGTAGATTTTTATATCATGAAGAAAGATGGACTACTTCGCAATCTGCCAATCTGTTCTTACCTCATGCATTACGGCCTGGCCTGGAGCACTTAAAACACACCTTCTAGAGCATGAAAGAGCTAAAAGTGCTGTATTGAAGGTGCGTACCTCCAAACTCTTCCGATTTCCTAAAGCTGAACTTTATGAATTTGGCCAAGTACCTACTTACGGTCCGACAGCTCTTTATCTCAAATTGATTATAATATTAACCTTAGATACAGCTCAAAGACAAAACCATCTTGTTATGGACAGTGATCCATTAAACACAGAACTTAGTCAAGGATTCTTCCACTTTCTTGGTCCTATCTTATATAAATCCATTCAGCGTAATCTCAGAATTTATGATTTAAATAAAGGGCAGGGTCTCAGTAATGATGACACTGAAATTCTACATCCCTGTTCCTAACACCTAGTATGTATACACTCGCGTGCACACCCACAGATCCATATGCTCCTGTAATCTATATAATACACTATACAGTTGACTGATATACAATACCTTTAGATTTATTTTATTTAATATTCTTTGTTTTCCTTTTTGCACTTAACCTTCACTTAATCCAGCAATTTATGTTTTACACGTCTGCTCGTATTGCTTACTACAGAAATTACTGTATTTAGTTTAAGCCGCAAACGTTATTTGCATAATAAAAGTGTAAAAATATTTATGATGTTATAATGAGGCTTCAATAAACAAACTTTATTATTAGGAGCCCATGAACGCGTTGCTAAATTGAACACGAAGGACGCTGCAAACTATTTGAGTGTATGTAGCCAGGCGGCTTGGATAAAAATGTGCAGTAGGCTCTTAAGGGTGAGGTCTTCTATTTTTGCCATTCATCATCGCGATGCCATCGTTTGCTACTGCCATTTTATTAGGAGATTATCGGGTGGGAGTATGATGGTTGGAATTTGGCACGTAGTCCTGTCACACGTTGCCTTTTGTGAACCATCTCACAGTAGTGCAGTGAAATTATGATTTTTTTTAAAGAAAATTTTAATAGAACAGAAATTATGTAACTGAGGGATAAATAAAACAAAAATCGCGTACACTAGCGTGAAGAGTAAAAATTTTAGTGAATATTTGGCGAGAAACTAGTTCTAAAATCAGGTAACAATGTATGGAGCTACATTAGTTTTACATAGAGATGTAAAAAATTAAAAACAAAAGACACAAATAAACTAGACCACAGTTCCTACTACACCACAGACCACTCCCAGTGTGTGACAGGAGGCATGGTAAGTCAAAATATAAAGGCCACTAATACATAAAAGAATTCGTCACACAGGCAGGATATAAAGAGGCAATAAAAGTTAAGATCATATCCGAATCAAGCAAAAGATCCGAAGAACACAAAAATCAACAAGGACAAGACTCTTTAAAGACCTTCCAGATGATCCATTTTAACATTTAATACAATCAACCACGCAATCACACATGATATGAAAACTACAAATTCATCGTTGTGAAACTCTATAATTTTAGTTGTCAAACATAATTTGTCATATACCTACAAAATTTTATTGATTTGACACAGCCTTTAACTACCACGGACAACAAAGTTTCAATAAGTTATGTAATTTATTTCGGTGCAATAAAATATTGTTTTTTACTAATAGCTGTTGCCAGCGACTTCCGTCGCGAGGAACATTTCATCAAAATCGGTTCAGCAAAACAATTTACCTCTATGTTAATCCAGGTCCTAATCTATCTACCAAACAAATTTCATCCAAATCCGTCTAGCAGTTTAAGCGTGAAGAGGTAACAAACATACATATCTACACATATCATATTATTAGTTAGATTAATTAAATAATAATTATTATTATTATAAGTTGGGAGTTGAAATTGTTTATTTATTATTATTGAATCGGTAAAAAAATAAAAATATGAAATTCATATATGCATACATAACGTCACGACCTTATGTACTCGTATATATGAATTAATCCCATATGAGGTAGCCAGAAATATAAATAAATAAATATAAATATCCTTGGACATGCATACAATGCCATCTAGTTCCACTTTAAGCAACTATAGGCTTGTGGATACCAGATGGTTGATATACTACATAAATACATTTTTTTTCACATCATACAAACATGTCCCTAGCGGGATTCGAACCCGCGACCTTTTGGTATAGTGGTCAGAGTTTCTAACCACTACACCAAACAGGTGGTCCCAAAGTGTTTGAAATGAATAATATTCTGTAACTTTATTTTATTTATAAGTAGGTATTCGTGGTTTGTTACTTTTATATTGTACTGGCCGTTATTAACACACATGACAGATATTTCCGCGACACGAAAAAAGTAGAAAAATTAATTGATTAATAGTATTTTTTTGTTAGGCCTAAAATAAATTTACACTAAGTACTACACATAATTATTTTGAATCTGGAATCGTTGGGCAAATGTTTGACGAACTCGCAATGGAAACAACTAAGAATCAACTAAATTGTCGATCCATTAATTGTAGATTCTATAATCTATGATTGAATATTTAAAAGTATTCAATCATAGTAAAGTTATAAATGTGGTTTAACTAAAATTAAATAGGTACATCAAGACAATTTAAAAGTATGGTTTGAACTTTAAATTCCGCAGAATAGACACGACGCGACGTGAGCACAAGACAATCTGACCAATTGCGGCGTATAGCAGCACCCAACTGATTACATAGTAATTCTACAATTTGGACTTACTCATATTTACTTTATTCTTAAATTCTACATTACGATACACTTCAATGTCATAGTCTTCTCTGTCTTTAATTTTTATAATCCTGTTTAAATGAATCCCAAAGGATCTCTTGCAGGAAACAGTATCAAAACTTTCGTAATTGATGAAGAAATAGTTGCTTAGAGTGCGTTACAATTTAAACCTTTAAATTCACAGTCGTCGGAAATTAAGCCTGGTTTACAAATCTCACACTTTTTAAAAAGTGGCTAGAGTGAGGCTCTTTGTGGATGATAATCTCGAGGTTAGCTGTGAGAGCCGTCATCACATACCTTAAATTAAATCTACAGTTTAGAGAATCAAATACCGGTAAAAAAATCGCTGGAACGATTGGATCATTCACTGAGAGCCAACACTAGACACAATTCTGTTCGTGAAATATTTTCTAAGCATTGATATCGGACGGATCAATTAAATATAAAAAAGTGAGCAAGTATGGGGCATCCTCTAATCAGTGTAATTGATAGTTTCGCCCTTCTTGTGACCTCTTGTTGATCTTATATTTCTTTGTACGGATATTGTCGTTACGAAAAAGAAATATACGTGGCGCAGTCCCGCCACCGTGATCTAAAATGATACGTATAATATGTAGGGTATATAGAATTACAGACGTGCCCTCACGCAGAGTTGAAGATTATGGGACGAAATCGGCACAAATACTAATACGGGATGATTGGTAACTCTAGGTATTTAGGTAATTAGGTCCATAGAACTCGCACGGAGAGATTTGACGAATATTGTGAGAGGAATGTATTGTTACACTTCATTCGTATACGTCGTCGGTATTTTGACAGAACGTGTAATATGACGAGGTTTAAAAAACTTTGCATTATCGCGAAGTATCCGTTTAGATACACTATTTTGAGCAAATCGAATGTTCCGCAAGCGATGCGAAGTACCACCAAAATATTGTCGATCGAAAACTATTTCAACATTTAGAATGAATTGCGCGTTTGGTAGCGAATCCAAGCCCTAGTTACATTCTATGAATCATAATAAAATTATATGTACAGTCGATCGCGCTTCAAGCGTATCACTGTTACCATAAGCAGAGCTGTCGTACGATAGTGCGCCCATACGCCGCGCAGACGGTCCAAAGGTTAAAGTGTTACGTCTGGACGACCGTAACATTATCGGTGTAAGACGGCCGTGAGACGTGTAACTACTATCAAAAAAATTCGCCTGATCGCTTTTATAAATTTTGTTACTATCGTTACTATTTCGCCTAAAGGTAATAACAATTTTCTTTCGAATATAATTATTAATTGATTTTCCTTTTAATGGGATAATATAATTGCATCGATCTAAACAACATCAGTCGAGAACGATATCGCTCGTATCTAGCGGGCACTCCGCCCGGTCTTGGGCGCGAGACCCTGACGCGTCAGTCAACGGTCACGTCCTCTTAACTTAACCTCTCTTGTTGCATGCCGATCATAAATTCATACCGTCAGGCGACCACTATAAAAAAACACGCTACAAATTAATTAATCTACGTTGCATAATGGCTAAGCCGTTGTCTTAATATCTTAAGTCTACGTATTTGACACCAATTTTTCACAGTTTGTAACAAGATTGTCGCCAAAATGACATGATTGTACTTCAAATTTGCTTATTAACTAAAATGTTGTAGGTAAGCGATGAATTTATAAAATGTTTCGTGTAGGCATATTGAGGTTGTCGCGAAGACGCTGACGTTTGCGTCGGCCGGTGGCAAAAGGTCGGTCTGCGGAGTCTTGTTACACGTTGAATGTGTCATTAGACCTAAAAATAAATTAATAGACGAATACATATTTTTTGGAAATGTTTCGTCTAACTCTTTCCAATTAAAAATATCCCTTAATTATACAAAAATTTGGTGCTGATTATATAAAATGGAAAGAAAATTCATACAAGCTAAAAACCGATCAAGAGCAAGTCGAGCCTAGGCCGTGAGTGTTTGGGCTGGACGCGCGACGCTAATGGTAATGTGAACACAGCGAGACTCGTCGTTAAATGTAAAAAAAAAAAAACTTTTCTCGGTAATGCATAGCTGATAATTATCTTTCAGTCTATGTTTCCAATATCCATGTTGTAATCAGAATTTTCAGACAATTTCAGAGAAGCAATTTTGAAACTTTTTATCGAAATAGTTTTAACTGTAAAGTGTATCAAAATATAAATTGTGTTTTCATACGACGCCCCACATGAAGCTAACCCCTGAAATAAAATTTACATTTTTAAGTTCATGCCTGCAATTGAACCCACAATTTCTGCAACTATACCTACCAAATTTCAAGTAACTAAGTGAAATAGTTTCTGAAATGATAGACGGACAGACACCACGATAACTCATAATCCGTTTTTACACGTAATAAATTAACAAGTAATCCGTTTTTATAAATTTAGAACGGAATCCAAGTCACTAACAGCTTTATCTCGCTCGATAGCGATGCTAAATCCTACAGGAATTAGGTAGGTATTATACTTCATTCAAGACTTTGTGAAACGATCACCAGGTTTTATTTATTTATTTGTTGTAACTGCAACATGTATTTATTTATTGCAATATTTATTTATTTATTGTAATTGCAACATGTATTTATTTATTGCAACATTTATTTATTTATTGCAACCGCAACATAGGTTCCCAATAGGTAATAACTACTTTGGCACTTTAACGGCAGAATTAGGTAAATGGTTACCTAAATCTGGTGTTAAGTACCAAAGTGGTTAATTTCAATTACAAGTTCGAATGACTCAGAACGTGTTACGGAAAAAGAGAATGATGCGAGTCTCATTACCTAAGTTAAATAGCGCATGATGGTGTTATCTAACCATAACACCGACCGGCCGTCATTGGTTGGGGCGTGCTACCTCACTCCACAATGCATGGGCCTTACCTAGAACCTTACGTTACTAAACTTTATTGTTTAAGAGAACAATTACCTTTTGTACGAGTGGGGTATCGACCATTATCAGTAGACGCGTTAAGTAACGTCCAAGTCTCGAGTTCGACTATTTAGCGTAAGTCGCCAAAGCCGCCATAATCCCATTTTAATATGTCTTTGTTCGCTGCGCGGTGAAATGCCTCATAGGGTTCTCGTGGTAAATTCTGATGATGGAGCCGGTTCGAATAGGATGACAATAATATTCTGTAACAATTTCGTAACACCGGCCAAAATACAACAACCTCAAACTAGGCTTAATTGCTCTTTGGAGTCTCTGGAAGCGATTTAACAGTTATTAGTCGTAAAAACGTTGGCAACCAGAGTCGCCTTCATCTGTAGTCTCATATAAACGAGTATTGGAGCACAAAATATAGCAAGATATCGGATGTAAAATAAAATATTCAACAGGTATGTTAGTCAGAAAATCGTAGACTGAAATTGGAGCAAATGAAAATGATGCATTTGGTTGTGATATCTATGTATTATTTATAATGCACACCAGAGCAATGAACCCGGGTCACAGTAATATTATGATACGGTTTTCACCTTTCGGTACCAGCTAATGTTTTAACCAATCACAACATCTTTTATCACATTCTTAAAGATAGACCGCAGATTACTGTAACAGTTAGTCTAAATTATAGTCCATAAAGACGATACAATACAAATATTCTTTATTGTACACCAACAGTAGTTACAGCATAAACATGGACCTTAAATATATATAGGCTTGTACAATGGCGGCCTTATCGCTGAGAGAGATTGCTTTCAGACAACCAATGGATAAAAGAAGTAGATAATACTAATTGCAGACAATAAAAATTTTCACAAAATGAAAACTTTTTATTAAAATTATATTTTACAATTTTTTTATCAAGGATTTAGACACGGGTTTGACCACAGCCTCTCCTGGTGGAAAATGATGACGTGGTTGAAAGTCAAGCACGCGATACCAGTAAATACCTATTCACCCTAGAGAATTGAAGAACTCAAGTTTTGTGCGAGTAAATTATTAGATATATATACATAAATTGTCCCAAATGGGGTTGTCAAAGGTATCTAAGACATTAGTGTTTAGGTGTTCCAAACACATCCACGCTTTACCTTACGAAATATACAGAATTGCATCGCCTTACACGACATCCACGGGAAGAGACAGGTTAGTACTATTCTTTTCCGAAACTACATAAAATCCAATGTTATAATATAAATTAGTTAAAAAGTTATGGTGACCCGGTGGTCCCGATCGCTGTAGTTTTATGTAGCTACATATTGCAGCATTATTATATCTAGATGCTGCATGGAATGAATAGTCAGCATCGCGCAATAAAATACTCACTTTCGAGAAAAGTTAATTTTAAAAACGGTAGAATCGCGGAGGAATTTGACACTTATTGATTGGAGAGATTTGAAAAATGAGAATACAATGTCTTATTTGTATAGGATTATGTCCTAATTATCCTTAATGGGGAAAGCTAATTTCAAAATGCTCATTCTGTTGATACGAGATTTGACGGGATGAGAGGTGAAAAACGTTTGAGTAGGGGGAAAAATGAAATAATAACATTTTATTTATGTAGGATTGTCCTACGTATGCTTGTCTTTTCTAAAGCCCTACGCGGCTTTTGGACCCGCTCTGGTCCTGACAGGATCCAAGTCAGTGAATCTCGACACGGTACCAAAGTTCGCTACTATAGAAGGTTATTTCTTAGGGCATGAATAGTTGTATAGGACAGGTAATTTTTTTTTCGGTCTAACAAAACGGAAGGTCTAAATTCCCGCATTACTTCGATGAAATAACGACTATAATGTAGAGGTTTTTTTATGATGCATGCATATTTGTAAACTAGTCTGTAAGGCGTTATCTGAGCTTAATAACACCTAATTTATTCTGGTTATCTAGTAGGTTTTTTTTTACGATTAGAATCGCGTTTGACCACAATCTCACCTGATGGAAAGTGACGATGTGGTCGAAGATGAAGCACGCGATCCCAGTAAATGCCTAGTCACTCTGCTCTTAGGTTGTAGGATTCAGGAAAGACTGACGCCGGAAGGGAGTTCCATGCCTTAGCTGTTCGGATGATGAATGAAGAATCGAACTTCTTAGTGCGAATGTTCGGTAATTTTACTATATACGGGTGGATCCCTCCCCACGTTTAGTCGTCCGAAGATGGACGGGCGACTGTGGAATAAGATTATGTAATTCCAACGCACACTCCCCGAAATGCATCCTGTAAAAAACTGAGAGATAGGCGACTTTGCGACGCCTGGGTCTAATTAATCCGTCACTTTTGACCTAGTCTTTTTGAGTAACTTTCGAAAATAGTACACTTTAAAATTACTGTGCTGTGATCTATATTATATTAGGTACCAACGCATATCTGCGCTGTAGGTAATAAGGAAACATTTTAACATTCCTCTAGCACCAAAAAAAACTTGCAAGCCAAAACCAACTACTAAAAAATGTTAGCAAAATGTGTACGTCACAAATATGAAAATAATAACATATTGACTAATAAACCGAAAATATAAACCAATAATTGAGTGCCAAACCAGCCGACTGCAAACATCTGGAACGGCAAACTGCAGGAGTTCTCTTTTTGTTTGGCATTACGCTGTTTACTTTACTCTCCGTAACCAGGTGTTTGATAATATGGCCTCAAGGTGTTTTCTGCCGTCGATAACATGATTTCGCTAATTGATCGGACAGATTGTGTTACTAACTGTAGGGGATTAGGAACGATGAATCAGATATCCCTGATGGATTGTATACTTTCCAAAAATTCTTCTTATACCTTCATGTTTTTATGAAAACGAAACTAAACAGAGCGGCACTGGTCGGATGAAGTTTGTATTGTATGAAGGTTAATAATAAATAATAATAATAATTTATTTTATAAATTTTTGAAAATTGGTCTCATAGACAACAGAAATTAAATAAGCAAGAAATGCAAAATAAATTGGGTACAAAACCGAAATTTCATTTCAATTAATTTAATTATATGTGAACAAATGCAATTTTTATTAAATTATGTAATAAATATGAGATGTAACAGATGAGGGAGGCCTTTGCCCAGCAGTGGGACACTATGGGCTCTTAATAATAATAAATATTTTCGAAACGACTAGACCCCTTTTCAAAAAACATAGCTAAGAACCTTTCTATTAAAACATAGAAAAAAATGCACTCAAGTCGGACTACATTGAGATACATACGAACAAAGACTGGACACACACAGACACCGTCGGAAATATTACACACGTAATTTTTCGTCGTGGGTAAAAACGGTTTATGTTTTAAGTTGAGTGTTTGTATAAAATTATCTCGCTAAGGAATTAGTTACCAAAGGTGAAGCTTCTCTATATTAAATCAAAAAGTCGATAAAGATATGTGTCAAAACGGCAGTGCTAAAAGGGAGAGTGATTAGGGACAGTAGCCCAGGGAAAATACGGTAAAAAATTAGCTTAGCTACACATAATTCAGAACTGACTTATAAAATTGCTATCTTATAGTACGTAGTAGTAAGTACTTGCGTTTCTTACAAATGCTTAATTTTCAGTAATTGTTACTACATTTACAACACTTTAGTAAATGTTTCAAGAAAATCGCGGTTATTCGTTTTTCCGAGGTCAATCCGTATTTTCCCTGGGCTACAGTGATAAGTGGAAGCTTTTGACCGAGTTTTACAGATTTAATACTCCCCGTGCGACCACATATTCATCAGAGCTGCTCAGTTATTCAACGGCATGGGTAATTCGCAGCTCCCGAACTAACGTTTCACAATTGTTATTTGTTATTAATTTCACGAACGATACGCCGGCTTTTAATGTTTTATAAATACGACGCATTGTTCTATAAGCGACACAATACCTTGCGGTGTTCGCAGCTCCGCTCCAATCCTATACACCACTACATGCACCGGCGTGCGGCGTCTGTCAGACGCATTCTTTGGCTCACGTAAAATGTGAAAATGCTCATATAGTCCGTATATTCAAACTGATATCGAACAATACTTTAATGAGATTGATTGCACTATAGATAAAAGAGTTACTTTATAATTCTATTATTTTGGCGATGATTTTTTTAAAATTTCTGTATAATGTCTAGTAATCTACTTTTAACCAGTAAGTTACTTTTCAATTCCCGAGTGATTTTCAAGGACCTTGTTTTGAGTCGTTTAGGAAAGGCAAATAAACAAATCCTCGTAACAAAAACCAAATCTATGTTTAGTAATAATTTGACGAAAAGTAGGCATGTACCTATGACGTATAATGGGCATAGGTATAATACCTTAATACAAAAGTAACTTTGGAAGTTTGTTTGGCTATATACAAACGTTAAGCGACGAATTCCAAGAAACCCGTATCGGGAGGCACGTACACGTAAGATTGGCTAAATCTCGAGCGTTAAATGTAACAACATAATAACAATATTGGGTATAGGTAATATTGATAGAATTATGTGTAGTTCTCGGTTAATATTATGGCTCTTTCATCGCTTACTAACTACTAAGAGATTTACTCGTTCATCATTAATATAGAGATTATCACATTACTTTAATTTTGTATTTAATTTAACAATCTCAATTATGATTATAATAGATATAATTAGATAAAAGAGAGAGAGAGAGACTTGGGGCTAGTTTTTTATTTGTGATTTTTTTTTTATAATAAATTGTATAATTATGGTTAATATTAGTAATAGCTAGATAAAAATGTCACCCAATATAGGACGGTAAATAGTTAATAGGGACGAATGGTGAGGTAAATAGGGACACCATTACAAATGCTATTCTAAATTAAATAAATAGAATTCAAAATAAATGTAACTATGTTAGATAGATAATTTATCACTAAAACCACAGAAAGACATTTTCTACAGAATTGCATATCACATTTAGGGATACGTAAGTAGTTATTATATGATAGCTGTAGTGCTGGTCCCCTAACTCTCACACTAGGTGCATACCTATGCCATGGGAGTCAATGTTTTTCGCACAAAATTTTCTCATCTCACAGCTAAAACTATGTAGTAATATTTGTATCACAAAGTAAATACTTTTGCTTAGCATGTACTTAGACCAAAATTAAAAACTTTCCAACTATTTATGTTAAGCATAAGTATGAAGGTAATATATATGTTCATACATATATATAAATGTAAAGTGTTAGTTAAATCAATACAAGTTCACCATCCAAGCAAGAAGCGTTTTGGATTGATATTCATTATAGAATTTATTGACTCTTCGCCTCGCTGGACAAGCTGATAGGAGATCGCGAATTATTGGGATCTTAGAGTACCCTGATTTTTGATATTCAAACACATATTTCCAATTCCTGTACCTATAGACATTTTTATATCGACATTTTTAGCCGACTTCAAAAAGGAGGAGGTTCCTATTAAATTGTATAACGCTTTGGTCCCCGGACGTAACTTTCTATTTATTATGAAATAAATAATTAATTCTTTAAATAGACGTAACGCCAAAAATGTGCAAGACAATCGACTTCATTATGATGTCGTTATCTCTGAAGTGCCTCACCAGATCTTAAAAATATGGATAGTCATGAAAAAATCGAATCTGTTCAATGATATTAAAAAGAACTTTTTCATTATTAAATTTTTGAAGTGAAGAATTAAAAAAATTGTAATCTAGTTCACGAGTAATATATGTTTGTTAATATATGTGTTAAAGTAGCGGTTTTTTGGTCACTTTTCTGTGGTAAGCATAGACGCTACACGACTGACTTCACCCTTTCCATACGCAGTAATATATAAGCCTATGTTCTCGTAACGAAAATGTAAATGTATACTCCCGTTCTCAAATCGGATTAATCGTATAAGCGCTACAACGCCACAATAGTCAAAGTTATATCAGCCAATATTCTCAAGTTAGGGATCTAAAAGATCAAAATCCTGTTCATTACGATGGAAATAGTCAAGCTCAAATCAGTTTCCATATTAGAATGGCGTAAGTTGAGTAACAATCGCTTGTTTAAAATGGAACAGCAGCCTTAATACTTAAACATTTTTGCGTTTGATCGCTAAAATTTTGCCATTTAACTCGCTCGCGTTCGATTAAAGTATCAATTAAAGAACGAGGTACATTATGGTAACTCGATATGTCTATCCATTAGACATTTATCCCTTATTCTTGTAGCGCGGTTATGTGGTAACAAATTTAGCAATCGAACGCAAATATTTTTACGTGCTACGACGGCTGGGCCACATTTGTAGCTAACAAATCTAAAGGGTTTCCAAGTACAGAGACATTTGCAGAATTTTGTGCCCTTTAATCCTCTTATTCATAAAAATTTACAAACGCTTTATAAGCCTGTTTTAGTTAAAGTATGTTTTGTCACTTTCTTTCATTACAATATTTCCTTGTAAACGATAGCGACAAAACACACTATAACTAAAACAGGCTTATAAATCGTATGTAAATTTTTATGAATAAAACGGTAAGAGTTTAAAACAAAGAGATGACAGATACTGATAATAATCTACCTAAGTATCCCAATAATCCATTTTGCAGACATCTTAATTGTTACGATAATGTGAACTATTAACTAATAATATACGCTTAATTCGCTGCTTGTAACTTAGCTTAGGTTGAGTCAATAAACTTTTATTTATTTTATTAATTAATACAATATCATATTTATTTATTTATGTGAAGTATACCACATTGACACCAATATTGGACGACAGAATTTTAATTTTAATTTTAATAGTATTATTTACAATTTTACGCTTTATTTTTGTACCTACTATGGCTTTATTGGCTGCGAATAAATGTTTTTTTTTATTATTATTATTATTAAAATAACAAGGACTCATTTTGCTAGTATTGCAGTATTATATGTATTATTTTCTTCATTTTATGTTAGGAGACAGAGAGTATTGAAATAAACACACAAAAAACGTAATAAAAAAATAAAGAAACAAAAAGTCAACAATAATAACGTAAACGTCCGCGAATCATTCCAGCTTTCTGATATTCAAAAGGCATAATTCCAGAAAATGAAAAAAAATATCAAAGAAATTACACGCGTTTTTTCAGAATTTTCTTTATTTGCCATTTTAATATTATGTTTTTTTATTATTTAAAATTAATATAATGTACTTTTCATGCATTTAATAAAATAAAAATTAGTTTTTCCCTATCATATATAAATAAATCGATAACGATTCTATTCTTTTTCTTTATCTGGTATACGGCACTAGTTACGTTTTGAAATTACCACAACTCTCGTCATTATTCTATAAATGAGACTAAACGACAATTTCTTGCAAAATTGTTTAATATCATCATCGACGGTGTCGACATCGTGTAAAAGTAATTAACCTATTACAAAGAATAAACATATTATCTATCTGAAAATATTTTTTTGTAATAATTCTTCTACGGCATCGACTTCAAGAGGAAGACTATACCTACGTTCAATATTTTTACTTTTATTTGTGTATTACGTGCAATAGTTACAAAATTGGAATCAAAGCCGTGTCATTAGCGCACGTTCCCCCTTCAGGGTTATTAAATTCCTGGATCTCTTAGGTGATCCGGTGCATTAGTCATGATTCGATTGCATGCTTTTATGTGCCAACGTTCATATGATTTTTGGTCCCAAGTGATATTCTCATCATAATAACTTGCTACTCGTATATTTACATTCAATAGGTACATTGATAAAATACATGGTCGGATACGTTTGTTATTTTGCAGGTAGATTTTTTTAGAAAATACCTCGTCATCTATTTAATATAAATAAAAAACAGAGTGAATTTGTAAATTGACTATGCCATCTGTGAATAGACGGTATATTCGAATTGCAGACGATACGCATGTGCTATATGACGACCAATTGGTGTAGTTGATAGTGACCCTGTCAGCGAAACCAACGGTTGCGGGTTCGAATCCCGCGACGGGTAAATGTTTGTGTGATGAATATGAACATTTATTCCTGGGTTATGGATGTTTATATAAATATTTATCTAGTATCCATAATACAAGCTTTGCTTAGTTTGGGACTAGATGATTGGTGTAAGTATCCGAAATATTTATTTATTTTATTATTTATTTATTTATATGGCACAATGACAATAAATTTTAAATATGACTTAAATCTGATTCACTCAATCGCAACCGATGATTAGCAAAATGACGGTTTATTAAATCTTGTAGAGGACGTATTTGGGATAATATAAAAAAATAATAATAAGTTGTAATAAAATGACAAAATGTCTTAAATATCATAACATCATTTAAATTCAGAATATAATAGCCGAAGTCGAACGGTTGTATCGGTTTTGATGTAGTTTGCACTTGAAACATTTGAGATATTCTCGGAGACTGCGTGGACACAAATAGTCTTTAGAAAAAATTTATGGCGTATCGAATCTCTGTCATTTACCGACATGAATGTAATTTTTGCATTGTAGTGTTCAATATCACAGTCCGTGTTGAAATACGACCGTATTGCCGATGAAAGGTGATCACGAGAATCCATTTACGGATACTATTGAACGATAACCTTGTCTCCGTGGAAGACCAGGCACTCCGTCCGCAGTTGGTAATCTCACTTTTGAGCTAACACCACAATTAAGTAAGAAAGTTTTAACGATACAGTTGAATAGATAAAAGCATTTCTTCAGGTGCGATTCGAGACGCCAATAGGTAAATTTTTCAGGCATTCCACATTTTGGGAACAGAATTCGACATCAAACCGGATGTTAGTTCCTATTGTGGGAAAATCTTTTTGGCAACTTCAAAGAGAATTTTCCAACCAGGCGGGTGAATGTTTAAGGGCCGCAAACAGGTCCGACAGCCAATCAGTGGGGCCAAATTACCATTTGAGTTTGAAAATAATACCTACATCTTTCATCATCATCTTCTTCCCATGGTTACAATTAATTTGAAGTCGGCGCAGTAAGTCTTTTTTTTCCAATTTCTTCTCTCAGCCGTTACCTCATTATTCACGCTCTTTTCGTTTATATCACCCTTCACACTATCCCTAAATACTAAAACTAAATCTTTATTACATAAAATAATTTAGTATTAATTCGTTAGGGTTCATCATCATCAGCCGAAAGACGTCCATTGCTCGACAAAGATCTCCACAACGATCGGTCCTGCGCCATTTCTACCCATACTTGTGCTTAATTTGTCTTGCGGTCAGGTATAGATACACTAATAATAGCCCCAAAATATCGGTGCAGACATTGATAATCCGTTCCCTATGATTCTTATAAGATTATTTATTTTGCTCATAAGTTATTTTTAATTGAAAGCCGTCAAGCAGATTGGTTTCACCTATATATTAAGGGATCCAACATAAACGCAGAATGGTATATCTGCCGTAGACATATACTTAATCAATATTTTCTTTTTTTTTGTTTGGGCGCAGCAGTAGTCATAAAAAATTTAAATAAAAAAAAAACTATTTAAAAACAAGCTTTAATTTAAAAAATACTTATCTAAAAAAATAACAAAAGGTAATATTATAGAAATTAAATATCAATAATAGTAACTCCTTTTCCTTCACGCGATCTTTATTGATTATTTTAGGTGAGTGTAGCAGATTAAAATGTATAAACAATATACTCGTACATTTCGTCTACATAATTCTGAAATAATAAAAGCTGGAGGCGGTCTAAAAACTTTTTTGTAAAACAGCTTTTATTTGTAAGCTACCGCTTGCTTAAAAGGCCTATTCGGATTAAAAGTTAATGTTTTCGATGGTAGCAAAAATTTATGATAAATATTTCGATAAAACCAACATCCCTAAGAATAAATAATCGCTCTTATAATAAAGAAAACTTGTTTGACTCCTCTATGACACAAACAATCATATATTTTCCCTATCCTGTGGATAAACTTTTGAGTTTCTACGAATAATATATTCTAATAATAAAGTATTCCACGCAGGCAAAGCCGCTAATAAAAATAAAAATTATTTAATCATTATTATTCGAAGGACGTACTTAGAGGAGATCAATAATATTTAAGATGACGGAGGAGAAAGGAAGCAGAAGACGTACTAAATAAATTGGGATCAGGGAGCCAAAAGATGATGTTATTCTAAGGGCATAAATAGTACCTAGGTCAATGATGTCTAAAGTGTTTTTGACATCAGCTCAATTTTGCAAGATAAATAAATCATAATTTTCCTGCTCTTTTTCCACTCTAGGTGAGGTCGGCACGACATGTTTTCCCCTTCCACTCTCCTCAATTAATCGTCATCTCCGTACGTACATACACGTATCATTCCTCACGCAGTCTACCCACACCTTATTCCGTCTTCCTTTGCCTCTGTATCCCACCACATTCATACTAGCAAACACGTCTCGTTACTTCCTCATAATGTGCCCAAACCATACTAACCTATTACTCCTCAACTTTTCTGTTATTGGTGCCACTTTCAGACTTCCTCTGATATACTCATTCCTGATCTTATAAGATAAATAAATATAATATATTTTTAATTACCACGGTAAATATAGACTAATTGGTTTGAGGGTTTCGATTTCACATCAATTCATCCATTATCTCTCAATTTAAATATCTGGTGTCTGACAATATCTCTTAAAGAAAGTTAATCACACCGACTGTGATCTGTGATAGGCGTTCGATAATCAAGAAAACAGTTTAAGTGCGAATCGGACTCGCGCACAAAGGGTTCCATATCACCATGCTATTTAAGTATTGGGTTACTATTTATTGGGTTACCTATGAAATTGGAGTTTTTTTTTTTCGTTAATCATATTTACCAATTCTTGCCATTTTCAAAGCTATATCCAAATTTGTTTTTTATTTGGAAAATGGAATATTATTTCAAAGTTTCACATGAAATATTTTTTAATTTCTGGGCTAAATGACATAATATAAAAAAATTTACCAGAACTCTTTTCATGTGCTTCCCATAATCATTACGCTGAAACTTTTATAAAGCGGTTACTTTTAAAAATTAACGCTACCTATACTTAACTTAAGGTTATCCGATAATACACACAGGCCGTGCCCAAAAAAAAAACGAAAATGTTTCTATGGAGAAAACAGTCAATGAAATTATTCATACGAAAATGTTTCTATGGAGAAAACAGTCAATGAAATTATTCATACAAAACGCCAATTTCATAGGTAAGGACCTAATATCTAAATAATAAGAGAAATGCCATATCAACGTATCTGTGAAATACTGCCTTACGTATCTTCGTGACAGACGGACATGCAGACAGTCCGCGTAGGTTTAATAGTCCTATTAGTAGAAACCTTCGGATATTGCATTCTATTTTTATACGTCATTCTCATTGCACTCTAACCAAGAATCTGACTGATGAAAAGGGCTAACAACATAGCAGTCTTGCAGCAACAGATGTAGGTTTCGACAGTATTGTTTGAAAATACCCGTGTTCTGTTTAACCTCAATTTTCTCAGCAGTAAGTCCCTCTCAATCTTATTCTTGTCACAATATCAATAGGTAGATGCTGGACTCCACAAACCTCACATTTCTAATTTACTGATATGTCGATTCAATTTGCGGGAGAGGTTATCGTTATAGAAAATTGATTAAACGTTTCGAAGAAATTTGGCTTTTAACACAGTTGTTTAGTGTATTTGGATGATATCATAACATTTCGGGGGGTTTCAAATTTTTTTTATGTATAATAAAGGGTATCGTTTTCTTGACTATTTTAATATTTGCCAGGATCGAAGCCATAGTGACTAAAAGTATTCTATGAAAATTCCAACTGGGCACCTACCTAATACAGCTGGGTCTATAGACCTCTGTAACAGATGGACTAAAAATCTTTGCCCTTAGGGTCAGCGCAGACACGACGATTTAGACGCAGCGACTGAACGCTACACTCCGCACACATTCGAATGCCTGCGGCAGCACTTCAATTAGCTTTGGCATTTGCGGAACAATCTCAAAATTTTATGTCAACTCAAGTTCGTTTCAGTCTTGAGTTTACACTTGAGATGCTATTTTAATGATAATTGTACCGCCAACAATTGGCAAAACAACAAAAAAATTATCAAAATCGGTTAACGATTGACTGCCTGTGTAGGTACGGGTGAACATACATAAAAAATACATGCAGACGAACATAGAACGTGCTCCTTTTTTGGCGTCGGTTAAAAAGTATCTCAATTTGACTACTCAAGATGGATTTCAATCTTGCGACGACTTTGATTTTACTTTTAGCTACTATTTCATTTCAAGTTCGGTTTCAAACTTGAGATCGATCTACAGTTGGAGATACTATTGTAAATGAAAAGTATCTCAAAGTTCATTCATTCATTCAAGATTTTGATTAAGAGGGTTTATTCCCTCATTGGATAAATTAAGATTTATTTTTAAATACTGAATAAATAAAATCGCTCTGACCTGTACTCGAGAAGCCTAAAACCTAATTATAAATAATACCTTTCATAGAGATTATTTTCTAGAATTCACGATTATAAAAAAGTGGCACTTTTTATTAATAATTTAAAATTATCGAAAATAACCGTAATTAAATCATTCTTAATAATTTACAATTTAAAATATTATGATTGTAAAATAATTATTACTATTGATTAAAACTAATGATTATTTAACTACTATGAAAGCATCCTAAAATATATACATAACAAACATCATTATAAATAATAAAAAGCTATAAATATTTTATTAAAAAATGCGCACACACACACGCACACACAATCTTTCTCCTAATTATAATAATAATATAGGTACATAGTATTTAGTGCCATATAGCTATATCGTAACTATTATAGCTCTTGTAACATAATTTATTACCGGCTGTTTCGGAACGGATGTATACCAGTTTAAGTAATTTAGCTTTACAAATGTGTGGGCCCTCCTGACACAGGCAAATCATTATATTTGCTTACTAGGAGAACCCAAATACTAGTATAATTATAAATAAGCTCGTTTTAATACGGTTGAATTTAAGTTGTAAGGAAAATTAGTCTACTACTCCGATCGAAAGGATGGAATTACTTAATTATGCTAACATTAATAATGTAAAAAACCCCTACCTATATGAATACAACTGTATAAATGAAACATTAAAGACACAAATCCTCCAATTCGCAGTCGGCTGGCGTGGTGAATGCGCGAGATTACTAATGTCAGGTGATATCATCCAGGCAGTTGACCGAATTGCTCCGGCTTTGTAGTTGGCACATACACTTTAATCTCCATAGCATTTCGGCAAATCGTGGAGGCCTATTAGATCCTGTAGTATATCCAGGTCATTATAGTGAATAATAATTATCCTTCAAATCGATAAATCACCTTATTACAGCTACAAATCCCCGAGCAGCTACAAGCCCCGAGACAACGTGTTTCATGTATAACAGTACATTCTAGTGCTTTGATGGGTAGTGATTTGGCCCATGGCCACAGAATTAATATTAACCATGGTGCCCCTCAATCGCCATCCGAAACACACAATATAGTTTAACAAAATATTCTTTACTTTCTATGAAATAGGACAACACGCGTTGTGCATTTGTTTTGTGTCAGTCAATTTGTGATGATTATGATGCGACAATATTTATTTATTTCATTCAAAGGTTCACGCAAATGGCCTCGCTTATACATTGTTATACTTACATTTATTTAATGATTAAACTATTTTGCTAAAACTATTGAACTTCTTACAAAAACTAAATGTTGTTTTCCCTTAGCGATAATCATACCTTATTAGACTCAGGATTTATTGGCTGAAACGCTCTGGGAATTAAAGTGTATGTTCGAACTACAAAAGCTGGAGCGACTCGGGCAATTACCTGGCGGATATCAACGGGCTTTTATAATATCGTGGTTAATGTATGTACCCTCTCCTAGTGATAGGAAGCTGTGCCCCAGCAGTGGGGACGAAAGGCTATATATATATATATATTTGTAATGTGTACCTGCGTGTAATTCTGTTCAACGGATTATTAATATATTTACCTACACCATATAAATATGTGTCCTCTGTGATTTCGTAGGTTCCTCGCCCTACGACACCAGGATATGTCTTCAGGAGACTAATGGACCCGATACGTCTAACTCTCAGAGCGGCAAGGGAGATGAGGAGTTGTCCCGTGTTTATCAGACTCTGTCACTGCCGACACTCACCAGGGATGACACCACCAGCTCAAACAGGTTCCAAACAGTTTTGGCATACTCTATGATTCTGTAGTAGATTAGTGGTAGAACTCCATGCTTGTTGCATATAAAGCAATATTAATACATAATTGTATATTACTTTTGACATAATCAAAAATTTCAAAATTTTTCATTGGAAAAGTTAGGTTTGGCAAGTTAAGTTTTTAAAACTACCAGAGTTCATGAAATTATCCATCCATCTTTAGAGAATAAATGCAGTAGCGGTAGATAAATCTGTAGGTACTTGTAATAGGTATATTTCTTCATATGAAAGGCTATCCATGACTAGGTAGGTTGTTGTCCTTTTTCTAATAGTATTCTAATGTAATAAAGCCAAATTCGCTAGGTTACATCTATTTTGAGTTGTTTGCTAAATTAGTGAGTCTAATACGTCCACATTCTTTACAGTAATGATACAAAAAGTAAATCGAAGTCTGTAACGCCGGGCAGTCCTGGGAACTCCTCCGAAATGAAGCCTCAGTCGACAACGCCAACGTCCCAGGCACTCACAAAACCGCCATATTCTTACGTCGCTCTCATCACGATGGCTATTCAGAACAGCCAAACCAAGAGGGCGACGCTCAGTGAAATATACGCTTACATCACCAAGGAATTTCCCTTCTTCGAGAAGAACAAAAAAGGCTGGCAGAACTCAATAAGGCATAATTTAAGTCTAAATGAATGTTTTATAAAAGTACCTAGGGAAGGCGGAGGGGAAAGGAAAGGAAACTATTGGACCCTCGGTGAGTATAACGAATAGTTGTCAGTGATGGTATTTATAAGAAATGCTAATTGAATGGAATTTGTCGCGTTGCGAATGGTAATTGCTATGCGCTGAAGTAATCACAATTTCATACCTGATGTTCTGAAAGCGAATTGCTTGCGAAATTTGATCTTACGAATTTAGTTTTCTGGACTAGTGTAGTGTTTTTGTAGATCCTCAATGCGGGGACATGTTCGAGAATGGGAACTTTAGGCGCCGGCGCAGGATGAAGAGACCTTTTCGAGCTACGCCGTATTCCAAGGCTCTCTTCGGCGACGGTTACCACGTAGCGCATGTAGCACAGCATGTCCCACCTCACATGCAGCCTCTCCCTCTAGGAGCTAGGAATTATTTCGGGTCTGGATCCCCGTACCCACCTTCATATCCAAGATATGACACGTAAGTACTTATTCGATAAATATTTGTTTGCTTGAAGCTCTGTAGTGAACTAAAGCATCGTCTGGCCCGGTCAGTCTCTGGATGGGAAGCCACTATGGGCATTTTTATATGAGTGTTTACGTGCTTCGGAAGGCGCGTTAAGCAGTCGGTAACGGTTGTTTTCAATTGAAAGCAATGGTTACGAGTAAGCTAACCGACATGACACAGGGGTTGCTTGAACTACTAGTCTAACAGTACTAATCACACTGGGCCCCGCTTGATAATTTATGGCTCATACCTTTTCCCCGTGAAAAGAGTGAGGACATGTCAAAGACTGTTGATGTAACTATTTTCTCGTTCGCACTTTTCTCTAACCAACATTTCGTATCTAAAAATTTTAACAAAAATAGGTAGTTACATATTTTGTTAACACTGTATACATTATGTAAGTATATTTATAAAACAATTATGGAGAGTATTATAATGTATTACAATTAATTTCAACTATGTATTTAAACGGTAAATTAAATGTCAGTGACACATTACAAATTAATTACAATAAATATTTACGTTTCTCATTCTTATGTTTACAAAACAAACGCTAATGATATATTGATATGTTCATATTCGTGGCAGTTTTATTTCCCATTTCCGCAGTGTTTTCTTCTTGAATCGTAAGATCAGTAAACATAGATCATATTATGTTACTCGTATATAATTTTAAACCAGGATAGCAATCTTGACGTCTTTTAAGATCAGGGTCATTAACATTTAGCAATATGACGATATAATGAAATCTACTAAGGTTACCACATTTAAATATTGCCTTTGAGAAATAATATTTTGATAACGGGTGGTTATCGCGCTTGATTCGGTCTAGTTAGTTTAGGTTTAACTAGAGCGTCCCACCACGAACTATTTGCGCGTACTCTTTGTCCATATCAATATTGACCTTGTTGATTTGTTAATGAAGGTGTCAGTTACATTACCTACTGAGATAAGATGTTGTTATGCCAAATAAACAATGAATAAAATTATTAATAACAGTGATAATGATAGGAGAGCTGTTAGCAAACATTAGCAATAGATTATGTACAAACTTTATCAATTGGTACGAATTCAATCCAATTTAAATAACACATCTTAGTTTAATACGTGTTAAGTATGGCACGTCTTCAATTTCTGAGTGTTCTTGTTCTGGTACGACTAAACAATGTTTTGTTAACAAGCGATATGTTACATTTTAGAAAAGCCAACCATACGACGACCGTTGTTTGTACAAATACTATTTTCAAGAGATAAATGATCCATTTTATGAAGGCTTCGTTATGCTATTGGTTGAAGGCAGTTGGTAGGGGGCGGAGTTTAACATATTGTACCAGTATCTCTACCTCACCATAACCTTGTGGAGTCGACTTTTAATTTTATTACCTAACAATTGCTTTTGATATATATGACGCACAATTATAGATTAAAATTCGCTAGAAGAAATGTTCCATTTTCGTATCCAGTCTTTTAAAATCGCATCGTCTCATGGCTTTTACAAATAGTGCATTTGCAAATTTGCAATTTTTCCAATTTCTAGCACATGGTTGACGCAGTCTACTGGTGGTTTGGGGTACGCCTCAGCCTGCAGTGGCATGGGCCGAAGTCCGCCAGGGTGCTCCCCTCACAGTGCTCTGCCGCATCAGTCTTCCCCCGTGCCGGTCAACCCATTCGCCACTCATCAGCTTCAGGGGCAGGTATAAATGAGGAAACTAAATGTTTAACCAACAACACAAGAAACAAGACTGTGGACACAAGACTGTGTTCCTTCTATGTATGTAGAAAAGTAGAAATACATTTTTATAAAAATTAAATTTCATAATCATCAGTACCTACCCAATGGGGCCGTATGCTTCTCAAATCATAGAATAACGATAATATGTGTTTTTGGGTGGGAATTAAGCCGATTAAGATAGATAGAAATTTGCGATTTGCCGGTTGTCCAATACGGTGATTAGGGTAGAATCACTTATGGAAAACAGTGAATAGAGCTCCATGGGTGAAGTATGCTTCACATATGTGCCCGAACAATAAACTTCTACATTCTTACGAGTATGATTGATGATGTCCCTAGGAATGAACAAATTGTTAAGGAAGCGAAAGTTAATTTTAAAAATTCCATCTCAAGGATCGGGATTCAATACCTGAAAATAATCTCCATATTTCCGAAAGCACGAAAATTTACATCACACAATAAATTAATTTGGTTTCATATTGCGAAAATTTTTAATCTATCTGTCTGTCCATCCAATCATGCGTATATCACTGCGATATGTCCGACTGCGCCACCTTTATATCGATTTTCTCAGGGATGGGTCTTACATGAACCGCGCTACAGTTTTGTAGTAAAATTATCTTAATATCTTAATATCTTTATTGTACACAGAATTATTACAGAAATATGCATTGTATATAAAATGTACAAAGGCGAGCTTAACTATGACATATGACTAATTATAAATTATAATTATCCGGGAACACATAAAAAAATACACGCAGCCTAACATAGAACCTCCTCCTTTTTTGTAAGTAGCCGTTATGTTATGAAGACTGTTTTCTATGAACGTTTTCGTTAATTTTCGGATTGAACACGGATCCCCTGTGACCCTTCCACGGAACCCCAGGGTTCCGCGGACCACCATTTGGGAACCGCTGCTCGAGTCTCTACGCAATCACGAGATCAGCCCTATTATGTAACTTCGTTGATATCGACGCCTATTCCATTCTGACTAGTGATTGGTGGACTTGTTAGTCCCATGGCAATTTGATATCGGTCGATGTTTCAAAAAACGACTTCGATAAAATATCCTAAGTCTTAATCCAGGTTATTCTATTTATACATACATACATACATACATACATAATGTCACGCCTGTTTCCCGCTAGGGTAGGCAGAGACCACAGACTTCCACTTGCTACGATCTTGACACACCTCTTCTGCTTCCTTCACTCTCATAAGGTTGTTCATACATGCTCGTCGGTTTAGGGTACTCTTGACTTGGCCTTTTTTAAGACGTCCCCGTTATTCTATTTATATACCCAATTTTATTCAAATCCGTTCATCCGTTTCGCAGTGATAGATAAATAAAATTAATAAATAAATATCCTTAGACATACACACAGCACCATCTAGTTTCACACTAAGCAACTATAGGCTTGTATTGTGGATACCAGATGGTTGAATACTACATAAATACATTTTTTTTTGTAAATAAATACTTAATATAAATGAAAACATCCATAACTTGGGTACACAATGTCCGTATTCATCACACAAACATATGCCCCCAGCGGGATTCGAACCCGCAACCTTTTGGTATAGTGGCTAGAGTTGCTAACCACTGCACCAAATAGGGCGTCAAAAGCAGCAACAAACAATAAAATAAACTAACAAACAAACGTCCAAACTTTCACAGAGGATATCAGTTAGATAACATGCAATAACATGTTGTAGCAAAATGTTATATAATACTTATTAAAGAATGTTATTGCCTTACCTACAGAATGTTTTATAATGTTTTAAAACAGAAATTCGGGAGTATTTTGTTAGTGGAAAAATGTAACCCTAATTTGTTAGTCTATAACCTATCAGTACATACAGATAAAACAATAAACCAAAACATAAAAGAAATAATAGACCTTGCAGATAGCTACATCTTTGAGCCGTTTGGAGTGGAAACTTTAGCTCAATAGGCCCTGAGGCGAATACATTAGTGAAGGAAATATCTCAGAAATAGGTCGATGTCACGAGCGACAAGAGGGCTCGCGCTACATATTGCGATACGGAGAGTTAACGCTGCCAGCCTCTCACCGTACGGCACCTACTTGATGATTTTTTTATAGTTATAATATATTTAAAAATTTTAATTAATTTTACGATAATTGAGATCTAAGTGCAGAACACAAGTAATCTAACTAATATTATAAATGCGAATGTTTGTTTGTTGCGCAATCACGGCGAGACGGATCAACGGATTTGGATGAAATTTGGTATACCTATAGGTACAATATTTCCTATAGGTATATATTTTTATCCCGTTAAAGTGAGTATTTCCCGCGATATAAACAAAAAACAAATTAACCAAATTCACGATAAAGTTATTTCACGCAGGCGGACCCGCGGGCGGATAGTTACTATTTATTATACTATACCAGACATTAAATCGAATGCCGACCTGTTAGTGGTTAGAAACCCGCTAGAGGTATATATTTGTATGATGAATACGGACACGTGTATTCGCATTATGGATATTTAAATTTTTATGTAAGAACCTATCATTTGTGTAGTTTATCAACCATCTGGTATCCAAAATACAAGCCTTGTTGTTTAGTGTGGAATTAGATAGCGATGTGTCTATGTTCAGGGATATTTATTTATTTAATAATTATACCCACCTAATCTTCTTAAACAAATGGCAATACAAGTTAATAGGTACTTCGGGAGATTTGATGTTGGTCGTCAACAATGTCATGTGATTCAAAAATATTATTATTAGTAATAGTATATTTCAAAAGTGATCCATGGATGATGTTTCAAGAATTAAACCTTTAATGTTACCCAAACGCTTAGGTTTGGGATATTTCTGACCACCCTGTTTGATTTTTATATCCCCACAATATTCAACAAACTAAGGATACGAATGATTTTGACAATTCGCCTTGGCTCTCATTATTATAAACTAACTTTCCGCCTGCGGCTTCGTCCGCGTGGAATTACTTAATCACGGAGAAATCTTCGCAAGTTGCCCCTAGAAAACCTTTTACTGGGATAAAAAGTATCCTGTTCTCTTCCGGAACATTGTCTACGTTTCACCCCAATCAATTCAGTCGCTTCACACAAACATCCAAACTTTTGCATTATAATAATATGAGTAGTTGGATAGATGGATTGCTTTTACTAATTTTATACATTTCATCTGCAGCAGACAGGTATTAAGTAGGTATGCCTAAGTCGGTAGTGTGTATATACTTAGTAAACAATAGTGTATACTACAACAATATTGTAAACAGAAATTATTCAAACGAGTAAGTTCTGATAACGTGTTAAGAGTCCGTTTTCATTTCAGTAATTAAATTGAGATTAAATTTTTAGTAGCGTATCACAATGCAATAAAACTGCATGCTTGCTAATTGGTGCTTTCAATGCTCAATAAAGTTTCTGTATCGTCAAAATATTTGTTTTAATTTTGTAATTATTATTTTTCTCTCATTTCATTTGATACATATTAATACACACGAGTACGTACACCTGAGACAAAAAGTCCAGTTAGGTAAATCCAACTTCGAAAGGAGGTCAATCGTCGAATCCTACTCGGTTGGGTAGCGTTTGGGAAGCTTCTCGTCCCAAATACCGCAATGTCTCAGTCTCAAGACGATAATCTTTGATCAGTGTGGGTTGACAGTGATGACATATGGAAGTAAAAACGTGGTGCTCATTATGGGCCTCATAAGAGGCTCAAGGTCACCCAAAGGGCAATGGAGAGAGCTATGCTCGGAGTGAAATGACGAGATCCGCAAGAGAACCAAGTTGACGGATATAGCACGAAGAATTGCCAAACATAATTGGCAGTGGGCGGGGCACATTGCTCGTAGGACCGACGGAAAGGAAAAGCAAAAATTCTAATATTAAAAAAAACGGAAAACGGTAACAGTAACAAATTTGCTTTCATTTTTTTAGCCTAGTTAATTAATTAGTTAACGTATAGTTTAGTGTTAAACCTAATATTTACAAAATAATAATCTGGCACAAATTTAACGGTTACAACGCATATATTTTTCTCATTAACTATTATGACGAGGCGTCAGTACTATTTATAATTAATGACGCAGTTTAGTCCGTTATAAATACGTAATTTTTACGGTGTAACTTCCTATATAATCTTGTTCCTGACTTTTCGTGGGATAGAGTGGGTAATAGAATAAAAATGTTTCCTAACCACTCTTTAGCTTGCTTTAGGTATAGTAGTATTATATTAATTCTGTGGTATAGTGTGAGTATTTAATTACAAAACCTTCATTGTTAAATTAAAGCTACCACTTTCAACTTCATTGCGTTATAGAAGATGCTAAGATCTCCTAAAACAATTTTCTAAAAAAAAAATCAAAGGCTACTTTATAATTTCAAAAAATATTTTATTGAGTCATGATATTTGCCCTCGGTGAAATTTTTCATAATAAATAACAATAATAAACAATAAATATGCTTGGACATACACACAGCGTCATCTAGTTCCACAGTAAGCAACTATAGGCTTGTGTTGTGGATACCAGATGGTTGATATACTACATAATTACAATTATTATATATGAAAACATCCATAACTCGGGAACACATGTCCGTATTCATCACACAAATATATGGCCCTAGCGGGATTCGAACCCGCGACCTGTTGGTATAGTGGTCAGAGTTTCTAACCACTACACCAAACAGGTCGTCATTTCATTTCATAAAAGTAAAGAAATTATTAATCGATTTTTTTGAAAATAGTTACATATACAGGGCGTCCCAAAGTTATGGGACATGAAGGGGAAGTACCTTAAATATCGTAGATAGTGAATTTTGCTCAAAGAAGACTTTATGTTATTTTTAAAAGTTAGTAATTCTGCATTCATAGATTTTCTAAAAATTATTTGCTTCGGCTGGGAATCGAACCGACTCAAATGTGAAAAAAAAAACACCCTACTTTTATGATGCCAATCGAAAGAATAGCTAAAAAATAATAACTCTGCCTAAGTAACATAGTATTTTAAAAGAAAGGAACAACGTGAAATTAATCATTTTAATCAAATAAAAAACATACATGAAACTGCCGTAGTCAATTAAGTAGGTATTTTTTTGTAAATTAATTAATTAAATGCTCAAAATGTGATCCCTCTTGTCTTACGCAAATCGCCAATCTTTTAATGAGCCCGCTGCCTGTTGATTTTCTAATCATTTTATGGTGAACACTCGATGTGATATGGCACAATTCTGTTTGCAACTCGCCTACGTTCTCGTATCGCTTTTTGTATAGCATATCTTTCACGTATCCCCAAAAGAAGAAATCTAATGGTGTGAGGTCCGGGGATCTGGCCGGCCATCTAATCGGTCCATTTGTACCAATCCATGTAGGAAAATATTCATTTAGAAAATCTGCTGCTCTCCGACTATTATGAGCCGGAGCTCCATCTTGTTGGAAAATTAAGTTTTCTTGCTCCGCCGCGGAATGGTTTCTTATCTTATCCCTTAAAATTTGAAGTATTCCTAAATACTTTTCTGTGTTCAAGGTTCCTTGGTAAAAATGGATTAAGAAAACCCGGTTTTTTAAAAGTCCGCACCAACAGTTGAGTGAAAAACGCACTTGGTTATTAGTTTCAGTCACTCGTAGGGGATTTTCTTTAGACCAAATACGATTATTGTTGCGGTTATACATACCGTTATTGCTAAAGTTAGATTCGTCTGTCCAAATAATATTATCCAAAAAATTTGGATCTTCGAGCAATCGTGCCTGGATATCAAGACAGAAATTTTTTCTCCTTTCTGTATCGCCCGGAAGTAATTTTTGAACCAATCGTCCTTCAACATAACTCTTAAAACCGTGTTTTTTTAATACACGGTGTATTTTACTTTTTGAAACTCCAATTTCATGTTCTCCTTCTCTCACCGATGCTTTCGGAAAAGCCGAAAAGTAAATTAAAATACCAAGTTCTTCGTCGTTGATCGTATGGTTTTCTTGCTGTGGTTCTCTTGGGCGTTTATCGAAACGTCCCAGAGTTTTCAAATTGTTCACAAGCCTTTACGAGACGGTATTTGTCTATCAGGATATTTTACGCCATACCACCGCAAACTTCTAGAGATATCTTTATCGTTCAAAAAATATGCTTCCATTAGATCAAAACTTACTTGATATGCCATGTTCGCAATAAATTAACACAATAACACTTGTGTAAGTGAATTGAGACTAAACAGATCAATATCCGAAAAACAAACGCTCGCACATACTGTTCCATTTTCAAATTTAAGAACAACATTTAAAAATATCACTTCTTTTTAAAATATCTTAAAAAGTATGCATTCAAACAAACGCTGTCATAAACTGTTCCATTTTCAAATTATAAATTATTTATTTTTGTTTTTAATTTGCCTTCTGTCTAGCTTACAGAGGACGTATTGAAATACAAGTTTTATCATTTCATCTACACGTGCACTTATAATAAGGAAAACTATGTTAGTACCTATTTTATGAAGTGGGTACTTATTTACGAATAATCAATGCTATCTTTGGAATGATAATATCGCTACTTTTCGAACGTCGTCGGCAATAAATAACTTTCTTGAAATTTGACTCAATCATTTTATGTTGTTCCTTTCTTTTAAAATACTATGTTACTTAGGCAGAGTTATTATTTTTTAGCTATTCTTTCGATTGGCATCATAAAAGTAGGGTGTTTTTTTTTTCACATTTAAGTCGGTTCGATTCCCAGCCGAAGCAAGTAATTTTTAGAAAATCTATGAATGCAGAATTACTAACTTTTAAAAATAACATAAAGTCTTCTTTGAGCAAAATTCACTATCTACAATATTTAAGGTACTTCCCCTTCATGTCCCATAACTTTGGGACGCCCTGTATATGTATAAACAGTTATATTCCCGGAGGTAATGAAGTTCACAGTGGTAATTTTAATAATATAATAGTCCATGTTTTATTACTAATTGCCTTTACTATATTCTAAAGCAAGCTACTGATTTGTTAGAAAACATTTTTATTCTATCACTGACAAACCAAGTGCAAAAATCACGGCCTTTAAGATTATAGGATGTTAAAAGTGTATCCTTACCGGACTAGTTCTATAGTCTTGATTAATATTAGTTATTATAGATAACTTGCAGAACAATATGAAAATTATTAGTAAACTTATCTCAGTAGATTACATCCTAATACGACTGTCTAGAAATCTGAAATAATAACAATCGCAATCATGGATCGATAGCCAGCCCATTATCTCAAAAAAGTGAAAATAAACGATTGGTTGGTGCATCGTTAGCTCGGCAATATGACGTTTTCTCATCGGACAACGTTATCAATGACGATATCGATGAAGTTACAGAATAACGCGCCTGATCTTCTAATATAACAAAATAGTTTGGTTTTAAGGCACAATGTCTTTGAGGCCGCAAAGGTCACTACGTGGTTCTAAGGATAATATTGCAGCAACAGTTCATCAATATCTAATGTTGTACATATTTTTTATCACATTTCAGCTCCAAAGTCCCTTGCAGCCAATGCAGTCGATGTCAATGAACAGCTATAACCCTATAGGAGTTACAGCACTTGGTGAGTGAGTTATTTTCAATCAAGAGATAAATTATATATAAAAATATAAATAATATGCAAATATTATCAGAAAAATTGAAACTTTGGTGGAGATTGATCGGAATTAGCCACGGCTATTGATGATTACAACACACCGAGGGTATTGTGGATGCGTCGCAGACCATTGCATTAGTCAAATGTCACAAGTTAGAAGGAATACGCCTGAAAACGGCGGACAGACGATTGAATAAGACACCTGGTGGAAGGTGATCGATTACTATAGGCCAAAGTATAATTATCGTCACACGTGTTGCCACGATGCGGGGCGAGGAAGCATGACGTAACATACGACTAGCCCGCGTGCTCGCCTCCCTCTCCGCTAGCCTCACTACCGCCCGAGGAGATCTATCCTCACACCCGGCCTCATGTGCTCAGACGTATCGCACACGAAGCTGACAGCCTATAGGCTGTCGGTATACCGACTAACCTTGACAATTGTAACCTCCTCAAGATAAGTTCGACACCCTCAACATCGGACTCAGGGGTTGCATTATATCTTAAGCCTGATGACTCAGGAGTACGGTCTTTGGCTGGAGAAATAGAGGGTGTTCCCCACCCATTCGGCCTTCCTAGCAAAGTGAAAGATAGTCTCTTGGTGAATTGATAATCATTTTCAGACGGTTCCCCAAGCCCAGGCCCTGGGTACGCGCCCTCTTCCGGGGGCTTCTCACCAACGAGGCACCACGACATCGTAACGTCCTCCGATACGGCAGTGTCTCGATTTCCTTTTTGGCCTGAAGGTAAAATTTTCCTTTAAAGTTTAAAGTCATAAATAATCACATTGTGTTTTGATTAACCATTGATGAGGAGTCTCCTAGATTTGTTGAAGTTGGTTTACAAAAATCCATCACAATCGAAATGAATACGTTTTCACTTTTTTATATCGTTCATTCTATATCAACAGAACAATCAATGAATTCTTCTTTATTATACAACAAAGTACGTAAGTACGTACGTATAACTACGTATAAGTATGATTGTTTTATTAGACGAATTAATGAACGAATGTAATTGTTTAAGTATAAACTTTTATCAAAAATTGTAATCCAAAAAAATGCATTTTTTGGTTAGTAAAAGTTTTGTTTTTAATGAAACACTAATAACATTGTGTCCTAGTATAGTGCTTCTTTAGATATTTGAATTAAATACCTTAGTTACTTTCCCTAAAAAATAGTAGGTAGGTACGAGGAAAGTTCTAAAGTAGACTGCAGCTGAATTGAGTACCTGTACCTGTTTCATCACGAAGTGCATCTCATTTTCATTCTGTTTCAAAACAATCTTGGACTCAAAAACAACAACTTTCAAAGGCTGACACAGAAAATTAAATAATGTAGTTTGACCGCCTCCGTAGCTCAATGTAAACGACATAGGGTTTGCGAATCGGAGGTCGCGGGTTCGATCCCCAGTCGGGTACATGTTTAGTACTCGGTTTGGTTAGTGGTAGGGTATTTTAAATGTCCGCCTGGCTAGCTACCACCATGCAGCAATGTTAATAGCATTGTTGTGTTCCGGCTATCAAAGATAAGATAGCCCAATTTCCCAATTACGATAGGGTTACCAGGTTAGTACGCTTCCACCTTCGATCTCATCTTCACTTAACATCAGGTGTGATTGAGATCAAGTGTTAACCCGTTGTTCATAAAAAAATGTAGCCAGATTCTTTGAACCTCCTAGATATAATTGTTTATACAAACGTAGTTTAAAGATAGAAATACTCGTGGCTTTTTTTTTTCGATTTCAATTACGCACAGCAACGCCTGATGTGGGGTTCCTTGACTGGCTATACTCTTTTATTCATACGAGTATTTCCATGCTTTGGAGGTCGCATTAAAAAGTCGCTCCCGGTTGTTTTCAAATGATGGCAGTCGTAAAATCAAGTCGGTGGCCTTCAAGAGCAGCTTGAAAGATGAAACCAAATTTAAAATTTCATGAATTAATTTTTTCTTGTCCAAATAAAATGAGATTTCCTTTTCGTAAAAAAATCCGTCAACTCCAAATGGCATTTCCAGCCTGTGTAAATTTAAACTGCTGGCTCGCTTGACGCGGCCTCATTAGGTTGACTTACGTCGTTTCATTCAATTACCTCTAGCCGAGTATTGTCGCGTTTACACGAGTCCGAGTTGGTCAAACGTACGTAAACAATATATATAATACTTCAGACCAACACGATAGGTTCAGGTTTCTATAAACAATATTTCGGCTAACCGAAACAAAGCACTTTTGTCCAACGCCAAGATAAAAGTATGTTGCTTAGTTATGCCCGGTATCCTGATATAGGTATAGGTACTATAAAATAATTACGCACTTAAGTGGTATTCTAAGTAATGTAAGCATTTTTTTGTTTACAAAAGAATAAAAGTCTAATTTAGCCACGTCAGCTCTTTTAGCGTTTGTCGCGCATCAATCAAGTGGGTGTGAGAGGTATGTTTTCGTGTTTGGGTCATGCCTACTTACTGAATACCTAATAAACCTCTGGTTTAAGATAGCATCATTATAAACCATAATATGTATATTAGGCGTGGAATATACTGACACTGATAATTCATATTAGTTACGCAGTCAATAGTTATAGTGTCCGTTTGTCAGTCTGTTTGTACACAGCTTAGCTCACAGGGATGACACTGAAAAAGTGGTAAAATAAAATCATGTTTTTTTTTTGCTTTTTTATGTCGTTTTATATGTGGAAAGTCGTTGGATATGGCGTTCAAAAATATTATAGGTACAATTATTTACATTTAAATTACATTTAAATTACAAGTATATAATAATACTTATAGGTTTTGCGAAATATTAAATTTTGAAATGATAATTTTTGTCAGAGTCAAGTTTCCCGTTGCCAGCTAAATGGTTAGTTTTAGATATGTGAAAAAATTCACGGCAGTATCATATATAATGAATTTAAAAGAAAAACTATCACAGCTAAGTGGGCTTTACAAGTTAATTGTGAATAATAGTCGAAAAACTTATAAAACGTACTTTCCGTTGAAATATATTCATCAAACAACAAAAAGCCCCCTTCTAAGTCCGCATATTGTAACGAGCAAGTACGGAACCCTACACTATGAATGGCCCGACACCCACTTGGCAGGTTTTTTTTATTATTTGTTTGACGAATGCGACCAGAAATTTAAGAGGGTGTTGCTAGATTCACCGATTACCTCTTTATTTTTCAAAATTATCTAGATGTTAGTCGAGAAGTATCCCAAGTGATAGGTTGGCTGGAAGAGATCACTTTTAGTGACAAAACTAACTTATTCTGTTTTATTGATAGCATCAAAATTTATTGTACCTAAATAATTTTGTAAAAAAAGTATTTGTATTGTAATTGTGTCTGTATTTCAGTCTACCCTACCAAAATACCTAGATACTTTACAAGGACTTTTTTAATCATTATTTATTTGTAGTAAGAAAGAAGAAACTATCTAAAAGTTTCGGTTGCAGCATTGCTGCTTTACTCCTCTACCCTTTTTCTTCCCCTCGTGTAGTGTATATGCATCTGTTTACATTCTTTTGATATTTATTTTCTTTCATTCCATTCTTGTTTACGATTCGGAATCTGGTTCGAGTTCTAATCGGTACAGCGGCAGACCACAAGTCTCCTGTTATTACAAGAATTTTTGGGACACCCTCTGAGCTCGAAATTTTCTCTTATTTAACTAGTCTAGCCCTAGCTAGTAAACAGCTGCGTGGGTTATCTTATTCATAAGGAAGATTTAATCCTCCCCCCTCTTCTCGGATGGAGTGCGATCATGAAATACACTGCAACTGAATAAGGAGTTCGCTAAATAAATCTAACATGAAAAATTGATTCGCTAAAAAATGCGAGTCTAAAATTCACGGCAACTGAATAATGCGTTCGCGAAATGCCATGTATGCCAACTGCAAAACTGACGAAGGAATTTCCGGAATTGGCGAAATGGTTGTATGCGTGGTTCGAACAGACTCCACAATAAGGTGGATAACTTATATTCCATCATATTTTCGACCTTGTACTATTTGAGCAGAAGTCGCTTATATATTTTTCTAGAATTTCGTTTGTAATTCGTAATGTCGCACAAAGAGCAATGGATGAGTTTCCAGCATGCACTAAATTTAGTTCGGGACTTGAAAATATAAACATCTCTCAGTTAAATGGGTCAGCTCTGCTGATCGAGTGCAACTGAAATTTGAACATGTTCTAAATAATTCATTTTCGCAATAAAATTGAGTAGTCAACATTCTAGTATTGACTTTGCATCTGTAGGGCTTTTTGAATTCTTCGGAATTACGACATAAAACATTATCATTTGCAGGTGGGTCGTAAAATGAAAGAAGATATTTTCCTTATAAGAACGCTGAATAGAAGTACCGCAAACTATTCTAAATTTGAATTTTGCTATGATCAGGAGGTCAAGTACGAACCCGTCGTGCATAAAAAAAAACCGTAGGTAATCGTACCGAATAATAAATATAATAGGTAATTAAAATAATATTTCTTTAGGAATTGACGGGACCTGTCATGGCATTACCGTCCCGTGATAAAACGAATTCATAAAAATATACTTATAGTATATTTAGAATTATACGATCGATTACACAAACACGATTCTTTCTATTTTCATTCGTACATCGTTCCCATACAATTATTGATTCCACACAACTGCAGTTTACTATATTCGTCATTCCACACATAGCCGTTATTTTAAAGCAATAATAGCATTTCATTCAACAATTGGGTATATTAATCGGGAACCTTAAGATTAATATAAACTATTTCCTTTCTACATACGATTACGACTGTTTAGTATAGTCGTTAGAAACTCTAACCACTATACCAAAACGTCGCGCGTTCGAATCCCGATAGGGGCATATGTTTGTATAATGAATACAGACAGTTCCCGAGTTATGGATGTTTTTCATTTATAAATGTATTTATTACAAAAAAAATGTATTTGTGTAGTTTATCAACCATCTGGTATCCATAACACAAGCCTAGTTTCTTACTGTGGACCTAGATGCGCTGTGTGTATGTGCATGTGCAAAAGATATTTATATTTAAAAAAAATGAAAGATGTCACTATTGAGTGGTTGTACAATGACACTATAGACGACAAGAGGAGATAAGTATTTTTTGTGTTATTGGTTTTCTGAAATCTAATATAACTCAAAGGTGACTGACATAGTGATCTATCAACGCCCAGCCCAAACCACTGGACGAATCGGGCTGAAATTTGGCATGCAGGTAGATGTTATGACGTAGGCATCCGCTAAGAAAGGATTTTGATAAATTCTACCCCCAAGGGGATAAAATAGGGGATGAAAGTTTGTTGTTTGTATTTTGATAAAATCTTCCACGCGGACGAAGTCGCGGGAGGAAAGCTAGTTCATAAATAAAATCGCTGAAATTTGAAACCTGCATAATGATGGAGGACAATACTATGGTGTTTAGAACATCAAAGGATATTTGATGTTGTATAGGTGTAGTCGTTAGATGTTCCTCTTCTTAAAAGCAAGCAAGGTTACTAAGGTCTTCCGCTGAATAAACAGAATTTGTTCTACATTGCTCGGGAGCTGAGAAATCATTCCTGACTATTATTACTATATTTCTTTTTTTTGGTGCCCCTCATAATTTTTTCACAAAACAAAAAACCGTTATAAAAGTCATACGTTGCACACGTCATCGTCACACCAACCACAGGACGTCCATAGCAAATAAATGTTATGTAGGTAATATTTCATTACATCTTTTCCATTGTCACATCATTTTCACTTTCGCTGGCAGACATTGCACACAAATGTCGTGTAATCAAAAATCAAAATCAATAATGTTTTATTTCGTAAGTTATAAGAATAACATTTGAAATCGTCATGACATACAATTATCGCTCATTCACTTGGCAGTCTTCCCTGCTGTAATATTTCATTACAGCTTATCATTTACAAATGTTGTGTAATGGTTCATTACAGCTCTACATAGTCGTATCATTTTCACTGTCGTTAGAAATGTGGGTATGTGTCGTGCGTTCCCGGCAGAATAGAATATGACCAATTGACCAACCAGTCTCTTCCTGCGAATGCCTAAAGGCGATTAATGGATCGTGTTTCTAGAGGATAACCAGTGATGGACAGCGTCATTGGTATAAAAAAAATCTACGATCGCAAACCTGCTTGGCTCGCGTGGCCATTAGGAAAATCTTCCCATGGAAAGCGACGAAAATAGCTCCGTGGGAGAGGCTTATGTTCAGTAGCGGACTTTTATAGATTATGTATATGATGATAGCTTTAATTTCAAATCCAGAATGTTACACGGCCTTTTGATATTTAAAAATCAAAGGAGCAGTAACTATTAGTTTGGTCATTCGTAGCGGCGTAGAGCCGCTGGCCAGTTACAGATAATCTGTTTTTTCCTTTTTTTATTTGACATGGATTAACACTATGTATGATGAAAATTGCAGGTGGATCCCAGAGTCCAAACCCAGGCTATGTACCGTCGAGCAGTTTCTCTCCGACGCGGCGCCACGAGGCTGTGACGTCATCGGACACGGCGGGCACGCGCTTCTCGTTTTGGCCTGATGGTGAATAAACCCTGTGTCCGCGTATGCATGCTATTCGATATTTAATGTGTTTCCCTAAGAGTCTCCAGTAAGGAAAGTCATAATACGCTCGCGGTGGCATCACGCTCTACGTGTTGATTAAGGTGTTTTCTCTTTCGCACTGAGTCCGTGCAGATCGAATCGCAGGTGAAATGACATGATGAATTTTGAGAGAAAAGAGTTTGAAACAAAACAAATCAAAACGAAAGGAATGGAAATAGTTGGAGGTAACATAATTTAGCGGAAGGTGAGATAATGTTATAGTATGGCAAATAATTGCTTAAAATGCGTATTTTCAATGTAACGATATTCGCATATCTTCCTAATTTTTTTTCCTTATTTTTCCTAATTCGTTGTTTTAAAGATATTTAAAATTTCCTAGCTCCATTTTCCATCGCATTCCTTCCTAACTTTTGTTCAACTTAATATTTTCACAAAGACTTTATTTATAAATACAGAAAAGTTGGATTTATTTTTTGATAGTTTTTCATCTTCTCTGTTGTGTGATTTGCATACGAGAGTATAAAAATTATTAAGATTCTTAATAATTGTCATTGATGTTGATTCTGTTGACACAACAGAATTCTGTTGTGCCAACAGAATCAACGCCAATGACAATTCTTTAAATTGAACTAAAACAAGTTTAAGACTAGTACGATCGCGTCTTATTGTTGGAGGAAGAAATCACTAAGTACTTTAAATCTAGAAGTGGCATCAGAATTCACACCATTGACAGTAATGCTAATGCCCTACGTAAAAGATACAATAGAATTGATAAAGCGAATAGGTGTGTTACCTATTGTACCTAGATGTACACATAATTACGAAATAATTGATAAAAATCGAAAAAACTACGGAGATTAATTACTATTGGGAAAAAATCGGTTCGGAAATTATGCGAATGAACATAATACGTTTATGAAAATATGATTTTTGGTAATTTATCACCATACTCCTCTATGTCTTACCGGAAACTCGAATTACGGGGAGACTCTTAAATTGTTTTATTGGAAGAACTATTACTAATATTTTGCCAAGGTATTAAGCTGCATCTCAATTACAGGCCGCTTCGAGGTGAGCAGTTTCAAGTTGAGGCTGTTCACCCCGAGGCGGCTGAGATAGATGCTGAGGCAATCGTCTGGTTTAGCAGTGAGCCAAGGCGGCCGGTTTTCTATTGAAACACGGTGGTACCATATCATGTAGAGTAGGTAGCTACAGCTTTGATAATCTTTCACAAAGAAGAGGACACTTAAAATGATGAAGTTTTATTAATACTAGAAGAGACTTCTCGAAGTTTAGTCTGGTATAGTTTGGTTATGAAGGAACAACGATTCATTGCAGTGGATAAATTAATATTCTTTTTTAAATACAGACTAAATAAAAAATAAATTGCTCTGACCTGCTCTCGAAAACCCTAAGAGCGAAATTATAAGTAACACCTAAATAGCCTTGTATACGTTTATTTTCCAGAATTCACGATTATAAAAAAAAATGGCCGCTCTTATCAATAATTTTAAATTCTCGAAAATAACCGTAATTAAATATATTTAGGTATTATTTATAATTAGCTTTTAGGCATGTCGAGTGCAGCCAGAGCAATATTTTTGATATATGCTGTATTTAAAAGAAATCCTAATTTATCAATGAGGGCGCCACTCGACGGCATAAACCCTCCTAAATTACCTAAAATATGAAAAAGACACATTATTTTATAATCTAGACGAGACCTTTCATTTGAGGAGATACCAACAAACAACAATGTATACCCATAACTCAATAAGATAATAACTTGGCCATCCATCTATATTCGATTTTGAAATGACCATCCTTTGAAATGAATATTTCCAATACATTAGGAAGGGTAAGCACCGAAAGTGAGGACAAGCAATATTCTTTGAATGACAGAGGTCATTTAAGATCCAGCTAAAATAAACTAATCTATTTATCAAGACTTTTAAGGAACAATGTAAACATGTTACGATCTTTCAAATAAAAAAAATATTTTTGTGCGAAGCTAATCACTAGCCGTACCTACCTACCTACAAAAATTCTTCAAAAACAGAAAAAATTGTTTGGAATGTAATAAATAAATGCCGAAACAGGCAAACTTAGTGCAACGGATATTGGCTTTAAGTTCAAGCTGTAAGGTGACTCAAATTTGTTCCCAAAAGTGCGCACCGCAGCTAGTAGGTAGCAGTCCTTCTGCCTTCACTGAGTTTTTCATTCCCAGCTCGTGATCATATGGTGGGTAGGTTCGTTGGTTTTAATTAAGTATCACCCTATACTCGCTTGTACCACAATTTTTGGATGTTCGTGAATTATATAACAGTGAGTAACCGTTTCTTTTTCCACAGTTGGCGTAAAGGAGGAAGCTTCGCCAGGACTCATAAACGGAGCTCCATATTCGAAATGCTTTATGTAAATTTATCAACCAAAGTTTGAGGGAGATAAGACTAGATATCTATTATTAAATGTTGTGTAGATTGTGAAAATAGATACCTCATTATATGATCATCAGCCGCTTTATACTTATAGGGTGTCCATGAAAATAGGACGGTTCAGGAATTACAGTAGGTATAGCCATGAGTAAGTATGAACAGTTTTTTTTCTAAGACTTGTAAATGCACTAACTTTCATACAAACTATATTCGACCCCATCTAAAAATTGTGTATAAATTTCTACATTTCAGTACTAAAAGTTAGAGTTGGAGGGGTCCAGTTACCGAGAATGAAATAGGTTTAAAGTTAAAAGTTATTGACAAGATTTTAACACACCCACATTCAGAAAATATCGCATAAAATTATACATGTAGTTGACTATAGTTTGTTTGAAAACTTACTATCGTTTACCTTTCAAGCGTCGAAATTTGTTTTCTTGAAATTAGAAACTTGTAGAACACAATTTTTTCTGTTCTCTTACATTCACTGATCCTATTTTCATGTACTCTTTGTAATACATACTATCTAATCCATTCCGTAAATATTTTTTTAAAACCAGAATATTCTTACAATCATCTTTATTCGGAACTATTTTGTAATACCTAATTTTTTTATATTACATAATAATTTCAACAGAAAATTGTATTTCGAGTTATACGAATGCCTGTCTGCAGTAATAAAGTGCTTAAGCAGCCGGAAGTTTTATATCGCCAAGTATACATAGGAATGGATGTAACCAAGTAGGTATGCTTAATGTTAGTTGATTGTGCCAATGATCAGTAAAATGTGTATGTAAAATTGTTCAGGAAAGGGCACTAAGCTGAAAGAGATTTTAGTTAGTACAGTGAGCATAAAAAGTTTTTAGCAGTCAGTGTGTTCAGATGAATCATAGCATCTATTAAAATGAACCTTAACTACATTCCTCAATAAAGTTTATTTTACCTTACGTTGTTACCCGACATAAAATATAGAAAATTTTACTACATTTGCATTGTAACACGTAGTGTTACCGAAAAATTTTCGCCACATTTTTACATATAATAGAATCAACTTTTTAAATCGCGTATAATTTACTTGAAACGTTAATAAATTTTGAAAGTAATTTCTGTCTCGTCAATGATTCTATTAAAACAAAAAATACTAGGCACAATAGAATTAAGTACAACATTATTTGCACATCACGAGGTTGATAAAATTGAAGGCATGCGTTTCCAAACAAATGTCGTTTCTTTTTCATTTATAAGACAAATTTATATGAAATCTTTTAGGTATACCTACCTACACCTTGTGGTATTTCAGTTTGGTACAGTTTCTATTACAAAACAGTAATCACAAACAAAGTAAGAAAAATAATGCACTTTTTATTTGGAAAGGAGCCTTAATTCGGCTTCGGCTACATAGCTACAGATGATATGTGACGGTGTTTACTTCTGTTAATTCGATGATTGACCGTTCGAATGTATTAGTGGCCGTTAACGATTCGTTTACTCGAATGTAACGTTCTTTGAGCTTAGTACGTCTTTCCTATCAATCTTAAGGATCCCTATGTTTTTCAATTGATAATGAAACTGAAAATCAAATTAAAACCGATTGCCTTTGAACATTTTTCCTCAGTTAGCTTAATCCATAAGTGTAGATATTGTTATTTTGTTTTTATAAAAAACATACGAAAATCAGTCTTCTTACAATGCATGCGATCCAACTTGACAGACACCAAGCTGTCTGCACCATCATTAAAGGCATAGTAATATATGTATACACTAATATTATGAACGCGAAAGTGTGTGTTTTTGTCAGTATTATGGCTTTAGATTTACGACTTATGCTTACCCCTGAGATCGGTAGGTTACCAAAATAGAATTTGTACTATAAGACAAAGTTCGCTGGTGCTATTGCACACACTTCGTGGGTAATTCAAATTATAGGTACCTAAAAATACATAAAAATAAAAATACGAAGGGTCGCAATTATTAGAAATCTAGAGTTGTGCATCAAATTAATTAATTTATCTATTTACCAAGTTTATAACTATCATTACAGATTACTCCAATGCGATAGTTAACTAATGACAATGATGTATACCAACTATATCTACCTATACTAAATACTAAATAAATAAAAAAAAACTTGATGATGTCAATGATATGGGGTAGATGTATGATACATGTGAATGTGAATATACATTAGACACAACAGTAGGCTCGTGCAGTACCGATATTAAATCCACGTATTGCGAGTTTGTCTTCCAGCACTGATTAATGGGAGTGAATGCTGGGTATGGCAGATGAAGAATGAAAGTAGAATTAATGCAGTGAAATTGAGCTAGTTGAGAAGTATGGGTGAGTTGACTTTGAAAGATAGAATCAGGAATAGTGTAATTATGAAGTTAATCAGTGTGAAAGAAGACGTAGTGACAAAGATTGAAAAAGGTATGCTGATATGGTTTGGACATGTGGAGAGGATGAATGAAAGAAGACTAACGAAAGGGATATACGAAGCGAATGTGGATGGAAGTGTTGGCAGGGGACGACCACTGCGAACGTACCATAAGCAAATCGGGGACGTCTTAAAGAGAGGCTAAATCAAGAGTAAGTACCCTAACCCGACGAACACGTATGAACAATGAGATTGAATGGAGCAAAAGAGGTATGTCAGGATCGTTGCAAGTGGAAGTCTGTGGTCTCTGCCTACGCCTACGGAAAACTGATCATAATCTGATGACATAATTTTTCACTTTTAAGTTTAACTTTGGTTGATATTGCCCTTTCGTTTGCCTGTGTGGTTTGCTGTAAGAGAAAATATCCTAAAGCCTTATCCGACCCATTAATTTTCCTTGCACAAAAAATTAAACCTATCTGATTCGCCATATGGCGTGATAGAAAGGCAAACAAACGGACAACCACTTTCGCATTTATAATATTTTACTTTAGTATGAATTTAGGAAACTACGAGTGAAGTAGGTATAATAATAGTCTGCTACGTAGAGTATCTGTAGAACTACTATGTAGGTACACTTGATTGTACTTATTGTTGCTTCTTTTTTCGCTTCTTCAAGTTCGTATTTGTGTACTCTGTGATGTAATATAATGTTACGTGGTCTTTCATCGCCAAAAATAGTTCGAGACGGAAAATCCTGCAGGAAACTGTTCAATAAATTGGCAAAAAATTATATTAAGTAATTAGGACTACAAAACTATATGAAAATGGAATGGCCGAGTGAGTATAATATATTATTTGATACAGTATGATTTTTAATCGTTTTCCCAATTTTTATGCTTTGATCTTTCATGATTATTTCTTTTCAACTTTCAATATCTATCTAATAAAAAAGGAAGTTATGATTCCACAAAGTTCTAAAAATATCGATGATCAAACCTGTTGCATTGGAAATGCACGTTTTTGTTTTTTGGTAATTTTTTTTAATTAGAAAATTTTTCCATAAAGTTTTCTAAAATATAAATAAATTGGACACTGATTAAATAATCATGCTGTATAGTTCTGTGATTAGGAGAGTCGTGTTATCATTTCATTTAAACATGAGTAATTAGAAAATTTTTCTAAAAACTTTTCTAAAGCATGAATAACAAATTGGACACTGATTAAATAATCATGCTGTATTAGGAGAGTCGTGTTATCATTTCGTGTAAACATGAGTGGATATAGCTATCATTATAGCTACCTATGGGGTGTGAAAAGTATAATTAGGGTTCCCCGTAGTCAAACCAAGAACCCATAAGCTTCTAAAAACTCAGTTACATACAATTTGGCCCAGGCATGTTTATGTAACGAAATAGTAAATTGCGGATACTTAATTAAAAAAATATATATCGTTGCATGCACAAAGCGCAAGTATTATTTTACGTTGGGTAGTTTTAAAATAATATGCGTTTTGAAGTCATGGCACCAGAAAATATTAATACTTGATTCTTGTACGAGCGATAAGGGTGAGTTAAGTTTATTTTATAACTATTTAAGTATTCTTTTCACCCGTAGTTAATAATTGTATTGGAATTTCCGAAAAACATTAATTATCCTTTCGTCGCTGCTCAAACTGTGATTTGTATGAAACTATAGGACAGAGATAACTCCATAATAAATGTTTCATTAAACCTATTCTTTTTGATTATGTTTAAGCTGGATACTTGAAAGTTTGAAAAAATTAAAAAACTGATCACAGTAAAATACCTCGGTAAGTCTTGCATAACCACATACAATTTTTCAAAAAAGTATGTGTAATATAGGTAGTTATTTTCTAACAAAATATGTTTGGGCCAATTTTTTTGTCACTATCGCCGTGTATGTTCGTCAGTGTGTCCGTCTGTATGTCACAACCATTTTATTTGCAGACTATTTGTGCTATAAATGTAAAACTTAGCGTAGTTAATTAGAAATAAAATATAAAAAAAATTATTAGCGCACTGTGCTATGTGTAAAGTTCTTCAAAAAATATTCGCACACCGCATTGTGTAAGAATCGTTGAACAGGTCTTTCAAAAGTGGGGGTTGTGTTCAATATATCTCGATATAGGGATCTGTTTTGGAAATAATAAGCTATGAACTGGTGAATTATAGTGAAGTGAAGTGAGGAGCATTCAACCATTATTTTAGAAAATTTAAAAATATATTCGTGAAAGTGACGAAATTGAAAGGTAAATTTTGACCTGTAAAAAGTTCATAGAAACTCCATACAAAAGACTACAAATATAAACTGCAAAAATGATTAAGTATTTAAAATTTTTATATTGTGACTACGGAACCCTTCTGCGCGTAGTCCAATATGCACTTGGCCGATTTTTTTTCAATTACAAATGTGAAGTCTTTCCTAAAATTTATTATATTATTATTGTATAAACTTTGATTTAGTTCACATAGCACCTTCACCAAACCAGGCTGTTTTAGTGAAATACTGATTGTGTATTATAATTGTTTAAATAAACGTGTTCAGTTCTATGTTTAGTTTGAGTTCGACGTGAAATTACAGGCCCCGTGTAGTTAAAGTTTGCCTGATAAACGTATTTGGTATATTGAAAATGTGTATTGTCTCTGTTAAACCATATTACACTCTAAAAGGCCTTGCTACAGTTACAGTCTACATTTTACAGCCAAATTAAATTTTACAGATTTGATATCCTACAAAAACAGAATAAAAAATATGTAAATATGTCGATCACAAAGACCTTTTAGAATGCAAGATGGCCCAGTTATTGAATTAGGCACAACCGATGTATCAAATAATAAAAAAACATCTATGTACAAACAAAAATATATGTTTTAAGGGATAATATTAAACTATTATTACGTTTTCCAATATTTATTTTAGAAATACAGTTTTTGGACAGTGTCATAATAACACATTTTTTTCACTTATTTTAACACAATGAATTTTAATTTATTTTTCCTCTATTCCCAGTGGTACACTTATATGTAGGTTCAATTAATTCTACTAATCATGGCCACTCTACATTCTCGTGCGAGCTTACAGCAGGACGCGTTACATTAATACTTTAGCGATGACAACCTTTTGCATCCATGTCAACAAACATCAATGTACGGCGATATCGCACTGGTTTGTGCGAATATGTAGAGCGGGCTTTAGACTTACTTGAGATTGGATAAACTACTGAGATTCGTCTGTTCCCAGTAGGTAGTACAATTTACATATAGTGGGATAGAGGGAAGACTTGATGACATCCAATAACCGAAAGAGGTTTCGAATATAATAAATTACTATTAATATTTTAATAATAAGTATCTAACTATAGCATACAAAGAAAATATGGCTGCGATAAATTGGTTTATCTACGTACTACAATACCTAGGTACTCTTAAAATTACACTTAACTACAATAAAATTTTTCAATGTCCATTACAGAGACTCTTGAGAAATCAACAATAATAATCATATACTTAAATAGACACTCTAAACATTAACTATCAAAATAATATGAAATCTTCCTCTTCTGTAGACTTCAAATGGAATTAAAGATCTCCAGAATATTGTGAGAATGCGAATTTCGAAAGTTCATATTTGCTACACTTTGCATTGGTAGTAAATAAAAACTAACCGATAATTACATAATTGTATAAACACAACAATAATTATATATAGGTACACGCAATTATGAGGTTCGAACTTCTAGTTCTTTCCATACTCAAAAACGGATCAATAAAATTTTTAACAGTTCAATAAAATATACTTAGTCAAGCAATTTTAATGAACATAGTTTTTTTTGGCCTTTGTTGTACACTATCCAAATTCAATTCACGGATGAAAAATTTTATAAAACAGTCCACCGGTGTCGGTGTATTTATGCGAATAGGTAGTTACCGGCGATTGTTTGTCTTAGTCAAAATTTGTTCTCCAATCACGACGGCTTATATTCATGCAAAGTATTGTTATTAGGAAAAGATTTCTTCTATTACATTAACAGAACAGACAAAAAGTGACAAAAGAATCAACTTCAATACCTACAACATCTTTATCTCCCGAGTGCATTATCAAATACCTGACTGGTGAACAGTTCTGTTATCTCCCAATTTAAATGGGATCACCTTGTGAGAATTACGCAAATCTCTTTAAGTAATCAATCAGTGTAGAATATACAGAGATAATAATCATAAATTACCCGATGAATTGTTGAAATTTAGTTAATAAACAATCGCGATAACTTGGAATTGTAAGTTAAAATAATTATATTTTTTCTTCCAATAAACGTCGTAAATACAATTGTAGTGTATAGAAGGAAATCTTTATCCATGATTAATTTCTTAAATTTTACTAGACCTTGAATTCCCCAATATCGTTAGCAGATGCGATCCAATTATAATAAATTACGTATAGATACTTAAAAAATATAGAAAATAATATTTTTATACTGATTTTGATTTCACACAAAGAAATAAAAAAAAAGCTTGGGACATTTCGTACGCAACTTCGTCCACTTCATGTGGCTTCCACACCTTACCGTCATTTCTGGCAATCTCTGTAGAAAATGACCCTCATTTGGAATTGTTCGGGTCATTTCTACTGTTTTGTAAATTAATATACTCTTTGGTCTAGGTATGAATTTGTATGACCTTAAAATAAGAACATTGATCATCTTTTTAATTTTGTTTATAATCATTCCTTAATCGTGTTTTAACATTGGTATTTAGAAAAAGAACGGAAGAAAAAGAAGAAAAGCGCTAATCTTTCAAAATTCAATCACAGATACTATACTGTACAAAATGTGTTTGTTGTGCCCATTCACAATCGTGGAAGTTTGCACTAAAGATAGTTTTTGTACACAGATTGTATGACTGACGACATAGTTAATTGTTATGACAGCACCTATTAATACGGGTCAGTCAAAAATCACATTAATTATTAATGTAATGCTGTTTTTACCTTGATTTCGTACCTGCGCCTTTTGCCTGTGCAGGACAAAGGATTCCATATTCGAATGAGGAAGACTACGTGAGTCTGAACAATATTACACAATGGTTAATTACCGTTCAGTTTTCAATAATGTGCTTAGGATTCGATTAGTCAAATGCTTTTTAACTTTGAGATCCTCTTAATTATAATGCCTCTATCGTGTCGCTGTCATTCAAAGCAGCGGTATTTGGATGTTAGTAATGCATTAACAACTTCACACAAGTTCCATTGAAGGCCCTAAAATAATAAAATATTTTTTTTCAACGACATGATATCATTTGTTGACGGTCAATTTAAATCTATTGGAAATAAAAATAGGGCTTATATACATTTCTCTGTCACTCAGTATGTGCATGTTACTAACGTTTCGGTAAGGGAAATCATCTGTGGTAAAATAAGCGGCGCAAGAAATCCACAGAATCATTGTTGTCCTTTTTTGTAATAAAAAGTCTTTTTTGGTCGAAGTAAGTACATCAAGCGTGTTTGTCATTCTAATAGATGTTGTTTTGACATAAAACCGCTTAGTAGAGGTCGTCAGAAAGCAAGTGGTCTAAACTATCATATTAAACTTTACCAATATAACTTTAGTATCATGTTGAAAATTAGAACGTAAATAGTATAATATGTTGCCTAAATATTAGTTGGATCAATTTGTAGCTAATATAATTTGTGTAAAGATGAAGTTGCCGTGTGCTAGGTGGTCTATACACTGCATCTTCATCTCTATATAAATTAGATTAGCTACAAATTGATACAACTAATATTTAGGCGACATATGAGAGTAGACTATTCACATTCTAGTTTTAAAGATGATACTAAGCAGATATATATATTTATTCAGTTTCTAATACCACACAAATAATATTTAATTACACTTGTGTATATATAAGTAGCAAGATCAACCAGAACAAGTTAATGTGTGTGTTGGTTTCTTACGCCGCGGCTTTATGCGCGGCGGATGATTTACATTTCCGACACGATTAAATACAATAAGCCCTATTATTTCTAGTAGATTTAAATTGACAATCAACAAATGATACCATGTATCGTACGTTGGAATAAATGCTTGAAGTTTGAATGATGACTAAAATAATATTCTTAATGATATGTTAAACCAGTTGCAGTTGTATTAAATATTTAGACCTGTTGCCATCGTAGCTAATTCTATTACTAAACAGACACCCCTAATTAAATCGAAAATGTTCCGTCTTTCACGACCTATACCTCAATATCACAACTCCCGCCATCAGATGGGTTGGCCCTTTTCCTCCTTCCCAGTAACCCACACAGCAAATACCTATATTAAACTTACTCAACATCTCGTCACTTTCTTAATTTTGGTTTGTATAAAAGGACCTACCTATTATCAAAGAACAGATATGCTAAATGTTGAATTTGCCCATTAATGTTTTCATTTATTAAAACTGTATCAATTATGGCGAATGTATGTATGTAATATCTATTACTCATTCTACGCAACACGATTAGTTCGACAACTAAGTAATAGGTATATTATGATATACCTACGTACATATTAGTTTAAATAACTTAACACGTTCACGGACACTGAACCAGTCGCAATAGGTAGATGTTTTATTATTATTAAGTACGTCTATAGGCGTTCAGTGTTCGCCAATGTGTTAAGAATACCCAAGAAGATAAACAACTTCGTTTTGAGCGACTTTTGGAAATTCATAAACAATTAGGTAGGTAAATGCACCATAGTTTGGTCGAGCTGATGTTAAAAAAATTCCAAACTTTACCTAAAAGTGGTAGAACTTTGGGAGGACTGGATATCTCATCTCAAACTAATGGAGAATTTATGGAAAGTAATGATTTTAATAAGAATTCCTATAAGCACTGCGATACTTGTAGTCCCTAGTGTGTTATTTCCTCTACAATTTTATTTAGTTCTCTATAGGCTAAGTGCATGTACCGCACGACGTTTATGATCATATATATATACGCAGTTGGGAAATTAAAATAATTTAAAGGAGATTAAAATTACCTATATACATATAGGTACATACATATGCAGATATTAACGGAGAGTGGACTACACATGTATAAGTAAGTATGGACACATCTTCCTTCACTTACCTCTTTCATTCGAGGTGTTTAAAATAATAATTAAGGACCATATTATATGAAGGAAAGTATACAGGTTTGGAATCCTACACGTAGGTACTTCAAATTACATAAACGTGTCTAATTTAATTTCTAAAACCGTTCAACTATCTAATAAAAATACATACAGCTGAACACAGATATTCCTTTCCTGATTTTTGATTTAAGTCGGTTAAAAAAAGGAAGGATTAGCATAGAAATTAGAAAAAAATGGATAACTGACTAATACAAACTTTAGGGGATGGCTTTACTAAAACTTATCAAAAGGTACGAAGAGAGCAACGACATTAACTAGAAGTCTGGCAAAAAAGGACTTGAGACCCAAAACTAGTTAAATGAAAAAGTGGTGAGAATGTTTCTACAAAAACGCGACTTAATCCATTAGATCATTAGAAATACCACCAGGAACGCAAATAATTCTATAGGCATAATACAGTGCATAAGGAAAAGACATATCCAAATCCACGAAATATCCGAAAAAAGATGAGAAACAAACAGTAGCGATTAGAATACGAACAAGAAAATTTATCAATCAAGCTCTAAATTTGACTACAAAGGACCTCAATGTAAAACGATTTGTCAAAATGATTAGTGCATCAGAATGGAAATTTGACTAAGAAAATATTAATTTAGCAAGCAATTAGTCAAGGTGGGAGGAGATTTAAGTAGTATTTTACTACAGATTATGAAGGCTGATATATACCGCGAGGAATGAGTTCAAAAAAGGCTTCTGCCCCTCATTGAGAATCATAGGATATCTACATTATTTAGCAGGCGTTGGCTTCCTGCCCTTACTCAGGGGTTAACACTGACCAATAGGGTTACTAAGGAATTATATAAGGTCAACAAGATGGTATTTGTAGAAAAAATAATTAATCCATTAACCATACCGATACCGTTCAATCCAACTACACTGGGCAGTATTAAGCAGTAACTTAAAAAAAATATTAAAGCTACAACGTGCATCGATTTGTTAAAAAGTGGAATGTGGAATCTAAAAACCTGACAAATAATAAGCTTGTCCAAACTCTAATAGCAAAGTACGATTGCAAGAAAAATAGAATCAACCTGATGTATTTATCTTAATCAGAAATAAAAATTACCTAAGTATAGATTCCAAATTACATTTAACTTTTTAAATCTTACAAAAATAATAGGTGTTAATATCGAAACTACAAAACCACAAAGCTATTTATGTCTGCGACACGATACTCACTTCGTAAGTAATTTTTAGAGATTTCTTTTATTGTATGCAGTTTCAGAATAAGACAACTTACATTACACAGACATGCGATTTTGTCAAGACATTCCCGGTGTCGATTTTCAAACAGCCATGGAGTGCGATTTTTGTTTTAAATCGACGACGTAGTTCCACAGCTCAACTATCCCTACCTCTAATAATTTGAGGCTTCTCCAACCTAGCCCATCTCAATAGCTCACCCTGTATACATTACAATATAAAACAACATAAATTGTTCTAAAAATAGTAATAAAATCTGTATGATTAATGCGAAAAACTTTTTTGTTCTATTTTAGATCTATAGACTTTCGCCCTTATTGTATGTCAATATCCTGAGACACTGATAAAACCCTCATCGGTTGGGAGCGACTAAAACGCAAAAAAGTTAAGTATTCAAATGCCTAAAATGAAAGTTTAAACTCGGACATCAACAGCTATAAGAGCTCATCAGGCACAGCCTCCTCTATCTAAAGCTTGTACGGGAAAATCGATCACTCATTGCAGATCAGTGGCTTTGTGTCAGGCTAGTAGACCTGACACTATTTTCAATCTGACTCTGTAGATCACCGACTTGTCTTAGCACCTGCTTTCAATTGAAAAGAAGTGTTACTAGTCGGTCACTTACCCACGGAAGATAACCATCTTCGCTAATTGAAAATGAACAGCGACTGCGTTCAAAAATCAATTTGCTAAATCAGATTGCCTATGCTGTACGTCAAAAGCAAAATAAGCTCGAAAATTATGTTTGTGACAAACTTGTGTGCAAATGTTGATGTCTTAATGGAAATATGTCTTCAACAAATAAGCTAGTTTTTTATAATACAATAGGTATGCGTATTAGTTACCATGAAACTTAGCCATTTCGCGTTTTAGATGTTTTGTTATATATATACCTATATATTAATTCATGAGATCGTCAAAACTCATATACGTAAGTCCAATATATCTGTGTGAACGGAGCTATAAAATGACTAGCATCAGTTCACACAGTTTACATTAGATACAATTACTTACTATACCTATCACACATGACATTTATGTTAAATACAATACAATTTTTGATTATTTCGAACTACAATACTAAGTAGACAAGGGTTAAAGGTGACCTTCCACCAGAAATGCAATGCAAGCAAGCATCATTATACTAAGGCATCATCACATCAATCAAGAATCATTATAAAATCATTATGTTTAGATGAAATTAAATTTCACGACCAACAAGATGTAACTTTAACCAACCATTTCAAATACGAAGTACGTATCAATAGCGGCGCTTCATGAAAAGTGGCATAATTTTAGCTCACTTGGGATTCTAAGCTGCTTCTTAACTTTGTGCTGAAACTGATCAATCACAAAGCGAGTTTAATGGATTTACCACATTGAAACGCAGCATACGTAATAAGTAAGACTCAATATATCCCGTTTTTGTCTGCTTTGGTTGTCTTGCTAAGTGGACGATCACCCTAGACCGTAGTCGAGTCACTGAACCTATTTTGCCACATTGGATTATATAATACTTAGTTTTATTACAGTGATAGTACACTGTCTAATTATATCATTACTTCTTATTAAACAAGTGAGCATAACATTATTATCAAACTATTAATAAAATACATAGGTAGGTACGGTCGTCCTCCAGCGGTGACGGTAGCGGTACCTAACGCAATGCCTATTTGTAGTCGATTGTATTCGCAATAGCTATCAATGGAAAAAAATGGCACCACGGTCTGAAATCGTGTTCGTTTCAATGCATTTTATAAAGAATGGAAATCTCTTTTGCTAACTCGTAAAATAGTTTAAGAGGGCTTAATCCGTCCAGTTGCGCCCTTATCGGATAATACATTTGTTTTTAAATACAATAAACATCTGCTGATCTGCACTCCAAAAGCCTTAAAGCTAATTGTAAATAGTACCTAAATAGCTTTAATTGCGGATATTTTGGAGAATTTAAAAATTATTGATAAAAACGGCATCATCAATACATCTCTGAAAAATAACCCGTATCAAAGCTATTTAGATATTATTTATAATTAACTTTTAGACTTGTCATGTTCTGGTCAGATCGATTTTATTTATTTATTTTGTATTTAAAAGGAAATCTTAATTTATCCAATGAGGGCGCCACTGGACGGAATAAACTATCTTAAACTTTAACGAATGTGGTCACAATGCCAGGTATTACTGTATGTTTTTAATAGGTAGGCATGTGACAGTCCGCACTTCTACCCCTGTGATATGATTATTTTATTTTGGCATGTGCCTACCGTCAATGCAATCAGGTCATGTTTAATTCGTTTTGTAAAGATGAAGCAATATAAGAAATTATATAATTTTTTTTAAACTTGACACACTTTGAAGCGTGTTAACATATTTGATCATTCTAAAATCCTCATGTGGTATCAAAAATAATGAGTTCCTAAAGATAAGTAAGTCTAAACGATCACCGTTTTAATTACATTTAAACCAAATTGAGTTGGCATCATTTGCGAATTTGCTTTCAGTTAATTATCGCATATAAATCTACTTTGGTGAGTCCTGTTTTACGCGTTTCACACGTAGTGATTTACTGCGCGGTTCGGCAATGAGCGGTAGGAGCCCTGGAGACCGTTCAATGCTGAGAGAATGACCGCGCTCTCGGTTCGGCATAGGCTTGTTGAGCATGAATAGGGAGGTATTAAGCGCCGAGCTCATGGGAATATCGATATCACTGTAGATAGAGCAATCTCCGCCTCTCGGGATGTCACTCCTTAACTCAGATGCTTGCATAGATGTCACGTCGTCGCCGGAATCGATGTCTTCATCATCAGTGTCGATGATTCTGAAAGTTAAGATCCATTTATGTAGTAACTTCTTTTTATTCAAGTTTACGATCTTGAGAAGTCAAGTTAGGTAGTAATTGTTATTTCGCTTTGCAATTCGTGACAATATCGTACCTACCGCTCGCAAAAATACAAACGCAACAGCTTTCTATGAAAAGGTAGGTATAATTTGTTTATACCAACCTCGAATTAAGTGCTATTTTGTTGATTCTCTGCTTTATTCGAGCTTGCTCTTCACCGACATCCGCCAACAGCCCTTGCAGACGGTTATTCAGCATTTCAACAGTTGTTTCTAATTGACGTACCGTTTCCTCTAAACTCTTTTGGGTGCACTGCGCATTCTCGAACACGGTTTCATCTAAAAGTCCATCCTGTAAATTAAAACAATAACATTGTAAAATATAGTATTTAGTATTTCTAAGCATTCTGCCCTAATTCGGAATTCGGAAATTGCTAGATTGTTGGCAGTCTCCGAGAAGGAATCCGGGCATTGGTTGCACGCGTTACCTTCTGTCAATTTAGGGACGGTATTGGACCCCAGTTCACTACGTATTGCTGTTTGCCTTAGGCTCGGGGCCAATGTTTGTTCAACGCATCGTTGCATTTGTGGCCAGCAAGTGGACAATCTTGGTCGTCATGGGCTTTCGTGCTCCAGAAGTGCCGGTCGTGTATTTAGGCAATGTACCCTCAATGACCTCATTCGTCGGTCTCTTGCTTCTGCCTCAGTTCCCTCAACCCTGGAACCCTCGGGAATGTCATCTGTGGATGGCAAGAGACCTGACGGTTGCACTCTGGTGCCTTGGCGACTCGGTCGCTCTCTGGTATGGGATGCCACATGTGTTGACACCTTGGCCCCGTCTTACGTGCAGAGCTCTGCCCGCAAGCCTGGTGCTGCTGCCGATCTCGCCCAGATAGTAAAGTGCCGCAAATCAAAAATCTGCTAATTATGAGTTTGCGGCACTTGCCTTCGAGACTCTGGGCCCCTGGTCTTCAGACACCAAACAATTCGTAAAGGCGGTGTCTGATAAGCTAATTGTGGCATCAGGTGATATAAGGGCGGGCTCTTTTTTCGCTCAAAGATTAAGCCTAGCTATTCAGCGGGGCAATGCAGCCAGTGTGTTGGGGACAATGCCCCAGGTGGGAGAGCTGGACGCGATACATTTTTTGTAATTATGTAAATATTATGTTATTTCTATTGTAAACTATTTGAAATTAAAATAATTCCTAAATATAGTATTAATGTACCTACTACCAAAAGAATAATAAATTATCATATAGTATTGCTTATACTTTACAATTCCTGTTAAGCTATTGGTAATATCATTTGTTACGAATAAAGTTTTAGTATACTTATATATACCTCCATTGAAATTTAAGTCGACTCCTATTTATTGACTGACTGCCTCACAATCTTATGAAAATTATGATTGCCGTAAGAGACGATTGAGGGATAGTTTGGGAGCATATAGCATAGACTAGTAATGGACAGACGACATCATTATTGGTGCGGTATTTAACTATCCAACTAATTTAGATGGATAAATTTGGATGTTTGTTTATTTGTTTCAATCACGGCGAAATTTATGAACGGATTTATATAATTATATATGTAACTAATATAACTACTATAAATGCGAGAGTTATACATATACGATATAGAATATTTCGCCCGCGTGGAATTACTGTATCGCGGTTTTTTGTGTTCAGGGGAAGACTAGCCTGCATCTGTCTCCTTCCTCTCTATCAAATTTCAATACGATCGGCACAGAGATTTAATTGTGAAAAGGTAACAAACAGATACACAGACAGTTGCTTTCGCATTTGTATATTTGTGTGGATTATATTGTTAATAAACCACAACACTTTGTTGAATTTTTCTCTTTCTCTATTGTTTAATTTATTCGTATTACGATGATATTTTATAGATGCAACCTTCATCTTGAAATAAGCTATTCCATGCGGGTGAAACCGCGGACGGAGAGCTAGTTCCCAATAAAGCTGCAATGATTAAACCGCCTGTCCAACGTGGAGATTAGTGTCAATCCTGCTATGGGTAGCGAAGGCGAAGAGAAATGAAAGAGATGTAGGTATATCCCGTATACATAGATATAGGTTGATGAGGTGACAGGTCAACGAACGTTTCGAATGCTCACGGTGGAGAGACACTTCTTGGGATAGAACGCACCCAAATTTTACGTTATTTGGTTCAGTTTTTTTATCTTTATATGGATTATTTCAGTATATTTATAAGCAATTAAAATAAATTAGCAACAAACAGCTGACATTTTATTTTGTGCACTGACCTTACGTAACAATTGACAGCCGCGCTCTGTGAGTGACGCTCTTGCATCAGGGTAGTCGACTAAAGCTTCCCATAAATCCCTTTTGGCCAAACAAAATAAATCGGAATAGCCCAAAGCTCGGACGTTAGCTGTCCTCCTATTTCCGGTTCGGTTACCAGCAATCTCTAAAACGCTCACTTCTCCAAATACTGAGCCAGCACTAAGTGTAGCCAAAACCGTTTTGCCGTCATCTGCCACTACTTGGAGTCGGCCTCTCTTTACAATATACATCTCTTTACCGACATCACCTTTCCTGCAAATATAGTCACCAGGACTAAACACCTGCAACCTCAATTTTAGCACCAACGCTTCCAGGAGTCCAGGATCGCAATCTTGAAATATTCTTACTTTCCTCAATGTTTCAAGGTGTACCCTTATAGCAATTTCTGCTTTCAGTTTGTCCGGTAATGAGGATAATACATTTTCTTCATCCAGTGCTCCGCTTTGAGCCCAAGTATACGCAAACCATCGGATCACACGGGCTTCCAATTCACCGCTAACTTTTCGAAAAGCCATGTACTGCTTTACCCCGTCCATCTTATTTTGAAACTCTACCCTGGCAACGTTCATGTTCGAAATCATAGATCCAATATTTCCTACTATAGTCGCAAATATGAGAACACCTGCCAAAAAGTCTGCTACGACGAATAAATATTCGGCATCTATTTCTGGTTGTGGCGTCTCCCCAATAGTAGTGAGAGTTAAAGTCGACCAATAAAAGCTGTAGATATATTGATGAGCGAGTGACTCGTTGCGGGCGCCAGTCAAATTATAGACCCAATTGTCGGTTCCAAACCCAATCGCGTAGCTTATAGCGAAATATAAACAAGCATTCCAGTGGATAAGTACCAATATCGCCATAACGACCTGTAATGAAACGATCGGTGTTATGTTATTAGAATTTCGAAACTAAGTGTTGTACAGATTTTTGATGTCTTTAATTACAAGACATAATGTTACCTTGCAAATCCTGAAGGCGTTCGGATAACTAGTTGCTGTTTCAGTTCGATCAAACCACTCCCACATTCGAGGCAGGCGAAATAGTCGATTAAGTCGCACAATAACAGGGCACGGCAAACGTTTCTGGAACACAACCAATATTGACAGTACAGTAATAACAAAGTTAAAGAATGTGTCTGGCTTGACATCTTTTGTTGCTTTATTGTTCTTTACTTCATTTAAGATTTCGATGAAAGTTTCTATGCTAATTGATGTCGCATGTTGTGAATTGACCATCGTGGGAGAAACTTTATGTCCAACAGTGGACTTCTATTAGGCTCTCCATGTGATGTGAATGTTTTGTGAAAAAATACTCACATAGTCACATGATCCTGGTCTCCACCAATAGTAAGCGATGTCAGTTGGGAGTGAAGATATTAAATCGTATTTCCAGGAATCCGACTTGAGGTAGTGCCGTCTGAGCATTTTCGGATCTTTCACCAGCAGTCCTTGTTCTAGATATCCTGCGAAAATTATTGACACATTACAAGCATTAATGTGATTCTTTAAGATGATTATCTACTCACTGCATCTTGCACAATTTCCGAGTCCCTTATATTTGACAAGGCGAAATGGTTGATCAATCGATCACAAGTCACAAGTTACTGAAGATAGTGCCGCTACACACAAGAGCCGCAATGCAATATTTGTACGGAAAAAGCAACTAGGCAGGGTCGAATGTTTGTCCACACGTTAGCTAAATTTGATGACGCAAGGCGCGGCTCAGAGTGTGGGTGTCAAATTGTTGATTTGCGAGCTCACTTGGAAAGCAATACCCGTAACTTACATTGTCGTAAATGATATCGATTGTAAGGTTTTTACGGTATCGATTAAATGACATATTGTCGATCTTAAAGTTGTGTAGGACAATTGGATGACTGGATATTACTCCTATTACAGCTTTAACAAGTTTACTGCTGAACGTAACACGTTCACACAGCCGTTATATTTAAGGAATGACAGCCTGAATAGTTTTTTAAATCTTGCACCATTTTAGTTCGACACCAAGTTATATACTTACCAATAGAAATTAGAACTCTAAAATGTCGTTCGCTTGCACACACACGCTCACAAAGTCTAATACAACACACGCGCAGCATGACTCGCTCGGCTGACAAAGTTGGTTAGTTATAATTTATTTACTCGAACAGCAAAAGTTCAGCTCATCATCAATAATACTGAACTTACCTTCGTGTATATGGACGACTGTGTCCATGAGATAAATCGCATCGCACAGATAGTCCAGTATAAACCAGGCGATTGTTAGGTTATCCAACTCCCAGAATACAGCTCGGCCAATGACAAACACCACATTGTACAGGATCGCCAGAGATACCACGGCCAACCACTGCGAACATAATGTCGATTTTTATAACAATGACAAATTTGTACGGGTTATGGTGAAATTTATGGCGATATCTTGTACCAGCTGTTGTACTGTAATTCCGAATACTCGATAAAAGCAATGACCACGACTGCCGACACACAGTACCGTAAGCATACAAAGTATATTGGCCGCTCGCTCTAAGTACTTTGCCGTATAGGTGACCGTGTTGATGCTTTAAGGAAAAAAAGAGATATGAACATGGAAAAGGACATTCATTCATCTCACAGCAATGATCTAATCTAACAGTAAATTCAATATTTCCTGCACAGTAATAACTTTATTAGTACACATCCTCATTAATATTAGAAATGTAAAGTGAATTAGTGTCCGAATGGATTTGCACAAATTTTGATTGAGGGAATTTGAAACAAGTAGAACGATGTAACGTATGTGACGTCATAGTAAATATTCTGTCTCATCGTTTAATTCTTAATATATAAAAAACATGTAGTTAACAAAACTAAATAACAAAGTTCTAAACAATCCACGTACTGGCTCCATAATCAGACTCTCGAAACCAAGTGCAATATAATGGACTCGTCAAAACAAATCATACGAACCCAAACTCGAGGGTTTTACTAGTAGCCACTGAAGAGTACCACCGTTCACCCTCGATACTAAGAGTTATATGCCTATTGGTCTCGTTAAAACGAATCATATGAGCCCACTGAAGTGTACCACCATCCACCCCCTGGCTCAATCATTAGATCAGCGCCAAGATATCAAATTATAGTATTGTTATCCGAAACACATATGCATACCAAATTTTACGATAATTAAAGTAGGTTAAATTTGACTTCCAACATTTGTTACTTACAAATCAAGCTAATATAAAAGCGTATTAAAAAGATAAGGGCAGTAGTAAGGTTTACGTACATGGTAATGGCCTCGTAATGTTGGATCAAAAGCGAGTTTCAGTCCACAGAAGAGTTTCGATCTCTGAACATGATAAATAGGCTCCTCTGGGTCCGTAAATGTTTGTGCGGAAAATTTGTCCAGGAACCAGTCCGGAGGCTTCGAAGGACTCTCACCACTGATGCGGCAACGGACAGCCTTGGTAAGCCGAGAAACCTGCCGCTTGAACAAGTTACCGCTATGGGCCGCTTCATTAACTGCCTGTAATAGAAAAAATGAAGTTACTTTCTGTAAATCAGACATCATCAACAGCCTTACATGTTCCTACTGTTGGGCCAAAGCCTCTTCTCACTGGGAGAGGGTGTGGGTCGTAATAGATTTATTCATGTGGTAATGGACCACGCGGAACAATTGCGGATTGGTGGATTTGTGTCAGACACTTCACAGTCATTGCTTTTTAAGCCGTCCCAGTAGGCCACCCACTCGATGTAACGACTGCCTGTAATTGAAAACAACAGGGACCGACTAATTAACGTGCCCTCCGAAGCACGGGAACACTAGAAACCTGCCAAAGGGTTTTAATTAAGTACCTACAATTTCTGCCAATGTCGAATCTTTATTATTTTTACCCCCGACGCAAAAAGAGGGGTGTTATAAGTTGAAAGCCTATGTCTGTCTATGTGTCTGTCTATATCTATGTGTCGTTCTCTGGCATTATAGCTCCAAAACGACCGAACCGATTTGAAAACGATTGTTTATTTTCGAAATTTGGTTGTTAAGTGGGTGGTTTTTATCCACATTTCGAGGCCGGATTTTTTTATTTGCAACATGTTGATAGTTGGAGGTCGAAGGTGGAGGCGTAGCGTACTGACCCGGAAACTCCATCTTATTTGGGAGATTGCCTATCTTATTTCTGACAAACGCAATACAACAATGCTATTAACATTACTGTTTGGCGATAGACTTAGATAAGATGGTGGTAGCTAGCCAGGCGAACATTTAAAATGCCCTACCACCGACTAAAAAGAGTACTAAACATATACACCGCTGGAGATCGAACCCGCGACCTCCGATTCGTAAACCCTGTGTTGTTTACGTTGAGCCACGGAGGCGGTTGAAATGCCGCCTTTTCGAGGTTATTTAGCTTTTAAGAAGTTAATTTATTTATCTGGATGATATAATAATGATATATTAATATGTACGTACCTTCGACCATTTCTAGCAATGACGTATCTTCAAGCCCTAAAGTGCGATATTACTTCAACGGTCGAGCTTAGATCAACAATAAGAACTGGGACGAGAAGTTGGTTGATGAGAGGTGGTAAATTCCAAGATTGAAGAATCTTAATGGTCGTGAGAGTATCAGTAATGGCCAAGCCTTCAAAGTTTTTCTAGAAGAATCCTAGAAATTACCCATATTACGTGTAGATATTAGGCAAACGCCTATACAGCCCCGTAGACGCCCAATGTTTGCTTTACTACCTAGGTATACCGAACTAGTCAACTTGTTCAGGTATGAGTGTTGGAAAAGAGGTTTTTAGTAAATGACATGGCTAAATAGAAGTATGGGCGACTGCCCTAGCGAAGTATAAACATTGTACTTAGTAAAATATAATACTGAATAGCTCTACATTGATATTTCGTGTGAAAAAAGTTTCAGGAAGTTTTTATACTGTTACAATCCAGAAAATAAAATCGTAGGAACTGCTATGTCAATTGGTATATAAAACTTCAATTTGAATATTTTGATATAAACTTTTAGCTAGGCGTTAGTATACACACTTCAAGAACTAGTTAAAAATGATTTTGCAAGGAAAATCACCCCACACACCCATATTACACCCACTGATTAAACAAGACCTAATCTAATCGTCAATAAAGCAACAATTATCACATTTATTTATTATGTGGGTACATGCTTTATTTATAAATGGAGAAACATAACGTAACTGCTGCTTACACCTCTGGGAAACAAGCGCGTGACGTACTATATTTTTGTATGAGTTTATTAATAAGGTTTATTTGAGTTTACGCATCCTTAAAAGTAGGTTTCTTGTCCACATTTTTCGTAAAACCGAACATTATAATCGTATATTCTACTTGTCAAAGACTAAGCGGCATGCAAATCCGGAAAAGAGAATTGAAAACTTTTAATTTTTGATTAGTTCACGAAAGTTTTAGGGAAATAATAAATACGTCATAATTAATGAATCGATATTTAATAATTACCAGCTAGTGAGAAATTTCTATACATGTTTAGCCATGTTTTTACTCTTTTTCTAATATTTAGTTTTTTATTGATTTTGGCATTGTCATTGTGACTAGGTGATACGAAAAATTATCTCTCCCGAAGATCTTGGTTTCTGTCTAAACACCCCCAAAAACTTTTCAAATGGATGTTGGAATTCAGGTTTGATTTTCACGGATTCGGTTATACAAATTGGTTACATGATTGTTTTGATTGTTATCAAAACAAGATTAGGATGGACCGTTCGGGGTCGAAGGTCAAATAGGTCGATGTCTCGTACTACGATAAGTATTAGCATTAAACCGGTTTGAAAAGCATGTCAGCGTCAACAGTACAATTCGATATAAAGAACCAATACCATGGAAATATGGACATCAGAAGTTCTTGAATAAGCCAAAATTGCGACACCTGCAGCACGTACCTAGTACCGGGATATCACATGACGAAAAGCGGTCGGGTGAGTTTTCGTCCGCAGAGCCTGGTCCTGTGACTGGGGCGTGTTTTTTTATACTTTGATTTTTCTTCTGTAGTGTCGGAAACTGTTGTTTTTACTGAGACCCTTTTACTAATATTCTGTTTTTAATTGATTTTGGTACTGTCATTGTGACTGAGTGATACAAAAAGTTATATCTCCTATCGACGAAAATGTTGGTTTCTGTTTAAACCCCGAAAACTCTTCAATGATAGGCGGGTCACCACATTCCAAGGTTTTTATCTAGACGTCCTTGCCAGAGCCAGAGTACAATAAGCTGACAGGAGTAATCAATAATCGATTCGAAGTTCTTATTATCCTGATGATGATCCTTTCGAAGATGATGTTATTATGGCACATAATGAAATCAACTTATGTCCCACTGATGGGGCACAGCCTCTCCTCACTAGAAAGGGTACGGGCCATAATCGATCATGCGGGCCCAGTGTGGATGGATGTTTATCTCACTTGTGGCCAGTGATAGTGCCTTCAATACGGCTCTTATATAGGTCTCCGGCTACCTCGCAAGTAAAGACAACCGGGGCCAATTGTTTAACGTGCCCATCGGAACTCGTATGAAAATACCACTAGTGGTCTAGTCATCCATCGAACGTGTGACCGGAGCAAACATTGCTTTACTTCGCTATAAGCGGCCTATAAAGACAGTACAGGATTTATTTCTTCGAAAATCTTAAAAAATTAATAAAGTCCCTAAAGAGCCACGAAAAAAATTAAGGTAGTGCTACATCTCGACTAAACAATGATAAAGCCTTTAATATAGAACCCACTGGGCATCAATAAACTCGATACTAGAAAAAATAATCAAGACAAACGCATTATCCAGCCACACTAATAAAACAAACAGTTTAAAGTAGCGTTGCTCAGCTTAAGCATCGATAGTTTACACTATAATAGCTGGAAAATTTGTCAGAATATCGCTGTATATTCGATTATCAATTAGTTATGTCATTGATAGTATACACATTAAAAGTTATTAAATTTATTCGCACATTTAGATGTTAGTAATTAGACTTATTTGCCATTATTTGAATATTATTATTATTAAATTCTTTATTGCGCACAAAAATAAAATACAAAGAACATTTAACATGATAAAGTGTACAACGGACGTCTTATCGCTGATAGCGATTTCTTCCAGACAACCTCAGTTAAAGAACACTAAGTACATAGACGATACATAGAAAATACATATGTATAGTAGAATACATACAAAGATACTTGCTAAGTCAAAGTCAACTCTTCTTAACTTCCTAACTCTCTCCATACTACGGCGAGGCTTTGGCTGTCAGTTTGGACATAGTGAAAGCCTTTGATCGGGTGTGGTACAAAGCGCTTCTCTCGAAGCTTCCTTCCTTTGGGCTGCCCGATAATTTTTGCAAATGGGTTGCCAGCTTTCTCACGGATCGTAGCATTAAAGTCGTTGTCGACGGTTCTTGCTCTGATCTAAAACCCGTGAACGCTGGAGTCCTGCAAGGCTGCGTACTATCCCCCACCCTGTCTCTTCTGCATATCAATGATATATTACAAACCAGTGACTTCCATTGTTATGCGGATGACAGTACGGGTGATGCCTTATATGCCGGCCGTGCTAATCTTTCTCGGGCACACGTTGATGAGTGTCGGGACAAGCTTGTGTCTGAAATCGAGACCTCACTAGACCAAGTCTCTAATTGGGGCATTCTCAACCTAGTTAAGTTTAACCCTAAAAAGACACAAGTTTGCGCATTCACCGCAAAGAAGATTCCATTTCTCCTGTCTCTTCAATTTCAGAGCACTCCCCTTGACGTTAAGCTGAGTATTGGGATTCTCGGAGTTAAAATCTCTAGTAACGTTTAATTCCGCGGTCATCTGGAGGATAAGGCCAAGTTGGCCTCCAAACAGTTAGGTGTCCTCAGTAGAGCGGCTCGTTACTTCACGCCGGCTCACCACCTCCAACTTTATAAGGCGCAAGTTCGGCCGCACGTGGAGTATTGTTCTCACCTATGGGCTGGGGCACCTCAGTACCAGCTTCTTCCTTTTGACCGTGTTCAACGTCGCGCAGTCCGAATTGCCGGCCAAGAAAGTCTCACTGACCGACTGGATCCTCTGGCGTTGCGAAGAGACGTCGCGTCCCTCTGCATTCTCTATCGCATATTTCATGGGGAGTGTTCTGAAGAACTGTTCGAGCTAATACCCGCTGCTCAATTTAACCGATACACTTCTCGCCGAAAATTAAATTTCCATCCACATCACCTGGATGAGTGGAAGTCTACCACTGTACGTTTCTCAAGAAACCTCTTACCACGTACGACCACCCTGTGGAACGGACTTCCGGCAGCGGTATTCCCGAACGAGTACGACATTGGAACCTTCAAGAAACGAGCCTACACCGTCCTCAAAGGCCGGCAACGCATCTGTGACCTTTTGGTGTTGCGGGTGTCCATGGGCGGCGGTGATTGCTTTCCATCAGGTGACCCGCATGCTCGTTTGCCGCCCTCATATATAATAAAAAAACTATTGATACCTATTTGGAAATAGGACATGGTGGGTACCTATTATTCGTATTCAAAGTATAGTCGAGTGCTCAATTTTCGTTCATACTATAAAGTTATAAACTTTTCAACGCAGGAAAATTTGGCGAGAAAACCTGAATACCAGAGAATAAGAGACTTCAAAAGTGTGATAATGACTTATATCAATGTGAATGTACCTAAGTGTTTGCTAAATTGCCGTGCTCTGTGACCGTCTGACCGCTTTGTTCGAAGGTCAGAATGGAATTCTTCAAAGTGAATTATATTTGTCGTGACAATACTTGAAAATTCTGAACACAGCGATAATTTTAAAATTAAAACTTAATTTGAATAATAGGTTTTTATCTTCTAATTATGAGTTTGCGGCACTTGCCTTCGAGACTCTGGGCCCCTGGTCTTCAGACACCAAAAAATTCGTAAAGGCGGTGTCTGATAAGCTAATTGTGGCATCAGGTGATATAAGGGCGGGCTCTTTTTTCGCTCAAAGATTAAGCCTAGCAATTCAGCGGGGCAATGCAGCCAGTGTGTTGGGGACAATGCCCCAGGTGGGAGAGCTAGACGCTATACATTTTTTGTAATTATGTAAATATTATGTTATTTTTATATTTTCTTTTTTTCTAAGTTCGATGTAAATAACTTTCTATTCCTACCATAATAAATATCAATATAGGTACAGATAGATTTTCTGCCTGCCTACGATAATGATGGCAGATAAATCATTTTCGCCATTATATCAAAAGAAATTCAAAGTTTTAGGTAACTAATACGTAACATGCACAACCTAATTCAAGTTCACTGATAAACATGTCCTTTTTTTACAATCTTTTATTTAACTTACTTCGTATGTATGTATATATCCGTTCAATAATTCAAGTCAAATTAGAACTATTTCCTGTTTACAGCAGTCGACAAATATCAGACGTAAATACTGCTAGATTAGTATATTTTAGTTCTTTCGTCAGCTAGTTATAGCTAGTTATACAGCTTGACGTCACGGTGTCTTGCTGTGGGGAAATGCCGCGGATATAAATACAATCTTTGTTTTACAAAAACAAGCCGTTTGCGCAATTTATCAATTGAGACCTGCAGTGTCACTTAGAGATAGGTTTAAAGCGTATAACATTCTAACCTTTTCGTCACAGTACATTTTTGAAAATCTAATGTATGTCAAAAAAATATAGCATCATTTAGGAAAAATAGTGATAAACATGATGTGAATACAAGAAATAAAGATAAACTTGCAGGTCACTTAAGTCGCCTCCGCAAAGTCAGCAATTCATTCAAAAGGTTATGTATTCCTCTCAATAAATTTGAAGCTACTATAAAACAGAACTTATTAACAAAGCATATTATAAAATATCAGACTATTTAGATAATAATCATCCCTGGACATAATCAGATCGTTCGCATGCCAGGATATTTATTTATTAATAATGAAATATAAAAACCTTTTTGTAATATAAATACCCTTATGTAAAATCAAAGCCTGATTTTTAAAGAGCAACCCTTCGAGTTTCTTGCTTGTTCTTTTCAGGGGAAAATTGCATTTTGAACAAGCAGTAGCTTAAAAAATGACTATTTTAAGTGAACTCTGTGTACCTACAAAATAAACCATTTTTAACGTTGACTTTACCTGCTGAAATTTTGCACACTCGTTCAGTTCTGCTGACAATAAATTTATATGATAGACATGAACTAATGCTACAGCAGGATCGTCTCCTCACGAGGGGAACTCCATAAAAAATACGTAATCCTCACGAAATTTTATATACAGGGCGTCCCAAAGTTATGGGACATGAAGGGGAAGTACCTTAAATATCGTAGATAGTGAATTTTGCTCAAAGAAGACTTTATGTTATTTTTAAAAGTTAGTAATTCTGCATTCATAGATTTTATAAAAATTATTTGCTTCGGCTGGGAATCGAACCGACTCAAATGTGAAAAAAAAAACACCCTACTTTTATGATGCCAATCGAAAGAATAGCTAAAAAATAATAACTCTGCCTAAGTAACATAGTATTTTAAAAGAAAGGAACAACGTGAAATTAATCATTTTAATCAAATAAAAAACATACATGAAACTGCCGTAGTCAATTAAGTAGGTATTTTTTTGTAAATTAATTAATTAAATGCTCAAAATGTGATCCCTCTTGTCTTACGCAAATCGCCAATCTTTTAATGAGCCCGCTGCCTGTTGATTTTCTAATCATTTTATGGTGAACACTCGATGTGATATGGCACAATTCTGTTTGCAACTCGCCTACGTTCTCGTATCGCTTTTTGTATAGCATATCTTTCACGTATCCCCAAAAGAAGAAATCACTTTAGCAATAAATAACTTTCTTGAAATTTGACTCAATCATTTTATGTTGTTCCTTTCTTTTAAAATACTATGTTACTTAGGCAGAGTTATTATTTTTTAGCTATTCTTTCGATTGGCATCATAAAAGTAGGGTGTTTTTTTTTTCACATTTAAGTCGGTTCGATTCCCAGCCGAAGCAAGTAATTTTTAGAAAATCTATGAATGCAGAATTACTAACTTTTAAAAATAACATAAAGTCTTCTTTGAGCAAAATTCACTATCTACAATATTTAAGGTACTTCCCCTTCATGTCCCATAACTTTGGGACGCCCTGTATACACAGTTAGTTTTTATAGTTAAACATAATTTTCGCAATGGCCTGATGCTGCAGCAAGGATGGTCTCCACAAGAGGGATCCCTTCAACGGTTAGTAACTCGGATACGAAATTTTGCATATACGGTTAGACTGGAATAATGATAATGAAAGTATCTTTAAAGAAGAAGAATTTTATTATAATTCAAAGTGAATGCTTAACGCATTGTTGACAAAACTGGGCTGGTTCTAAGCCAAGTGAGGTCTAATGGAACTTTAATTACGAGTAATATTATTCTCGTAAGACGAAATTTCTAGGACAGTTTAAACTCGACCTGTTATGAATAACGACCGTTCGTCCGATCCATATAAAGATGTTTATGGCACCCATAACCGGACATTTAATCATCTAAGAATCATGAAAATAATACATCCATCTTATAACGTGTATACCTATGTTTTACGAGTTGAGTAGATATATGGCTGCCTCTAGCAAACGTGCACAACCGTATAACTGTAATTAGAGTTATATCACATGTATCGGATATAAATTCATATTTTACCTAAGACATTTTTCAACAGGCATATTCACGATTTGTATGCAATGTGATTGAGTTGTATGTAAACAAAGGAGCTGAAAATCTAAAGACTTACTTGAACAAGTCTATATGATTGAGTCCTATTCATAAAATATTATAATTATTGGCACGAGTAGACAATAAAATTAAGATGGATCTAAAATCCGTTCTCTAATGGGACTAATGCGTCAGTCAATTCGTCGGATCGGCTATCGATTTGATTGATTCCTCTCTCCCGTAGACCTTGATAGAGCTTAATACTAATTACCTAGATAGAGCCGCGTTGATAGTTAAAACAACGTTAATACAAACATGTATGTAACCAACAAACAAATTAATTAAATAACGTCAACTTGTCAAAATTATTTAAATAAATTGCATTGGTTTCTAGATGTTTATGAAAAATATATATATTGTGGTGGATTATCAATCATGGGGGATACTGCAAAAATAATGGAAAAATATACCAACTAATAAAATAAACCCTACAAACGGCCAAATTGTGAAACCTTTTTTCATTATATCTGGCAGTCATTTTTACTTTAAAAGTGTAAAACCAAAAGTGGCATTAACATACAGTCGGTTCAGTACCTACACATACCTAATGTCACTCAAAACCAATTAGTATCTTTCAACTACTATTGAATTTCTTAATTTTAATGTGCATGTCGCAAACTGTCGGTAACAACTTACATGTAGTTGCCGATAGTCAGGTCTGCGATGACTCGCTCATTGGATTGCTGAAGTGCCCTCAGTGTTCCCAGACACGTTTCCTTATGGGGCTGAGGGGTCTGAGCATTCACATCGGCAAGGCGCACGGTAGGGGGCCAATCTCGGCCTCATCACCTTTTACGAGTGATTATCTGTCCCTAAAGATCAGCCTACTCTGCCCTTTTGGCAGATTCTGCGCAACCTAAAGCACTCAAAACCAGTGGTCAATCAGGTACCTCGTGGTGCCCGATTCAGCGCAGCGCAGCATCACAAGATTAATAAAATTAAATTATTCCTCTCTCCCGGACTTACAACATAATAATATTTACAATCACAATTTCTCCAGTGTTTAAGTTGAAAAGAAAATTAATGATGGTGAGGAGACGTCATCGCTCCTGAATGCCCCGAGACACTCGCAGCCCTGGAGGCCAAACATCCACCTCTCTCTTCGACTACCGGAGGAGAGAACCTCACCGGCACTCATAGTGTTAGAGAAAGACATTTTTCTGCCGGCAGACTCGATGGTCTTTCACCGCAACTTGAAATACCTTGTTTGTGGAACCACCGGGGACGCAGGTAGGAGGTTCTTGACTGACATCACCGCCTTAATTAATCTGATGCTAACTGGCAAAGTGAATACAGAAATATCTAGTCTATTGTATGGCGCCAACCTCTGTGCCTTGAAAAAAAAGGACGGGGAATCCGTCCTATTGCGGTTGGTGCTACACTACGTCGAATTGCTTCCAAGGTCCGCTGTAAAAGCATTTTACCAGAGCTTTCAAAGAAAATCCAACCGTCACAGCTCGGCTTTGGATCCAAAAGAGGCCTCTTTATATGCTTTTCGTACTTGCCTACATCAAAAAGGAAGTGAGGTGTTAAAAAACGCCTTCAACTATAGTTGACGGAGAACACATAGCCACGCCTGATATTTTCTTCATACCTTTACCAGACTTCGCTCGGCCGTGGGCTGTCAACAGAGTGACCCACTTGGACCAGCAATATCCAATTGGCCATCCATCCTATTATTTAGTCACTAAATTCTAATTTGAATATCTGGTATTTGGACGATGGAACACTCTACATGCAAGTTGTCATCTCCGCTTCATCTACAGACGCTGAAAAAGCTGCAATTATTCAAAATTTCAATAATTTGTGTCCTAGAGTTACAATTTCAAATAATAAATGTATACGAGGATAGAGCTTGGCAGCTATTTTATTAGGAGGAATAACACTGGATTTGATCCTCTGATAATGGCACTAGAAAATAGTAAATGGGTTTACAAGTTAAAGACATGTTATACAACGTAAGGCCAGGTTGGTGGTAAAAGGTTTTAACCAGGTACATGAAACCATGAAACTTTTCTCCTATCATCCGAAATTCATCTCTACGCACCCTCACAGCTATTGCGGCTGAAATGCACCAATTAGATGTGGATACAGCATTCCTAAATGGCGTTCTCTCGGAGGAGATTTATATGCACCAACCCTTAGGACTTATCCAGAAAGGTCAAAAGGACAAAGTGTGTCTCTTACAGAGGTCTCTATATTGACACAAACAAGCGCCATGTGCTTAGAATAATATGTCAAATTAAATTTTGGCGAAAGTAAGTTTTAATAGAATACCTTGCGAATCTTGTGTTTATAAAAAACTTCTTAGTTCGTTAGTTTTGGCCGCTTATGTCGATGACATTAAAATATTCTATGAAAAAGTTAAGTCATGACTTTGTCAAAACTAACTTCCGAGATATTTTTTTCACTTAAGGATTTAGGTGAATTAGAATATTATTTAGGAATTAATGTGTCTCGACAAGCAGATGCTATTGTGCTCAATTAAAAGACGTACACAAAGAACTTACTTGAAAGGGCAATATGGCTAATTGTAAGAAGTTTGATACGCTGTTGTCTAATAGCAAATGGGATGAATGAAGCTGATGAGCAACCCATATCAGAATTTAATTGGCTGTCTAATGTTTAATGTTTCTCGCCGTAAACACTAGGCCTGACATTGGTTTTGGTACGAGTTATGTGAGTCAATATAATACTAGGTACGGAAAAACTCATTGATTGGCCGCAAACGCATCTTACTGTAACGAGACGCCATGCGACTCGTTGGTTCTCTTTCTGCAGTATTCTCCTTGTTTGTTTCTTTTTCGGTTAAGTCATAAAATTTTAAATTCAAAATTTGAACTCTGCCTGTTCTCTCTCTCACTCTCTTTTTTCAGTGTAGCTTTTTGTTTAGTCAGTTCGTGATTTGCCCTTAAAAACTATCATAATTTCTGTTTATTCAGTATAAATGTTATTTTAAATATTTCATCGAGTTATTTGTTTCTAATTATAAGTTTTTACTGACGACGATTTCTAAAGATTTCCGGCGGCTCATCCTCATCTGTCGTTTTCTACATATTGTGGCCTACCCCTGGGCATCCTGTACAGCATCAGCCTGGGAGTAGTGCTTCATTACAATACCTTAAAGGTTCTGTACAATCCAATCTCTAGCCATTGTAAAGTTAATTAAGTCGTAATTTGTTTAAACGTTCCTCAGGAATAATATCTTACTACTCTAACTTCAGACAATTGCTATAGTAGTCGGTGGCATTGAGGCCTACTTAATATGTCGGCAGGTCGGTCCGTGTGGTCACGTATCACGCATGGCAGATGAGAGAGTGACGAAACGCATTTCTATTTTGAACTACAAGAGGGCAAGCGAAAGCATGGCGGTCAACTTCTCAGATATAAGGATATTCAGAAGCTGCATATGAAAAGATGCAATATTGAGCCATCTGGATGAAAGGTATGGCAGCACAACGTCCTGAATGGCGCAGGGTAGTGCGTAGGAGAGTAAGCGATTTCGAGGAGACCTCGACGCTAAACGAGACAAGCTGAAAACCCGTCCACCCGTTGCCATTCATTATCACTACGTGGAAGGTGTGCTTACGTGCCCACATTGCGCACGGGGAAGCACCGCAAAGATCGGCTATGATAGCCATCTTCGAGCGCACAAGCGCCAAACCGATTAATAGTCGAGGTGGTCGCCATGGCCGAAATCGGTTGGAAGCAGGCAGCAGCAGCATAGTTGTGGAATAAAATTTCTTCTTTTAGATGGCTTTCGTTTGCTGTCAGGTGTGTTTTAAATCAGATTTAAAATTCGACTAATTCTTGTTAGATTACGTGTCATTTTTGAATTTGGATTATTTTGTATTTTGATAGTTGTTGAGAAAATTTTAAGGGGTCTCTCATGGTATGGAATTTGTCCTAACAAAGTGCACGATGTAGTCATTGAATATTTTATAATTGTTTTAATAATGTGAGAGTGATAAATATAGGTACTGGAATGTGATGTAAGTTTTTTTTATTTATGATACAGCTACAGCAGATACAAGGGGTAGGATTTTTTTTACCCCCTAACAATTCGTCACAGTCTGATATAAGAAATTTTCATTTTGAATATATTTTTCAGATTGCTAGTACGTGTTTTGTGAATAGTTAAAAATGCGGCAAAAATAAGCCCATTGTACTCTTCATTGTTGAGATTGTCGGAGAGGTATTTCCTCAGTCTCGGTTTATAAGTTCCTTAGGTGTTAAAATGGTTTCGTTTGATTCGGTGTGGATTGTTATTATGGAAATCATCAAAAGACGTGGACACTTCTTGATATTCTGGAAGATACGGTTGGAAATCTCTTTAACATGACAGTTATGTAATATATGTCGTTCGCCATTTTTCTTGTTTGTTATATCCCTTTTGGATGTAATTTCAGACGGGCTTTATTGTGCAAATGCTGGAATCTCTTTACGTTGGAGATGAATTGTGGAGGAATGTAAGGATATAATAAATAAAGGCGAAATACTTATTGGTCTGTTCGGCAAATCGAATTAGTCCACCTTGATTACTTAAAGATAGCGCTATGGTCAATAGAGTTGTATGTAGCGAGTTTAGGGTGTGGGATTCCAGACCAGGAAAACAACGTCCAGGGGCGTACGACGATAGTCTTGGAAACTGTTTAGCTATTTGGTTTATATAAGATAGTAATAAAGAATTATATTTGGTCTGTTTTATTCGTGCTTTCAGAGAACTAAGGTTACTGTCGAAGGCCCTGATTTATGTGTATTTGAGTTACTATTGGAATTGATTGATTTGTACTGACGCCCTGAGTTACGTGTGTTTATGAGATGTGTGAATATATATATATATATATATTATTTTTAATATCATCAAAACTTGAAGTAAAGATGAAGACCTACCTAAAATTATCTGAGAACATAATACGGTTTACACAAAACAACTACATTTTTCATTAATACATTTTCTCATTGTCACCTATCTCATATTCGAACTGTAGTCGGGATTGATGTATGTTAAACATTGCTTCTGTTTTAAGTTTAATAGACGTCGGGTTCTTCCCATGGAAAATTTGGTACCGCATGGGATAGAATTACAAGCGGTTTTGAACCCAGCGCAACTCAGCAAACTAGGCTTCTACTTCGCCTGTACGTGGTAGTCCTATTATTGGTTCGATTTCTTCCGAATCGAACGTAACAACGGGGTAACCCGCAAATTTAGGTCTTCGTTTAATCCATAACCATCGTCATTTAATCGCAATCACCTTTTACATGATACACAGTCTGTACATAATTTTTTCACCATCGAAAACAAAACTCGTGTATGATTAATTCTGTTTAAACTAGCCCTCTACAACTGATTGTTATGATTTCGATCGTTTTCTTCGCTAAATTTAATTTTGGTCATAAGGGGTGTAACAATTAGACTAACCGAAATTTCAGGATCATTTATTTACTTTTCTTAAAATCGATATTTTAAGACATTTCCTTTATATTATGGACAAGAAACTTTCTACAATATACGGAACCACAAAATTTATCAAACTCAAAGAAATTTAATTAAAGAAAATTTGTTCGAGTAAATTTTCTTGGATAAACAATTAACGGAGAATCCAGTGAATTTAAAGGAAAAATAGTCCACATAAAATACATTAGATACACACGGGTAATATATATGTCAACTCGATATTCTATTTCGACAGATCTACATGGTGACAAGAGATAATAACAGTGACTCGGTTCCTTCAGATACTATAAACAATTTGGCCAGTTGTGAGAATAACTTAGTACCATCCGCATTCAAAGACATTTTGTTTTGACTAAAAGAAACAAAGAAAAAGTATAAGAAAACAGGCCGGATAAAGGAAAAAAAGCTGACGAAAGGAAAAATAAAGCAGAAAGAAGAAAACAGGAGATCTAAGAAAACAAAAGTTATTTTCAAGCACTCTACGGAGATAGCATCCACGAGTGCCAAAAGTAGAATGGACATTAGTATGCAGAATAGCAAAACTAGAAACTTTAATCGTGAACAAAAACTTGATTAAGTTAGCGATTTTAGTGACGACGAATTTTACTTCATTTACATTTACTATTTTGAATTCTTGTCAAAACCCTATGTTTATAAGTAGTAGCTCCATGTCTCCACAGACTTAAAAGTAATTATTTTGACAGATTTTGATTACTACGGTGCCATTTTCAAAATGCGTCGCTTAAAACCATTAAAAAAGCATGCATTTATGATGGTGGTGGTTAATTGTTTGGAGTTAAAACATTAACAGGCTGCTCGATGATGACAATATACCTATAGTTAAAAGAGTAAGATCTCTGGAGTTTGTAGTATTGTATTTTTCAGAAATATATCCCTTATCTCATTATATTACCTTCTTGAACCCCTGCCATCAATATTAGTTACTCGCTCACTATTGTTTTTAACTTATTTACATTTTTCAGGCACAAGAAGTTAAAGGAAATAATTGTCAGTCTGGATTTGCCGCGTCACATTTTTCTGGATCTGTTCTTCATATGCTACCCGATACAGAGGTCAATTTAAATGAAGTAAGAGTAAAACTAACTAAGTAAGTAAGTAAGAAACTGCAAAGTATTGCAGAACGTGTAGAGTGCGATTTGTGTTTTGGTATCCTTAGTTCATTCCATGATTTATTTTGCTCAAAATGTGGAGCCGTTTTATTCTATTTTATTACAGGAATGCAAAAATATAAAAAGTAAATATTTTTAACGGAATACGTTTGTATTATTCCATTATTTAATTTCGTAGCCAGCTTTACCACATATCAAAAGTTTTTCAGTGTTTTTCCTGAATCATACTCAGATGACATCTTTTAGGACTGCCAGCAAAAGCACGTGACATTTACTCGGACAAACCTATTGACTTACATTTTATTTTATTTTGAGAAATTTTGATATGGTCACTATATAAAACAAATTGCATTTAACAAAGGTAAAGGTCACATCTCCCAAAAGAGATAAATATATTTTGTATAGATGTGTAAATGAACATAATATCACGAAACATATATTATCCTTTGAAATGTCGAGCACCCGGACATTTACCTTATACGTACTTAACCATCGACATGACCAGGCCGTTTCGTATTACAATAATTTTTGCCAGTCTCCGTCAAGTGTGACATTGAGTCGATGGTTATGTGTCAGACATAATTTTCTTTTCCTATTTTTGACAGCCAGCGGTGATTTTCCTGAGATCCTGTGGAGTGTCCTCTAGTTCTTCCGAGACATTCTCTCTTTTGACAGTATGTGATTTTTCTGAGTGCCACTAGTAGGAGATATTTCTTTCGGTTAATTTCCTGAGTAGACTCAAAATGGATCCAAATAAATAAGCCCGTCTTAGTATATGTATAGGATATCCGTTGAGCCCACAACAACAGCAGAGGACTTACGTGTACGAGACGCCATGCGACTCATTGGTTCTCTTTTTACAGTATTTCTCCTTGTTTGTTTCTTTTTCGATTAAGTCATAATATTTTAAATTCAAAATTTGAACTCTGCCTGTTCTCTCTCTCTCTCTTTTTTTCAGTATAGCGTTTTGTTTAGTAATTTTGTGATTTACCTTTGAAAATATTGGACGTGTACTTTTCTGTTATTATTGCTATAATTAACATAAATTCTGTTATTCCTTTTTGTTCAGTGTAAAAGTTATTTTAAAATATTTCGTCGAGTTAGTTGTGGGTGAAACCTTTTTATTATAAGTTGTCCCTGACATTGGCTGTCTTAAGCCGTGAAAGTATTAATAATCCTCTTCCAAGGACATTTATCGTTTATAATCTTTCATCTCCCGCTGAACACCCAAAGATTTCTGCCGGCTCATCCTCATCTAACATCTTCTACATACTGTGGCCTACTCCTGGACATCCTCTACAGCATCAGCCCGGGAGCAGTGCTTCAGTGGCGCCCAATGATTATGTTCAAGCCCACGCCCGTCTACAGGAAGCACCCACCATCATCATCGTTTCAAGACCAACGACGACGACGAAGAGGATCCCAACGCGCCCATCCTCGCCAAGAAAAGGAAACTGTTTTTATATTACACCTTTTATTTTAATTGTTATCTCTAAATTCTAAAAAGCCCACAGAAGACCTTTTTTTCGAATTATTCAAGGTTAGTATAAGTTTTTTTACCTAATCCTATCCTACCATCTCACCCATTATTTACCAAATTTTCATTTAGTAGACCTATACATCATTTTATCTTATTAATATAATTTATTTCCTCATTACACCACATTCACAACTATAGAATATCCTACAGTGTATCCTTCACTAAAACTTGATTAGCCATTAGAAAATAAACTTTTCTAGGGCAACCTTGCCGTCTTACTAGGGGTTTATTTTCAAAATAAGTAGTCTTAGTAACTTACAAGCATTACACTCCAGCCACACAGGTAACGTATTTGAATAAACCTGCACTAATTTCACTATCTTCCACCGCTGAGCAATTGAGAACTCTTCTCATAGATATCACTTTATTTGCAAATGAGTTCAGTCCATATTCGCTCGAAATCTATATAGAGGAGGTGAAAAAATGTCTTCTATCTCCTTCTTCTCACTCATTACAGTCTCATAGAGACAAAACCCAAACGTACTTCACACATGTTTCGGACCGACTAGACAGAATCATCAATCACCACAGAATTACCAGTCGAAATATTAAATCCTTTTAAAACAATTTCAGAAGAATTTAATAGACTCAGAACAACGTATTTTGATAAAATCCCTTCACACTGTTCTTACCATTCTCCACCTCCTACCGACCTTGATCTACTCTGTCATAAACTATCCACCCAAGTAGAAAGTAAATCCTGGGAAATACGACGATTTACTTACAAGGGAGATGGATGTCCTCGCGAAAAGGTAGCAGAATTTGCAATATCCCGTAATATTGACCACAAGCATTTGTACAACCATCTGTATGATATTCTATCCGGTATTCCCCTTGATTGGTATAGAGCCCGTAGGTCTACCCTTACAGACTGGCTCTCTTTTAAATTACAATTTTTACAAGATTTCGGAAATTATGATTATGGTTTTAAATTACGTAAAAAAATAGATGCTCGTAAACAAACGAATGGTGAACGCGAATAATTTTTTTCGTTTCTTCTATGGAAGCATGTATTCAACATGAATGAATCCTCCCTCTAATGATTTCAACATGTTCGATTCGCATAACAAACCTCTAGTGACCACTAGCATAGCAAACTACACCTCATTCACTTCATAACACACTACCATCTTCTAACATTCCCCTCATACCCAGTTTCCCCTACAACACCCTACTCTTTATAAACCACCTATTTTACGTGTCACATGTCACCGCTGTAGATCTACTTCTACATACTGTGGCCTACTCCTGGACATCCTCTACAGCATCAGCCGGGAGTAGTGCTTCATACGTTCCCTTTTCTGCACACATATTGGACAGCCTTCCTCTACTACTTCCGTCTGTATCTGATCGAGACGGATTTGGCAGAACTACAAAAATGCGTATCTGTTATTTCATCTCACCTCTCTTCCCAGACACTGAACTCTTTAAACAAAAAGTCGACACATATTTACGTCATGCCTTTCATATACAGGTAGATATATCAACTGAACTGCTTAATGAGAGTCTTCCACACACCTCTATATCCACCATCTCCTCCCTACCACACTCTCCCGATCCCGACTTTGGAGTTGCTATCCGACAAATTATCTCACATGGTAGACAATGAAGCAGAATCACATTCTCATATCTTATTCTCTTAATCATTTCATTTCATACAAAAAGTTGAAGAAATCTCGATATCTCATAAAATTGACGAAAAGCGCCTCCAGTTATATTTACGACTTTTTGCCTGGCACCCCGTTGGATTGGTTTATAGCGGGAAAGAATATTCTAACCGATTAGTCTTCGTTCAAACGACAATTTACCACAGATTTCGAAATACAGGACTATGACTATAAGCACAAAAAACTATAGAAGCTCGAAAGCAGAAGCCCAATTAGAGTTATCTTCTTTTTCTCCTCTATGGACGCTCTTTTTTTCGAAATTAAGGTCCCTCTTTGCGAATCAGCTAAATTCGAATACCTCCGGCGTAACTTACGCCCTGTAATTAGTTCCCGCGTACTTCCGACAGATTTTACTTCTTTAAACCAGCTTCTCACTTCATACGGTACGAAAAAATGGTACGCTTCCCTTCTAATGACTCCAACCTTCTTGAACAAACACCTAATTCTCAACATATTCCTTCTACTTCCACTCAACCTACTGCTCAGATGCAACCTATACCAAATAGCGACTTGTCCTTATAGTAACATTAGTGCTACTACTCGAGGCTCTTGCGCTCGTTGCAGAATCGATGTTCACTGTCTCGAGCCTTGATCGAGGTAAGGTATAATTTGATATGGTTGTGGAAAACCTGACGTAACATTTCCTAGAAGACGTCAAAAGAGAAAATCTTCCCTCTAAAATTTCAAAAAACTAATATGCGAGAAAAATGCTCGTTGCAGAATCGATGTTCACTGTCTCGAGCCTTGATCGAGGTAAGGTATAATTTGATATGGTTGTGGAAAACCTGACGTAACATTTCCTAGAAGACGTCAAAGAGAAAATCTTCCCTTTAAAATTTCATAAAACTAATATGCGAGAAAAATAATTTCCCCAAACCTTCGACCGAAGAGTAGAGCTTTGGTTGGAGACCATCGAAACTTTTTTTCCAATCTTACAAGACTACTACTTGTTCCATTTTCACCGGCTAAATCCACTAGGCCTAACCTCGATTAACTACCCAAAATTTTACTCTATGCGGTTTCAAGATAGTGGCAGTGCAATCACTATTTTAGGGGGCAATTCTCATAAGCTGCTATTACATAACAACTTCAAATTGAATCCTTCCATTACCATTTCTGGTTCCGTGCTTTGGTGGTATATATTTGTCAACTTATATTGGTACTATGGATATACCGATCCAGTTCAAAGTCAAAACCTTACTCATTACGGCTCACGTTATCCCTTCTATTACGCAAACCCAGTGGTTGCAGAAATGGTAATAACCAGTATCAGTGTATTGGGTATCGATTTATGGAAATCATAAGCTTTATTCCCTGACATCCTTCAATACATTTCCAGCTCTGAGTCGTTATAAAATAATCCTTCTTTCCTCATCAACAACCAAACCCAAGTAACTCGTTATGACTCTCTCTCTAGTATTGTTTCACAATTCTATAACAGTTCCATTGACACTCAACCTTTATATAGAACGCACTTAGTAAAACATCACATTGATACTGGTGACCACGCTCCCATCAGGCAAAGTATCGCCTCCTATCGCCTTTCCACAGAAAAGCAAAAAGTTGCAAATAGGACATAGTACTACATATAGATGTCATTGAATCAATCAAAAGACCATGGTTTAACCCTGTAGTCATAACACCTAAAAATGGTGGATCATGGCGCTTTTGCGTAGACAGTTGCAATTTGTATTCAATTACTCGTAAATATTCTTATAAAGTCCCTTTCATTTCCGTTACCCTAGACAATTTAAAAAACGTAAAATTCTATCATCCATTGACATTGCTAAAGCTTTGAAGACAGACCTAAAACTGCTTGTATCAATTTAAAGTCATGCCTTTTGGGTTGACAAATGCACCCGCTACTCAAAAAGTATTCATGGACAACCTATTGTCTCTGACATTGTCGATAAACGCGTTTTTTGCATATTTAGATGATATTATTATCATCAGCGATACTTTTGATTAACACAACTCTTTGCTCCTTTCTGCAAAGTGCTCATTTTTTCAGAAAACAGTTCAAATATTTTATATTATTGACGAAAAAGGCCTTTCCACTGATCCCTGTGTGTGAAAGCCATTCTCAATACATTCATTTCTCTACACGCCGTGAAGTCAAGAAATTCCTTGGCACGGTAGGTTAGTATAGACTTTTTGTGCCTAATTTTAGGACCCAGTCGCTCCTCATTTCCACTTAGAAAAACCCTTCAAATGGTGTTACGAGGCAGACAAAGCTTTTAGAACCTTTAAAGAAATATTGGTCTCTATTCCTGTCCTTGCTTACCCTGATTTCACCAAGCCATTTTCTGTCCATTGCGACGAGGCATGGCATCAAGATTTCGATGGCATTTCTTATATGAGCTGGGGTTCTATTACATAATTTCATCGTTATCGTCATCAGTGACGATCCAACATATGATTGGTTGGCTTCTCGCTCGCGCGGCAATTTGACGAATTCTCATTGATCAACATAATCGATGACGATACCGATGAAGTTACATAATCTAAGGGCAGGTCTCTTTCCGGTCGTCAAAGTAATTACTCCGTTACAGAAAGGGAACTTCTAAGTATCATTCTGGCACTTGAACATTGGCGTTGTTATCTAGACAATGGTCAAAAATTTGTTATCTTTACAGACCATTCAGGCCTTCAATGGTTTTTACACCTAGATAACTCTAGCCGTGTTCTTGCTGGAGTATCCGCATGTCTGCTAATTTTGAGATAAAATATCGTCTTAGCCCAAACCTTTGATATCTGACGTGCTGTCCCGAAATATTCCGGTGGACGCTGTCAATTTCATTCCATCCCATACAATTTTTATTTTTTACAATAACATCTACCACATCTAACGCTGTACGCGTGGCCACATTATAGTCCTCAAGAATTTAATATTTTTGCCATCGACTAGCTAAGAAGAAGTTCTACCACAATTGTTCCCATATAGGTACCTCACTCCACTCCGGATTATGCGATCCACAATTCCAAACTCTACAGACACGCATGCTTAAAGGAGGCGTCATGAAAAGTATGTCTTATTTTATTTTATATAATTCTACAATTCATAAAACATTGAATCCTCAAAGTCTTAAATTTTCCAAATATGATAGCATTATTTTATATGTGACGATGTCGATCATATTCTGCAGTACGTAATTATCTATAGAAGGTAAACCAGGCGATAACGAAATCAAAAGTCACATTGTATTTTCCTTTAGCCTCTAAATAATGCAGGTGTTTACCACATCGCGTACACCGATAGACGTCGATATGGTGTGGGTAAGTGTCAGTTAGCGGATGAGCAATGAATTTAAAGCAGTCTCTAGAGTTCACCAGACATGTTCCGCCGTGGCATTGATAAACTATTTTAGTATATTTAGCATTAATAAACCCTGACTGAAAATGATTACCAAAAATTTATAATATCACGACTAACTCTTGAAGCCTTTGTATATCCGAGCCACGGATAACCCGACTTCGAAGCAGTGTTCGTTGCAGTTTAATTCATTTCTTAGGCGAGTGTATTCTATAATCACGATTTGAAAATGAGTCAAATTATTTGAAATCTCTTGCAATGTTCAATTAAAATGACATTTTGCATACAATCATATGGCAAAATTTTACATTTGTTGTCGTTAAGGCAAAAAAGAAATACGTCCCTTAAGAAAAAGAGTGAGATATGCAATAGTTATGCATCTTTATTTACTTTACCATCACCTTCACGTTAACATAAAAAATACAAGCGAAAAAATCTTGTAGGTACTATGGATACTAGACAGCGAATAATGTGTCGAAATTGGCACAATTTACCAGTTGTCCTGCAGAAATACACTGGAAGACCGCGAAGAGAGTTCTCCGTTATTTAAAACGTAGGTACCCAGGGATACGGATTAACATATAAGAAAACGTGGATAGGGCTTGTTGGTTATTCGGATGCGGACTGGGGTAATTGTCCTATGGACAGGCTTTCTTTTTCAGGTTATGCTTTTGTCTTAGGTTGTGCGTGTATATCATGGAAGTCACAAAAGCAGAGATGTGTTGCGCCATCTATGTGTGAAGCTGAATATGAGAGCCTATCACAGGCAATGAAAGAAGCTGTTTACTTAAACAGCTTGCTTACAGAGATCGGGTTACGTGAGTTCGCACAGGTAACATTACATACAGATAACCAAGGTGCTATATTTTATACGGGATGTATTAAAAAATAATAAGGCAATAGTTTTAAGGCATTTGTCGACAAAGTTAATGTGGGCTGATATGTTAACTTAGCCTCTGCTAAAGATAAACACTATAAGTATTTGTTAGGTTTAGGCATTGACTTATACCTTTATAACGTGTAGAGCCTGCAAATTAAAGGGGCGTGTAAATTTTATACCCCCCTCTGTAATAATTTGCTGGCTGTTTAAAAGTATAGTGTCATGTGTGTCAAGTTATAGTAAACTTTTGTTTACTGTCAAAAAACAAAATAAAATTCCCCGTTCCACGTCTACCACAACCTGTACGCATTTTATTGCTATCCTAGAAATTCCACCTTTACAAAGTGTGCAATAATAAAAATACTCTTGGCGCAAAGGCATTCGGTATTCGTTTTCGATTAGCGAAGTTAAGCAATGTCTCACGCGGTCAGTTCTTGGATGGGTGACCACTAGTGGCGTTTTAATACGAGTGTTTCCGTGCTTCGGAAGGCACGTTAAATTGTCGGTCCCAGTTGTTTTCAATTAAAGGCAGTCGTAAAGCCAGGTCGACGCACTAGCTTACAGGGGCGGGTTAAGGACACTAGTCAGGTGGCCACTTGTCTGACACGAACCAATCTGCACTCAGCCCGTGTGGTGGATTTCGGCCTTTACCCAGTGAGAGGTGGCTGTGCTTCTAGAGTGGGGATGATGAAATATAAAATATGTCTGTTGCACACTCCAGGCTTGCGTTTGCATATATATTTTTCCTTTTCTTTTTGTTCTTTTGACGTTTACTTTTTATAGATTTTTGATTGCTGTGTGTATATTGCTTATGTTTGTAGCAGTAACTTTTTTATTTTGTGCACCTTATTACGTTGTCATTATTTTATAACTGTAATTAAATATTTCTCTATCCCATACAGTCCGCTTTTGTACTCATCCCATCGCTATCCCGTGCGACCTTGCATAGCTGTATTTAGTAGGTATTAAGTAAAGCGACCCACCGTTTTTTAGTACAACCTACTCGAATAATGTAATAGAAAGTGCAAATACACGACAATACTTCAACTTTTCATTTTACCAAGAATTACCTCAAAACTCTAATACCTCAGAGCTCTAATAGCTCGTCGACTATACCTACCGCCGGCGTCGGGCAGATAGCTGCCTAATGGATACTCCGTATTATAGAACCTAGTCACAGTATAGGCATCTGGTACAGTTGTACAAATCTAGCAACTGTTAATTCACCCCCAGTATAGTTAAAAGAATGTAAATATAGCAAAACCAAATCATGGCGATCATTAATAAAGTAAAGTAGGTATATTTCTTAACTAAGATAAAATACAATAAAACCGGGAAGTTTAAAACTTTTTTGTAATTTTTCTGAAAGAATATATATTGCGTTTAAAAAGAGGCGTCAATTTACGTATTGATATTCGTAGTAGTCATTATGCGTATTGGTCATAAAGCGTATCGGTCGTTTAACGAATTAGTGTTCCGCGTAATCAAAGTTTGAATTTGGTCATGTTGCGTATTGTGAAATGAGAAAAGAAGTTCCCAATTAATTATTACTTGAAAAATTCTCAGTTGGAGTGGTTGTGAAAAGTTATTTGTCTATCATAACTTGGATCCATCATCACACAGTTATTCTCTACAAAATTAGCAGCTTTAAGCACCATATCACTCGTGTACAAAAAAATACTGGTAATAACAGTCAAATCGACACTAAGTCGAGGTGAATACGCTTTATACCTCAACCTTACCGTTGAGCTATAAACGATCGCATCACAGACCATTGATTTTTTTTCTTACAGAAAATCAGAATACACTTTTTGATTAAATCAAAAACAAAACTAACCAGACTTTTCCCGTGGGGTTCGTAGAAAGCTACTAAAGTATTGATCATTACTATTAACAATTACATCAGCTCTTGTCGTATTTATTGCATGGAATAAAGGAATTTAGCCGGGATGTGAAGTACGAGTTGCGAGGGAAATGAACTATGCCTTGTGTTAGGAAGTAGTGTTGTTTATTCGATACATAAAAACCTAGTTATACTAAAGCACAAAGCATACCGTTTTGCTCCAAAAATACAATTTTCTTTCCCATTTTGCTTAAACCTTAAGTTAGACATGAATTTGTGGTTACGCTCAAAACGCTTATTTGGTAAGTTGCAAAAATTAAGTTTAATATTTATGTACTCGTATAAGTTAGATGTTGTACGAGTACCGATTAATGTGGCAGTAATTGAAAACAAAACACTGAACGGCCCATAACTTTATTACCGATGTGATAATTGAATTTGAAATTGAGTGTAGTGTAAATAAAAGTGTCAATTTTGATGTAAAAATCAATACGATCGAGATGCATTAAAGTCAAAAATGAACCTTACATTCCCATTGATAAGCAAGCAATTAAAATGCAAATACCCGCAATTATGACATCAGTAGAGCGTACTATATACGTATGTATTAGTTATAACAATGTACTTAGCTATTGAAATTACGTTGTATGTTTGGAAAGTGGTTCATTAGTGATGAACGATGTGTTTGTCATATACGAATGGGCACGGGTCATCGGAGTGCCTAATTAACGTTTCGATAATTAACCTACAGCAGAATTTATGAAATTCTATAATTACAGGTATTGGACTGTTCAATTGATTGAATAAATTATACGCAAGTTTTGTCAGTGACAATTGGCTTTACCAAAATATCTTACCAGAAAAATTACTTAAGTCGTTTACATAATATGTCATCATCATCAGAAATATAAGAGCAATGCTCTTCTAGGTGTAGTTATATAATATCTAGATTTATATATTTATTATCCTGCCCAAGTGTGTATCATTATGAGGTATCCTTCTTCAGACATATTGGGTTAGAGCTAATAATCAGACTTGATGTTAAGTGGAGATGAAAGCACGCTCACCCAGACAGTATAGGTTCGCAACCGGCGTTTATTCAAACATTGGTGTTAACTCTGATGCGACTAGTCTAAACTACACTAAAACCATTTAAATTAGTGCAGTCGTTTTCTTCCTGGAATATTAATAAGCGGTAGTACCAGTCTGACTTTAGAGAATACACACCAGAATCGATACCAGTATTCACAAATACTCAAGTTTTAGGTAGGTGACAACATCTATATGAGTTAAAGTTATTTATTCAATGTGCTCTTCATCCGAGGGTCTCCGTATTATTATTCTGGTGACGGTATTAGTTACCTACTTTACTGTCACAACAATACTAAAGTTCTACAAGCAGTTTTGTGTACAGCCTTACGAATGCTAGACACGAACGCTTCATTTGCGCAAGCTATTAAAATGTCACAATAATTAGTGACTGCCATTTCCCTTTAACTTCAACTAAGTAGTCGTTATCGATTTTCTAACCGAATGCAAAAACACAATGTACTGTCACAAAGTAAATCTATGGCTGCCTTGTCAAGATATTGAAATTGCTGAATATGGGTTACTAATAGTAAATGTTACTCACCGGGCTCATGCTATTTCGCAGACGAATTTTATGTATTGTGTAAACAGGACTCATATTTAATTTATTATACTAACGTCCGACAGACTGTCACTTCACACAATTTCTATTACACTTCAGGTCCCCGTCTTATTCACCACACCGAAGTCTTCAAAATAAATAGAGTAATTAAGACTCGTCAACAAACAGTAGAGATCAGTATCAGAGTAATTGTTAGAAGGTTGGGTCACGATACTGAGTTAGCACGAACTTCAATTAAAGGAATTTAGTTAACACGACTAATAGTTACGAGGGAGTTGATGAGTCTTCAATTAATCAAAAGATCGATGTCACAGTTACGATAAAAATATTATACCTATAATTTATATTAATTATGGTCTAAAACTATACGAGTATTCCAGAGCGTCCGCTGCTTTCACAGCCGAATTGGGAATGAGCGTCAGGTCCAAAATTAATAGATAGTCTGTGCGTGTTCAAGGCAGCCCCAACGAAACAATAGGCCATGATGAGGAGCGCGCAACAGCCAACTTCCCGGTGTCACGTTTATGACGCCTTCACCGTAGCTTCCGTTGTAAATACTGATTGCCTGACCACCACCACCAAACGTAATACGCTTGATTGCCCCCTTTAAAAGTTAATGTATTAACTTGATCATGTTCCGATGTCTCATCGCTAGTATGCGTCGTGTTTGGCGTCTAAACGTTTTAACTAAATTAAGTGTGTTAATTGGCAACGTGTTATTACAGCAGATTTTAATTTGTTTGCTCAGCTCATGTTCTGTTTTTATAGTACATAATGATATTACATCAACGGCGTGTGGATGTCCACTACTATAGATAAGCCTCGCCCATGGCGCGATTTGCAATGCTTTCACTATGGAAAGATTATAATAGGTATTAGATATATAGGTATTAGATAAATCATCCTATGATGATTTATCTTAATAAGATTGTTTATTGAAAAGTTTGTATCTTTTTTATTCAAGTCAGTTTTATTAAGCCAGCCAATGTTTTATATTTGATATGAATAAGCGACATGATTTGAGCAAACTAATCACTTCTTAGATTTGTGATGATGTGTGTAGCTTTGTAAGGTGCAGGTTTTCCAAACTACATTTAGGTACCAACTTAATAGATACTACAGTTACTTGACGGACCTACCAACTTTTTTAACCTGTCTCATAAATGATGGCATTTGCATACAGTTTCTAGCAAATAGGTTCATGAATGATTGGATGAAATAGTAATGTCGGCCTTCGCCATCGAGGCATAAAGCGAAACCACTTTGAATTTTGAACTTATCGAATCATAATTTTACATAAGTATCGTAGAACGGAGTAGAACAAAGAAGTGAAGATGCTTCCACGTTAGCAAACTAAGTATATATATAAGGTATGGACTTTGATTTTACAATCATTATAGCGCTATAGGGAGAATCATTACCGATAAACATTATGGCTATTCCCGCCACATGACGACCGATTTGTGTACCTGGCTTTCGAAACCAAAGGTCGCGTGTTCGAATCTCGCTAGTAGTAAATGTTTGTGTGGCGAATCATTTATCCCGAATCATCGATTTTTATGTAAATATTTATGTATGTTATCCGTTATCTCGTATCCACATTTGTTTCTCTTTCGTGTTTAAATTTCAATTTAGGCCTCAAATAGAAAATTTTTGTTTATCCACGTGGATCCCAACTGCGCAGTGAATTGAATTGGGAACTATACTTTTGAATAAATGACTACATTTCAACTAAATTCGATTTCCCTTTAGGTGATACAGTTTGTTTGGTTCCAGCTATACGTCGAACTCGCTTATGACCGACATAACATAACACACGGCGGCACGACGACCGTAAAAGTTCCAATATAAGTACAAGGTTCATTTTCGATCGCGCGGTCATCTTGCACTGGTAGTGTTACGGTCGTCGTGCTCTCGACTGTACTGGTTCAGAATTCCTAATTACAAGTTACCTTCAATTCAATGGAGCTGTACAAAACGTATCATACAGGTTGAGATTTTAGAGTAGCTTGCCCCAGCAGATAATGGACAAAAAGTTTAAAAATATCACACACATTATACATTACAGATAACAGTAATAGGTATAATAATATGTAAGGCATGCTTTTTCGGTGCATGACCGTCACAGCATAAGTTTTTGTTATTTTACCTACAAGTTACATAAAACTTTGAAATATACAGCTGATAGCCGTAATCAGACCAATATTAACCTATGGTGCCATAGTTTGGTGGCCCAGAACCGAATTAAGCACTGTTATCAACAAGCTGCAGAAATTCCAAAGACTCGCCTGCTGTGCGGTGAAGGGCTGCATGCGCACGACACCGACAGCAGCCTTGGAAGTCCTACTTGGAATATCGCCTCTGGATTTGCATATCCAACAGGAAGCAGCTATGTCAGCCATAAGGCTTAAAAAGTTAGACCTGTGGCATCACCGCGAGGGACCACACTGTAGAGTGCTTGGAAGATTTGTTGAAATTCAACCTCTCTTCGAGGCACCTTGCGATAGAATCCCCAAGACACAAGTGTTTGGTAGAAGCTACCGAATACAATTACATGAAAGCGAACAAGATCACTCGGGCATCCATGAAGTCCGGATTTATACGGATGGCTCCAAAACCTGCAACGGTAGTGGGGCTGGTGTGTTCTCGTATGATCTAAATATTAATCTATCACTAGCATTAAGAAAGCATAGCTCTATTTTTCAATGTGAATGCATTGCTATTACTAATGCAGCCAATGCGGTCCTTCAGAAAGGGATATCTGATTACAATATCAGAATACTTTCTGACAGTATGGCCGTACTCCGAGCACTAGAGAGTAATACCTTTACCTCTGGGCTGATACAAGAATGTCACATTGCTCTGGAATGTGCCTCGGTATTAAATCGAGTAACATTACAATGGATAAAGGGGCATAGCGGCTCACTGGGTAATGATGCTGCAGACGAATTAGCCAGGCGAGGCTCGGAGAGCCCAGCCGTAGGCCCTGCACCATTTCTTCCCATTCCTTACAGTCAGTTAAGGACATGGATGCGTAAAATTACCCAGGACAAACACAATACCCTATGGACTAATATCACCAGCTGTAGACAGTCAAAGGAGGCGGTATCTTCTCTATCGCCTACACTAACACGACGCCTACTCAGCCTTAACCGTCAGGACCTTAAAATGGTTGTTGGCGTGGTTACTGGCCACTGCCCCCTGAACAAACACTTGTAAACAATGAGCTTTACCGACAGCCCTATATGCAGAGGCTGTCTTAATGCTGAGGAAACAGCCGCCCACGTTATCCTGGAGTGCGAGGGAGTGGCATCACAACGGGTACAAATCCTCAAATCGCCGAGGTCGCTCTGAGAGGCCTGTGAACGTCCCAGGAGACTTCTGTGCTTCTGGAAGGAGCTGGGCTGGCTGAGGCTAGCTGGCATTCCCACGCATAATGGACCGAATAGGAGTCTAAATGCGGAAAAGGGAGCCCACCATCAAGTATCAAGTATACAGCCGATTATGTGAATCGATTTTTATTATTTGTTTATTATTGTTATATTATTATTATATTTTATATTTTTTATATATAATTAAATTTTATTATTGTGAACAGGCATCTACTGAGATCGCGTGCTTTCATCTTTGGCCACATCGTCACTTCCCATCAGGTAAGATTGTGGTCAAATGCGTATCCAGTTAAACATAAAAAAAATCCTGTTCAGAAGTGTCTGGATACACTGTTGTCCGGGTGGTTCATTGTAAATCAAGGGCTATTAGGACCCACACAATGGATCAAATATATGTGTGTTTAAAGAAATATTATTGTGTACTGATTGTTATAACGGGCATGATATTATGAACTGCAATAACTTCACCATCCATGATTAGTGCGAATAAAATGATCCTCTGTTGACCATGTCACTCTATCACGGTTGTATGGAAGAGCTCGCTATACGCGATAAGACCGCCTTTGTACACCTATTTTAAATATTTAAATGTGTATATTTTTAAGTTGTGTAAAATGAAGAATTTTTTTCTTCTTCTCTAAAGCTATTTGAACAAATAATTGTTTAATAAATCTTACTTCTTCGTAGTGTTCAATCGCCTCTTCGCAGTGTTCAATCCCTTCTTCGAGATTGATGCGGTATTCTTCGTCGGTGTGCAGTCGACGCAAGGAGTTGGGTGAACACTGCTTCTTAGTACCCTCGAGGCTGGGGTTCTCGGCTGCATTTTGGTTCAACCCTGATGGCCCAGGGACTGGTCCGACGGGGCTGGACAAAGTAAACACCTTGCCGTCGCGGTACCTAAAAGCGAAAATATTTCTATAATGTATGACAGAAAGCCGTCCTAAGCCTAATGGCATTTGTAACAACCCAATGATATTTCTATAATGTATGACAGAAAGACGTCCTAAGCCTAATGGCATTTGTAACAACCCAATGATTCCTCACGCTCTGAAAAACAAACATTACAGCTACGAAAAAACTGTTCATATACCAATGATTTCATATTACTTAAGTTTATGGTACACTTCGTTTCAATAATTATCTACTTACAAAAAATTCCGTCACTGAATGCTCACTTTCGACGTGAACATTTGACAAAAACAAACACACTTTCGTATAGCTCCATAAGTACCTATAAGCTCTAACTGAAATAGTGTCAAATATTCTTAGATATTGTACCAAATTATGTATAAAACTAAGCGAGTTAATACTGCTGTCCATACGGGCATATACCGCGCCACCGCCAGTTTTAAATACACAGGGTGAATTTGAATTCGTGTAATTCCCATTAACTGGTGACGCCACTTCTGATTACGGACAACTTTTCCCAAGGAGCCATAGCCGAATTCGATCAAAAAAAATTCGATAACCCACACAAAGTAAACCATTCTGAAACCACCTTTAGTGTGGAAGTCCAACAATTTTCGGCTGGTGACTCCACTCCTGATTATGCACAACTTTCCACTAGGAACCATAGCCGAAATTTGTCCGTAGTCAGGAATGGAATCACCAGTAAACATGAATTATAGGAATTAAATTTCACCCTGTATAGTCCCCATAGCGAACAAACTTCACACTTCACAGGCGTTAACTCTAAAATGTCTGTGAAAATACCTCAATCACATCTGATGTTAAGGAAGATGAGGCCGAAGGTGGAGGATGCGAACTGACCCGGAAATCCCATCTTATTTGGGGGATGGGCTGTCTTATCTCGGAACACAACAATGCTATTAACATTGCTATTTCGCGGCAGACTTAGATAAGATGGTGGTGGTAGCTAGCCAGGCAGACATTAAAATGACTTAAATCAACCAAACTCATGTGAGTTTCATGTTATTCCTCGATACATAGCCAGCCACTTTCCATGCAAAACATTCAAATATATTCGTGACTTTGGTAGAAACAATTTGTTTTTGTAAGTTAAGCTGAATAGTATAAATTCTGCGTGATTCAACGACAAACACTAAAAAGAAAACAAAAACATTTTGAGATGAGTGCTCTGTGAGTTCGGGTCAGGTCACTATGATTAGGTTTTTATCTCTGTTCAAAATTTTATCTAATTATACCGAAACGTTTCAAACGAGTCAATCTAAAAATATTGTAAATTGACATAGGTATAGGTACTGCAACGCATCACCGATGTAAAAGAGTATCCTAAAGTAAAACACAACCAAATGGTCTCCCTGAATGCCGAATTCCACTTAACGTCTGTACGCAGTTTAAGCGTGATTGAGTAAGAAACGTTCAAATTCTTTACAAATATTCATATTAATAATAAAAGTGGGATAATTATTTTTAAAGGAAGAAATAAATTCGTGGATTACTCTTTGCTTCTTACTCATTTTAAGGACGTTTCGGAAAGACTATGTAAATATTTGACTTTTATGAGGTTAACTTCCCACATCTTTATTTGCCACTTCGATGAGCAATGTTTTAATATCATTAACGACTATGAAAACTTAAGTGAAAATTAAATATAACTGTCCTATACATTTACTACTTATTCTTTTAAATGAGCAGACAAGAATGTCGTGTTCGCCATGGATTGCTCCTCGTCAATCATAATGTAGGTACCTTTTAACTAATGGATGGTCAACACGGATTTGTTCCGCTACTCGTTATGAATGTGTCTGTACGAGTACCTAAACATGGAAATATTTCAGAATAGGTCGGGAAAAGTTTCTTCGTATTTTATGAAGAGATTCAAGATTTCTTTTTACTAAAATATAAGTAAATATTTTTCTTTATATGTATCGTGTGCCGTTTTGTAAGAAATATATCCAGTTCCTCAGCAACTTTGTACCTATCTGTAATTTTAACAAACGTCCGAAGGAAAGCGAAACTTAGGTGAATCAGGCTGTGAGAAATGTAGCATTTGTGGTGGGTATTGTTGTAATTACATGTGATTTGAAATTCGATTATTGTCATTCAGTTTGGTCGACATAAAAATATGCCTACTTATTTATTACGATCTAGTTTTCCGCCCGCGGCATCACCTGCGTGGATTAGCTTTATCGCGGATATCTTTAATTTATGTATCCCACGGGAACTACCTACTCATTTTATCGGGAAAAAAGTATCCTATGTCTTAATCCAGGGTATATTACTACCTATATACCAAATTTCATCCAAATCCCTTCAGCCGTTTCGCCGTGATTAAGCAACAAACAAACAAACATCAAAACTTTCGCATTTATAATATTAGTTAGATATTAGTTAGATTGGTATTTACCTACGAAATTGACGTTTCTACAAACTGTCCACTTTGATAGCGGTTGGCTAACTTTTGTTTATTGAAATTCTAAATTCAAATGCTTTTTACTATAAAGGCATGATACTCATATTATTGTTTCAAAATCAGTTGGTTATTCGTTATTCGTCGTTTCATTATAGCGCATTTATTTCCATGAATTTAATCGTGGTTACAAGTTGAAAATTCACATTATTTTATGATACGAGTGCCGTTAGTAACGTGACGCGATGTAGAGGGGAAGGAACATAAATGAAGAGAACAGGCTAAAAAAACACTGAAGTGAACGTGTTCCACCTTTTTAGTTTGATTTTGAAATTTTGTCCTCAACAATGCGCCTCGTGATAAATTGGCGACTAAAGACGAAGATGAGGAATGGAAAATGCCTAGTTATAAAAAAATGACCCATTTTAACTTTCAACGTGACAAAATAATACCAAGTTATTTAATTAAATACGGCAAATTAATCCAACACATTTGGGGGACTGGCTATCTTATCTCTGACAACCGCAACACAACAATGCTATTAACATTGTTGTGTTCAACCGGTTGTCAGAGATAAGATATTAATGCTATTAACATTGTTATCTTACCGGAACCCAACAATGCTATTAACATTGTTGCTTGGCAGCAGATTTAGATAAGATCAAGAGCAGAGTGAATAGGCATTTACTGGGATCGCGTGCTCCATCTTCGACTACATCGTCACTTTCCATCAGGTGAGATTGTGGTCAAACGCGAATCCAGTCAACAAAAAAATAAAAAAAAAGGTGGTGGTGGTAGCTAGCCAGGCGGACATTTAAAATGCCCTACCACCAACCAAACCGAGTACTTAAACATGTACCCCGCTGGGGATCGAACCCGCGACCTCCGAATCGTAAACCCAACGTTGTTTACATTGAGCCACAGAGGCGGTTTAAAGACATGACATAATAAACATGACTACCGTAAGGAAACATCGATGTGGTTGGATAAATGGACTTCAGCTAATAATGCTCTAAATGAAAGTTCACACAAAAAGCTTATGGTGACGATATCACGTAGCCATAGCGTCAACACTATTCAGTATAGCTACATGCTGGCTCAACTGTAACTACTGACTTATATTGTTGCGAATTGTAGAATAAAAACTGAGAAGTTCGCAGTAAAACAACCGAATATCAGTCGCTCATCCCCACTAACAATTTCACCAAAAATGTCTCCCACAGGACTTTTACAGCAAATGTGAAACGATTTCGTTTAGTTCAATATTATAAGATGGTAATTTCACAGAAGCACCTAATATTAACCAACGTAGGTACTTCTAATAAATATGGAATTTAAGATTTTAGAAATATAACTTTGAGAATACGAAACAATCATATTGGTGATAACCGGTTGAGTTGTTGACCACACGCATTTTAATATTTCATTTTAATATTTAATTTTATTATTTTATTTCTGTTAAAGTGTTGTATATACAGTCATACGTATGGGGCTGGCATGGTCTACTTAATTTTATTTAAAACAAAAACGTTTTTACGTTAAGCGTCATTCGGCATTTTATATAACCACCCTCGACACTGTCGCTGCTTTCGAAACTTAAACGGTGAAATTCCTCTCGATAGAAAATTGCAAAGGTTTCTTCAAAAACACATTTTAAATTAAAAGTCACATTAATTTACACTTCAATTGCTTCCTTTGATAAAGTTTGGCAAAAGTTGTTTGACGGATTGCTTAAAACTTCGCAGTTTCTTTTTTATTACACAACATTTGGTTTCCTTGAAAATTTTATTTTTTAACACATTTTCCCCTTGCGTGTGGTTCACGTGGCATGCTTGATTTCAACATTATCGAGATATATTTCGTAAGGCTTTAGAATAACTTTGCGAGAAGTTGCTCATTTAGGTACTGTATTAAGTTGTTTACTATGGCGTTCAATTGAACCTATTCTGCTAATAATCAAAATAATAAAGATACGATTTCTAGTAAATGAATGTAGGTAATAAAAACTCAAACAATTGTAAAATTATTTGAAAAGTTTCTGGAATTTCAGTTAGTAGTGTGATGAATATAACTCGATAGGTGGAGGAGACTTAAATCAACTTAAACCAATTAATGAAATTGATGCATTCCGCCGAACGATTAATAACTTCTAAATACAAATAACGAAGTCTTACTTCTAATATCAAGAACACAAGAAAAGTTGAAGACAGACATTCATGACGATAAGATCACTAGTTAATTGTATTCTAATTCTCGGAACAAGACTTGGTAAATTGCGAAATGTGAAATATTTCCCGAACACATTAAAACTAAAAATAAATGATACAACAACGTAGTTATAATGTACTATTCATATTTGGAGAATAATCAACTATAAAAATCTTGACAAAAGAATGAAATTTTCAATTAACTGTACCTTACTGTAAAATAGAACAAACCCGACTTTTCCCTTGGGTAGGTATCGTAAAAGGCAAGTTTTTACGACACTTTCCATTAAAAATATCCATAGACTTGCACGTTTTAACTGCTATAGACTCTCACTCCCTGTCTAGTGTGCAATTCTGTATAAGGTGAAACGTGAATATTGTTTCAAGTACCTGTTACACTTTTAACGTTTGTAACATTTAAACGCTTGTTTAAGATTTCTCTGACCACCCCGTTTTGAAAAAAGGTCCAGAATTTATATGTATGTATCAGAAACATTCAAAAAACTGCAGTTCCTAAGTCATTTTCCTTTATCACTTTGTATCCCAAGAAATAAAAAAATATTTAAATATGAGTTTTATTTAAAATTGTATCTGCTTATTCCGTGTATCCTGTATATTCAATAATAATACTTCCAATGATCTATTTGCTATCAAATAACCTAACTCGTAGATATGCATGGATCAGAGTGGGTTAGTCTGACTATAAGAAAGCATACACTTTACTCCACGACATTCCTTCTGTGTGAAAGAAATTTTGCTATTAAATACCTAACCACCGCGTCCTACCAAAGGGTGATACATCACAAGAAGAGGGTGAAGACAATATAGTAATATTTCTAGTGTATAGTTGTTTGATTTGAACACAAACATTAAGAATAGCTTTAAATTATTATTGCTGTTATCCATATGTATCTATCTCTATAATTAGTATTCCCCAATAACGAGTTAACTATTTTCAAGTCCACTTCAAGTAGCCCCTATACTAAAAGAACATGTACAACTAACCCTAAACAAAACAATAGTTCTAAAATAATCTTAAAGATTGCAATCGTTTCAACATAAAAGGTCGTGGTCGTAAACTGCTTTGTAATGCTTAGTTCAATGACTACCACGCGAATGGTTACCTATGTCAGTGTGTCCGCTACTTGGATTATGTTCGAAGATTCACAATATCGTTATGTTATATCAGTTGTCAAAAATTTGTTCTAGTAGCTATATGCGAGAGTATTTAACGAAACTATGGTATTTTATTCCGCATTGGGATCAACCCAACTCGAAATTGGCCACCCCAACCCGGATTGGGCCAGCGTGGTGGACTATGGCCCATACTCGCTCATTATACGAGGGAAGGGATAAAGATACCTGCAGTGGGATGTTCACTGGCTGAGATGAGATGGTATTTTACTCATTACTTGACATTACTTCGATATTATATATAATGCTTACAGAGAGTAAAGTTGTTGCCGAATACAAGTATTATTATTGTGTCTGAAATATTTATTTATTCATTATTAATACAAATTTCTCATAATGGTTATAGAATCTCGATAATAGGCATATCGTGGGTCTAACTCTTAGCTGCTCTAAGCAGGAAACTATCTAAAAAGTATTGGTTTCGATAACACATAATTCAATTCAATTGGGTTTATCTGGGGGCACGGCAGTGCCCCCGCCATGTCGAGCGCGAAGCAAACACTGCCGTACCATCCTTTACTGGAACCATTTCGCCGCATTTTCAGGCCCCTATTTTAGAACCTCTGGATAAGACTAGAACGCAGAAATTTTCGTCATCCAGTAAGCTATAATCACATACTTAAAATCCAAAATTTCAAGTCTGTAGGTCATTTAGTTCCGAAGTTAAGCGAAAGCAAAGTTTCGCATTTATGACACTCACTCACTCACTCACTCACTCATGATCATCAAAATAGAACTAGTACTTCCCATAAACTCAGAGAGCTGAAATTTGGTACAGAGTTATGGTTCAATGGCCACATAAAGGGAAAACTATAAAAACTAGGATAATCGAAGATCTGGAGTACCTGGTGACCCTGATTAGGAAACACAAGAGCCCAACCAAACTATTAGAGATCGACATATACCGCCTTTACAAAAAATATTCAACTTGGTGGGCCGCTTCATTTGATGTCAAAAATCGAAGGTCTGAAGTATCTGATGAATAACCCTCAGCTAGTCTCAGCTGTATTAGAGATATGGTAATGCTCCCTTCTACTATTGGTACATAGAAAAATCGACTGTCATTGCAAAAATCCAGCGTAGTGGGACACATCTTCTAATTTAATCTAGCCTATAGCATCCCACTGCTGGGCGCATGCTTCCCCTTCTGCTTATAATACGCATATAAATAAAATTAAAGGAAAACTCAGGATAAGACTACACTGGCTTTTATACTTATACTTACAAGTTTACAAGAAGAAATAGTCGAACGATTAACTTTATATCTGACGAAGAACCCTCAGCTGGTCCCAGCTGTATTAGAGATATGGTAATGCCCCCTTCTACTATTGGTACATAAAAAAATCGACTGTCCAGCGTAGTGGGACACATCTTCTAATTTAATCTAGCCTATAGCGTCCCACTGCTGGGCGAATGCCTCCCTTTCTGCTTTTAATACGAATATAAATAAAATTAAAGGAAAACTCTGGATAAGACTAGACTGGCTTTTATACTTATACTTACTTATACTTATTACAAGTTTACAAGAAGAAATAGTCAAACGATTAATTTTATTCTACTCGAACATTACACAAATTAAATAAACAAACGAAAATTTGGTCAAAATATAATGCATTGGCTAAGAGTGGCGGTGATACCCGCACGCGTCGCTAGATGGCGTTGACTGTATTTTAAAACGCGCTTACGTTTTGTTTTTCCGATAACCTTATATGGCAAAGTGGCAACAGGCCGCGTTACAGTCGTTTACGACATTCTTCTATTGCGCTTGAAAATGTTTGCTAGGGATTAGGAGGGATTATTTGCATTTCGTTGATTTCGCTGATTATTTCGTGAGGTTTGCTAAGGTTAATTGGCAGGTTGTTATTATATTAATTCAAAGATTTAAACAGGTTAGAAATTATATGGTTGTGACGGATTACTGATTATTACTTAATTATCAGAATTAAAAGAAGTTTCAATTGAATACTTTATTTAATTGTTAATTATTTAGTACCTACTTTTAGTTTTCTATGTTTAATTTACAGTTAGGCAGTACTTCGAATCGCGTTCGTGTTTATAAGTACTTTTCTAGTATTCTAGTTTAGTTTATTTAGTTAGATATGCGCACATACACGTACACATTAGTTAGCGAAAGCTGGTATCCAGCTTTCGATCCCAAGACACTTTCGTAGGGCTAACATGCGCACATAACACACACACATACACGCACGCGCACACGCACACACTCACACGAACACGCACACGCGCACACGCACGCACACGCACACACACGCACACACACACGCACACGCACACACACACACACACACACACACACACACACACACACACACACACACACACACACACACACTACTTATATTTTAATTGTAAAAATTGTGTTTTACTTTCCTATGTTGCTGTAACTTGTACTTGTAACGAAGAGCGGGGACTCCTGGTACAGGTATTTATTTACTTAATAGGGGTCCTCAACAACTAATTACTGTCTTGAATTATTGTTACGCAATAAATCATTTTCATTTCATTTCATTTTCATTTTCATTTTCATTTTCATTTTCATTTTCATTTTCATTTTCATTTTCATTTTCATTTTCATTTTCATTTTCATTTTCATTTTCATTTTCATTTTCATTTTCATTTCATTTTCATTTCATTTCATTTTCATTTCATTTCAGATATTACTTCGTTTCGTTTAAAAATATCATTAATTTAGCTGTATTTCAGTACTAGGTAGGTAGTACCTTTGGTAGAAAGTTCATTGATAATTAATTATATTGACACTTGTCTAATAATTAAGAAGTACACTTTTTGCTTATAGTTTGTATAGATTGAGTAGGCAGAGTAATATTTTCTTTAAGTTTTTTTTATTAAGACAAAAGAAGTCTTAAAGATATAAGTAGGTTTTAGTCTAAATATTATCGGTATTTCTGATTTGTTGTCCATATACTAAAGGTCGTTGAGTTTAATTGTGTTTGATTTCGCAAGATAATAATTATCGTAAAAAATGTCGATAATATTTTAATATTATCGACATTACTACTTCTACTACTACTTGGTAGCCACTAAGTTCATCGTCGTCTTTTAAGACGACGATGAACTTAGTGGCTACCAAGTAGTTGGTATGCTCTTCTTCCATTCAATATCTTTCTTGGTGTATGGTAGAACTGACTCAACTTGCAGTATCAAGTATATTCGTAAGTAGGGCATATATATAATATGCCCACGTTTCTACAAAAAGAAGTGAAATCCCACCAAAAACATTCTGTAAAAAACTAGCCAAGTCTCGATGGAGCTGCTTGATTATCTCTAAAAAGTAATGAAATCTATACAAAGTCGTGCCAAGTGTAAGGTTCCTTACTGCGATTTCTTTATTATTATAGTTAATGTTGTGTGACTTGGCCGTTGAAGGGTACACAGGGGTACAAAACCAGGTGCTCCATGACACCATTGCACCAATCTGTCGCCAGAACCGCTACGCATTGACGATGGAAAATTGCCACTTGGAAAACGTTGATTCAATAACCAGTCAATTGTAGGCTTGATAAAGCCACTAACGTATAAAGAATGTTATGTAAACGCCACACAGATTATTCGCTAATAGTTTGCCGTTGAACATTCTTATAACATAATTAATAACATTAATAACGGTTCTGGCGACAGATTGGTGCAATGGTGTCATGGAGCACCTGGTTTTGTACCCCTGTGTACCCTTCAACGGCCAAGTCACACAACATTAACTATAATAATAAAGAAATCGCAGTAAGGAACCTTACACTTGGCACGACTTTGTATAGATTTCATTACTTTTTAGAGATAATCAAGCAGCTCCATCGAGACTTGGCTAGTTTTTTACAGAATGTTTTTGGTGGGATTTAACTTACAAAATACCTAAAATCTGTGTTTAAAGTGTTCGTTACGAGTGGGTTTGAAGAATTACCTGATATTATTTCATTTATCGATTTGTAAAAAAAAATATTACTTGTAGTAAACCAATATTCTGTAAGGCAGAAACGTAATGGTTAAAGTTATCGAAGATAGATAAGTAAATTAAAATTATTACTACCTATATATATATATATATCTTTTTTCAATACTGTACTGTAATATAACTAACTACTATATCATTTTGAAAATAATATATAAACAATCCTCCGAACGAGTCCTGCGTCAAATTGATTTCTTCATTAGGCGTTGAGAAACAGTAGAATACTATAGGCAGTAATATAACCACCGGCTTGCTTGGAAAAACGAATATGCCAATATGACGGATTGCTATTGTAGACGATATGTCCATAGGGGATATCCCCTAAATCAACTGCTAAGTGATTTTTAGGTTTATTGGTAACTCTTATAACAGTAGTCTTCAACTTACGATGAATATAAGTGGTTGTTGGAGTTCCTCTTGCGGATGGCATGCCGAGAATCGCCGCGCGCAGCCGCGATGATGTAAGCCCACATGGTTGTCGTTGATTGGCAGACTCCTCACCATTAGCAAACACCGACTAGAACAAAATTTTTGAATTAGATGAAACGCGTTCTTAGGGTGTATAAAATCAAATATGTAGTAGGTACAGTCAGTACAAATATACATAGTCGGAAATTATTTCAGTCTTCTAATATAATAGTTAGAATATAATAATTATAATAGTAAGAAGCTATCTCAGCCTTCTAACCCCGTAAATACCAAAAATCTTATAAAATCTAGGTTTTTTTGGAAATCACATCAATCACAATCAATCAATGAAATCACATCGACGATATTTGCTTGACCAAAGAATTTACAGTCAAAGACAAAATTTGCAAAAAAATTTTTTTTTTTATTACTGCATTAGTAAAATCGCATTTTCATAAATCGACACACTGCATAACGAGTTAGCGCTTGACCTGAAATAAGCCTGATGTTAAGTGATGAATGAGGACGAAGATTGGAGCGTGCTCACCCGGAACCCTTAACTTATATGAAGGACTGGCTTTATTATCTTAAACTACCGGATCATGCTATAAACATTGCGGATAACGTGCTGGCAGCTGACCAGGTGGACATATAAAATATCCCCTGTAACGGTGTCACCTCCATTGATCTTATGCTGCCTTTTTTCTTCGCTCGCCTCCTTTCAATTCCTTTTTTTTTCATAATCATTTCAAATGGATTTTGATTCAAATTCTTGTTATTCTTTTCTCAGTCTTTTTTCAATATTTATACGCTTCTCTTTGATAATAAATCTGATAACGATAGACCTTACTTGAAAATTAATGTAAATAACCTCACGTTAAACGGTCTTCATGATAGTGGTAGCGCTATTACCATTCTTGAAAATAATTCTCATAAAAGCCTTCTACAACACGGTTTTGTCTTACAGATTGACCAGATTATCCGTCATTGTTTAGTACTCGATTTGGTTGGTGGTAGTTGTGTAAGCTTATGATTTATTTTATTAGTTATTGTATTGGTTAAATAATGAAAAGATTTTTTACTCCTTTTGCATTCTTTATGTCGGTGACATCGTTTTATAATTTACTATCTGTGGTCTCTCTCTTTTCCGATGTCAGTGTGTCGATCGATCTTGGTAAATAAAATTTATATACTCAACTCTTAAACATGATGCCGAATAGTAAAAGAATTCAGTTAATCGCGTTATTCTTCAAAAATCTCTCGATATTGTGCTATTTTTGTGATCATTTTAATTCAAGCAATTTTTTCTCACGAATACCTACGCCATTGTTTATTGGTTTTCAAATAGGTTCAATGAAACGGTATGGGTTTCAGCACATTATCCTGGACTTTGACAGTCCAGTCTGTCATGGAACTAAATAAGGTTTCGAATCATTCACTGATAATTATAAAGAAATGAAACAGACAATTATTTGTATTTAGTTTAATCAGCTATATCGATCTACTATATGCTCAAGAATCCTCCTCAGGCCTCCGCAGGCTATTCGATCAGCGATTTATATACTGATGCAAATGAAATTATAATAATGACAGAACAGGACTAGAAGAAGGTGGTCTTGGCCAAAGTCCAATGCAAAACTACTATCACACGATTGGAAAAGTACTTTGCAGATCCAGAAGCCGGGGCGTCTAAGGGAGAACTCTTATGTGTAGTTTGCAGACAATTGTTTGCGCTCCGTAGTCCCTACCAGTGTATAAGCGTAAGGAGCGTTTTCTGCGCTGGTAGCCTGTAACGTTGTGGACAGAAGAATTTAGAAGAAGGAACATATTTTTATTATATAATAAATCGAGAGATCCACATTGATACAATAAAACCGGGAAGGAAGCATGATGTCGAATAAGAATATATAGGAAATAAAATTATTACGACGGATATTCATTTCTTTACTAAAGAAAGCTACGTCTCTATCAATTGGAGACCCATAGACGGTAGAAGTGAACCGTTACATGGTGGAGTGCGTCAATCGCTCATAGACAAAACTAAGTAGTACATATTATTTTTTAGAAAAAATTTCAAGTATGGAGAAATTCAATGGATATAATATGGATTAAACGATTTTGTTGTGCAGTTCAACGCTATTGCATCATTACGCAAAGTATGTGATGAGCACACCAGTTTTGAAAAGTATGCCCGCCACGAAAGTACGTCCTTTGCTTAACAGATGAAAATAAAGAAAGTTGTTACTGTGAATTCAACCGACCCTTGGGATCACTTACCTACTTACTTTCACTTTTCCCTTTTAGGGTTCTATATATTGATTTTTCACCTAACAATAATCGAATGAAGAGAAAAAAAAGATAAAAGAGTGAGATAATGTCGTGTCATATAAAGATATGAAAGAGAGGGCAGAAAAAAGAAAGGAATGGTGGTTACTCCAACGACACGAGCGTAACTCTTAAATTAGAAGAAAAATAATAGAATATCAATCACAGCACGAATTAAAGAAAACTGTTTGAATAATAATCCCTCCTCCTATAATTGACAAAATTATTAGCCGTTACAAAAAATAGATGATTTTCAATATATAGAAAGTAAGCTTAGTTGATATCAAAGGTGCCGCCCTGCACGTCTCCCTTTTTCCAATACACATGAAACGCTTGAAGCCCTCCAATCTAAACACTCTATACCCCTCAAGCAACCCCCATCTCCCTGAAGCTCCGAATAGTACGGATGCCTCATTACACTTACACGTAATACCCGATGCCATCAGCCTGACAGTTTTTGCTTTCCAGAGCGGATCTGCCGGCGATGTTCTCGCTGGTGATTCTGTCGGGTGCAGTCAATGACCAGATCATGTTCCAATCTTTGTACGTCAAAGAAACAGAATGGCGGAATTACACCCAACACTGTTAACACAACCTACTAGTGAGCAAATTATGCTACAGAAGTCCGGCAGAGTCATTATCTATTTACTTTCAGTCAACACAGTTAGGTAATGGCTCCAGAAGTGAAATTGAAGCTGCTGTCTCTTTTTTACCCACTTTTCTTCATAATCGAGGAGGAGAGGTTTTATTGAAGGTAGTTATTAAAAATGCTTTCAATTCTGTAGACCGGGGCGCTTTGCTTACACAAGTCCATGAAAAGGCACCAACCATTTATCATTTTCTATGATAGTGTAACCAAGCGCCTTCGAAGTTTTATATAAATAAGTTCTACATTAAAAACACATTTAAAAACAAGCTTTTAATACTCCGCCATGATTATCACATATTATTCTTGAACAAATACGAGTAACAAAGTCCATCATTGAGGTCCAGCTGGCTCCATCTCGAGACACTCGTCTGGCAACAAAACAAACTAGTCCAAATTCGACTATCTTGCCAATTGTCAACAGGGAGTTCCCTACATCCCGGCTCCATCACCAGAACAGCTCGATGGTATCATAATATAGCATTGTCACTGAACTTACATAAATATGCTAAATGCTCAATCAGATTACGAACATTGCAAACTAAATAAAAGCTTGTAAATATAATCTGTTACACTCTTAGGTTGGCGGTCAGCAATGCGATCCCCTCGAGCTAGCAATTTTCGCTTAGCGATCCATCCATTGATTATATTATATGGTTTTTGGACGATGGATAAATAACAAAATTCAAAATATCGAATCAGTATCGAACCATCTTCTCCATATCAGTACCTACATGGCTTGTTTATCCTTCGATATTGCCTTTTTGTACCCAAATTACGTTGTTCAGCGGTGCTGTAAGTTGTGGAAACACCCTGATTTATGAAAAAACAACGTTAAAAGAAGCACTGATTAATTTGGAGAATTCGTCTTTGCGTCGTTGCTCACTCGATTCGGTACATAGCGCTCGGCCTTTGTGTAACAAAATTTTGGCTTGTGTTTTCCCTACCTTAGATAGAGTCATATCCGAGGCCAGGGATGCTTGGCTTATAGCAGGTGGAACACTGAGCCCTCGTCTCCCTTTCATCACAGAAATAATGGGACGAGACGCTGTGCATATTGGAATGGAATCTTATTGAAATGTCTTCCAATTCTGCAGAGCGTGCTTGTTTCCTGGCTGTAGGTGTTTGGGAGTCGGTACTTAGGCTTCAGGCCTACCATCCCATAATACGAGTATAGGTATACTGCTCAACCACACCATCTTTTAAATAGCCACGGACCTACGTTTGGGCACTCCAAGCAATGTCTCACATCTGTGCAATTGTGGGCATATTATATTATTGGTCCACGCGGGCACCATTGGCTATCCTGCCAAAAAAGTGCTAAACGCATACGGCGATATGCAGATCTTATTATGTTATCCGGCGAGCGAACCTTTGCATCTGCTGGTGCACCGGCCATTTTGGAACCAGTAGGTTTGTGACGTGTGATGATGGGAAGAGACTAGATGATATGACTCTCCTACCTTGGAAGTTGGGACGCGCTTTACTTTGGGATACTACATGGGTCGATACACTTGCACCGTCTAATATTTCATTAACACCTCATAACCCTGGATCTGCAGCCGCATCCCTCAAATGGCGCAAATATGCTAGTCTCAGTGGATATATATTTTTGCTCCGCTTGAGGTGAAACCCCTTGGACTGTGGGGTCCAGGAGCTCATTGTCGTTTTCGGGAGAAATCTGACCATGCAGTCGAAGTTTCAAATGTTCGGATGGCTGTCTTCTATTACGCTTAGAGGTTCAGAGAGGAAACGCTTTTAGCCTCTTAGGCCCCATGCTGTTCAGCAGGATTTGGTAAAATTTTTTTATTTGTGAATGTGTATTTATTTCATTTTTATAAATATGTATATTATTACTAGACATAGATGTCTAGCCATAACATAAATGTTTGAATAATTCGCTAATTTGTAATTGTTTTCATATGAATATGATTAAATTATTTCGAATTCTGTGAGTATTGCATCAGCATTGGGCATAATTTTCAACCTTCACGTTTGGTATATCTCGCTTAATTGCCCTAACTTTTTCAGATAACTACCATAGTAATAATTTATATACGTAGGTGTAACCTTAACTTTCATTCAAACGAAATAGCGACTTATACCACATCGCCGTACACTGGCGAATTTCCTTTGGTGAACAGAAGTAGAGAATTTGTTGTGACAGCTATTAGTATTCATTAATCGTTCACTAAAGTTGAAGGTTTAGCCATGGGAGCTGAGGGTATCGATTATTGCGTAAACTGTGGTGCATTACATGGCGCCGACATTGTTGCCGATCGTTTTTTGTAATCGAAATTATCGCGACACCAACTTGGGTTATTTAGGTGTTATGCAGCGACGCTGACACAATTGAAAACAATTGATCGCGGTCACCGGTGATCGGGCCGGCGCTCAAAAGCTTAAACATCTATTCGCAAAGAAACATTTTAGATTTTCATTGCAACTAGCTTTCCGCCCGCGGCTTCATCTGTGTGGAATAACTTTATCACGGAAGTCGGGATTAAAAAATCCAATGTTTTATTCCAGGGTATATGTTCTACCTATAGCAAATTTCATCCAAATCCGTTCATCCGTTTCGCCGTGATTGAGCAACAAACATCCAAATTTTCGCATTTATAAACTAGGTAATTAGCCCGCGGTCCGCATGCTTGCAATTACTTTATCGAAGATGTTTAATGTATTTATTCCCCGGGAACTACTACTTACTTTATCGGGATAAAAATATCCAATGTTTAATCCGGGGTATGTTCTACCTATAGCAAATTTCATCCAAATCCGCTCATTCGTTTAAACTTTCGCATTTATGATTATATTATATTTATTATTATTATTTATTGTAATTGTAATTTATAATTATAACTTTATAAAAATACGAAAACAAGTTGGTTTTAGGTGTTATGATTTCATATAAAATAGACATCTGTTTGCAAAGAAAAATTTTGGATTTTATTTGCAATGCCATTTATCCTCAGAGCTAAATTGTATACTAGACTTCTTACTTTTCATTTATTCGATTTGAAATATATCCTAAATAAACTTACTCGATACAACTTCATATGGTTGCGAGTACGAGTAGATCCGATTAGATGTGTCCAACTTTGAGAAGGAGGCCAAACGTCTCGTCCAATCGCCTGGGCAGCGAGTTCTCAATGTATTTATTACCAGTAATATTTTATGGCACTGGAAAACTCAAACTCACTTAGAATTTCACTACGAGATCGAATCAGGAATCAAAACATCCGTAGAAAAACTAAAGTCAGCGACCTAGCTCAGCGGATTATTGAATAGTGGCAGTGCATTTAGCTCGAGGAACTGATGGTGGTTAGGGCATAAAGTGCTAGATTGGAGACCACGCACAGGAAAGTGCATCGTTGAGTGTCCATACCTAAAGGGCGGGTGGACGATCAATACAGGTCGCTCTGAAAATCTATGAGGATGGATATAATGGATGTCCTTTTTTTTTTCTTTTTTTTTGATCAGGATCATTTGCTGACAGTCGCGGGACTTTTTCAGTTTCACCGGGCGGGTGGGCGAGCGCGGGAGCGCTCTGCCCGTCTCTTGCATACAGACAGGTGGCTGATATGCTTGTGACATAAATAAACGGTATATATTGACTACCTAACACAATAATAATATAAGATATTTAAATGGACCTTCCTTATTTAAACAATAAAGCGTATTTGATTGATTGATTGATTTAATAATAAAAGACAATTTGCATTGTATAGAGTAGAACGAGAATAGTAATAGCTACTTTCGGTAAACTTTAATACTAAAGTTATAACAATATAACAATTAGGGCAAGTGTAATTATTTTTTTGTAAAAACCGTAAGGAGGATATCCCGAGAAGGGAAATTTTCCATTATAATAATCTACCTATTCTTATACAAAAGTGTGTCCAATAAAGTTATTGTCTTCACAACATATTGTGCCTTCACTTTTACTGGAGTATCAGATGATTAATGTATGGCTATTCGAAGTTGTCAATAGTGTCAATACCGTCGACCCGGAAACTTGATGTGAGGGGAGTTAGGTTACTACAGGTGACATGTCGAGTTGACATTATTGAGACAACATAATGGTTACAGTTTGGGATAAGCAGGGAACGGATTTTTGCGGAAGAGACTACTTATAAAGATAAGTATTATTAATAAACTTTTACCTATTCACATGACTACAATTTTTTTGCGTCGACATATTTGATTCAGAAAAATCTCTAAAATTATATTTAATTTCAGCAAATAATCAGATGGTAAAGCTCAGAGTTGTAAAATGTTCTAGCAACTAGTCTAAGGCCCGTATTACAGAATGTTACTGAAGCAGAGATATCTGCTTGAGGACAGTTAAAATAGGACAGGTTTATATAACTTGTTAGCGCAGATCTACGCTTGAGCGATATTCTGAAATGCGGGCCTATAGGAATGAAAACCAGTGACATCTATTTACATAGTTAGATTATGACTCAAAATCAGTCGTTTAAATCTTCATCCTACGATATACAAGATGAAAACGAAAAGTATATATCAAATCAAAAATCAAACATTTTCTTTTATCAGTTTCTAAACAAAAACCGTTCAAACAGCAAGCTTGCCCTAGCCGCAACCTCGCAGCTTACAGAGCGGTTTTACCATTCCCTGCGCGCTTGTTAATCGCTACGAGCGCGTATTGAATGGGAATTTTCCAAATTAGATAATGAGATCAAATGTCAACAAAGTAGTCACGTTGATATCAACGTGACTGCCTATCATGCAATCCGATTAAAATAAAGATTAACAGAAATTTTGTTATAACTTAAACATTTTATGTAGATTAAAATAACCATTGGGTCACGTAGGTTACTTAGGCCACCAGGGCATAGTAGAAACAGAATTACTATAGCTTTCAAATGGTGTAAAATAAATAAATAGTATTAAGCTTTTTTATGTAAGTACCTATTACATTTTCACTGGATATCTTCTTTTTACGCACAACGGGTTAGCACTTGACCTCATCCACACCTGATGTTAAGTGAAGATGAGGGTTTGGGAACTGGCTATCTTTTCTCTGACAACCTTTTTGGGTAATAGTTAGTAATAGTAGTAGTAGTTTCAGTGCAGCATGATGACCTATACGTACAACGACGCTACGAAAGTTGGTTAATTGTAAGTAATCCTCGTGCGGCCGTGTGGCAGCAGGACTGATTTGACGATCTTCAAATATCTTATTTATTGTTAATAAAAATAACTTTGGATCTACAGGAAGGTTATGTGTTCGTACCGGTTGGGGTCGAGACGATGGGACCCTGGGGCCCTGAGACAAAACGCCTGATCCAAGACCTGTCGGCGCGTCTCATCGAGGCTTCTGGTGACTGCAGAGCGGGCGGCTTCCTAGCTCAGAGAATAAGTCTCGCTATTCAGCGCGGGAACGCCGCTTCCCTGTTGGGCACTATGCCGCCTCGAGGAGATGCGCTAGACGGATTTTTTTATCTGTAGATGTTTGTGTTTGTAAATGTTTGTCAAAATATAAACAAATAAATAAAAAACAAAAAAATCATTATATAAAAAAAAATATCGTAATTGTAATTGCATACTATCTTAAATTTAAAGTTACCTAGGCTGGCTCATCTTTATAAACATATAGCTGCAGTGGTAGCATGACAAAATGAGCGACATAATCGTAGAGATCCGCGCGCTAAATAATTACATTATCGATTAAAACTATGAGTTTTACGAGGAACATTATTATGTTTGCTATACTTAAAAAATACTCGCATATTTTTTGGTCGTTTTTCTGTGGTAAGTGATGCATTTGTTTACAACATAAATCAGCATTTGATGCAACAGTTCGTGTAGGACGTCAGTGTGTGATTGTGTTCCCATGATTTCAAACTCTCGTTTTAACATCAATAAAATAGTGTCATTAAGTCTATGGGATCAGCTGATTTTTTTCGTGAATTCATATTTGGCCACAGTTTCGATAACTCCCTGTACTTATCATGTAAATATAAACAGCAGTTCTGCTCGAAAAACACATTTTACGACAGGTACTTATTTAAAAAAAAAAGAATATTATTAGTTTCTTTCGTTTACCTTCTTTTACGGACTTAGTTGACTTCAATAACCTCGTAACTAGTTACCTATGCAATACTTATTCAAAAAGTTTTGCGCAACTTTGAGTTGTAATTGGAATAAGGCTTCTTTGTTAAGTCCCCACTTACATAACAAAGAACTTCTTCTAATCTAATCACTTCTTCGTATTGCTCAAGTGGAAAATCGGATTGGCTCTATCGGAGAGAGTTAAAATATGAGGGCGAAGGGAAACGCTCTCATCCCGCTCACGCGCTGTATTTAGGCCACTGGCTATCTTATCTCAAACAGCCGAACTACAAAATGCTATCAACACTGCCATACCGAACAACTTTTTAAGTAAACCCAAGTTAAGATACTCTCAGTTATGAAGCATCCTTTTTGAGTCCACAGCAACAGCTGATGATATACATTCACAACTTTACTCAAACATTTTACCGACCCTAGTGCAAGTCCCAAAAATTATATATTTCTTCGGTTAAACTCATTCTTCCTTGAAGCTAAAGCTATGCGGACTACGGACTAACCTCCTTCATGACAGACTAATTACGTAAGGTCTAGACCTTAGAACATGGTTTTCCAAAATTTTTAGCATACTAAGGGCCACACAAACTCCTCCATTAGGTCTCCTTGGGATCCTCATACCAACGTAATATGTTTTAAATTACGCGCGCATTTTGTTTCGTTTCGCAACTCAACGTAGACGATTACTCAGGCCCCGTGTGCCGCGGGCCGGATGGTGCATCTCGCGGGTCTCAGAACTACTCAGAACTCTCATTATTGTTCTAAGTGGGACTTTATTTTTCTGAATATAGTTATTACCTAGTGAAAGTCACTACTTCACACAAATATTTTACAACCAATCTCTATTGCAGACCCTATTCCGTAGGATAATTGGTACTCAGATAAAATCCATCTACGTAACGGTAGAGCAATACGTACGTAGTGGAACAATTATGTTTTTCTGTATGTTTGGATTAAAATAATTAATAAGATCTGTGCTACAATGGAAGTATTCGTACCTATATTCCGCCAGACAGCATTCGTATTCGGAAAATAATTGTACTCGGAATTGATGATTGGTTAAATACAATAGAGGATTGGAAATTGTAAAGACTCGCTCCCAATCTGAACGTAGTAGAGATAGGTAAGCCGATTGATTGATTTTAACAACCGTGCTCCGATAACATAGCACTTGATATTTGTATTTAACTGATTGATAAATTCATATAGGTAGATACTCATATTTCCTATTACGTGTATGACTGTTTTCTGAATAGAGGTAACTTAAATTATGGTATATTCCTGTTGATATGCAGAAAGTATAATACAATATGTTATAGAATATTGTACAGCATTTTATAGGTGATATGCCGGATGAGTTTTACCGTAAGGAAGAAATTGGTCATATTAGGGAAATGAACTAGAAGGTATTGGCATAGTTAGTAAATTTTTTTTTTTCAAAACCATCAAGCAAAAATGGTGGCTGAAAAAAATATATAACCTGAAACAGTCCCGCAATTATGACGAATCCAACGATACCTCATCAAGGGCTACAGGATGCGCCAGGGACGCCCATATTTTTACATACCTACCTACATACAGTCGAAAAACATTACCCTCCTTTTGGCGCAGTTGGATAAAAACTAAACGATTTTAGAACTCGTTTACAAAAATTATTAATTTGTGTAATTTCAAAATAGTACAATGGTTTCAAAACTAAAATAACAAAAAAAAACCAAAGAAAACAATAAGCACACACTCATCATTGTCGTCACCAATGCAGTGAGAAAGTTAGTAGGCAATGTTAGTATATCTTGTCGTTATAGTTATTCATAAAGCTATTTAACTTAAGTAATATGGTACAAATTAATCACGTTAGATAGCTCTACATGACTATGACACCCACTGTACATTCAATAGACAAATTATACATTTTTGCCTTTCCAACTAGTAAATTATATAGATGATATAAGATGATGTCATTACCAGAGAGTTCCCATATGTAAGTTTTTATGAGATAATTTTGACAGAAAGCCAAGTGGGTAGCATAAAACAAATAAACCAATTGTTGAAAATAACTGCCAGAGCAGTCATATTTAGAACAGCGTCGTTTTACAGTCTATCAAAGTAGTGTCTCGTCAGCATACGCTTGACCATAGATGTACTTGTACAATACAAATCTACATTCAGGTAATTTCGGATATCTGCAAATATTGTTTACGTGTAGTTCGTTTCTGCGAACGGAACGTGCAAAGGGGTCGCTCGAGAAGTTTAGATAGCAATTCAGGATAGTCTATGGTTCCATTAGCAATATTCATCAAATAGCATATATTCTAATGTGTCGCCGATGTTCTAATGTAAGGAATATTATAGGTATGTTTGATTCAGTTCAACCGATCCATTGTTTCTGCACAGTTGAGGTGCATTTTGTAACGATTGTTTTACTAAAAACTGCGGTTGATTCCTCGTGTAATAAAATAACAGGAACTGTTTTTATTCACAATCTTAAAAAGAGAGAGCGACGTTAATAAGTCAGAAAAATAAAATATACCTAATTGCCTCTGAAGTTACTTAACTTCACAGGGACAATAGATATACTAATCCAACCCGAACTAAGTAGATATTATATTCCTGTTGCTGTGTGTAATATCTAAAGACAATGTAAATCTTATTATAGCTTTCCTTGAGCGTCTTAATAATGACAGTCAGATCTGTCCGTCTGTTACAAAAACAGACAGGTATAATGTCTATGCTTAAGAAGCTTCTACGTATTCAATTCTAAAGAGACCTTCACTGTAACAAAATAGTGTGCCGGGACCCATCCGGAGCACACGTTGAAACCAAGCTGATAGATAGGCCTTGAAATTGTTTTAGATTATCTATGGAAAACAAGGCCTTTGTGTTTCTTGAAACGCTCCGTTTAAAATTAATTTCAGATTGTTCTGCACGCGGTTGTTGGGGTATTTTTAAAAATGTAATATATGTCAAAAAAAATATAGCATCATTTAGGGAAAATTGTGACAAACATGATGTCAATACAAGAAATAATGATAAACTTGCAGGTCACATAAGTCGCCTCCACAAAGTCAGTAATTCATTCAAAGGGTTATACGCTTTTTCAATAAGGTTCCTGGGTGATATAGAAAATCTGCCTTTCAATAAATTTAAAGATACTATAAAACGGAAACATATTAAGAGAGCAATGCAACCTGCGTCGATACCTTTGCTTCTGTCATGTCTGTCATGACATGTCGGGTTTAGTTTTACACCTCATCACCTCAAAATCGCACGAGGACTATCTGGCGGCATAGCGCAGGTTGTGTACTGTTGTCAGCAAGACCTGACCAACACTTCAGCGCGTTGCCTCCCGGCATTTATCTGGTCCATTTCGTTCGTTGTCGACAATTTTGGAAATCGCTTTGTCTATGTATAGCTAAGTCATTTACTCTCACCTCAAACTTACTTAGGTACATTTCGTGACTGCGTTTTTTCGCGATACGATATGCAGTATGTCAACTGCAAAATTAAATCTCGTTTTGGTTAATATAGAGAATATACTTCGCTCGAACAGTAAGCGAACATTCTAGTTCCGTTTAGTATTAACAGATTGCCAGCGAGCGCTAATGGAATAAATATAATACCGATTTGAACGGTCATGCTTGTTGTGGTAAAAGCGCGGATTATAGTGTTCCATAATAGGAACAAAGGAACAGGCAACCATCATTTACGTGTTATGAGGATCAACCACATAAGATATTTGAATACTAAATATTGTACAATAAGCGCTATTTTGGAGCGTGGTACTTTCATTTTATTGAAATCCATCAAGAAATGACGAAGATTTTCTAACAAATATTTCGAAACGCGGGCGGCCCGCTCAGCTTTACATTGTGACGTCACAGTACACAAGTCCGTTTGGCGAAGCGCAATGTTGTCGGTCGACTCGATACGAATTCATTCACTGGTGTCACGTTGTGTTGGTAGGTATTGTTTGTTTTGCTTTGGATTTTCCACTTGACTTTGTGTTACGATTATACCCGTCAATAATATGTTTATATTGTAAGTTTTTGCATTTTAGCACAATAGGGGTGGAACATAAAGATATTACGGCGGCTAATATTAAAGGCCAATCGAATCGAAAGTACCTAGATTGTTTTATGGTGCCAGATTTTTTGTAGACACACGCATCACTTCGGCAACAAGTCCACTATAGGACATAAGCCTTTCCCATTTATTATTATTATTATTAATGTCCAAACTGGTGTGTATTGCTATACCTACTCACGACTATTTAACGACGAAGACGGGAACAGACGGTTTTTGGTGCTATTCTACTCTGTCGGGAACTACAAACTACACGACTGGACCATACCTACGCCTCTTTCATGGAGTGACTTTGATAGCGTTCCGCGGGATGGCTTTTACTAATCGCCCAGACTTGCTGGCGATCGCATATTTTTTGAGAGTTCGGCTTCAGTGGCGCTGCTGCTTGTCACTGGTGTAACATACTGTTATTGTGGCGAAACACGATCCTTGGTCGCCTTTTACGGCAGCTATGGGAAGAGACTGGTTGGTTCAATTCTACTCTGTCGAGATTAAATATTTACCCGATCATCACCGGGCCCATATCCTACATACATGTGTCTTTCGCACGCTTCAGCGTCGGCGTCGCGCCGTGGTCGTTGGTGCGATGCATGCTGACAAGTGGAGATCAATCCAATTTAGGGCGCGTTTTTATAACAGTATCTTTAGTGTCAACTTAAGTCGATCTCAAGACACTAAGAGACACTGTAATTTATTTCATTAAACAGTATAAAAACTCACCCATTGGAAAAACAAATATTGACAGTATTTAATAGTTATGTAATACCTGTCAAACTGCAGAATCACTGAGAATCAGTGAAAATCATATAATGATTCTCATTAACTACGACTGGCCCTTACGCAGTTCTGATTTATAAAATAATTCCTTACGAATGTACTGTAAGATCCACTATACCCCTACTAGGGCTAACCTCGATCAGATACTTTTATCAACATCAACAGCCTTACACGTTCCCACTGTTGGGATATAGCTTGCTCTCACTGGGATCTCCTCCTCCATACCCTCTGTACAGATATATATCGCGGCGTGGCGCTCGTGGCCGATTATGGACGCCGCCGTGTGGTTTGGTGGATTCGTGTCAGACTAGTAGTAACCACCCGACAGGCAGTGTTCTACGCCGCTCCTGTAGGCCAACGGCTGCCTTCAATTGAAAACAACCAGGACCGACTAAAATAGTCATTCCTGGTACGCTAAAAGCGTGCCCTCCGAAGCACGGAAATACTCGTATTAAAATGACACCTAGTGATCACCCATCCACTACTGGCTGCACCAGACATTGATTAACTTCACTAATCGAAAACGAATAGTGATTGCGACTGCACAACGAGTGCATGATCAGAAACTTTACTCTTCTTTTAACTGAGCCCAAACCACCTAACTGCCGCTTTTCGTTAAATAGAGCCATGATTAGATTACGCGACCCAAAGAGTAGTGGCTACCACAAGAAAATCACAAACAAGGTCCAAATCACAAGTAAATAAATAATTACATCCTTATGACTATAGGGTTTATCTCATGGAGCTCGGGGTGAGTTGTTACACTATTAAACATCGTTTTTTCTGCATGAAACTAACATCACTCACTCACATAAAACAAAATAGAAAACCGAAAATACTACTGAGTCAAAATTAAATTTAACAATATAATTTGACTCGACGACGTTTTACAGATAGCAACCCTATTTGGAGTAGGTGCACCAAGAAATGGCAATTAGGTACGTAGGTATGGAACATGTTCCAGTAAAACGCTAATGATTTAAATTATACAACACCTCTTTTGTTATTGATTCTATTTTAAGCCTGGAGCTAGGAGAATAGTTTGAAACACGGCTAGCTAGAATTGTTAGGAAAACAAACTAAGCACATACAATACAGAAAGAGAAATGTACCTAGAACAGAGCTAAAAGTATGACGTAAGATCTTTTCTATATATTACTTATTTCAACACAGACGCCTTTATTAAATAATACTGGAGATTGATGTGTTTCGTCGCTCTCTGGTGAATTACAAGTTCATATTAGGGCGTTGAGTGCTAGCAAAACGTTGCGCATATTTCATTTCGAATGGCATCGACAAGTTAAAAATAATTTTATCAAAGATCGTAATATTACCTCGAGGTAATTGAATCCATTTTAAACGATTTGAAGAGGTATCCAACATCAGAGGAGAATAATAAGCACCTTTTAGGTGGCTGATAATACGACAGAATTTTAAAGTGGTCACAATAAGGAATTTCTATTACCCGCGGCGTAGTTTAGTAGGTATCCGATTTGATATAGGTACGTACTTATTTCAGTTGAGTCAGTCATATCACCATTTTTATGTTTCGTTAGCCTAATACTATAGAGCGGTATCAGTATTTTTGTATTACGGCAGCTTGAGATACATAACAAAATCCTCAATGAGTGATGGTCCCGGTAAATGCGTTACCAACTTTATTTAACTTGGGCCCTATTATTAAAAAAATAAACAATATTGTTGCGTTGACGATAACTTGGGTTGATTGGCGCTAAAGAAAGACCAGTTAGCTTATGTAGATAAGTTAAAAAATTGTTCTTGGATGCCAGAAAAAATACGCTTGATTCCTAAGTGGTGTCTTCATCTAGGGTATGCCGTTCAAAGAGTTTCACCAGAGTCATCTTAAGTGATCATGCCATCTGTAATTTTTCACAATATCATAAAAATGGACGGTTAGTATCCGGCGTTGTCAAAACTGTTGTGAGATTCTTCTATTCCATCCTTCTTTTAAGAGACAGGAGGATGTGATCCAACAAATATATATCGTGCCATAAAAAATGCGTATGGTTACTTATACACATAACATAGAGATGTAAGAAGAATGTTCTGAATTTTCCAATTGATGCAGATGATGAAATAAATAATGGGAGTAAGTTATTTCTTTTTACTGCTGTAGAGTCTGTTGTTCCACTAGAACCCAGCGTGAGATGTAATAGTGCAGTTTGAATTAATAAGAAAATCCATAATAAGAGAAATGGTGAAATTATCAATATTATTCTTCGTAGGTTGGGCACTAGAGTTACATCCTAACCTGAAGACACAAGACATGGCAGTGACAGCATTAACGCTGTTAACACTCATCTTGAAATTAGATGACCATTTTGAAGGGTACGTGGAGCTCGCTAGTGACTGCGGATTAAATTTTCAGGCGTCGTAAAATTTCGATCTGTATTCATCTTCCGCAACACGGGTTCGAGAGCTCTCTCTCTTCTGCCGACGACTTACCTGTAGAGGGAAATACTGTAAATTGTTCTACCTGCCGATTTATCTATTTTTGTTTCTGAGGATCTCTCAGTGGTGGCTCCGGACATGGACTCTATCACAGGGTCTGGCGTGGTTCTGTGTCATCCCTTGACCATCGAAGTCCTTGGCCAATACTATTTCTGTAGGTATAGGTACGAGTAATTGATAACTTTGACACTTTTCTAAAAAAATATATGGGTAGATTGAGTGGAAAGATATGAATATGAATTTTACAAGGGATGCATTTTCAATAGAGATGGACCGAACCGTTTGTGCAAACATCGAACTGGAATATAGGTCAGCGTTGCAGATCGTGGATAAAAGGTTTTAAATCCGAACCTGGATTTGAATTCAAACGTGGTTAAAAGATATAAAACACGTATCACTATATGTATATGGTAACACGTTCCGTCAACAGCCTGCTTTACCCATTGCTGCCGCTTTTTACTTAATGGATATAATCCACACTGTGATGGCCCAGAGCGGGCATGTGGATTTTGTGAAAAACTACAAGGAGAGAAACTGGAATAGTTAAAAATTTACATTTATTTTCAGAATAATTGGAATATGTTGAGGCCTCTTTCAACTACACATTCTATGCACCTGTCTTACAATGTATACGATATATTGAATTACAGCCATCACTTGTTACTTTATTTACATCTACTTAGATATTTATTGTAGTATAAATATATAATAATATATACTTAAATATGATTTATTGTTTATAATATATTTAATAACTTGTATAATATCAATATAGTCATGTGTATTTCATATCCATTTGCATTCTCATACCGCTCACTAGTTCCAAACTGGTCCCAACAGAATACCAGTAGCGCTCCATCCGTCCGCGGGCGGGGCACCATACTGAGTTGGAACCATTTTGTCCCTACAGCACATAATAAGTGACATTTTAGAATTTTTATTCCTGTAATACTACTATACTATTCTGTTCTGTATTACTAATTGTTATCCTTGTGCAATGTGCTTAGAGGCAAATAAACAAATTATCTATCTATCTATCTAACTCTGCAAACAGGTTAACGCATAGTTTTCGACTCGACATCAGTGTGCGAAGTGTAAGTTTTGTCTCGTTTTTAACTTTACCATCGCGTTCGCGTTTACGAAAAAAGTCCCTATTGAAAAAATAGTTAAGCAAACTATCCGCTAGAGGCGCTGCACATTTCTCCGTAGAAATCTTCACGTAAACGTGAACGCGGTAGTAAAGTTAAGTCAAAACAAAACTTACACTCAAAGAGCAGATCAACGCCCCACCTCGAGGCGTTTAGATTACTTTCTATAGTTTCACATACAAAGTGCAACGCACACTAGTCGGGATTGTAAGGTAAGGTACTATTATTTATTTGAACAAAGACGCAGAATTTGAGCTTGTAAACACTACGTAATTCTAGGGTATTTTTTTCATAAATAATGTTTCGGACACTTACACCAATCATCTAGTCCCAATCTAAATATGACTCGGGAATAGATGTTGGTATTCATCATACAAACATTTTCCCCTCACGGGATTGGAACCCACAACCGTTGGTTTCGCTAACAGGGTCGCTATCCACTACATCATATATCATTATACAAGTAAACAAAATATAGGACTGCAATGGAGTGCACATGATACGTTTGCTACGTCTCAGTTTTGTAGTAGGTATTTGCTGTTGAAAATATACGCCGTAACCGACACAGCTACTAATCCATTTACTCAGTATAATGACATGCAGCATCTTACTGTTGGGAAATACCGTGGAGAAGTCTATTTCCGTTCTATGTTAGAAGCGAGCACTTCGGTTGAATTACAAGTTGGGACCTACAGTGTCTCTTAAGAACAGGGGCGTACCAAGCAAAGCATGTGGCATGTAGATAAACGGTAAGCGGAAATTACAGATTCATTATTGTGAATTTTTAATTTTCACATGATATTCAACCGACGAAAATTTAAAAAACGCACCCCTGAGCGCCATTCAAAAGGGGCACATTTGCAATTAATAAACTTAAATGTCAAAGATACCAACAACATAATTCAAACAATTCCGCTAGATGTTCCAGCTGTTAAATGGTAGGCATGCGTGTGGTACCTACACGCATCCAATATATGAAGTACCTATTGTAGTTCGAATACTTGTGTCCACAAGAAGACAACTGTAAGTTTATTGTACTTATGGTGAGTATTCCGATTATGCTAACGATTGCAATATCCATCACGAGCATCTTAAGTAAGCTGAATCTAAGACTCATATTTGTGGGTTACAACGGTTCAAAGAAGGTTCTTTTCAGCGAGAAGAAAACAAAGAAACAGATTTGGAAAATATTAACAAAATCTACCTCTAATTACCTACTAAGCAGACGGCAAGGAACGCGCTATTTTAAGATAAGACTATTAGAAGTGCACTTTAACGAACTAATTTACTTTCTATAACATAAAATAAAAATGTTCTATAAATGCTTTATTTAGCGTAAGTATTTGTTTATTTCATATTTATCTGTAAAGTGGCCAATTTCGATGGTCGCGGTAAGAGCCATATCCGATAGGTACGCCCCTGTTTAATTAGTATAGAACTATCACAGCAAATTGTGTTTGCGGAAACTTCACTTCCAAGTACAATTTATTGCACAAAATTTTGCACATTAAAAACAAGTACAAGTTTTCGCTTATATAAAGTTATTCAATCAAACAAAAAGACGGTCAAATGCGTGTATAGGTTCATCATCATCAGCTCGTAAACATCCTACTGCAGGTAAATAATCCTTCCCTCGTGTATGAGGGAGTATGGGTCATAGTCCACGCTGATCCAATGTGGGTTGGGGACTTCACATGCCTTTGAATTTTTGCAGGTGATTTCCTCACGATGTTTTCCTTCACCGTTTTAAGAGCAGTCGGATAAATGCACTTTAAAACCTCATTGGTACATGGCCTGCCTGGGAATCGAACCCGGATCTCTCAAATTGGGAGATCGCGTCCTAACCACTAAGCCACCGACGCTGTATAGTATGTAGTGTATAGGTTACTTACACTTTTTTTTTCGCGGGGAAATGCTTTACGCGTACCGCTCGTTTAGGGGACGGCGAGATGGTTATGTGGGACTCCCCTCCCTGTCGGGAGGGATACCCACCAAAACCCCGCGGCGACCTTAGTAGGGAGGACCTGGGAACGCATAGGCGGCTCCAGGTTCCCCCCCGCCCCCCCTCACAAGGGGAGGCTCATTCCCGGAGGCCGTCTAGCGCACCCTCCGTAGGGGGCGCTGTCGTGCCTCACACCGCGATCAGCGAGCGGTATGATGCGCTGCAGGGCCCGATGCGACTACACCCCCCCGGTCGCTCCGGGGGGTGTCATCCTCTCCCGGGCCGCGTCCGACGACTACATCGCCCCGAGATGTAGCCGCCCGCGACCCTCGGGCGACGTGTATGGGGGCTAGCGAGCATTGCCGCCCCCCGACGTCGCCTCCTGCGAGCGGGATCGGCCCTCTCCCGATCTCGCTCTGCGGCCTCCTGGAGCATGACTGCCTCGCAGAAGGAGGCCGCTGCGCTCCAACCCTTTTAACCCGTTACTTACACTTATTATTTTTTGATTACTATGCAGCTTTATTATCCTACACTCAAGAGCAAAAGTTACGGGTCACTAGCATTTACTTCAATATCTTGAAAACGAATAAAACTATCGTATTGAAATAAATTGAACCTTATAGACAATTTAATAAACCTTCATTACACGTGTAAAATGTTATTGGTTAGCGTGAATGGCATAAAAAAAATTATAAACCACATAAACGTTTTTGTTCAAATTAGAATTTCTAATTTTCGTAACTTTCTATGCTTTTGTTTCTGTTCTGTCATAAAATGTGTATAAAAGTTGTATAAAATAGTTATTATTAAAGTAGTAATTATGTCTCTTACACCAGAGGAATGTACGAGAATCCTCACTATGCTGGAAAATGGGAGCGGCCAGCGAGAAAGCAAGAATAGTCGGTGTATCGTTGTCAACCGTTCAGCGTGTTCGTCAGCGGTTTCTAGAAACTGGTTCAAATCTACGCAGACCAACACCAGGCAGACCCAGGTATACGAAGGCACGGGAGGATCGATATCTTGTCTACACTATGCTGCGAAATCGATTTTTTACGGGAAAAGCGTTACCTCAACATTATTTAGGGCTTGGTGGAAACAACCCCAGTGCTTGGACTGTAAGACGGCGACATGCTGAAGTAAATTTGAAACCATTTAGACCGGCAAATGGTCCTAAACTTGAAAGGCACCAACGTACAGCAAGACGAATTTATACACGCGAACACTCGGATAGGACGATTGAAGATTGGTCAAAAGTCGTGTTCTCGGACGAATCAAAATTTATGCTGTATAAACATGACTGAAGGCCAAAGGTGTACAGAAGTCCAGGAGAAAGATTCATACAAGCCTGTATTGAGGAAAAGGTGGCATGCGGTGAGGTTCGGCACTCGTGTGGGCTGGAATTTCTGCGGAAAGTCAAACAGAGCTAGTACTGATCGAAAATGGTACTCTGAATGGCGAAAGGTACGTGGAAGAAATACTAAATGAGCACGCCGGTCCACTTATGACAAGACTCGGTGAAAATGCTATTTTTATGCACGATAACGCCCGTCCCCATACAGCTCGTGTAGTGCAAGACTACCTGCATGATGTGGGTATTCGTCCCATGGTGCGGCCAGCACGTAGCCCCGACCTCAACCCAATCGAGCATGCCTGGGACGAGCTTGGAAGACGCGTAAGGCAACGAGATTGTGCTTCAATTACGCTGCGTGAGGAATTGGTAGAGGAATGGGAGAACATTCCCCAACAGTGTTTCAGAAACTTGGAGTACAGCATGCCGAATTGCATTACAGTGATACAGACAGCAACATGGGGTTAATACCAAGTACTAAAATGTGTCAAAATTACATGTAAATATAAAAAGTTCAATATTTACAATTTTGGTTTTGGTTTACAATTTACAAAGTAAATGACGCCATTTTTACTTTTTCGTTTTAAACAAAATAAAATAAACTATCAGTAATAAATTTAATGCATGTTATTTTAATAACATTACATTGTCTATAAGATTCAATTTATTTCAATACGCTAACTTTATTAATTTTCAGGATATTACTACTAAATACTAGTGACCCGTAACTTTTGCTCTCGAGGGTATATCCAAGGTTATATTAACCTTCTTATTTTTCTCGTATATGACTCTCCACCTGTAAATATTGTATTATATTTTCGCATCTCACTCACCCTTTTGGATATTCATACTCCTTCATAATTTTATCAATTCATGAGTATTGAGGGACTCATTATAACCTATGGCTCTTCTTCTCCTTTATTATTTTCAATAAGAATTTCAGAGCGGTAGCCAACTATTTAAATAAGCCTATGGCACTTATATTGGTGACCGTTTGTTGTTTACCATCTAACTAGTTTTACTTTCTCTGTTAGTATTACGCTTTGCATACGACAAATTTTAGTTCCTACGAGGGTCTCGTCTAACAAGCCTTTCGGTTATGTTTTTTGTTTTAATTATCACTTTTTTTACAATTATGGATAATTTCTTTGTCCACTTTTGGGGTACGATTTTGGAGTTCAATATCTTATTATTATTTTGAACTCTTTTTATCTGGTCTCTGTTTTGGTTACGGACCAGAGACGTTTGTGTGGGATGAATGTTTGTTTGTGTGTGTGTTTGGATCGTTCCCATGTAAATAAGTTTCACCTACTAAATTTTTCCATTAACTCTTTCACTTCACTCATCCCTCATCTACCATTCATTACTTTTGTTTCTTTGTTTTTATACCCTCTTTGTTTTTATGTTCTTTTGGTTTATACTTTGCTTTTTCTCTAGAAGGATAAGCCTTTCTTTCTTTATCTCAGGCTTCTCCTTCCAGGGCGGAGCGGGGTATTGTAACGAGGTGTACAACCTCTTCTAAATTCTATCTTCTTTTCGGTAATCTCTTTGGCGTTTTCTTTTTTGGAACATTATTCAAAATTCTGAATTCTAATTTTTTTTCAAAAACTAGGCAGTCTTGACGCAACTTTCGAACTAGAGCTATTCTTTTCATTCTTTCTTTTATTTCTTTTCTTTAAATTATTACATTATTTACAAGTTATTCTGGTGCCTATACCTTCTTCCTGACCTTCACCTTCTTCGCCGTTCATGAGTGGCTGCACTCCTGGTAGGGCCCTGAAACCCTCGACCCTGAACCTCATTATTATTATTATTATTATTAAATTCTTTATTGCACACAAAAATAAAATACAAAGAACATTTATTATTAAATTCTTTATTGCACACAAAAATAAAATACAAAGAACTCATTCTTCTCTCTACGGCGCCCATTTCCTACGTCTTACCTACAGCAGCTGAGCGCCCGCCGTACCGCGACAAACTTACATTCGGTAGGTATGTGGGAGTATTTATCTTGGAGTAGGGGTAAGTGTGTATTTTATCTATTTAAGAGAAGCTAACGGCGATACATTGTTCAAAACACAAAGCATGGAGAAGATACATAATGTACAGCTATTACAGGCTTCTACATTTAATATGTAATGATCATAGAACTTCATGCTACATATTTCTCCACTGAAACTAGACAGGCACATCACGTTGGCGCTCACAGACCAACCACTGGTCTGTGTTGGCGCTATTCCGCGAGCGGCTTTGCCTGAGAACATCATTGCTATACCCTGCCTATCTCATAAGTCCGTGGACAAACGAAATAAGTTTGTGATTACCTAAAAAAATTCTCTTTCCACCCGTAACCAACCCCGAGCCAACTCAAGAAGATCCTTGTATATATGACTCATCGGAGATTAAACCATTAGAAGTAGATAAGATCATAATCATCTTCTTGCCCTAGTCCTAATGTATAAGTAATTAGATATCATAACTAAATTAAGTAATAATAGTACCATACATAGTATTCAGTTCAGTTCTTCTAGAAACACACAATTTGCGGTTTACAATAACTCCAGAGAACAGGTATAGTGAATTGGAAATCCATTTAATACGCTTGAAACCTCCAGCTGAGGTAATTTCCATTAATTGTCTGCTCAATCCAAATGTAAGAGTGGGACGGAAATAGTTACGCAAACACTAGCAACACCAACTATTAATTAATTAACAGAACTCAATGGAGATAAGTGCTTAAACCCTGCTTCTTCTAGCTCTAGGCGGGATTTATTATCTTAGTGACGACAAATAAACTTATGATATGAAAAAAATCCAAATTTCATTCAACAAATACGAATTCATTATCAAGCTCAATATTTGTGACAGCGTTAGTTGATAGATAAAAAATTGTATCCGCTTTCTATGAAACGATAACTTCGTAAAAAATTATAATGTTTTGTACCTATGTCAGTAGAATAAACTATGTACATTTAACTGGATTCATATTTAACTGTCAACTTGATGGGTACTTCGAGTATTTCTTATCCGTTCCCCCCAGAAACTTTATTGCTATCTTTTTACTATCGCAAGCTTTTATTGAAACGTTAAAACATGTGAAACTAATATGAGAAAAGTTCTTCTTACCTCAGCGTAGTCTTAAATCCGTGTGGGGTCACTGCAGCTCACAATATTATCACTATTCAATACTTGGGTACTGGTGCGAGATAGTTAACGAATAGTTTGTGAACGCATGGTCACGTTGTTCCTGCGTTACGGCGGAAATCGAGCGCGACAGTGCCGTTCGAGGGGCGGGCAGCTTCTGCCTCGAACGGATGTTGGGTTGTGTTGCGTGTCCCATAGGGCGGGCTTGGATGCGCAGCGCACGCCGCCGCCATGGCCCTTCCTCCCTCGTTTTAACAGTTAAATTTGTCTAAATAATTTTCATTAAAATATACGTTTATATTTATAATATTGAACCTACCTAATTGTGTCAAATTTCAAAGGTGGGGTCTCATCACGTTTTTGATCATATTCCATAATGGTTTTGAAAAAGAAAATTAAACTATCTATGCCAATAACTTCTGTTTCACTTACCTAATATGCCCAATTTTTTCCTTACGGTAAAAAAACTCATTTGGACGCTATACACATATTAATTCAGAATGGACCGTAGTTACGTGCTTACCAGTTTTACTACAGCGAACAACAAGAATAGTAACACAAGGGTCTCGACTGCTGCTGGACCACGACAAAGTAATCGGGTGAAACTAAATTGGCAATCCAAAGTGCATAATGCAAAATATTTATAGTAAGCACCATTCGAACAATAAATATTACGTAGCAAAACCTACACAGTGGAAACAAAATGTATTCAATAAACGCTATGTAGTTTTCGGCACGTAAAAAGGAGGAGGCCAACCCGGCTCTTCCAGTGGCTGTCGCAGAAGGCGACTATGAGGTACGGCGAAGGGCTTTTTAAAATTTGGAATACCCAAACACTTTCGTGAGGTTATGTATGTAGGTATGTATGTTTGCGCTAATTCATTACCTACCCAATATAAAATATGCCGTCTATTTGATTTTTATCTATTTACTTCTGATAGGTATTTTTGTTCTTGTTTTCAATTATACCTAGTATATTTAGTGTTATATCTTGTATTATAGTAGGTATGTCTTTGTTCAGCCTCTACTGTAAAATAATAGTTGAACTTGTTAAGTTAAATATCTTCGAACATGGCTTTCCCCTAGTTTATTTACTCTTAAATATTAAAAACAAAGAGCACTCAAATCTGACCACTCCACTTGAGATCCCTCCGAAGAACGACTGAACAGACACAGAACGTCGTTAAACACTAAGTAGGTAACCGTAAGGAGCGTTGGTGGCTCAGCGGGTAAGACGCGGTCTTCCAATTTAGGAGGTCCGGGTTCGATACCCCGGAGGCCAACGTACCAATGAGTTTTTAAATTAAATTTAATTACTCATGTGCATTTATCCGACTGATCTTAAACGGTGAAGGAAAACCATGTGAAAACCAAAACCACCTGCATGCCTGAGAAATAGATATTCAAAGGTATGTGAAGTCCTCAACCCGCATTGGGCCAGCAGGGTGGACTATGGCCCATACTCCCTCATATACGAGTGAAGGCCTCCATCCCTGCAGTGGGATTACGGTTTACGGGCTGATGATGATGAGGTAACTGTAAGGAAATGCTAAGTAGGTAATCGAAAGGTGCAATTGGTTCATCGGTGGAAATTATTAGTCTTGTAGCGGGTCCAAGGACGAAATGAGGTGATTCGAAAAAAATTTCACCTGTCCATTAAACAATACAATGCTTGTTGGAGACTGGCAGCTTGGTCTGTGTGTTTTCAGTTTTTTTTATTCGTCTGGTGTATTTTAGATGTCGTATTGTGCTGCCGATAATAAATAAGTAAAAACATAGTGAATAGAGTTTCCTGGTCGTGTAGCACCCCTCTGCCTCCAAACGATAACTAACAATACTTTTAAAGAAAAAATAAACAAAATAGACATGTTGCTGACCATAACTCAGAGAGCTAATGTTATCGTTGTAAGAACATAATTATTTTTGATGCAGAATATGCGACAAAAGTGTTTTAAATTTTACCAACCTACCTACAATTTTGACAAAGGAGAATGCCCAGAGCTTCACTGATTAAGTTAGAAGATAATCATAGATCAAAAGCTAACCAATCGATATCGATCGATTTAAAATCGTAGCACTGGTAACACTAACATCGTAATCAATCATTAAAAAAAAACTAATTGTCAAACACTTGCAATTATCAATGTAAATACTTTTATTCCGCTATTACATTTTCCGGACTTCTCAAGACCATTGTGTTTTAATGATAATGATAAGAAAATAAGATGTTTTTGATAATAATTTGAATACTTGAAACAAAAATAAAATTGAAATTCCACAATTTAGACTTAGCAAGGTTAGCACACCTTTGTGGGACACATAACACCTTGTGAAGCGATGTAGTTTAAAAAAAAATAACATGTTGACTTTCAATAAGTGATATTTTTGTATCCTACATTGAATAAAATATTTTTGATTTTGATTTTTGATGGTTTTTGTCTATTTCATTTAACCTTGGGTCGAGATATGTCAAAACTCTTTCATAACATTAAATATACTTACATGCTTTTCCTGGATAGTAGGTACTTTAGATATGGTTGAAAGGGTCCATTTATCTCATTTCATTGGGATAGATGGAGTAGACTACCTGTCATGAAAGTGATGAGGAACGAAACATGACATCAACCGTTACCGCAACGTAAGAACAGGTAAGATCCTCATTAAGTAGATAGATTGGTTTGATCTAAAGTGATGGGGACACCCTGTTTGGTAGGATTGGGTGCCCGAGATAAACTTGCGCGCGAAAGCTCATGACAGAAAATATTTAGTAAACAATTAGGCGGGTATTTTGAGAAAATCATGTTTATAGAAGAGGGTACTAAAAAAACAACAATCTTGACCTACTTATTATTTGACAGTAGCCGTAGAAATATAATGTCATAATAATCCAAAACCTATTTTATTTAACTATACCACGAAATTTTTTTGCTTCTATTTCTTTATTTACAAGTCAAAGAATCACCACACGGCTTTTTAAAATGGACACCACACCACTTCGACAGAGGCCGCTCAAGCTATTGCCCTACTGCAAGAAGGACGCAATCAAAGGAAAGTCGCTGCGGCATTGCATATAAGCCAATCAGGAGTCTCCATAGTATACCGATGGTACCTGGAGACCGGCGGCGTCGTCATTCGAAGACCAGCATCAGGCAGAGGAACATGTACTTCTGAGCAAAGCCGACCGGTTCGTGGTTATGACGTCGCTACTCAAATGACTGCGGTGGCGATCCAGCAGGAGCTCCGACAAGATCGCACCTCCGCACTCCTCTCACTGTAACTCCTGTAAGCCAGGATTAACAGTGGTACTCTGCAAGGCGCCTACTGAAGGTAGAAGGGTTTCTACGTGACTCTATTGCTACCCCAACTAGCAAAATAATCTTATAACAAAAGATTATAAGTAAATCGGGACTAATAAAGCTTTTATAATAGCTTTGGCGTAGAATTTCTTACGTATAATAATATTGCGTAAGCATTAATACTAACATTAAATTTTGTTTTTATCTTTGTCTTATAGTTTACTACAATACTAATTTATAGGTCAGTTCCAAGACATATAGTCTAATAAGTGCATAGATCAAGTACAAATACTCCTACAAAGCAAAATAGTCTTGTAGCAGCATTATGCAAGAGTCTTGATTTTATAAGATAGCTGAGAGTACTATACGATTAGAGAGCATTGTCATAGTATTTTATGAGTATGCAGCGATGTAGTCTTGATCAAGACTAATAAGGCTACCGCCACTGTTGTAGACTATTATAAGTGCAAAACACCTTTTAAAGTGCTAAACCAATAACTACGAAATCTTATTACCAAGTATTGGGTTCGCATTGCATCATTCGATTTTGAACAAATAAAAATTTATTTTATAATGGAATTTCAAGAATGGAAGCAATTCAAAAGAAGTGGAGCATACACGAGAAAAGTAAAAGATACGCAGAATTGGTACTCCAAAAGCCACAATCCGAATCAAGCCTAGAAAAAGTTCCCACTCATAAGTTATAAGTATCTGATTAATAGTGATGCAAGTAAATCTGAATCGGAAATCGACAAAATGGATTATGAAAAAATCTACAGTTGTGAGAAGTAATGAAAATGTGGGCCATCAAATATAATATGTCGCATTTGCCGTATAACGAACTGGTTGTTATTTTTAATAAGAGAATGAACTATGTTTTACCTGCAGATGCCGCACTCTTCTTCACAACAAGAGAGAAAATACATATTGCTGTGTTAGGAACTGGTCATTATTGGCACAATGGTTTAAAAAAGCAGTAGATAAAAGTTTTTGAACAAGATGTCGTTCCCAAATGGATAATATTTCATTAAATATTAATATCGACGGTTTGCCACTGTACAACACAACAATTTTGGCCAATAATGCGTAGTATTTTTGAATTACCTTTCTTGCCTCCACTACTGATTGGCAAGTAAGCTAAGTGATTGCTACTTTAATGAAACTATGTAGGTATCTTCGGATATTGTTTAGACTTTTATTGCTCATTCAATCACTGCACAGATTTTATTATTCCTTGCAAAACTTATGAGTTTTATTTCTATTATAAGTTTTTTTATTAAAGACGATAAACCTTACTTACGAAAATTAATACCAAAATCTTTCAATTTTGTAAAGTTTAAGAATAAGACGACCTTTACACGACGTCATTTGCTCTACACGGCGGCCCGGGAATTACTGACTCGTGTGGAAGCAGCCAGCCTCAGTAAGATAGAAATAAAGCTTCGCTACTCCCATACATTCGCAGGAGGCTCCCTGCCCGCACCCCACGTAGCCCTCTAACTCATTTGTTTGATTTCAATAGCGACAGCGAAAAAGTTAATCTTTATTCTCTCTCTCTCTTCAATGTAAGAGCTATGCTCTTGCTCTAATCTCTTTGCAACATTAATAATTACCTACATATGGAAGTTTGGTAGAAATAAAATAAAAACATTTAATAGTCAATTTGGAGCTCTCAACGTCTCTTCGATTTTTATTTTTTTTTGTATTTTAAATAAAAGAGCGAGGGAGAGAGATTAAATTTTAAATAGTTTATGAGAAATAACACATTCATCTTCAATATAATGGTCATTATGCTGTAGAGAGAGCAGTTGAGATACCAAAAGAAGTTTAGATTCAGTAAAAACTTTTTGTTTTCATGCGTACAAATGAAGTAAGTAATATGTCTATAATAATTATTGATAGTAAAGACAGGCAATTCACGTCCATTGCAGTTTTCAGATAACACAAAATGACTGTGTGTGCGTCCAAGGCCACTTCATATTAGTTAGTACAAGCAGTCTCATTTCATTTCTGGTCAAAAAACAGTCCGCGTCAACAAACACAACCATCCTGAAAATATGCAAATAAAAAGCATATTGAGGGGTGGTAACGCTAGAACCATCAAGTGAGGAACCCTAATTTGATTCAACATGGTGGGGAGCTAGTCTTATCTAAAAGTATAACTAGAGCAATGGTACCTGTCAGACCTGACTGTCTATATATGTAATGGTAAAGAGCGATTTTTGAAACAATGTCGAATGTCGAATTGTTACAATAACTAACATAATATTAAATTTCTGTAAGGGCGTGAAGAAATTAAGCTAAACATGGTACACCTTTACAGTAGAAACAATTTCAATTTCATTACAATTTAATATAATAAAAACCTACTTGTCTTCCTACATGAATAAACATGACAACAAATGAACATCAATCACCAAAACGGCAACAATTAAAAAACAGGCACGCACTGGCATTGTGAAATATATAATATCTAAAAACTAAGCACGTTATTAGCGAGATTGCATCAGAAAAGAATTAGATGTAGATAATTTAACGAGTTATTACAGGAGCAATAGCAGTTACCAATACTAATGCAAGGTAGTTATAGGACTTAAACACATTTTGTAAGCTAGTTATGAGAGCGTTACAAAATATACCTAATGCTCCTATAAGTGCGCCCAATTACAGCTTTATAACATACTAAAGACTGTCGAAAAGACTGTCGAAAAGCGAGATTACTTTTTATAAGTTTATATTGAGGCCATAGCATCATTAATTGTAAGCCAACTGCGATTTTTGTCGTTAAATTGATTTGACGAAAACATTAATAAACTGTTACTTGGTACGGATAGTGCAGCATATGGGTATGTTGAAAGCCGGTTTTATTTTAAAAACTAAGTTTCCGAATCTAAAGCATATCACTTGCTACGACCATGGTTAACATCGTATCGCCGAACAAATTCGATCAGAATTAATAATGTCGATATTTTGATAAATAATGTCAAGAAAATATTTTTAAAGTCATCAAATAGAGTAAAATTACTCAAAATCCATCTCGACCCCTACCACCTGAACAAGTAATTATAAGTTGTTTAGCAACTCAGACGCAAACAAAACATTTTAAATCGTCCTGAAGCCGTATACCCAGCTCTATACCATTCATGGGGAAATAGGATCTACAGAAGAGCACACAAATGTGGTCCCACTGTAGACGTCTTACTTGGAAATAAAAAACTGAGCACAAGTTGTTCCTAGCTATCAAGAAAACTATTCCAAATTTTTAACCCAAATATGCCAAGATGGATTTTGAGGTAACCGTAATAAATGCGATGAAGATAGTATTCGAGCCTACTAAAGTTTCAGATTGTTACTTTCACTTCTCGCAAGTTGTGTGGAGTAAGGCCGAAGATATTAGGATGACACAAATTCGCGAAGGCAGCAAATACGTGGCTAGATGTTTCGCAGTCGTACACCGACCAGATTCCAAAATAATAAAGGGATGGTACACCATTCCGGCACAGCCCCCGCAACTAGCAGCGTTTGATCAATTTAACAGCTATAGTCCATAGCTGTTAAATTGACTGTCCATTTTCCATAAAAAATATTACACTGGTTTCATGCTATGCACAGAGACACAGAACCAACAATGAGGTGGAGGGGTTCCACAACCAACTAAATAAAGAGATGCAAAGAAATCGCAGTTTATTTAACATGATTTCCAATTTGTAAGAACAATCAAAAGACATCGATTTCAAAATCCCACAGGTCGAAGTAAACGTTTCACGCAAAAGATCCCTAAAATTCATTAATATGTATCAAAAAATTAAGAACATTGTTGACGGTTATTTATTGCAAAAAATAGATATCGAGACTTGCATTGAAGTTTTCAAATAGAATACTACTCAAAGAAAATAATGGCTACAAGTAATTTTGTTGTGCGGCATTAGTTTTCGCCCAGTATATAATGTATTTTAAAAAGAGTAGAGTTTTATTTTATGTGATTTGTTACTACAATTTAAGAATAAAGTTGATAAGTAATAATTATTAAAATATTTTAATTTACCTCATATTTATGATACTAACTTTAGCCAGTTGGCCCACGTTGGACATCCCCTGCAGCAGAAGGACAGTTCATAGCAACTGGACCACTGCTCCTGTCACTGCTTAGATAAAGATTTAGTTACTTTGTATCAGTAACTTGTTTATCAAACGTTCGCTCAAATGTATTAGAACATAAAAGTAACAAGTTTCTACAGTGACTTCTAATCTGATTTTTTATTATTGTAAAATTTATAAAAAGTGGAAAACGAGCAGACGGGCCACCTAATGGGAAGTAGTCACCGTCGCCCATGGACAGTTGACTACGTATATCCACGCAGGTGTTAAGTTGATAGATACATACACCAAAGCAATATCACAGGATTCTTGCCACCTACTTCGATATATTTCATGTACCTAGTACGCAGCAAATAGGCAATTCCTATAGGGACAGTCAGTATTAAACCTCTTTGAGTGGGTTTTCCTTCGTCCGTTTTTTAAATTGTCTATAACCTCCTCCTTCTTCGAAGTTATTTAGATACAATCCCGAGTGTGTAAATATGCTGCATTAAAAAGGGCAATAAAAAAATGCTTTTAGAAGAAAATGAAGAGTGAAAATAAAGAACCCGGAAAATAAGAGTGTAAAAAGAACTTTCGGATAAATATGCGAACGGATAATTTACTACGAAGAAATAATAAGTTCGGGAGAATGGTCTAACAAATCACGAAAGCGGCATTTACATAATTTTATTTAATTACCAGAACAGTAGTAGGTAAATTCCATTTTATTGTAAGTTGAAAACAAATAAACTTATTTATTACAATAATATGTCTGCATTGCTTCCACTATTGCAAACAGAAGAAATTATAATTATGGCCGATCATTGTATTATATAAATTCCCAGTAGTTCTGCCGACAGAACTATTCAACAGGACAGGTGGGAGTAGAGGATATAATGCATGACACGTTCGCTAGCTATTTGAATCAAAATGATCATCATCATCATTATTCATCAGAAGCTTATTTTATATGCCAGCTAAAAAACTTCGTTCCTATTATAGGTATTTTTTCTAGTTGCACGTTATAGAAAAATTCTTTAAAATTAATTTGGCGAACACCCAACAACACAGACCAACCACTCACAACACAGACTAACCGCTAACAACAATATTTATGAATTCACTGCCTTATGAGAGGGCTCAGACAGAGCGCACAGTAATATTCGCCGTATCCCAATAGTTCCATTATCTAGTTCCATTATGGGACTACTGGGATTATTTTCTCCCAGTAGTTCGAAGGAGTTGAATACTTTTTCATCTTATCCCATTAGTTCCATTATATGAATAAATACAGTTGAATGGTAATTAAATATAGCAAGAACAACAACCTTAACTATTTACCTACGTGCAATTATGTGTACTGGCGTAATATTATTATTACGTGATTAGGCAGATTTATAAGGAAAATAGACATTTATTGTCGATAGTTTATTTAACCTGCATGCTACATTATTTTCCGTTGTTGCTTATGCTCGCTGGTGTTCAATTATGGAGAACAGCGAAATATTTTTTATAAAACGCGGACGAGGTTGAGTGCTTCTTTACCGGGGAAGAGAATACTATAATGATTATTTTTGGATTATAAGGTCCTAAAATTATAATATGAAGATGAAATTTCTCGAACTACTTACTTGATCCTTATTGTGAGTCCTGTGCAGGGGAAACTATTTTTTATAATAAATAAATCAACAGATTAAGTTTGTCGTTTAAATGAAGCCTTCATATATTTAACTTTCGTTTTATTTTTATCTCAACACCGGGTCCATATTTAATATGCACTGTGAACGAAAGGACAACAATGACTTTTTCTTACGTCGCTTCTTTTCCCTTTCCGAAGCGGTAGTAGCTTGGACATACTGACTGACAGAGAAATGCAATAAGCCCTTTAATTATTTCCAGTAGATTTAAATTGACATTCTACAAATGATGTTACATAAATAATACATTCTACAAATATCATGTATCTTACGTTAAAATAAATGCTTGAAGTTTGACTATCAGTAAGTTCCATTACTGGCGTACCAATTTACAAGATAACGCCTCTATGCTATTTTGCGCCTCTATGCGTTTTATTTAATTATTTACTTTAGGTAGGTTTTTATATTAACAGTAGTAAGTACATATATTATAGTTCGATGTGACATGGTTTGTGGTACAGTTCTTATATATCTACCAATTACAAAATATACTCAGCAATAGAAGACCACGTTTCATTTAGAAGATAAATGAAGAATATTAAATAGAAAATAAATGATGATTAATATACGAATGAATGTTGCGCCGCAAGTTCTCCTGTCGACTGCTCTGGTGAATATCGTGGACGGATCAGGCAGTTTTCATACTGTGCGCGCTCTACAAGATTGTGGCAGCACAACTTGTTTCGCCACCGAAGTTATATAGGCTTACATAGAATCGTTAACAGTTATGTATTGATAAAGTTTATTACGTGCGTCTATCAATCAATCAATCAATCAAATACGCTTTATTGTTTAAATAAGGAAGGTACATTTAAATGTCTTATAGAAACTACAAATTAGGCGGCCTTATCGCTAACAGCGATCTCTTCCAGGCAAACTTATCATCACGGAATTCAATACGAGTAATTAAGTGGGTTAGCACAAATAATTTCTTAATTGTTAAGTACATCTGAAAGTTCTGCATATTGAAATCAAAAAGTGTTATCTTATAGGTATGCAAAACATTAATAATCTATGTTGGATAAGACACCAATTATAACAATAATAAGTGGAAGTCTGACACCATTAATTGGGAAGACGTTTCAAAAGAGAGCCTGCAGAGATTATCATTTATTAAAGTTAGAAAGAGACGCATGATTTTGTAATATTACAGCTATACCCAAAAGTGATCTCAATTATGATCGAACAAAATCGTTCCAAAAATGGAAAGTCAAAATATTCTGAAGATTAATTAAGTATGATATGTTTACTCAACCAGACGATATTATGCCAGCCTCACAAATGGACTGTTTTACAAAAGTACACCGGATCTGTACCTGAATCGCGGTACACAAACAAATGTAAAAATCAATTCTGCAACAGCACAAACTGAAAATGTTCACAGTGGCATAATTTTTATTCTAGTAAAAGGTTAACTTAACTAGATCACGCGGCTGTTAGTAATAGATATACTTACACCTGTAACTACCTACTTTTCAATGGAGAATATGTATTACTGTGACGCAGATTGCAATTACGGATTTCAGGATTTCAATTAAGGAAGGCGTCAAAACAAAAGCCCAGTCTCATTCGAACGATTTGTTTAACCCACCACTATTTAACAAACAAGGATTTGGTCGAGATTGCTGACTGTATTTAGGACTATTTCTCTCATGCGTCCTGCTTACTTCGACTGTTGCTCGTGAATTTAAAGAATTAGGTATACCAGATTTTGTAAGATCAATTACATTATAGGGGAATATAGGACAGTTATCGAATGCATTTGACTTCAATAACAATCTTCCGTATTTTTAAAATCATTGTTGGATCAGTATATCTTACTTCAGTCGTTTATGTGCCTATAGGTAGGTACTTAAATGCTATTTTAATATTAGATAAGTTTAGTATCGGACGTAGGAACCATATCAATACGACCTTCAATATCCGAAGCTTAATTACAAGCTTTTGTTTCACTTGCCCTGTTTAATTACGTTCGTTGAAGTGAAATCTTATAAGTTACATTTGACCTACTTTCCGGTGTGGAATTGCGATGAAATATTGTATATACAGAGGTAAGTCGGGTGATATTGCAATTTTATGGTATCATTACACTGATTTGATGGCCATAGGAAACAAAACAATGCAACCCTATCGAATTTGGGCTCGTTTGATTTATAATAAAGCCCGCGGCGTCGCCTGCGTGGTATGAATTTATCGCGGAAATTTGTTTTCGCGTGGGAACTGCCCACTTTATCAGGATAAAAAATATCCTATGTTTTAATCCTGGGTATATTCTACCAATATACCAAATTTCATAAAACTACGTGATTGAGCAACAAACAAACATCCAAACTTTCGCATTTATAATATTAGTTAGAAGTTACATAGTATGCAGGATCTGAAGATGGAACTGGAAGGTTTGTGAATACTGCCTATATTTTTAAAAGATAAGAGAATCATATGCAGTCATTTAAATTTGCGAATTAAAAATAGATATAAAAGTACTATGAAGACGAGGGGATGGCGATGTATGAAGTAGGTACGCTATCCAGAAGCTATAATAATTCAGCTGAAGGGCACCACAGACGAATAAACATAAAATTTACTTAGATTTCTTTTATTTTAAATTGCTGCAAGGTATTACTTATGACGTTAGGCATAGCGTTTTTGTCATTTCCCAAGAAATCGGATACGAAGATAATATTCCTGATAAGAAATATTACAAGCTATTATAAAAATTACGAAAAATAGACAATTGCATTGAATAAAAAGTAGATTACCGGTGATCTACAGCAAAAGAGTGGCCAAATTAAGCACCCCTGCTGTAGTTGGTTCTTTTAAGAAGTTACTTAAATAAGTTGATTTTCAAAAGGGGACGACATAGAAAGTGACGACTAAGGAAGAACACTATTTAGTGACCACTTTTCAAGGTTACTACTTTGTGAAAAAACGACTTAGCAAAAATGACCATATGGTCTTGACTGAGGAGTATCAGCTGGTTCTGTGACCAAAAATCATTATGAAAAGCGAAAGCTGCAAGCGCTCTTGAAATTTGTCCAAATATACCTCGATCCATCAATAATAGTCTGGAGACGTTCACAGGAGTTACCTATGTTATGTAAATGTCCGAGATGGTTTAGGTGAATTATACACACTCACTTAAATTCGCGGATTATAAAGAGATATGAAAGTACTATGAAGACGAGGAGATCGCAATGGATCACAAGAAATGCTATTCAGAAGACGAAAGTAAATCAGCCGAGGGGCACCACCGACGAATAAACACAAAATTTGCTGGAAAGTCGTAACCTTTTTTTTTTAATTTTAATTTGAGGCAAGATATTACTTATTTATGACGTGAGCGTAGCGTTTTCATCGTTTCCCAAGAAATCGGACACGAAAATATTATTTCTGACAAGAAATATTAGAAATTATTTATTTATCAGAATACAATTTATAAGGTTACCAAGTTATTATAAAAATTGAAACGAAAAACAGAATAGATCGTTTCTTAAGAAATCGGACACGAAGATATTATATTTCAAGCTATTATATAAATTAAAAAGGAAAATAGACCAATGAAATAGGTAAACGTTATATAAGTATATTTACTATAAACTGTAGTTCAGACATACACAGACTTATATTATCTATAGATCTACTGCAACAAATTGGGCCAAATTGAGCACCTCTGCTGTAGTTGGTTTAAGAAGTTATTTAAATAAATTAATTTTCAAAAGGGGACGACAGACTAGTGACCACTTATGAAGGTTACTACCTACTTTGTGAAAAAGACGACACCTCACTAAGGAGTATCAGCTGACTCTGTGATAAGAAATTATTTTATAAAAAGAGAAGTTGCAAGCGCATTTGAAGTTTGTCCCATAACAATTCGAGCCATCAATTAGACTGGAGACGTTTACAGTAGTTACCTATGTTATGTAAATGTCGTGGGCAGATGGTTAAAATAGCCACCCAATTAATGTCTAGGCGGATCGAAATGCTTCCTTGATGAGGTTTTTTTTATGCACAACGGGTTTGTACTTGACCTCAATCACACCTGATGTTAAGTGAATATGAGGTCGAAGGTGGAAGCGTACTGACCCGGAAACCCCAACACATTTGGGAGACTAGCTATCTTATCTCTGACAACCGGAACACAATAATACCATTAATATTGCTTCTTGGCGGCAGATTTAGATAAGATGGTGATAGCTAGCCAGGCGAACATTTAAAATGCCCTTCCAGCAATCAGACCGAGTACTTAAATATGTCCCCGCTGGGGATCGAACCCGCGACCTCCGAAACGTAAACCCAATGTTGTTTAACCTTAAGGATTGAATGGGTCCAGGTGTCCAGTGCTGATTTGTGTGACTAGTGGCCACCGACAGTCACTCCTGTAGGTCACCGACTTAGCTTCTTTTATACAAGTATTAGTTTAAGGAAATGTGTTTGTGTGCAATAAATGAATAAATTTTTTACCACAAAAAACAACAAATGTATTAAAATTGAATCCAGAACCACCACATTTCAAAATAGTCTATAATAGGTAAAATATTGGAGAAAATCTATAAACCCAAACTTCTAAAGACTTACCAATAAATCTATACAAAGTAGAAAAAGTTTACCCAAAATGCTGATAGCATTACCTCGTTGAATGGCAATACGGATGCGTTTAAGATAAGCGCGAGCTCTGCAATTTCCAGATACCTCAATAAGGCGAGTGGACATACTTATCCTTGAGTTTCCAAGCTTCCGGCACGACCCTAATGTCGCCACACCAATGGGGGCGCAAAGATCTCCCAGGGCAGCATATTTACACCGCTTGCATCCTTCCGCAATGATTGTAACCACGTCCGCCACATGGAATGTGACGTGCCGCAACTGTGTCAGCACAGGTGGCCTGTTTTGTTTATACCAGGTTCTTTCCATTTCTCCAAGGAAAGCGCGTCACATAAGTATTAAAACCAAATAGCAAAAACCTACTGGTTTAATCATCACTCAGCATGTGGGGTGCTTACGTTAATTATAGCTTTCGTACGTTATCCTCTTGTTATTTTGTAACTTATATTAATTCCCCCAAATGATATCATGCCAGCAAATAATTGGTATTTATTTATCCAATTGACGTTTGCTTTTTTTCTAATATTGTTTACTTTTATCAAAGGCCGTTCCTAATTCAAAATTAATAAATTACAGGTGGACCGAGCGAACAAAAGCGACCGAGCGATTATCACCTCCTTTCATCTAATACCTATACCTAAAAGCATGGCTGAAATCCGAAATGACAGAAAAATAAGTTTTCATGTTTGAGGTTGCCACTTTAGACCTAGTCTAAGGCTGGGAATACATGTCAGATGTTTCCGATTGTCTGTTCAGACTAGATCCTATTTACTCGATACATATCCGATTTTTTCGTTTTGTTTTTTCTGAACTCAGTCGTTCCCGAGGTATCGTCCCGAGTGCTTGCGTACCTAGCCATACCTTGTACATACTCAATTGTTTATACAAGTGTTATTATTTTTGTATAGTAAACTTATAAAAGTAAAACTGAAACAAATTACGATATCTGGTATAGGTTTAGGTATAATCTCGAAGAAAAACAAAAATAAATTCCTTACATATTGTTAAACGACTTTAACAAGGATGAGGTTCTCAATTAGGTTTTATTTTCAATATTTCGTTACAGACGTCTTCCCAAACCAAATCTTTGTCTGTCGTGACACTCTTATCACGAGTATAGCAGCGCTGTTTCCGACTCGGACGTACAAGCCGGCTATATGATCGGAGGTGTATTGAATGTTCAAACAAACTATCAAACTAACAATCGGATCCGACTATGTGATGCAAAAATCTGACATGTATCCCAGCCTAAGAGATCAACTTTAGACGGAAACAAAGACCAATAAATTATTGGTATGTGGAATGCCGTACAATGTTTCAGGAGCCCAGCTGACTCTTCGTATCTCTTTAGAAACTCAAAAAGTTAGCAAATGAAGTTACATCGTAACAGTCTATCAGCAGCAAGTGTCTGTTTCACAGTATTTTTCAGTGCGGGAAAGTTGTTTTACCTGCTTATATCTCTGTAATCTTCCACATCTGTAGGTACCTACCACAATAATTCAGAAAAAATACAGACTTACAGTAGAATAGAAATATTTAATCATTTGTTACAGGTACAATTATTTTTACAAAAAACATATCTTAGATACTAATCGCAATGAGCTAATTGGTAGATGCCTGAACTAGGTTGACCCTGTACCTCAGGCGAAAAATGCTTGAGTATTATTATTTAATTACAATAAAATTTATAACAGTCTCCAAAAATAAAGTAAGACATCTAATCCTAAGTGAATAATATGATACTTAAATCTACTTACAATTAATGTCAAACTCATAAAATATTACAATTATTTCATCGCTACAAGCAAATCTTCAGTATGGACATGCGATACTTGTTGTAAAAATTTATAGGCTTCGCCGGCGTGGACTTTATCTCGGAAAGGGGAATAAACATCTTTATGGAAACTGGCATAACCACCCGTCGACATTTTGATTTTTTTTTCAATGTTTCCGCGCACGACGAAAGTTATATATGATACTTATACGAACAAAAAATTACAAGTAATATGGTAGGTACCCTAAAGTGTCATGTTCCGACATAGAATCAATCAAGTAGGCTTGTATTTGCCTGCTAATCGGCAGGTGAGTACATACTTTCTTTTATTATTTAAAATAAATATCAATATCCACCTTCAAATTAAAAGTAGGTTTTCGGTATATATAAAAAGAATAGAACCAATCCCTCTCCACCCTTGTGTGATGTACTAAAGTACTAAATGTACTAATGTACTAAAGGGTCACTAAAGGACTTACCACAACAGAACAATAGATTTGCACGTTTCAACGGTAATAGGCTTCCCCCGTCACATGGCCGCGAGGCACTGGCCATAAAGCTAGGTGATGACGTGCAACAGGTTGATAAGTTCCGTTATCTGGGGAGCACTATAACATCCAAGTGTGACCAGTAAAGGATCGGTGCCGCAGCTGCGGTATTTGGGAAGCTACTTTCCAAAGTTTTCTGCTCACATGACCTAAAGCCTGCCACCAAGGTTTCAGATCACATGGTCCGACCTAGTGCGTAATACCGAAGTGCTGCACAGAGCCAATGTCGGTGTCATTAAGGCCTACTTAATGCGTCGGCAGCTTCGGTGGTGTGGTCACGTATCACGCATGGCAGATGAGAGAGTGGGGAAACACATCTTCTATTCTGAACTAGAGGAGGGCAAGCGAAAGCATGGCGGTCAACTTCTAAGATATAAGTATATTCAGAAGCGCCATATGACAGACAACATTGAACCATCTGGAAGATTTGGCAGCACAACGTCCTGAATGAATAGGAGAGTAAGCGATTTTGAGGTGCAGCATAAAGCTAACCTCGGCGTTAAACGCGACGAGCTGAATACCCGTCCACCCGCTGCCATTCATTATCACCACGTGGAAGGTGTGCTTACGTGCTCACTGTTACGGAACCCTAAAAGGGTTGCTTAATTACGAAAATAATTATGTAGACTTTTAATGTAAAAAAAAATTGCGTTTGGGTTTAATAAATTTCAATAAAAAGTGAAGACCAGAGCCTCACCGCTTTATTCGCAACATTTGTGGCGAGCGTTGGATTATGAAACGAATCTGAACTGAACTGATTTTGATTTTTTTAAAGCTAAACTATGGAGTCTCTGAAATGTAAACGTACTCAACAAAGACGTGATTTCACTAATGCTGTCAGTAAGTTCGAAAGTGTTCTTGAAACCAAAAATTTAGAAGAAATAGAAGACGCTTTGACTGTTTTATCTGATATAGCTGACATACTATTTTCGACGGAATCCCAACTATGCGAGTTGTGGTGCAAAGGTGAAGTTTTCGATGAAGAATTATTTCAATCCGACCAGGATAAGGCCTTGGAATACAAACTGAGGTACACCAAGGCCCGAAACAAATTCAACAGGTTGGTCAAATCCCTTTGTAAATCTTTGAGTGGCAATACGACTTCTTTAGCATCAGTAGTGAAACCGTCTCAATCAGGATGTGTCCATCACGACACTAACTACGATAGTGGGCACAAGTAGTTAAAAATCCCTAAACTGGAACTAACGAAGTTTGATGGCAATATAAAAAACTGGTTGATGTTCTGGGGACAATTCAAAAATAGATGAAGATAAGCACTTAGAAGACGTAAACAAATTCCAATATCTACTTCAATCTATGGCAATGAATTCAAGTGCTAGACAGTTGATCGAAAGCTATCCGCTAAGCGGGGAAAATTATGCTAAAGCTATAGAAGCACTAAAAGCTAGATTTGAGCGAAATAATCCTCTAATAGAAACTTACGTACGTGGATTATTAAATCTAGTGCAACAAAAAGGCCTAATCAATAATTTGCCATTGTTGTATGATAATCTCCAAACCCATCTTCAAGCGCTCGAAACACTTGGGGTTGCGAAAGACGGCAATATTGTTGCCTATGGTAGAGTCCGCTTTGCCAGATGAATTATTACGACATGGAACAGAATCCGAGGCAAAAGTGAAAAGGGAAACGATCTCAGTAAGCTTATATCATTTCTTCGAGAAGAAGTAGAGTCAGAGGAAAGAATAAACATGGCACAAGAAGGATTCGCACAACTTACCTCTACCAATACTCCCACGACGTGTTTCGTCTCCGAGAGTAACAAGAACACTTCCACACAGAGTAAGAATACTTCGTCCCATTCTAAAAATGCATCAGTTCTCATGCTAGTTCTGAGTGCCACAAGGCGAATAACATGACTCTGAAAGAAAGAATAGAATATGTAAAGAACAACAAATCCTGCATAATTTGTTTGAGAACTAACCACACTTCCAATAAATGCAGGAGTTACCCAAAATGTTTAGTCTGTAAGAAAAGACACGTCACTTTAATGTGTCCTGATTTACAGGAGCATGATTCAACCAAGGAAGTGGAAAATACACAGAAATCCAATAATTTACTCTGCCACGAACGTAAACATGTTAAGGTTTACAATCTGTTATCTAAATCTTTTTAGTGTGTTTGATGTGTTGCCTAGTTACTTTTGTTATTTTTCTTCCACTCTTGTCATTGTCAAATCTTTTACGTGAAAATATACCTATACATTTATTTCTCTAATAATTTATCTTTTAATACTACACTGCTAGAAGAGCACCTCCGCTATCAGGTTAAGGGCTCCACTGGTACAGAAGATAAGTTTTGGTAGAAATTATGGAGAGTTTTACGACCAAATTACAAATCGGCCTCCTTGAAGGAAAATCCAACTGGGCCACTTGGAAATATAAGGTTTCCATTATGCTAAGAGGATTCATTGGTGCAATTGAGGTCGTAGAGGGAAGTTTTTTGAAACCCATGCCGTCGAATGAAGCTGGTGATGCAGAAACTGCCGCATACAACGTCAAGCTGGCAAACTATAAGAAAGCAGAAAGCACAGCTCTTTTCATATTAACGAACAACATGACGGAGGAGACTGACTGGTCCAATCTTAACGCAGAAATAACAAGTGGTCAAGATGATAACACTAAGTTACCAGATTTGTTTCTCATATGTAAGATTTTGGATACATTGGATGAAAAGTTCTTCACGTTTCGCTCGAGTTGGCTTCTTATTAATAAAAATGAAAGACAGCTGAAAACTTGACAAGTCATCTTTGCGCATTCGAAAGATCTTTGACAAACAAAAGTGAGACAAGTCAAGAGACTCTTGTTACAAGAGCGCAAAAGGCAAAACCGAGGAAAGACGAGAAATTGAAATGTCACTACTGTTATGTTCTGGAAGGGGTCACCGAGTCAGAAACTGCCAGAAATGGATCGATGACGGTAGACCACCGAAGCCTTCAACGTCAGGAGCAGCGACTACCTCGAAACAAATTCAGAACGTCCTTTATTGATTTATGTGTGCTCGTCTGAGAACCAAGACAAGATAAATTGGTTTGTGGATAATGGAGCCACAACACACATAACAAATAGAGTTGGTATCTTCGTAAACTTTCAGAAGTTTCATTCAAATCACACTGTTACAACGGCAGATGGGACCACTATTCCTGCAAAAGGAAAAGGCTCTGTGAATGTTGAATCGAACATCAAAGGCAATAGGAAAATTATCACAGTTAGCGACGTCTGGTATTTGCCATCCTTAACAAAGAATTTGTTTTCGGTTCTAGCGGCGCAAGATAAGCTTCCAAACAGCGTATTCACATCTACAGTGAAGGAGTGTATGCTTGTAGCAGATGGCGTCCCTCACGTGATGGGAAACAGGGAGCAGAATGGAGGGTTATACAAGCTGTCACTTAGAACAGTTCAGCCAAATAATCCCATACAGATAAGTATGGTGACAACACTTTCCGAAATGATGCAATTATACCATGAACGGTTCGGCCATTAAAATAAAAGGCACGTTAAAGCCCTAGCAAAGAGGGAACTTGGAATCGAGCTGAATTTTGATGGGGATATCAAGAGAAGTTTGCGCCAATTAATAGACTTACTTCGTCAGGTGAGTCAGTCGAGTCATTTAGTATGATGCCGTTTTGACGTAGTTGCTCTAGTATTACAGAGGACCTTACCTTAGGTAAAAAACCACAAATATTTGTCTGCTCTACAACAGATAGTTCTATACAAAAGTTGTTTTCGACATTCTTTAGACATATGCCAAATACCTGACATTCTTCTTTTTTCGTCTCGAACCCGCCGAACAAACAATGAGTTAGTACCTCCTTAGTAGTAGGTTTCTGGTCAAGTTTCTGAATCAGATCTTTTTTAATGTAAGACCCTTGTGTACCACTGTCAATGAGTGCTCTAATACGGATCTCTTTCTTGCCATGCACTAATTTCACCGCCAAAGTTTGCAATAAAGTTGTTCTGGTGCACTTGAGTTGACATGACAAACTGCTCGATGTCTTCCGATTGTTTAGTTTTCTTGTTTTGTTCCACCGTCATAATATCTGCACACATTATTGTATAATGTGTTTTTTTGCAGTAAAGACACTTGGGAAAACTTTTACATTTTTAACTGTATGATTATTTTTCAAACAAATTACGCAGGCTTTTTTATTTTTAATGAATTCTACTCGTTCTTTTAAAGTCATCTTAGCCGCCTTGTGACACTCTAGAGCCGAATGATTGCCTTTCCCACATCACACGCATGACGAACCACCTTGCTTACTGGAACATTCCTTGCTTTGCTTGGATTCGGTCATAAAACATGCAGTGGGTGATTTCGGTTCTGCCAGAGTCATCTCATCAAACTCACGCATAGCTAATCTTATCCTTTCTTCAAACTCTACCTCTTGCCTTAGGAACTGCATAAGCTTAGATAGGTCTCGCGTATCTGGTTGGTTGAGAAGCCATGCACGAAGAGTTTCTTCTAGTAGTGCCGACTCTATCATGGGGAAGAGCATTGAAGCATACTTGTCCTTGCAGGTGGGTTTGAAGGTTATCGTACAGCATAGGCAAATTTTTAACCTCTTCCTTGCGTTGCATCAAAGAAAGCAGACCTCTCACATAGGTTTCTATGAGAACATCGTCTCTTGCGAACCTTGCCTTCAAAGCCTCGACAGCCTTACTATAATTTTGGGCATATGGAGGATAGCTTTCGACCAGTTGTCGTGCGCTGCTGTTCATGGTCATGGACTGAAGCAGATACTGGAATTTATCCCTAGAGTCAATGTCGGAATCCTCATGTATCTTCTTAAATTGCCCCAGAATAGTAACCAAGACTTAATATTGCCGTCAAATTTTGTAAGCTCTAATTTAGGCATATTGCGAAATCGCGCCTTGCCTACCTTTGGATTTTGACATGATTCCGCTGAGTGTAGTGAGGAAACACTGTCACTGTGCGGCAGTGTTTTCGAAAACATCGATTTGACCTTATGCCACCTTATTGTATATAACATGGACTTATCTTGATCTGCTTCGAATAAAGCTTCATCGAAGGCCTCGGCCGCACACCATAGATCCCGTATAGCCGCTTCACTTTCAAATAGGTTTGATGCGGTTTCCGATAATATTTCAAACAGTTGGTCGACGTTTTCATCTTTTGTCTCGACGGCCCTTTCTGTTTTATCGGTGAGACTGGTGAACTGTTTCCTGTAATGGGTACGTTTGCGCTTCCAAATTTTACGGTCGCCAGATGTCGGAAATCCAGTAAAGAAACACAATTTAAGACAAGTCTAAAAAACCGATCATTTATGGTACAGAGATAAAATTGACAGTGCCATTATTTTTCACGTTGCCAGAGCAACTACGTGACAGTCAGAGTTGTTTATGATAGCAAGGAGGTCTACGCAAGAGCGTTATAGACAGCGGTTCACAGAGATCCTTTATAAAAATAAATCTTGTAAGAATTACGTATGAAGTCTAGGAAAAAATAGATTATATCACACTGCCAATTCGGGGGATTTGAAACTAAGAAAAAAGAGTACAATATCCACAATATTCTTTTGAAAAGCGTCAATAACGATTATTGTTTAAATATGTCTGTAGTAGAGCAACCAAAGATTTGTAGTATTTTACCTAAGTTATCCAATGTTATAACTGAGCAACTACGTTTACAGGGTATTCTTCTATCTGCCATGTCTCCCGATGCGCCCGAAGACATCTCTATTTTGATAGGAGCTGACTATTCTAGCCTCATACTAACCGGTGATATGCTGTATCTAAATAACCGACTGACTGCAATAAGAACAAAGTTAGGTTGGACTGTACAGGGTGTCGCAATAGGACTTTATAACTCAGTTTCTAATGTATCGACTTTAATCGCACTTCACTGTCTTTCAAAAATTGATATGTCGGACTTATGGACCTTAGAGACATTAGGCTAATCTCTAATGAGATCCCGTTGAACAAAGCTCCAAATCACAACGTGACCTCTAGGTCATCTATGGACTTGACAGATCGAAGGACATCTAGACATAGATATAAAGGTTAAGGAGGAGTGCAGACATGAAACTCATTTACCATGGCGTGACCTCCCTCGACCTCAAACAAACTCCGATCTTGCAAAGAAAAGATTGGATTCTACAATGAAACGTCTCAAACATTTAGATATGTTTGAAAAGTATGATGCAGTATTCAAAGAATTGCTGGATTTAAATATAATCGAAGAGGCTCCGGAACAAAACATCATCGGGCACTATATTCCTCACCATGCTGTTATTAGAGAATCGAGTCTCATGACAAAAATTCGACCAGTTTTTGATGCATCAGCTAAAGATAAATATTTTTAAATTAAATTCTTGTCTTGTGAAAGATCCGAATTTATTCGAATTAACTCCAGAATTATTAATAGATTTCAGGAAGGAAGCCATCGGCGTCACTGCTGATATTACCAAAGCTTTCTTACAGATAGCTATCGTACCAGAAGACCGTGACTACCTTAGATTTTTATGGTGAGCGGATATGGGCGACGAAGACAAAAAACTTGTCACCTATCGCCATAAACGGGTTATTTTTGGTGTTACTTCGAGTCCATTCCTGTTAGCTGCAACGATAAACCATCATTTAGATCTTAACTGATCTTAAGAAATAGCCACCAAACTAAAAAAAATCATACTATTATGCGTGACAAGCGTAAAATCTGGAGAAGCTATGCAAAAATTCATTAATGAATCTAAGAAATAAATGATTAAAGGTAAATTTGACCTCAGAGGATGGGTAACCAGCCCCATTAAAGTCGACGAAAAAATAGATAATATTGAGAGTAAAAGAAATAAGAGCTCTTACCTCTAACGCCACCTGGAAGCATATTCCCGGTACTTTGAATCCAGCCGACTTGCCGTCAAGGGGCACGAACCCCAAGAGGCTTTTAGAAAGTCGTTGGTGGGACGGTCCGTCGTGGTTACTATCCGGAGAAAATGAATGGCCCGCCTCACACTTCACACCAGACTCTATTTCCAAAGAAGTTGATGAACAAAGAAACAAAAGGGTTCTGACGATGTAAATTAAAAAAGAGATAGACGAACTAATAGGACAACTCAAAAATTTCTCATCATACATTAACATATTTCGAACTATCGACTGGATGTTACGTATGAGAAGAAGACCCAAGCTGTCTCCTATCATCTATCCTACTTCTGAGTTAACCTAAGAAGAATGCGAGTACGCTGAAAAAGTGTTAGTAAAACTAATTCAACAGAAATATGAGTCCCGAATTATAAATGATAAAGTTCTACTTACCTATGTTGATGAGAATGGCATTATTAGATTACAAACGAAAGTAGGATTAGGTAGTGAGCATCGATATTTTAAGTTTCAACTTTTAATGTCAAAAAAAATGTGTACGTTTGGGTTAATAAATTTCAATAAAAACTGAAGACCAGAGCCTCACCGCTTTATTCGCAACACCCACATTGCGCACTGGAGTTCACCGCATAGATCGGCTATGTTAGCCATCTTCGAGCGCACCAGCTCAAAACCGATTAGGAGTCGAAGTGGTCGCCATGGCCGAAATCGGCCGGAAGCACCATCATCATTGACATCATTTTTTTTTTTTTTTTATTGTAATTTATTTGTATTTTTCTTATCTGCCAATTTAGTGACATTTATTTTTTTAAATTTTTTACTTGTAAACTCGAATAATTGTTGTATAATTTTATATTAATCGTGTGATTGGGAACCACCCGTGTAATTAAATAAATTCCAATTACAATATGGAGTGTGATGGCGAAGGTGGCAACCACGTGCGTTTGCCTCATTGCCTCCTGTCATGTCCAATCAGATAGAGAAATTGGAGAGCGCATCGAACTATCATGCTTGGCGAATGTTATTAATTCTCAAAGGCCTATGGGATACTGTGAATTCAGATTCCGATACGGTGCAAGATAATGCGCATGATAACCGAGCATTGGCGAGAATTTCTTTCTCAATTAAACCCTGTTTGTACCAATATGTACGTACCTAGTGCGATAACAGCTAGTAAGCCTGGAAGGCGCTCGCCGCACTGTTCGAGGTCTAGGTCTATACAGACGAGTATTGTTACTTCGCGAACTTCACCATGCAAGATATGAAGATCACATAAATATATCCAAATATCATGAACTTGGTACATCAGCTGGCAAATATAGCAAATATAGAAACACCGAAGTGGCCGAATTGCTACTGAGCGGACTGTCTCAAAGCTCACAAGGTACATGTTTCCGAACGTATTTGTGGACATTGAAAAAGTTCCATGCTGGCCTAGAAGTGCAAGAAAAACAGAATGTGCCAGCCCCATCGCAACCGCGGGGTGCCGTAGAAACCGGCAAAGGGAAAGACATGCCCGGTGCATACCACCAAGCACCTAGCTAGGGGCACCCGCATGGTGGGGATGTCACGAGCAACAGCATTCCTAAAGAAGGTTGGCGTCATGCAAGCGGCCGGCTACAAAACACTGCCAAAACCTCTACACCATGACATGCGTTCAAGAAATGTGTGCAATAGAGCTAAGGCGTACCCCAGAGGCGACGCGCAAACTCGGCGGATGCAAAAAATGGACAAGGGTTGTTACATCAGGGTCGGGTGCAACGTAAGAAGCGAGTCCAGGAGGTACCGTCTATTTCCACCTGTTCTGTTGATTAGTTTTGCCGGCAGAACTACTGGGAATTTTTATCCCACTAGTTCTGCTAATAGAACAAATGGGAATGAATTTCCCAGTAGTTCTGTTCATAAAACTTGTGATTGAAAAACGATTGAGGTTTGCAAGTTGGAATGTGGGGGGGAATTAAGTGGGGGTGTTATAGTACTGGCTACTTAGGTATTCTCTTTATGAAATTGTATCATGTAGCCGACTTTACTTTTCTCTAGAAGAAAAATGTCATTAACTATTCTGACAATACAAATTGTTTCCGGAAAAACAAGTAGGTACCTATTTACCTAAGTCTAAAATTTCTGCTAGTTTATTTTAATTTAATTTATTCGCTGCACGCGCCGCAGCGCATGACATATATGACATTATTTTACCTGATGGCAAAGAAATAGGCCGGATCACTGCCAGCGCCGGTGTAGCTACAGAAGTTTTTCGGTTGTATTATTAACGAAGTTACGAGACACAGTCAGGTTATGTAGGTATCCTCTACTATATAAGTAGGGTCCAAGCAGTGTCTCCAACGCGTAAACAGAGAATAGTTATCTCCAACATTCTGTGTCAAAATTACGGTGTTACCAGTCCAAAATTACGGTATATCGTAAAGAATTACGGTAAACAATAAATTATAAATTTGGTAAAATTACGATAGATTTCCAGGATATAAAATTCTTTAATTTAAAGCTTTTATTATTTAATTTTCCTACGTAACTTCTCATCGTCTAATTATTTTAATTCTTAACTTAGAAAAATATATTTTTTGTTGTAGTAGAAAATCAGCAGATTAATACTTAGAGTCCGCGCCACCACTCAAGTCCGGCGACAAAAACTGGAACTAAATGTGACAGCTCCGCCATCTTGTAGTTTGTCAGGAGTGTGCGTTGCGAGTGTTATTAGTAGATTTTTATTGCTTTTTCTTGAAATCAGATTGATTATGCAGCAGATAGTGGTAAGAAGTGCAGCCCGAGAAGTGATTCTTAAGGTGAAAGAGTTTTGTGAAATGGAGCAGAAAAATAAAGAAGTTTTGATCCCTTTACAAAATGTTCAAATGCGAGTCGCTGCCATGACAGGTAAATTTTAGGGTTGCAAGGGTGTCGACGTTTGCCCTATGAATGGGTAACGTGTTTCTTTTAGCTCATGTAATTGTGCATTATTATTCGTGCAATAAAGTTCGTTTTTTATTCCAATACAGTTCACTATATATTCTTTTTAAAGTAATCATCACATTTTAAGACTAATGTCATATTTTAATTTTTACTGATAATAAGAATATATGTATACTTAGATCTTTTTCTGATTTTAGGTGTTTCTATCAAAACGTTGTCAAGAATTACCAAGGAAGGAAATATAGCTGCGAGGACTTAAAAAAAAATTGTTACTCCAGGTAAAAGTCGTCCACAACACAAAAAACATGATTTGGATGATTTCGATTTATGTGTTATACGCCAAAAAATACATTTTTTCTATGTTGTGAAGAAAGAATTGCCAACTGTAAATAAAGTGAGTTTGGAATTAAAACGAGATATAAATTATCAGGGGAGTAACACAACTTTGCGAAGAATATTGAAACAAATAGGTTTCAGATTCAAACGCTGTCAGTCTAAACGTAAAGTGCTGATAGAACGATTTGATATTACTGCTTGGCATGCCAGTTATATTGAAAGAATGAGAAAAAATAGACTAGACAAGATACCTGTGGTGTTCTTAGATGAAACTTACATTCATCCGACATATCATGCAAAAAGCTGTTGGCAAAGCAAAGAAGAAGATGGAGTATTGATTTCAGAATCAGCTGGAAAACGTTTTATAATTGCACACGCGGGTTCGGAGACCGGATTTGTTGAAAATGCATTGTTAATTTTTAGATCGCAATCGCAATCTGCAGATTATCACGATGATATGAATGCTACAAACTTTTTGAAATGGATGACTGAAAAAGTAATGCCAAATCTGCCACAAAAATCTCTTGTGGTAATGGATAATGCACCTTATCACTGCACTCAGATCAACAAAGCTCCTACAATGTCAAGTCTAAAATCACATATGCAAGATTGGTTAAGACAAAAACAAATTTTCTTTGAAGAGACTTGGACAAAACCAGTTTTATATGATATTATAAAAAGAAACAAAGAACCGCCAGTTTTTGCAATTGACGAACTATTGAAGCAACACGATCACGAAGTGGTTAAATTACCTCCGTACCTCTGTGACCTAAATCCAATCGAAAAAATATGGAGTCTGGCAAAAAGACGCGTTGCTGAAAAAAATGTATCTCAAGACCCAAAAACATAATTGAATTGACAGAAGCCGCTTTTGCCAGCATCACGTCAGAAGACTGGCGCATTCAGTGCAAACATGTGGAGCATGTTGAAGATGAGTACTTAAAAATGATGGATTAATTGATGTGGAAATGGAAAGGTTGATAATATCAACAGAGAGTGATAGCGATACTGATTCTGATCATGACAGCGAATTCGAAGAATTGAGCGATAGTGATTGCGATATGTCTGGTATAAAAGAATTAAATCATGATGACCATACTTATTGCAATAAAATATAAGTTATATTTAAAAATATTATCAGTATGTTTCGCCAAGACATTTTAAATTTGTATTTGTTTTGTAACGATATTGTGATAATTAAAAAAAGGCTGTAGAGTTTCTTTGGCACTTCTTGTCTACAGACCTGTCGAAGTGGCGGACAAAAAATGTAATTACTATCAAATAATGTACTAATAGTGTACCAAGTTTGATTAAATGAATTATGACTTAATACATAATTAAATCTGGATTGATGTAGTTTCATTTATAAAAGTCTTATATTTATTTATTTAAACTTAAAACTAAAAGCCTTAGTTTTAAGTTTAAATAAATTAATTAATTAAGTTGATGGGATGCGGGGGAAAATAATACTGCTTACTGGCAATATTTTGTTAGACGACAGAGGCGCCGCGGCTATCGGACTTGAGTGGTGGCGCGGACTCTAGCTACAATTTTTTATCTGAGAGCTGAGATTCGGTATAATATATTCGGCTTCTACTAAAAATGCTTTAATTACATATTTTACTACAATAATGCCGTAGGTCCAATTTTATCTTAACAAAATGTCTACTAAAAGTCAAAATTATAGTCACCCTTTTTGTTTTTCATACAAAGTTTAATGTCGATTTGTGTCTCATTAAGTGGACTGGGAGCCAATTCTCGCGCCTTTGATATTCCAACTCGATATTTATCGAAAAAACATGGCGGATATCAACTAATCTCGATGTTCAGTATTCTCGTGATATCAAATGTGATATTATTATTTATCCAGCGTTAGCACTCGATACGCAACGAGTGGTCAAGCGTTGCCGATACCACATATCCTGTGTGTGATATTACTCACTCTTCGCCATTCAGTCCAATCTTTTTTGGCACCGGGTATCGAATTTAATTCTAAGGCAAGAGCTGCCCATCTTGCCTCTGCTACTTTCTTCGTGAAACTAGCAGAAAATTTGCCACCACGCAGTTCATCATCAGCATAACTGTTGGATGAGCCGCGTCTTTTGGGGATTTGTTGGATATCCCTTCCTCTTCTTCGGCGCAGGTTCCATAATTTTAAGGTGTAAATGAGTAATAAATCAGTAAATAAACTAAAAACTTCTGTCTGAGATGAGATAAAATAAAAAACCAAAGAGTATACAACACCCTGCAATGATTATAGCTTAGAACAATGACAATAGAAAAAGCGCGGGAAATTTCGGTTGGACCGGGTGTATTTTTTCGCGTTAAAATTTTAAAATTATTTTTTTATGACTTAGTCGGTTCAGATCACTACACCTTGTATTAGTAAATATTTGTTATTTGTAGTGTATATATTATATATTTGTGTAATATCTTTCTATTTATCGGTAAGTTTTTGGACATATTTGTAATATAGGTCGCTACAAGCCTCGGGTCGTATGAACGACCCGCCTAGTGACCCATTGGGGGATTTAGGCTCTGGCTTAAATCCCCCTGTTGCTAGCTATATAACTATTGATGGAAGTGGTAAGGATTCTGATGAGTCTGTAGCGGCAAGCGGAAGGGAAACGGATACATCAATTTCTGAAAAAGTATCTTCGCGTAAAAGACGTTCACATAAACATAGAGTGTGTAAACAATGCCATAAAACGAAGCGAAGTAGACAAGGAGTGATTCCCGAAGGATCCTCTATTCTTGACTCAGAGTGTATTTGCCACTCCAAATCTGAAACAAACAAAGATTCTGATATAACATTAGTCTCACAGTCTGTGTCCCAACAGGTTCCCATTACTCAGTCATTAAATCAATCGCTCTCACAAGACTCAAAGAAAGCTGAAGAGACTTCCCATGTGCAAATAGGTAGGAAGGAGTACCAACCCTCAGATGTAGGTCCTTATATAGTTCATGTGCAACATATAACTGAAGCAGAGAACAGTGGCACCATTCTGCACCCTATTGCTTTTGGTAATTTTCTGAAAAATAATAAGTTCCAAAATATTGTTCCTGGCAGTGTTAAGAGAATCGGTAGAAACAAATGTGTTGTTGCTTTCACTAACCCACTTCATGCCAATTTATTTATAAACAGTAACTTATTACCCTTGAACAGGTTTAAAGCTTTTTTGCCAACATTCAATGTCACACATATGGGCTTGGCCAGAGGTGTTCCATCTGACTGGAGTATTGAAGAAGTCAAGGAAAATATTTCAACTCCCATTGGTACTGGTGACGTATTAAAAATTAGACGATTGAACTATAAAGTACAAGTAAATGGGTCATCTACTTGGAAGCCATCCCAAACTATTGTAATAACATTTGATGGTCAAGCCCTCCCAAAAAGGATTTACATGTGTTATAATGCTCTTCCGGTTGAAACTTATGTATTCCCTACAATCCAATGTTTCCAATGTTGTCGATTTGGCCATACCAAAAATCAATGTCGATCGTCTCTCCCCAGATGCTATAAGTGTGGTCAAAATCATTTTGGAGAATTCTGCTCCATAGAAGAGGATTCTGCCTCTTGTATTAATTGTTCAGGATGTCACTTTGCTACTAATAAGTTTTGTCCTGAATTTAAACGACAAATTGCCAAGATTCGGATTCGGGACTCCTCATTATGTGAATGCGGACTAGATGACGGTGACTTAAATCATATCTTCCTTGCTTGCCCCCTGTACGATCACTCCCCTCTATTCTTTTGCCTGAGCATTCTTAAGGTTCCATTTCCCACACACATGCCAGCCCTCTTAGCATTTAGTGATCCAAACATTTTCAGGGTACTCTCCATGTTCTGTCAAGAAAACGACATTAAACTATAAATATTGAGAATTTAACTTTTTCTAAGCGTTTTCTTTTCTAACAGTCAAGTATTCGTGTTCCGTCCCCTAACCTACTAATAAATAATGAATTCTCTCCTTTTGCCTTTTACTCGTCTTCGTATTTAGAACTAATCTGATATGGGCCTATCCGGTCGTTTCTAAAGAAATTGACGTGATACTGGCAGAAATGTCCAAGTGGGACAAATTGCCATAAAAAAAAAAAAAAAAAAAAAAGACATTAAGCACACAATGGCTCATTCATGTATTTCCTATGCTGAGGCAAGTAAAGTTCACCCTGCTGTTTCAAAATCTTATGCTGAAATTCTTGCTGCTGCTCCAACTAAGCCCAATACAGATTTCACTTTTCCTTATCATCCCAAATCTTCTTCCCCCACTAAAAAAACAGTGTTTTTAAAACCAAGGTCTCCTCCCAAGTCTGTGAAGGGCTATGACAGAGCAGCTCATAATGCACTCATTCGTCAATTTCAGGCTCCAACCCCAGCTAATGGATGTGCCTTGACAAATGATTCTGGTAGGAAAGAAGAGAGTGGTATTAACGAACAATTAACTGATGTCGTTGTTTGTCTTATTAATTAATATGTTAGTTAAAAACAATGTCCTAAACTTAGAACCGTACAACGCTGAACGCTTGAATACACTACTTTTAAATAAAAATTTTAACAATGGATACGACAATAATTCAATGGAATTGCCGGTCAATAGTTCCTAAAAAAACTGATTTATTTTATTTGATAAATAAATTTAAACCCAGTATAATATCGTTAAGTGAAACTTGGTTAAAAGATAAACAATTATTCGGAATTTCAGGTTATGTTTGTTTACGAAATGATAGAAATGACGGCTATGGTGGTGTTGCCATACCCGTCAAAAATAATACCCCATTTTCGCGTATTACCTTCCCCACATTTTCTTATATCGACGTTGTTGGAGTAATAATTGATAATATTTCTTACGTTTCTATATATATTCCAAAGGCTTCTTCTCATGCTTTGCAAGAGCTAAATAACATATTTTCTGTGCTTCGTAGACCATATTTGATAATGGGTGATTTTAATTGTCACCCTCAATGTTGGGGAAGTGGTGAAACTAAAACAGAGGGAGTACAATTATTGGAGATTCTAGATGATCATAATTTATGCGTAATAAATTCTGGTGAACCTACCCGTAGAACTAATATTGGTGAAAAGGCTAGTGCTGTAGACTTATCTATATGTTCCCCTAGTTTAGCTTCTTTATTATCTTGGTCTCTCTTTTCTTCTACGTTAGGAAGTGATCATTTTCCGCTGATAATATCTTCTTCCGTCAAATGCCCTAATATCCCTAAAAGACCCCCCAGGTTAAAATATAGACTTAGTAATGCGGATTGGAGTAAATTTAAAACATTAGTGGATGCTAAAGTGGCACAGCTACCCGAAATCAGTCATGGTGGTGAAAACGACTGCTCTAAGGCTTTAGCTTTATGTTTAATAGAAATAGCAGATCGAGTTCTCCCTCATAAAAAAGCTTCCCCTGATAGAATTATTATGCCTCCGTGGTGGGATTCTGAGTGCTCGGATGCAGTTATTAAGCGAAAAGTAACTGAAAGAAAATATGCTAAGGACATGTCACAGGGAAATTTAGCCGATCTCAGAAACATCATACATGAAACACGGGTGTTCCTCCTCCTAGCACACGCCCGTCAGTAGTCTGGCGTAGTATTAAAAGATTTAGGAAAGCTTTTAGTGACGTTGTTTTCTGTCCTCAGTTACCTCCATCACTTGCTGATGGATTCCTTGACAGATTAGCTCCAGCATCAGTCCCGGAATGCAATCAAATTTACTCCAACTTTACTTTAAATATTGACAGGGATAATAGTTGTTTTTTAAATTCTCCTTTCTCGCTTAGTGAGCTAAAAGGTGTGTTATCAGGTTTAAAAGATTCGGCTCCAGGAGAGGACGGTACCTATTCCGTATTCATTTTTTTCCCATCTTGGTGAAGTTACATTATCCTATTATTTAGAATTAATTAATTCTGTTATGATTTCTGGTAATATTCCGGAATCCTGGCGATCACAGGAAATTCTACCCATTCCCAAACCATATAAAAACCCCAGCGATGTATCCTCATATCGTCCTATTGCATTGTCTTCTGTTCTTATAGCGGAGCATCTGGTTAAGAATCGCTTAGAATGGCATATAGAGAGTAGGCAATTATTAGCGAGAAGCCAATTTGGTTTTCGCAAAGGTAAAAGCACAGCTGATAGTCTAAGTGTATTCATCTCTGATCTTCAAATAGCTTTTTCGACCAATGAATCTGTTATCGGTGCGTTTTTAGACATTAAAGCTGCATACGATAATGTACTTATTTCTGTCCTTAAAACAAAATTAATTGATTTAGAAGTTCCTAGGCTGCTAATTGCATTTATTGTAAACCTGTTATCCATCCGGTATATTTCTCTTATAACCAATGACAGCAAACTTACAAGAACAGTTTATAACGGCCTACCGCAGGGCTCTGTCTTAAGTCCTTTGCTGTATAATATCTATTCATATGACCTGGAAGCTTCGTTACAAGGCTATGCTAGTATTTTACAGTACGCTGATGACCTCTTGGTATATTGTAAACATGGTAATATAATGAAGGCTTGTGATTCCTTGACTACCGCCCTTGATTTTCTAAAACGTTGGTTAAGCAATAATGGATTGAGCCTTTCTGTAGAAAAAAGTGTAGTAGTAGCATTTTCAAGAAGGCGGAATATTCCCCCTCCTGTAGTTGTTTACGACGATAGGCCGCTTCCTATTAAAGACTGTGTAAAGTTCTTAGGTGTAATATTAGATAAGAAACTTACTGGTAAACAACACTTTGATTTTGTTGCTGAGAAATGTGAACGTCAACTAAATATTATGCGGTGTCTCTCAGGAGTTTGGTGGGGAGCACATCCTTTTAGTCTTAAACTTTTATATAATGCCATAATCCGAAGCATTCTTGATTATGGCACTTTTCTTTTGGAAGGTGGTAACAAAAAAGGCCTCAAAAAATTAGATAATATTCAATCCAAAGCTCTGCGTATCATCTCTGGAGCCATGAAATCAAGCCCGTTAAATGCTTTACAAGTGGAGTGTGGGGAGCCCCCACTATACTTAAGACGGCAATATTTATGTGATCGCTTTTTATTTAAATCAATGCAATTTAATAATCACGTGCTACACCCAAAATTAGAAAAATTAGATAATCTCATCCAGACTTCATCTTATTGGCGACATAAAGATACCCCATGTCTAATTAAAAGCTTTCGACAATTGAATTCTATCCAGGCTCGTTTACATCGATCTTCTACTCTCTCACTATTTAATTCTAATAGCTTCGAATCCTTACTTATCAATCCAATAATTCAGTACAACCTTGGAATAGATAAAAATGACACAGGTGCCAATATAAAGTTTAATGCTTCTGTTGCTGAGAACTGGCCAGATTGGCGTCACATTTTCACTGATTCATCAAAGTCTTCTTCTAGTTGTGTGGGAGTTGGTATATTTCATTCCCAATATAATATTATTCAGATGTCAAAGCTTCCTCCAGAAACTTCAGTCTTCACTGGAGAATGCTTAGAATATATTTTAATAGTGAAACTTAAGAAGGTAGTCATATTTTGTGACTCTAAAAGTACATTGTAAACTATTGAAAAATTTGCATTCAAGAAACCTTTTTACCCTATTATTTTTGAGATTAGAAAGCAATTATATGATTGTAAATTAAGAGGTTACATTATCCAGTTTGTCTGGGTTCCTAGCCATAGTGGTATTAGAGGGAACGAAAAAGCAGATCAACTAGCTAAGGATGCGGTGCAGAGTGTTGATATGTTCCCTTATAACAATTTCTGTCATGACCTTATCAGCCTTCCCAGAGAATATATTCAGGAATCCTGGAATCTCTTCTGGAAAGAGACCTCTGAGATGAAGGGAAAGGCATATTTCCAAATTCAGCCGTCGATTCCACTAAAACCTTGGTTCTTTAAAACAAAATATTCAAAACCTGTTACAAGCATGATAATCCGCATGCGATTAGGTCACGTTTGTACTCCTTTCCACCTTGCCAAATTACATATAGTTGATAGCAATTTGTGTGAGTGTGGGGCTGACGTTGGCACATTGGATTACATTTTTTTCTCCTGTTCCCGCCATGACCGTTCCTCTTTCTTGAGCTCTCTTGTATCCTACAACGTTCCCCTTCCTACTTGTATTATCTGTTTATTGATGAACCCAAAATATTATGATATATTATCCGCATTCCTCATGAAAAATGATATCAAAATTTAGTTTATGTATGTATTAATTTTATGAATATTTAATTTGTCTGTATTTCCTTTCCTGAACCGTTCCAAATTTCCTTTCCTTTTCGTATTCCTTTTTAAATTTCCCTACTTTTTACCTGAAATTGGCACAAAGCTACAACTAGTGCCACACCAAAAAAAAAAAAAAAAAAAAAAAAACAATGACAATATTGACAATTTGACAAGTTTGCTTGGGTTCCGTTCGTTCCACGAACGCTGAAACAATTTCTATTTATTTGCATTACAGGCTCATTTTAGTTAAAATAAAGTATTACTTACAAGTATTTTACATAAATCAACTGTTATATTATATAAAGTATGTTTATACATAAAGCAATGTTTGTGTATTAAATATAATAAAATAAGTAAAAGTATATTCATCGATTACAATGTAAGTTATAATCGAGAAAATGGAACGTGTTTGTAGTTGGAGAAGCGCATGCCATCTATATCGTATCGAGTTTTATATCGAATAAACCCGAGAATACAATTTCTTCTACGATTGGAGATTTTCGTGATATTTTCGTTCGATAAAAGACGATAGATATAATGTCAAATTGGATAGTAAATCACATGAACCGAGAATTGGCTCCCTGATTGCTACCAGTTTCATATAAACCTTAGTGACGTGAGTCACTTCACGTTTATCTACTTCACATCGTGACGCAATGTTCGCAGACAGACAAACGGTGCAAAAAAAAAAAACAATTTTTCATTGTTTTGCGACTGGATAGATGTCATGTATTGTCACTAGTGATAGTGTGTAATCCAACCCCAGATGGTATACTTGCCGAAATATTGAATGATTCCAAGCCGAAATATTGAAAGCAACACGAGTCTGTGTGGATCATCTTTGTAAGTCGATTTCATGTAATCTGTTAGGTTTTGCTCATTGTTTGTATGTTATGTTACTGTGTGTTGTTACGTACTTTAATTTTGTTAAATTCATCAATTTTTGGTTGGTTATCGTGATATCTAGCGTTCAGAACCAAAAGTGTTCGCTTGAGGGGCCTATCTTCTTCTCTCAATCATTTGTTATTGGGCACATCACTTAAAATATGAATACCGAAATAAGAATTTGAATTTAAGTAACTAAAAGAATCTACTGCTAAGAATTATAAATAATATGTAAGAGCTACTCAACACAACGTTCATATAATAAAAGAGAAATAAACTATGGTTGTATGGGCTTAGATCCCTTTGCCATTCTCCGAGAGTAGTGAATTAAAACGAGGATAATTATTGATCGACCAAACCGGCGCGGCGCCGCGGCGCGTGTTGAAATAGTAGGTACCTACCAAGTACCTACTTACCTTACCTATTCAATTTGTACTATAGTAGCAGAACTTAAACGTTTAGGTAAGTACTCTTTTTTCCGGAAACCTTGGTATGCAGTACATTGAATTGAATAATTAAAGAAAGTAATTACTATGTTATTAGCGTACATAATTTACTTACACTAGAAACGCCTTGGATTCAAAAATTGTCATTTCTTTGTACATATGGTGCCTTTGCAACAAAAGAAGAGAAGCTTTTCTGCCATTGCCAATCACTTGCATTTGGCCGGTTTTTATTTGTATTAAAGTTTCTCCTCACGCGTTTCAGAATGCCTGCAACTCGTAAAGTGTCTGAAGGGCAGCTGGAGGTATTGGTGGGTTGGATGGAGTCTCACCCACTGCAAGCTAAAGCTACCCAAGCTGGTGGCCGGCGGGCGATGCAACTATCCCACAGCTTGTGGAATCGGTTAGCTACTAAGCTGAATGCAGTGGGTAACGGCGTCACCAAGACTGCCAAGGAGTGGAGACAAGTGAGTGATGCTTTACAATGATGTGATAGAAGATACTTTTTAGATGTTTTTGAGCTATATTTGGTCTTCACCTATGAAATTGCCGTTTTGTATGAAAAAATTTAAACGAATTTTTTTCATGTATTTTTTATTTGTATGAATCGAAGTAATCACCCATGCAATCAATGCATCTTTGCCAACGCAGTGGGAGTTTATTGATGCCCTTCTTAAAGAAATCAGCTGGATGGGAGGCAACAAATTCTTCAAAGGCATTTTGTACTGCCTCTCGGGTATTAAGTAACAATGGGGTTCAAAATTCCTTCATTTCTGTGTCTGTTGAGCAGTGCAAGGAACATCTCGACGCGTAGTTCGCGCTGGCGATCAAAGAGTTTGTGGTGCACCCATTTGTCAAGCTTTTTACCTTGCCAATTTGACGCAAATGGACCAATATTGTTTTGACGCTAACGTCGAAAGCTGCTGCTAATTCTTTATTTTGAATATTTTAATTGGAATATTTTTTATGGTTTGGGTCATATTTTTATAGTATATTGGATATGTTGATATTTATTCTAGCTTCACCATGCAGTAATCAAATATTAAAATACATTGCAAATTTTGGAGATTTCTATTTTTTTGTTGTGACGACATGTTTAGGTACAAAGAATAGTTGATCGACCCATATGTGTCGAAGTGGCGAATAAACACTTTCTTTCTGAATTCTTTGACACAATACTCGCCGCCATTATCACATTGTAGGAATTTTATTTTATTTGCTGTAAATCTTTCAACCTAATTTTTATATTCCGTAATTTTTTTAAATACTTTGCTCTTATATTTTATATCGTATATTATTGAATATCGTATGTGATAGATAATTTATGAACGTCACGAAATATTTGTTTCCTCCAATAGATTCATGTTGAAAAGGGCCACACATATCACTGTATACAATATCTAACTTTTCATTACTTTTTGGACCGTTATTCTGACATTTGTATGGTAATTGTGTCATTTTCCCTTGAAACCATGTTTCACATTTTTCAATTTTTTCATTTTCTCAAACTGTATACGTTTAGATTATTATTTATTATCTTATTTTCATTTTAGTCTTCATATCATTTTCATTAATATGTCCAAGTTTCTTGTGCCATATTAGTGTGTAATTGTCTTGTATTATTTTAGCTACTTCAGAATTTGTCTTTACGTATTTACTTTCGTTGGTTTTACATAGTACAATCTATCATATTTGTATGCTGTTATTGTTATTTCGTTTTCTTTCTTAACAATCGCTTTATTCTTTCTAAATATTACCGTATAACCATTGTCCGTTACTTTTCCAACTGACATCAGATTATTAGATAAATCTGGTACCAATAATGCATTATTGAGATTTGTAATACCTTCGTTCAACTCTAAAGTCATTATTCCTTTTCCTCTTATATTTGGCTTTTTTTCTGCACTATTTATATAAATTATTCTTTTTGAGCACTGCTTCTACGTGTATCCGCCACGTATCGTGATCGTAATTATGCCTACGTAAGGCATATATATATATTGCCAATTTGACGCAAATGGACCAATATTGTTTTGACGCTAACGTCGAAAGCTGCTGCTAATTCTTTATTTGGAATATTTTAATTGGAATATTTTTTATGGTTTGGGTCATATTTTTATAGTATATTGGATATGTTGATATCTATTCTAGCTTCACCATGCAGTAATCAAATATTAAAATACATTGCAAATTTTGGAGATTTCTATTTTTTTGTTGTGACGACATGTTTAGGTACAAAGAATAGTTGATCGACCCATATGTGTCGAAGTGGCGAATAAACACTTTCTTTCTGAATTCTTTGACACAATACTCGCCGCCATTATCACATTGTAGGAATTTTATTTTATTTGCTGTAAATCTTTCAACCTAATTTTTATATTCCGTAATTTTTTTAAATACTTTGCTCTTATATTTTATATCGTATATTATTGAATATCGTATGTGATAGATAATTTATGAACGTCACGAAATATTTGTTTCCTCCAATAGATTCATGTTGAAAAGGGCCACACATATCACTGTATACAATATCTAACTTTTCATTACTTTTTGGACCGTTATTCTGACATTTGTATGGTAATTGTGTCATTTTCCCTTGAAACCATGTTTCACATTTTTCAATTTTTTCATTTTCTCAAACTGTATACGTTTAGATTATTATTTATTATCTTATTTTCATTTTAGTGTTCATATCATTTTCATTGATATGTCCAAGTTTCTTGTGCCATATTAGTGTGTAATTGTCTTGTATTATTTTAGCTACTTCAGAATTTGTCTTTACGTTTTTACTTTCGTTGGTTTTACATAGTACAATCTATCATATTTGTATGCTGTTATTGTTATTTCGTTTTCTTTCTTAACAATCGCTTTATTCTTTCTAAATATTACCGTATAACCATTGTCCGTTACTTTTCCAACTGACATCAGATTATTAGATAAATCTGGTACCAATAATGCATTATTGAGATTTGTAATACCTTCGTTCAACTCTAAAGTCATTATTCCTTTTCCTCTTATATTTGGCTTTTTTTCTGCACTATTTATATAAATTATTCTTTTTGAGCACTGCTTCTACGTGTATCCGCCACGTATCGTGATCGTAATTATGCCTACGTAAGGGTTCTATTTTATATGATGTACTAGCTTGGGTCATATTTATATTTTACCTACCATAGTAGAATTGCCCGTAACCTGTTAGAATTGGTAAGCAGGAACAACAGATACTTATTAAAGAGACATTATTATCAATTCACTTCACTTTTTGGAGATTTTATGGCTCCATCGTGTTTGACGATGATTCTGCCATAGTAAGTAAGTAGATAAGTCAAGGTTGACAGAAACACTGAGAAAAACAGGATTAGGAATACTGGTGGATAGAACAAGAAAAACAGAAAGAGAAAATAAATAAAGACAGTATATACACAAAAATACATGTAGCCTTCAAACCTTCAAAAAACACAGCAATAAACAATGGTTGCTATGACGCCGAGTGTCATTATATTACTTTTTAAAAGGTTTGCCCTCATAAAAGTGATTGTCTGTGACATATCTAACCTCTCGGAGAAATGTGTCAATATTTTTGACTTCAAATGCACTGGTCCCTGATGTGTTGGTCTGCGTCACCCTGAGGACTAAGAATACCTTTCGCTCCTGTATTTTACTGGCTCGCTAACCGTCACAATAATTCAAGCATTGCTGCTTGGCGGCAGATATAGACCGGCAGAACTAGTTGTGGTGTGCTGCAGTTAAATTAATTACTGATCATTCTGTGGGTGATATGGTGAGGGTAAATGCTTAACTAACATTTTCCCGTGTATTGTGTTTTAGTATTGGAGTGACTTTAAATGTAAAATCAAGAAGAAGGGGTTAGCAGTGCGACAACATGGCAGTGGTGGTGGTCTCTCTTGGAGTGATGTTTTGACCCCCAAAGAGGCACGAGTACTGTATCTAATGGGGACTTCAAACGCCATTGGGAATGTCTATGTTGATGTATGTTTATGTTTTATTTTTCTTATATTTTCTCATGCCTTATATTAGGGTTCCGTCTTAGACAACAAGTCTGTCTGTGCGACGCTTAGTTCAGAGGCTCTTACTATTAAAAAGCTAATTGATATGGTTGATTAATATGGTTATACATATTAATCACGCCGACAAAGTGATAAAATAAAATCCTAAAATATATTTTTAGGGAACCTCGCGTACACGTAAAGTGGGGATGAATTTTATTTTATTTTTGTATCCCATTGCGTGGGGTGTCTTTGGATAGGTTGTTCAAAAATATTTCAGGTTATCATAAACAGTTTTTACGTGTCAACACCAAAGAGGAGGGTTATGTTTTTCGAGTCTATGTATGTTTGTGACCTATGTCCTAGGACAGCCTGAACAAGAGGTTGTCGATGTTGATAACTAAATATATTATATGATATACTTGTAAAACAAGCCAGCGAATAAAGGCTATTTTTATTTATTTTATTTTTATGTATGTATGTAGATTTCTATGTTACCTTACCTCCTGTAGCCTAAACGGAAGTGAAACGTATCGTTCGATTTGTCTTGATCCCTAGAGTGTCATAGGATACTTTTATGGTAAAAAAATCCAACACGGCGCCCGTAAAATACAAAACATACTGTCGGGTTTTTTGGTTTGTAATACTTAAATAGTTATTCCATTTAGGGATCCGTTTACTTAAGCTTTAAAATTTGCACTTCACAGTGCAAACCCCCCCCCCCCCCCTTAATAACTGCACGGTCAGTTTTGGACACGTGAAAAATTCACGGCAGTAAGTAGTATATGTAAATAATGGAGTTCAAAGGAAAACTATTACAGGTAACGAGGTTTTACAATTTAATGAGTAGGAGTCGAAAAACTTATAAAATGTGCTTTCCTTTGAAAATTATTTATCATACAACAATAGGGCAAGTACGAAACCCTACATTGCGCCTGGCCCGACACGCACTTGGCCGGTTTTATTATTTATTGGAATAATATCTGTTAATTTACTTCACATGATTTCTGACAGTAATAGTTATACTATGGCAGATAAGGTACCATAATAATTTATTTTCACATGTTTTTCAGAATCCCCGACCACCACCACCACGATCACCACCAGCATTGCGGACCTCCCCAATATTGGCTTCACGCCATGAGCCAGTTGAAGTCTCCAACCCATCCCATAGTACGTAATGTCTATTAACTACATTAACAAGAAAATAAACACTTATACAGGGTGAATTTGAATTCGTGTAATTTCCATTAATTTGTGTAATTTACCTTTAGTATGGTAGACCAACAATTTTTTGATGGAATTCGGCTATGGTTCCTAGTGGAAAGTTGTTCGTAATCACGAGTGGAGTCACCAGTAAACAGGAATTACACCAATTAAATTTCACCCTGTATATTTGAAATTGGCCCTAGAAAGATAATATCTGTGCTGTTGCAGAGTGCATTAGTTTCGAACTTTCTCTGTATAAGTAAGCTTAAATGCGTTATATCCTTTCATGAACAGCGAGTTTATTTTTATATGTAATATAAATATTATGTAAAAGACAAAGTTCATCATCTACCAGCCAAATCCGCTAACATTAACATATTAACTTGAAATATGCAAGACGGTGTAAATTGTATGTTGTTGGCATTGTTTAATCTATATACACCTTCATTTTTAGTTGCTGAGCCCATCTGCCCGTCAGGCCTCTCAGGAGCAAGCTCATTAGGAGCACGTCCTCGTAAGTGTTTTGATTTGAAATAGATTTTGAAAAAAAGGGCTTTTTCTTAACACATATGATTTTTCTGTCTGTTTGTCTGGGGTAGTTTCCATAATGAATGAACCAATTTTGACTTATTTGTAAAATTAATGTCATGTTTTTCTATGAGTACTTAAAATAAATTTGAAAAACGAGATATCAATGTTATTTTTAAGTACCTAAGTTAATGAATTACGCGATGCAAAAATTACAAAAAATTAAAATTTCAGGCAAAAGGAAGCGCAAGGCCCGCGCCGTTGTTGACGAATGTCCAGCAGAAATATCCAGGCCACATAGTAAGTCTTTTGAGGTATATATCCATTCACCATTCTATTGTAACATGCACTTACTAAAGAGATGCAATTGTTACAGCGGTTCCAGCGGTGGATGTAGACGATAGTAGCATTTCTGAAGATAGGGTCCGACTAAAGCTGGAGGAGCGACGGGTAGCTATGGAGGAGCGACGGCTGGCTATGGAGGAGCGACGGCTGATCATGGAAGAGCGGCGGTTTGGGTTGGAGGAGACGAAGGTGGCGTTGGAGGAACGGAAGGTGGAGTTGGAGGAGCGGAGGGTATCGTTGGGTGAGCGGAGTACGTTGGAGGAGCGGAAGGTGGCGTTGGCAGAGCGGGCGACGCAGTTGACCAGCCTGCGATTAGAGGAGGATCGACAGTGGCGGACCGATTTCACTGCCTCCATACGTAGCGTGGGCGCTGCCCTCCATTTCCTGGATGAGGTTATTTAAAGGATCAAATTATACATATGATAAGAAAGAAATGTGCAAAGGATTGCATTATTTCTTATTCATTTTTTGATTTATTAATGTCGTAATTGCACTCTTTATGAGTATGCCCACGAATTACAATTATCAAAATTCAATGTGTATGTGCCATACAAGTATAATGCGTGAATCTAATGGATTGTCTTTAGTTTGTCCATTACAAGAATGGTTACCTTGTGTTGAGTAGACCAAAACAAATCGTAGGTGTAACATGGAGACAACTAACACATTTCATTTCCAAAAATGTTCCCATTACATCAATTGTTTGGTCTTAGTAGGCATAAGAGTAGATTTACTTAGCAGATAATTGAACTTTGTCTTGTACTTGCAAAATTTTGGTTGGTAATGTTTGTTGGTTGTTGGGTAGATATGTTATGTTTTTACAATCGCATGATCAATAAACGAGTTGTCATGTGTAGGAAGAAAATGGCAAGTCCGTGTAATATTTGTTTGTGCTGTTTGTTCCGTTATCAATATTAAGATCTCCCATGATTATTATATTTTTAGTCGAATTAAGTTTTCGTAATATGTCATCAAGATTGTAAAAAGTTTTTAGAGTTGCTATCCGAGCGAGATCTGTAAATAGCCAGAAAGGCGGTGTCGTTGCATTGTTAGCTCCTCTACTGTATACTTTAAACTACTTCTGATGAAGACAACAACTCCGTCGTTTTGGTTGTAGTTCCGGTAGGTATGGTATGTGTCATAATTTATTAGAGCGGGGAATACCATTGTTTTCATATTCCAACATTCGGTGAGTACCTACATATATGTCTCAATCTAAATTCAACCTAGCAAGCATAACCGCAAAATTGGTCTTCTTTTTTATACTTCAAATATTTAGTGTGTATTGTGTGTAAAAATATAAAAATACTATTATAACATAATATTTTGTATAGTATTTTATAATATATTATAAAATACTTACTACACAAAATATAACATAATATTATTTTTATATTTTTACACACCACACACGGCCACAATAGAATCTAGGTTTTTATTTACTATGTTATTTATACTAGGTACTGTTAATTTAATTGTTAATAGAAATAACGACACATGTTCTGAGGGCGGAGTGTAAGTGTTGTTTCGACTTAACTTTACTACCGCGTTCACGTTTCCCTGAAGATTTGTATGGAGAAATGTGCAGCGCCTCTAGGGGATAGTTTGCAAAACGATTTTTTTCATAGGGACTTTTTTCGTAAACGCGAACGCGATGGTAAAGTTAATAGCGAGACAAAACTTACACTTCGCACACAGTAATCTAGTTATAAATGACCCATTTTACTCGTATTTCCAAAGAGCTAAGAGTAGTTGTGTCAGGGATGAAATTATGGAACATGTAGATTATTGTAGATGCATAATCTGTAGTTTGTAAGAGATACGTTTATAGATAGGATAATGGTCGTATGATATCGTTAATTTAATTAAGTTTGCTTTGCACATTGTGTGAAATCTAAGAACAGAAAATAGAATATATATTATTTTTTATGATTTTTTTTTTATATGAGCTTTATTAGGTACTTTTTTTTTAATTTTGTAAAAAAAGTTAAATGTGAGATGCAGTAATAATTGATACATTGGTTAAAATTAATGTGCAAATTTATGAAAAGCATAGAGAAACTTATACATGCTAGTCAGTCCGTTTTCTTTATCGCGTCTAGTTGAAATTCATCATTGATTTCAACATGAGGTTCGCATTGAGTTTTCCGTATATATATCCTCCCGTTACTCGTCCAGCAGTATTCATAGCCACAGAGATCTTTGCGATATCTCGGACCAGAAATCGTAGTCGCCTCGCCACCGCCCCCAGGGTCGTCAGGGGGTCTTCCCACATAAGAATGGAAAACTTACCAGATGTTGAAGATAACTACACTACACTACTTTAGAAAGAAAAACACTCCCAACACTATAAATTAATTTTAGACTTTTCCAGTACGAAATAACCCAGGCTCAATTCGACGTTAGCCGCGCTTTTTCAAATGAAATCGTTTATTTGCGTTAAATGTGATACAGGTTGAACATGTATACAAAGGATCTCACATTTAACCATTTCGGCATGTTAAATTTTACATAGAATTTCTACAAGGACATCAATTTGTCATAACAATGTACCTCTAAATCTAATTACACATTTCATTGATTACATTAACTTACTATTATTATCATTATTTCATATTAATGCAAAATGTCAAAAGAAATGAAATTAAATGTCTATAAATAATTAATTACCTATTTAGTGTTGTCGCTTCATAATAGTAATGTAAAGTCATATTTAGATTATGTTAATATGGCATACTAGTCATTCACATTATTATATTATCACTAGCTATTGTTAAACTAAGAATACTGATTAATATATTCACTCTAGATGTTTTAGCGGCAAAATAATTTTGTTTTACTGCCGCTCTGTTGTACATTAAAATACATAACTCCCCCCCCAACCGGCTTCCCCCCCCCCCCCCCCCCCTTGAAAAGTTTCTTAAATTTTCAGAAGAACGATACAAAGTTTACTAAAAATCTGCGCTTAGCAAAAATGAAACATTTAATAATAATCACAATAACAGAAGAAAGATATATTCTTGCCTTGTGTCATGAACGTCCGCTGCTGAACATAGGCCTCCCCCGTTAGAATTCCAGAGCGAACGGTTGGGTGCAAACTTCATCCAGTGATTTCAACGACCTTTATCGGGTCGCTGCCCTTGCCTGTGCATGATCTCCGAACTTTAATGCTTTCGTACCTGTAATACAAATTGTATTAGGGAGATAGTAGAGCGGAACACATGCTCCAAAGTGTTTGCAAGGGACATGACAATTGGGCAGAGCCAGCAGCGTAGCATACGAATTGGGAGAGATCGAGAGGTTCTATGGACAGCTTAATACCTCGGTGGCTAGATCTGTTAGCAAAAGATTAGCTGACGAAGAAATACTCTCTATTGCACCAAATAATTTACATACATATATAAAGTCACGCCCGTTTCCTGTAGGGTGAGGCAGAGACCATAGCACAATAAATACAGTACAAACGACCATAGACTTCCCCTTACTACGATCCTGACATTTGGCTTCATTCATTCTCATAAGGTTGTTCATACATGCTCGTCGGTTTGGAGTACTCTTGACTTGGCCTTTCTTTAAGACGTCCTGGATGTTTTCTCGCACACTGTTTAACTCCCTAATTAACGACATCAAATTTAGTCAGTATTTGTAAGAGACTTTTCTATCGTGCAGTAGAAATACCTTTCCCGGATACCTAAGAGGGTTTATTCCGCGCGGTGTTTCATGTAAACTTTCAAGTCTATATTTTTCGGAATGAACAAATCGATTCTAATAAAACTTTATAAGCATAAAGCATACATAGATCTAAAAAATTTGTAAGAATATTTTCTAAACAGAGTAGAACCACAAAATTAGAGCGATTTTAAGTTTTCCATAGTAACAGAAAAAATACAATATATTCTTTTAAATTCGATATTTTGTAAATGTTTTCTGCTGTTTTTAACCTATGCGTATCCTGCTTACTGTGAAAGTTGTCTATTCATTTGGAAACATTTGGACTTGAAAGTTTGTATGGAATATCGTGTGGGATACACCCTCTTAAAAGCGTGGAGAAAATTTTCATTTTACGTTTCACTTCACTCAAACTAAAGGGCGCTTTCCTTTTTAGTTAATTAACGCGGATTCTCTCCTTTTTGCTAGTCCATGATCGGTACTTGATGTTCTTCTTCTTTTCGTGTCGACGCAAATTTCAAATTTTATTGGACCAAAACTTAGCCACTCTAACAGCACTGTCTGTGGCGTTAAGGAGGTCGTCAAAGGTGCAGGTGTCAGGACACGCGGGACAAGACAATAAATGATCCATTGTCTGTGGGGAGACTAGCATCGAATGAAACATCAAATTGTCACATGAAACTAAAAAAATACTTGGATATGAACTTTATTTTTATAGGTAGAAGTTAAAAGCACAAGTGTTCACAGTACTGATGACTGAATTTTATTATTACCTACATACTACATACATCTATCTATCACTGTGTAAATACAATAAGTTTAATAATCCTAAGTAATATTACCAAGCACTTATTTACTCAGAAGTTATACAAAACAACAATTAACATACCTACACAAAACAATTTGTAACAGATTTCTAACACCAAAAAGCACTTAGAGAAAAATAGCCACAATTTAAAAAGTGGTATTAATAAATACATAATTTTTTCTTTAAGCATATAAAGATTTTTATTTAGGATTAATGTGAAAAGGCACTTGATTGACTACAAAAATTATACATAATAAAGCATTTTGTTCATTTCTAAATTACGTTTCTTGTCCAAGCACTCTTGGTGCCCTTAAAATTAATGTTGTAATTTGAGGGGTGATTTAGGTGAGAATATAGATAAAACTCCTTGAAAAAATATCAATTGATCAAATGGAAATATTCCGTGCCTTCTCGTCCATAAAAACCAAAATACTGTTTTTTATTTTGTATGGTCAATAACAGAATTCTGAAATAATTATAAAAATCAGATAAGTAAATACATTTTGTTATTTTAGGACGAGGAAATCAATATTTTTGCTTTGGAAGAACAAACACATGGAACAACTGACTTATCCAGCATTCATCCCTCTAAATATAGAACATGATTATGTGCCCGCCGAATAGCCTTTCCATTTTATCATCAATTTATGAGGTGTATTATTGCAGTAGGTAGCCGTGAGATTAGGGAGTACCATTCATAATCAAATGTGTAATTCTTACAGACACGTCATTTGAATATCACAATAACAGAATGCACAATAAATAATCTATTTTCTACTTCAATACTTATTCTAAAATAAACATATAAACATGTTCGATAAATTCTTGTGACAAAAACAAAAGCCATATTTAAAAATAAAATATTTGTGATACGATAACTGATAATGATAACAACCTACTTAGTCTAAGACAAATAAAAAAAATGAGTGTTATGTAGAGTATTGTACAGGTGAAATTGAATTCGTGTAATTCCTTTTTACTGGTGAGTTCACTCCTATTACAAAAATTTCCACTAACAACCACAGCCCAAAATTGTTGGACTTCCTTACTAAAGGTGGATTCAGAATGGTTTACTTTGTATGGGTAATCGAAAATTTTTTGATCGAATTCGAGTAGGGTTCCCTGGGGAAAGGTGTTCGTAATGAAGAGTGATGTCACCAGTTAATGGGAATTCCATGAATTGAATTTAACCGCCTATAAACTAGGCTATAGATTTTAACCCGGACATTTGAAACAACGATTGAGGTCAAGTACGACCCCGTCGTGCATAAAAAACACCCTTCCCTTTGATCCCATTGACCCGCGTTTGAATCATCCATGACACATTATTTGAACCCCGTCGTGGTATCTATAGAATTCCATTTTGGTGTTATCCATTTTACGTTTCCCGAGACCTTTACTCTATAACTTGTTTTCCCCAATAGCCATCGGTTCTGCAGCAGACTTAACTAGCGCATTCTTGAGAACGAGTCTGACGAACGAACTGAATTGGATAAGATCACAATCTTATCCATCAGAAAATTCCTAGTATAGCTTTTTTAAAATCGCGTGTCTATGTTTCGGCTCTGTAGGAGAAAGCGAAAGCAGGGGAAACGCACAAAGCGGGCAAATACCCAACCCTACGGCAAAAATAAGAATAGACTAAGATGTACAAAACGGTCTTCTGACGTCATTCAAATGTCTGGGAATAAAAATAAATTTCTTCTAATTGCCCCGTACTAATTCCATTCATTATAACATTTTGCGAAATAATACTGAAACTGTCTAAGACACTGTTACACTTACATATAAATGCGCTTAAATCCATTTTTCAAATTAGACATTCTAATGTTAATCCAGTCGGTAAATTGATCGTGAATTTTCCTACATAAATTTATCACATTAACAGTAATACTAAAGACATTTGAAAACCCTGGACATTAAAAGAGTAGGGGTCAGCTCGACGCGACCTTGTAAAATAAGAAAGTGTCGTGAAACAATAACGATATACAATGACGATCCGTAGTTTATAGAAACCGGCCATAAAACCGTTTATAGGAAAATGGCAGTTGTGAAGCAGGACCTCCTACAAAATACAAGGCGGATTTCACACAAAATATACCAAAAATGTGTCCAGAATGGGCTTTTGCGAAATGATAAAAAATATAGAAAAAGTCGGTCTAAATCTTTACGATGCTACCATATTTAAGCAGGAACAACATTTCATGTACATAGTTGTAACCAATAACGTCTTTTATTCTCATTAGGGGCAAACTAATATTCTCGTATGAATATGAACATTGTCAAATGTTACTTATTTATTAACCCGTTAGGTACTCGCGTTGCCATACGGCAACGCTGAGATTTAAAAAAAATAACGTCACATGTAATGATTGACTGATGTTTATTATCGTGTTATGTGTATCAGGACATATTTACCATAGACACGAAAAAATATTTTGTCACATAATGTTTTTAGTTTTGGAGGTATTTATGTATTTATTGTCAAAATTGGTGAAATGGCGCACGACAAAATGTAAGTTATTTTTATTGTTATTATTTATTCATGGAAATGTATTTGATGATAATTATAGTGCTTTATACACCCTTATCTGTCAGAAATAGATGAACTGTAAATAAGTTGTACAATATTTACTGCTTATTTGAACATTTTAGTACTGTTGCCATTTGGCAACGCTAGTCTAATAGAGGTACATTTTTTCCTATGGGATATATTCATTCATTTTATTGTTTTAGATTGGGTTTGGCTGAAATTATTGACGAGCTGGAGAACGAAGACGGTGGGATCCGTGATGTATACATCGAACCACCAGATGGAGTAAGAGGCGAAAGGTGTCCGGTAAAAAGAGTGATCTTCTTGACTAGTTTTCCTCAGATATGAAGAAACTAAACCTTCACTTTTATTTCGACAACCTTTTCACGGGCATATCTCTTCTACTGCATTTGAAGGGCCTGGGTTTTGGTGGGACTGGTACACTACGACAGAATCGATTGCCAAAAGACTGTCCAATTACGAAAGTTGATACTATGAAAAAGAGAGACTGAGAAGATTATGAGTATGCTTGTCAGGCTTGAGCATGCTTGTCTTGTTGTAGTTCCTTGGATGGACAATTCAGTATAATCGGTAATGGCAGTAGATTCTACAACCCATGGTGCAAATCCAGTTGCATTAGCTGAGCGATAGTCGAAGCGCGTAAACTAAAAGTGAAGGTCCCACGCCCCTATTTGATCGGTATTTACCTATAACAAATTCATGGGCAGTACTGACCTAATGGATGCACACATAAATACCTACAGGATTGGTATCCGAGGTAAAAAGTGGTGGTGGCCAATATTTACTTGGCTAATTGATGTTGCGATTTCCAACTCCTGGATACTAATATGGTCTTCAGGAAAAAACGTCTCTCAGAATACCGCCGAGACATAGCACAGCCCTATTTAAAAAAATATGGTATCGCCCCAAAAAAGGAGGAGGTCCATCAATACCTGAAAAAAGGGTATTGCCAAACTTACACTATGATGGAGTAAAACACTTCCCAAAACCTATAAAAAAGAACCGAAGATGTGTTGGAGACGGATGTAAGACAATTGGTAGACTTATGTGCTCTAAATGTAAAGTGGGACTTTGCATAAAATTTTTGAACCTTACCATATAACGTCTTATTTTTTTTTCTAATAAACCTAATTGAGCTAATGCATTTTTATTGTACCAGCTGAACACATTCACAACTTCGTTTTCAAGATGGTTTCATGTGTTCCGTAGTCTATCCATTCATAAAACCTTAGTTATAGTTCAACTGCATAACTACTGTTATATGCTAGCAAGGACGGGAAATTTTGTACCTGCTTTGACCTAGCGTTGCCATATGGCAACAGTCTAAAACTCAAAAACGGCCAAAAAAATATTTTTTATTTTATTTTTTACGTTAATATTGATATACTGAAAGCCTTATTTAATAAAAAAAAATTGTTTCCAAGAATTTCGTAAACTTCGTCTCTAATGGGTTAAATAAACAGTTTAACAATAAGATATTAAGAAAAATTGGATTGGAATAAATTGGACAAATAACTATAATATTTGCTGAATTCTTTTTTCTCACTTCTGTCGCGTAAATCGTACAATTTTTTGTTGACTTGTTAGTTTCTCGGCTACATGAGTACTATTGTTTTGCTTCGTGTTTTTGTTGCACTGTTAATTGAACGCTTCTAAACGCGGAATATTATTTATTTTGTAATAGGTCAGTGATGCTTTGTAATATAGCTTATTCTATCAGTACATCACAAATTAAATTCGATCAAAGGCAATTGTGATTCCCATTGTATGAGCGATAAGCAGTATTGACGGGAAATACCTAGGCAGCCCATCTCTTTTAATGTCTGTGGAAATCATTTGACGACGGTTGTTAAGTGCAAGAAGCTCGCTGCTGTCTCCAAGCCGCGTGAAAGCCGGCTGCAGAATCAGAATCGGAATCACCTTCCTCGCTTACACCGATGTGGGCTCGGGGCTGCAACATATGTAAACGTAGAATGTAACAAGATAAACCATAGTCAGGCAAAACCCAAAGAGATCAAAGGACAACGCATACCAATACTTTTATTCCGCCAATTAATAATATAGAAATAAGGCGTGTTATTGAAACCGCACGAAATTGGCATTGTGTTGGCGTTGTTTAAGCATATTTTTGTTCAATCGCTTGTAAATCATTGACTTATACCGAATGAGTTTTTTTACCGTAAGGAAAAAATAAGACATAGGTAGTTTAATTTTTTTTTCTTCAATCCATAAAATATAATAAAACATTTGTGTCATTTGACGGTCGCGTTTGTAGCCTATTCAACACAATTACACCAGAAAACTAAATAATAAAAAAAAAACTTTGAGAAAATATAAGTTTCGAATAAATTTCGCTTAATAGGAAACTACCTATGCCAAAAACTTCTATTTCACTCACCCAATATGCCCTATTTTTTTTCTTACGGTAAAAAAGTCATCCGGTATATCCAATAATACGCATGCTGCGATGTGCATGCTGAGAATTTCTACAAAAACAAGGCTTGTATTAGTTGTACCTGGTCCGGGGTAGATGGCGTGCTACGACTATGAGAAGCTAGTCCCTTTCGACCGGAAGCGCCGCGGCGTTTCACTTTCCCGCTCATAGGGGGTGGCATTAGCTTGTCATCCTTCTGCAAAAGGACAAAACGAAAGATTGAAGAAAGTTAATAAATAATACAATTTTATAATTTTTGGGAGCTGGTATAAGTGCACCAAGCGTTTTGTCATTTAGGTAGTCACTAATTTTGTAATAAAGTTGTTTTGACATGTTTTTTAAATTGTTTCTCATTTAATAATATTCTCAGGTATAAGGTTATATAAAAGTATATACAATAAGCCCATAAATGATGTATTAATTTTGCCTAGTACAATACAATACAAATACACTTTATTGCACAACAGAAAAGAAAATACAGTTTCAGAAAAGTGGTAAGAATAGAATGTACAATTTGGCGACCTTATCACTAAAAGCGATCTCTTCCATGCAACCTTTGGGCAACCTAGTATAAACATAGAGGTAGGCAATTTGTCCTTTACTAATTAATTCTGTGATTATATCTCAAATTTACATTAACAGTAACATTAGATTATCAAAGATTTCACCAATTTCTTGACTCAGCGAAAATCTCTATTAACAGCTTAAAAGTCTGTGCTTTGAGAAAATGCAATTATTTAAAAAACGCAGAAAATATTAGATGCTCTAGAAAAAATATCTATACAAAATCTTGGGATATTATTTATTTCTGATTTCAGTGTTAATAGCATTATTTTATGTCACGTGAATAATATGACAAAAGAGCAAACAGCTCACCCGTTTACGATAATATCTTATCGTCCAAAAGTTGATATTTTCGACCTTAGCTACAAAGAATTTCATATCCTTTGCGCCGGAACACAACTCATGTATTTCTTTCTAGCAGTTGACCGCGAGAAGGTTTTCATCATAAGGAGTCATGTAGGCATCTCATCCCCCAAACCCCGTGTTTTGGAGACACTACTATGGTGTTTTACGTGGGGCTATACCGTATTGCCTACTCCGTTATCCATACCACGCGCATTATCAAACCGACAAAAATTAACCCAATGGAAATGGTACGCAGTACCTGTATATTATCAGCTGAGCCCCAACTCTTGTGAAGCTGATCACCGTCGTCCGACCGCCTGTCTGCATCCCGGTCTCGACTTTTGGGCATATATGCAGAAGATCTTGTCGCTCCGACCCCCAGGAAATTGCTGAACGCCTCAGTAGTTTTTTTGACTCGAACATTTAGTGAACCAATACGGAGAAAGCCCTCTTTCTCTGCGAAAATAAATTGTATGGTTATAAAAACTGTACCATGAAAGATTCGTCGCGCAATCATATTCGTTATCGATTATCGAAGTTAAGCAATATCTGGCGCGGTCAGTCCTTGGATCGGTGGCATTTACATACGACTTTTTCCGTGCTTCGGAGTGCACGTTAAATAATCGGTCCCAGTTGAAGTGAGTTGGTGCCCAAAACGTTGACAACATCGACTGTCAGTAGGTGATAACTTGACATAAATCAACCAATCCGGGGGCTGGGTGGAAGATTATGGCCCATACCCTCTCCTGGTGATAGGAGGGCATGCCTCACTCAAGAGTAAGGTCGTAAGACTGTTGTTGTGATATGTACAAAGTTGTTAAGGATAATTAAGAGCCAAAGAAATAATAATGTGAACAGGGTAAAATTACAGCTAAACTATACCAATTGAGACTATTTTTCAAAATTCTGAGCATTCATCCAGTAATGGTGAAATCCAGTCGTCGAATAAGAGATTTATTTTTTTACTTCGCAAAATGTTAATCCTTTCAGTAATCATGAAAATAATTTATCTCAAAAGGTTAAGTTTATTAAAATATGAAATTAGAATACAAAAGCTAAAATAGTGTGATTAATACACAGGTGCCTCTTCTACACAATATGTTACAAATAGTTACAATGGACATACACACTTTATGATAATCAAGGCAAACCAAGCATGCCTTGTAAAACTGAAAGAGAACCAAGTCGATTTAGTAAATACGACTAATAAGTCGTTTGTAATATACTTAGTATAATTTGTATATCATACAGACAGAAAATTTGACTCGTGGAAACGAGAATGAAATGGAGATGTTCGATTGGATGGCCGGCTCAGGCATGTGACTATAATTTTTTTTGGTATAGTTAACTTTTTGTAAAAAATAACGTAAGTATATATAAAAGTGATTGAAAAAGTACCTACCTAATTGATAACAACAAATTAATATATTGAAAATATAATATTTTATGAATCGTCCCGCCGTAATGTTTGCTTATTATACAACTTGTACTTCATTACGCCCATAATATAGTAGCCGACCGATGCGTTCAAATCCACTATTCCACATAAACGCATGCAGGAACAGGCAAACCCCCACCATCCAAACCGAGCACCATAGACACAACTGATAAATAATCCAATTCCTCTACACGAGTTATCAGCGAGCACCGAATTCTGGGAATATGTCTTATCTACTAGTATCTAAAAACTAAGACAATAACAATCTATCATCTCCTAGAATCAATGACATTGTTATGGTATTTTGTCACAAATATTGTTTATTATTACAGCAAAGATTAATAAAATAACATTTATACATTAAAATAGTACCAAATAATATAACCATAAACTTCCATCTGGAACATTTTATTAGTTATATAATCTCATTGATTCTGGGACATGAATGTTGATTACGTTTTCCCATTCCTAAAAGAGATACTTGTGTGTTAAAATATATTGATAATTATGTGATTGAATCCTTACACCTCACATGGATATGTTATTAAAGTTATATAGCAAGTAGTCTAACACGAACGAATGGAGCGAGTTGAGAATGACACGAGCAGCTATGGCTACTTGCTTATAACCTCTTAAAACACATTGTTGAATAACTACAAGTAATAAGTAAATTACAATAAGAATATTAATTGAAAGTACAATCAAGAGTGTACTAAATAGTAACAAACAGATGCACATTAACATAGATACGTGTAAGTAGTTTAAGGTGCTTGTTATTTTTCACCGACTTTCTTACTTGGCTGTGTATTAATTGTAGATGGAGTTATTCGTATTGTCGGAGGAGAGATAACGGTGTTTCGCAAATCATGCGTGTCTGCCTCTGCAATGTAAGGTAGCCTCGGTAAAGGCGCGTACACATTATGTTTGAGGTCAACTTGCAGTGAATTCTTTTAATTACAACAGGTTTGATCTCAATCATGCTAAAGGTAATGATGTTAAAGGTAAGGCCGAACGTGGAAGCATACTCATTATTTGGGGGACCCGCCATCTTATCATCACAAACAGCCAGAACACATCAATGCTATTAACATTGCTGCTTAGCGACATACTTAGATCCGAGTTCTTATCTAAATAAGAGAGACAGGAATTTTCTTGATATCTATGTTGTGATCATGCTTTGATTATTCGCTTCTGGGTTAGCCCGAAAAAAGTGCTCATTGGTAATTGAAGAGTCTAAATAACGTCCTAAACTTAGCTAGGTTAACCTGGGTGCACCATGATATTCAGATGACTGTTGTCCAATTGTTCTCAAATTGTCTAAATATAATCTAATTTATAAAAATATTGTAATTTCCATCATTTGAATGTAGTCATACATTCCACATATAACAAATTTTGTTTCGAAGCTCGAGATCATATCGCCCTTTATCGACCATTGGTATACATATTCATAACATAATTAATTGTTATAACGTATTGGCCAGTTTCGGCCGTAACCGCCTCGTACGCCCCGCCAGCCTTTAAGCAGATGTTTGTTTATAATATAATAATAACACGATTAAACATATTAAATAATTTATGCACCGTAAAATCACGAACAAATTAATAGTTAGAAAAGTCTCTACCATCGGTTTATAGGTCTCATTAAATTTTAAACAATTAAGAAAATTATTTCTTTTATTTCAACATACTTGCACGTAAAGTGAATCTAATTTCACCGGTTTTAGATATATCTATCAAGCAGCTCATAAAACACGCGTGTATTATAAATGCAAATAGTGAAGTTATAATCTATAACCGCACTATTTGCTATGGCAAAGAACATAAGTCTCATACAGCGAAATGATAACACGATCAGCCCGGTGAATAAAATATCGCTGATCTCCATGTGTTTATGGAGTTCAGTAATAAAATATGCTTAAATTTTATTTTTCAAATTTCGACCTGACCTTTCGCGCGGCGCCAGCCAGTAGGCAGCGCGCCGCTGATTTTTTATTCTGTTTCCTCGTCGTACGATATACGTGCGTATATTGGTTAAACACTCTCGGCTCTATTACGCCCTCGCCTTCGGCTCGGGCTGAAATTCCGCCTCTGCTGGCTGGCTATAACAGCCACCATAACGCACTTATAAAAAAAAAAAAAAAAAATCAAAAATATTTTATTCATTGTAGGATACAAAAATATCACATTTTGAAAGTCAACATGTTATTTTTTTAAACTACATCGCTTCACAAGGTGTGTTTATCGTAATGTACTAATATAAAAAATCGTGATATTATCCATACTCATTCCACACTGGATGGCATGCCATGGGCAGGCGATTATGTAATATAATATGTACCTATGTAAATACAAGGTACACCTTCCTCAAAAATTCAAATGCAGCACGCAATTAGAGAAAATATTTTATCTATATATTAAAAAAAAAAAATCTCAACATACTACGATATGATCCAGGGGAAAGCGATGTATCCATGGGGCCTAGATATTGTCTGGGCTTTCTTCCTGACCAATCTCGAATGTTAGTGTCAGCATCTGAAAATGCAAATAAAACTAAAATTAATGACTATTACGACCGCAGCCTCCGTCTCTATGTTTAAAACGCCATCTGTGAAATATATACAGGTAACTTTGTAAAGTTTGGTTCTAACGTCAGTTTAGTGGAAGCAAGCAAGTATTCGTATGGTTACGGATAGATGGCGTCACGATACAGGAAATTCGGAATATTTTGCTCAACAAGATCTGAAGGGCAATTCTCGTAATATCTCTTATTACAATTACAGTCAAAATTCAGTTCCGGTCTAGTCTCGGTCTCCAAATGTCAAATACGTCATTCTCGTACTACAATATAAAGGTTTGTAATGTGATTATATCGAAATGTGATTGTAAGTTGAACAAAGCTTATAACATCAAGTTCGAGATTAAAAAGATTTACAGTTCGTCAAATATGCGCTTGCTTCCTTCTATTTATTCTCTTTCACATTTGTCCAAAAACTACTTATATCACTTCAGCTGGGCAATACTGAACAATTAATAGTGAGAGCTTTGTTCAACTTTCGATCACATTTCGATATAATTACATTGCCAATCTTTATATTTAATGTCGTATTTGACATTTAGGAGATCGAGACTGGATCCGAACTGACTTTTGACTGTAATTGTAATACGAAATATTACGAGAATTGCCCTTCTGGTTAAAAGGTTGTTTTAATGAAACTACCACTTAATATGATTGAGATGAATATAGAAAGGTCGCGCCAATAGGATCGCTTAATGCTATGAATTTTCGAACACTGTGAACAAAGTTTAAAACTACAAACTTTTGACAGCAGTGCTCAAATTGAAAGTTTTTTTTTATCGTTGGGTTAAAATAAGAACATTTTTGAGGACCGTTTGGTGTAGTGGATAGTGATCCTGTCAGCGAAACCAACGGTTGCGGGTTCGAATCCCGCGAGGGGTCAATGTTTGTGTGATGAATACGAACATTTATTCTCGAGTCATGGATGTTCATATAAATATTTAAATGTGTTTATCCGTTATCTAGTATCCATAGTAAGTACAAGCTTTGCTTACTTTGGGACTAGATGAGTGGTGTAACGTAAGTGTCCGAAATATTTAATTATGTACGCTTGTTACCTCTTTACGCCTAAACGGCTGGACAGATTCTTTAGATCAGATAGTAATAGTGTCACAAAATCGATCATTACAACAGTTATATTAAAGCAAGATAATTAACGCCTATCAGATAAAGGATAACGAAGCATGATGACCATCATTGATTAGATTATTATTGGCACACAGTATATGTAACTGGCAAATATAGGAAATGTAGCTGATAACCTTTCCTTAGATGTAGGGTTTCTAATGTTTTCAAGAAGGATATTGTATTATATTATAACTCTCATAAACTTTTAAAGGTATTTTTTTTGTTAATAGTAAATTTTAAAGAGGCAGTATGCAAATACCAAACATATGCCTGTTGAGTGGTAAGTAAGAAGACGAAAAGGAAGAAGTTTATTTAGCTCGTCAATTCAATTTAAATTGTGTAGAACGATTTTCGTTCCGTTTCTTAGATATGAAAAAAGAATTTGTTGATCAACTTCATTTTCTGTAACTGTCGTAATTCAATTTAAAACACGTACGAGTATGTCTTGACTTTTCTTTAATGGTTCAAAATGTCTACTTTTTCTTTCATGGTACTAAGGAAACAAACTTGTACATTTGTAACATTTATGGTACTAGCTAATGGTACTACTGAACAAGGGAATGTCTACTTTTTCTTTCATGGTACCAAGGAAACAAACTTGTATCATTTGTAACATTTATGGTACTAGCTAATGGTACTACTGAACGGAATGTCTACTTTTTATTTCATTGTACTAAGGAAACAAACTTGTATCATTTGTAACATTTATGGTACTAGCTAATGGTACTACTGAACAAAGGAAAGTCTACTTTTTCTTTCATGGTACTAAGGAAACAAACTTGTATCATTTGTAACATTTATGGTACTAGCTAATGGTACTACTGAACAAGGGAATGTCTACTTTTTCTTTCATGGTACTAAGGAAACAAACTTATATTATTTGTGCCATCAATGTCTACTTTTTCTTTAATGGTATTAAGGATACAAACTTGAGTTATTTGTATCATCTATTGCCTGTACTAGCCAATTTTTACTTTTTTAAGAATTAAGTAATAAAATTTACATTAAAAAGATTAAGAAAAAAATAATAAAATTACAAGGGCAACTGGATACACATTTGACCACAATCTCACCTAATGGAAAGTGACAATGTGAAATTATCTCAGAGTACATGTATCCAAAGTCATTAATAATTACCCTCAGAGTCATGCAGTGTATATTATTATATAGTTCTAAACCGGAAAGAGCAAAAGACATAGCCCAGCGGATTAGTAAGTTGAAGTGCCAGCGGGCAGGGCACATAGCTTGAAAAATTGGCGATGGCCGGTTGGAACAAGGTAGACAGACGACCTAACGAAGGTCGCAGGAATGCACGCCGCTACCAACCGGTCGCCTTGAAATCCGTGGAGGAGACCTATGATCAGCAGTGGACTCCCTGTAGCTGATATGATAAAGACTTCTGACTTGTAAATACTAATTATAATTCTTTGTTAATTCAGTGCACATTCCTAGTTGCAGTGTTTGTCAGGCATTGGGGTAGCCATACAAATGATACACCTATAGCAGTTCTAGAGACCAACGATAGGAAGAATACGATGAAGTTTTTGGACACTTTAACTATACAACAATTAAAGATAAATAGGTTATAATTCTGCGGTTAATTGAATAAATACAAGAATTTCGTTTGCACTAACCGTACACTTCTTTTAGCAGCCTGTAAACATTTTCATGGCGAAATTGCATCGCTATATGCAACGGAGTGTATCCCTGAAATAAAGTTGAATCTATGGTTATTTATTACTTAGAACCCAAATTCAATAATTTTACCACGTGCAGAAGTCCAAGTCTCAATCTCTTTACCGTGGGTAAAAGAATCTTGCAATCAAGATTCTACAGTAATTAAGTCTAATGAGACAAAATATCAATATACTACGAAGTGGCTGATAAAATGACGCCGTTTCATAATGTGCCTAGGCTCTTCTTCGTGATCTGCCTAATTTTAAGATCGGATCGACTTATATCGCCTATGTATTACAATTTCTAGCAACAGCAGTCAGCTGTTTGGATACAATGCTTTGGAAAACAAAAAAGCTGACTGGAAATGTCGTTCAATTACCTTTAGATTTCTTTGGACAACTTTACGACGACGTTGGCTATTCATTAAAAATTTGATAACATCTGAACGATGATTAAAATAATTAAAAAATAGATCCTTTTACATAATATTTTCTATTGAATGGTAAAAAAAGTGGATTTTACTTTCTAAATTATTTTGATAATCTTTAATTAAAACATCAAAATATCCTATAAATTCGGCGATTTTTAGAAAGTGAGAAAAGTGACATGCGACTTTTTCATTGTAGCAAGTTACGCCGATCCCTCGCCCCACTCGGAAACCCAACATTTATATTGAATATTACCCACGATAGATATTAAACACAGTTGGATATTACAGAGTAAAAGTTAGCGACAGCTGTAAGATCGCAGTGGAAATAAGATTTCACAGACGTTTTCGTTTGTGTTACTTTATTTAGCTACTTAAGTATACAGGTGTGGATTGTAAGAAGATTCTCTTTTTCTCATTTTAGATTGTCCCTAACCCTTAACTATTCTGTTCTGTTGTTTGGACGTTTGGAAATATCTATGTTGGAACGTCTGGTGTAATGCACGTTTAACTGCAATGTACAAATCTAAATTCTAAATAGGAAATTCCACGTAAAAGAGTCATATAACGTCCATAAAATGTCTATAATTTTATTAGTAAAAGGGTCATTAAAATGTTAAGTGGCGCGCAGATAAATTTACCAACACTTCCCTCGAATCTACAAGTAGTTCAGCAATAAAACGCGGCTTGGACTTACCCCATTCTGTTTCAGCCGCCATCCACGGCGAACACCACATGAAAAAGAGTATAATGACACTTTAACGATACCGTAAAACCAGGCAGAGTAACCCGGGGTAAGTAAATTTGATTGAGCATTAAAGATTCTAGGTAACAGTAAAGTATACGATTACGAAGCTGTAGATGTAAACACATCATTAACTCTGGCCTACCATTTAGAGTCAATTGCAATTCTCGATCCACCGCGTTATTTTGTCTCGAATTATGTATTTCTTAATGCGGTCGATCTCCTTCGTCTTGACCAAATATGGCAGCCAAATTGCTCGCTCAGTTTTCACGATTAAAGCGCATTCTTTAGTCGCATGCGCATCGGAATTTAAACTTCTTATTGCCATATTGAGGGAAATCTTTTTTCCAATGAACTACTTCTCGATTTTATCTCGTCTCGTACTATACATGGAAACATTTCCTCACTATATACGATCTTTTAGCTACTGATTACTTTCTAAACAACATAAATAAAGTCTATGTATAAATTGGATATAATAGAGATGTACAGAGATGGGGATAGTCGAAGTTAGGTATATACCTATAGTAATATCGACTAGCAGGTTGGACTCGAGTTCAATAAAAATGTTTTTTTTTTTTTTTATTAAAAACTGGTTTCGCATTTGACTACAATCTCACCTGATGGAAAGTGAGGATGTAGCCGAAGATGTATCACGCGCACCCAGTAAATGCCTATTCACTCTAGACTTGAAGATCCCAAGGTTGTAAGTGTCGGGAAAAACCGTGTATCGAATTCATGTTTATAAAATAGTACAACTCTTAAAGTTTAATTAAAGGAGATTGCTGAGACTAACAGTTAATAGATTAACTATATGTAGAAAGATGTACTCACGGAGCGTTCGTTTACTACGTGCCGAGCAACTCCAGCCAGCAGTTTAACTAAATTTTCATCGCCGCGCTTACAAGCCCAGTGCATCGCCGTCTGAAATACACCAAACGCCTAAATAATCCCACATGCATAGCTCCACATCGTTAAAATCTTCAATTTAAATAACCATTTCGAAAATCTTACTTCTAAATCATACCAAATTATGAAGCTCAATATTTAAAACCTAAGTCTAAAACACGATTCCATCACGAAGAGAGTTTAGTAGGTCGGGAAACAAATTACTTGATTGCTAGCCTTTTATTTTTATATATGTAAAACACTTTGATGGACAATATAATGCCGAAATTATAGCTCTTTATAATCGGAACGTATTAGGATGATTTGCATCCAGATTAAAGATTATATTTTTGTGAAGGTAGGTGTTATTAGCATAGTTATAGGAATTAGCTTGCTATTATCTTTGGTCATTTTAATTTTTAAAACGTTATGGTAAGTAAAGCATAATTTTCAAGAACCGGTGTTTAGATAAAGGTTAACAAACAGCTATGCTTCCACGCACCAACACAGTAATCAAAACTATTTTTTTTCTTGTTCATCTACCGAATTTTAATGTAAGAAAATATATTATCAAAAACGTAGGAAGTCAAACAGATATTAAGTAACTGTTCGATTAGTGTTAGCAATTCGTTGAATCTAATGTTCCTAATTGACCAAGCAATATCCTGTTGCCGCAAAGGTTTGCGAGTTTGACCTTAAATCGAGCATTAAATCTCGAACAAAATGGGTGAGCTAAAGATTCAGTCAGCAGTTAATTCTTGGAAATATATATTACTTTATCCGAGGGTACCAGTTAGGTACGTACCAATCGGCGTATGAACAAGATGTAGGCGTGATCGTCGCTGATTCAGTGGGGTAGTTAGTGGCGGGCGGTCCTAGGTTCGACGTCGCCCGGAGAAATATTGGCCCCGGGGGAAGCGCTGTTAATTTGCAGCGCACATTGGGTACTGGCACGATTTTCCACGTATCCACCTACATGCGGCGGACGTCGTCAATATTCGTGGAGGCATTTTCAGGCTTACATATCGATACAACCACTCTGCATCCCATGTTCGTTATAGCTATGCAACATATTTTTGTTCCTTTGTTATTGCTAACATAAAAAGATTAAATGAATAGCTATTTCAATATTAATTGTTACAGTAACGAAGACGTAAAGATAAGAGCTCTAGATTTATGAACAGGCACTTAGTTAATAGCCTCAGATGTTCACTAATTAGGGTGGACGAGGCTTCATTGTTTGCCGACCGATGCAGCGAACTTGATAAAACAATATTAAGTGGAGATTACCCATGTGCTACTACAAATATCTCTTATTTGTAAGGAAATTGTAATTTTACTTACGTACTGCGGGGTTGAAACCGAACCATCGAAACACCGACGAATAGCAACATGCAAATAAGAAAAAAATATTTGTAAATACCCTGTAATGCATATTTCTTTTACAAAAGGACCTCAGGATGTCCTTAAAACAAAAATCTTAATAAAACGACGTTTCCGGATCAGCCGGCATGTACTAATTTATTGTTGGATAAGCTAATAAATTTAAAACAGGATTACGTGGTCCCAGCACAAAGTAACGCTTTATAATTTGCCCGATATAAATCTCCGGTCCCTTTCGAACGGGCGACTTTACGAGTACCTACTAAAGACAAATTTTATATAATTATCTACTATATGTAGCAGGCAATGGCGTAAGATCTATGAACCCGATTGCTGGTTGAACCAATATGTAGGTACGTAAACCTACACCACTATTGGTCGTAAGTCACACATAACCAATGGAAGGCCTATAGATCTAACATTAGATTAAGTTAGAGTATGAAATTTGTCAAAAACTTCTACAAGTAGAGAAGAGAAAATGGACACAAATAAACGTAGCCTGAAAACATCGCTAATTATATCTACGGGAATGAACTCCGACACGAGTACCTACATTTTTTGCCGTGTTTTATACATTATTAATTTTTATTGATTTTCCCATTGCCAATTTTAATTAGTGTTGACTGTACAGAAGTTAGGCCTGAAAAGCATGTGATGCCAAGGGCCGAGCGCTGCATTTTGTAAGCAAATGCTGACGTCCGATCCCTATGTTAGGTTTACTTTATAGAATAATTAGTCAGATATTGTTGTAACCACAGTGCCAATTATGTATTTTTGGAACAAATAATATGTTTTTTTTTTGAATATTGTCACATAAAACTAGATTGCTCGTGTTTGAATAATCCGAATTCGAGAGCATATCTTTTTTAAGGGTCCATAAAATTATTTAACTTCCTTCCACTTTGAAGTGTAAATTGTTATATACCATTACCATTTCGAACATTTAAAAAGCAATATTGTGTTTGTGACCGGACGGACAATTCACTTTAGCTAAATGTGCTAAGTTACCCCACGCTTCAGCTTTTATGCGACAGTTTGGAAAAACAAACGAAACGGTGTTTCTAGAGGAGGATAAATAAATAAGTCACAGTCAGCCAGTCTATCAAGAGCAAATATTCCGGGATATAAGTATGTCATTGAATTTGCAACTGGGAGTAACTATCATCCGATAGGTTAAGGTTGTTCATAACTTGTTTCACGACTTTTTCAAAACTTAATATCTTGCTCACTATTAAGGTTACATTGTTTGCAAATGACTCTGATTTAACACTCTACATTCATTTCAGACTGCACAGTTTGATTAGTTTAGTGTGTTTGGAGCAAGTGCGGGTTCTGGGATGGAAACCGTAGTATATGATGGACGCCCCCGGCTAGTTGGAGCGACAAACACAGAGCGGCTATGTAAAGCCGAAAATCGGGCCTCGTGGCGCGCCTTAGGAGCGGCCTATATCAGTGGACAAGTGTGCTGATGAGAATGATTCAAAAAACTACATTTTAGAACACGTATCAAATATATTGTTACTTATTACATATATAATGACTAGCAGCTGCCCGCGACTTCGTCCGCGTAGACTACATGAATCAACACTTTATTACTTTCCCACGGGAATACATTCAGCAGAAAAATTACCATGTAGAGTTTATCTCAAACAGGAAAAGACCCAGGGCAGATAACAGGTATGTGGAACCATGTTGGTGTTTTGCCAGGTAAATGAATTAAGACAGGGATCCATTAAAAGACTATGACTTCGACTATGACTTTGACTATGACTTTGACTATGACTTTGCCTATGACTATGACTTTGACTATGACTTTGACTATGACTTTGACTATGACTTTGACTATGACTTTGACTATGACTTTGACTATGATTTTGACTATGACTTTGACATGACTTTGACTATGAATTTTACTTTTCGACTTTGAGTCTTCGACTTTGAGCCTTCGACTTTGAGCCTTCGTCTTTGAGCCATCGATTTTGAGCCTTCGACTTTGAGCCTTCGACTTTGAGCTTTCGACTTTGAGTCTTCGACTTTGAGTCTTCGGCTTTGAGCCTTCGACTTTGAGCCTTCGTCTTTGAGCCTTCGATTTTGAGCCTTTGACTTTGAGCCTTCGAATTTGAGCCTTCGTCTTTGAGCCTTTGACTTTGAGCCTTCGACTTTGAGTCTTCGACTTTGAGCTTTCGACTTTGAGCCTTCGACCTTGAGCCTTCGACTTTGAGCCTTCGAATTTGAGCCTTCGACTTTGAGCCTTCGACTTTGAGCCTTCGACTTTGAATTTCGAATTTGAATCTTCGACATTGACTCTTCGACTTTGACTCTTCGACTTCGACACCAATTTGAATTTGTGATTTCAACCTCTACCACTATCGCAACCCGTAAGGGGTGAGCTTCAAAATAAATGTCATTTTCGCAATCAACGTCCCAAAAAACCTAAATAACGACACCAATATAGTCTTTTTTGGTATCATCCCCCACCCCTATCTCACCCCTAGAGGGTTGGCTTAAAATAAATGTCATTTTCATAATCAACATTCCAAAACACCTAAATAACGACACCAATATCGATTTTATGGTTTCAACCCCCATTTCACACCCCAGGGGGCTGTTTTTCGAAAAATCTCACCTCACCCTTATCTCATTCTCTAACCCCAAGGGGTTAGCTTCAAAACAAATGGCATTTTCGTAATCAACGTCCCAAAAAACCTAAAGAATGACACCAATATTGACTTTTTTGGTATTAACCCCCACCCCTATCTCAACCTTAGAGGGTTAACTTAAAATAAATGTCATATTCATAATCAACATCCCATAAAATCTAAATAACGACACCATTATCGTTTATATGGTTTTAACCCCCATTTCACACCCCAGGGGGTTGTCCAATATAGACATTTTTGGTAGCAACCCCCACCCCTATCTCAACCCTAGAGGGTTAACTTAAAATAAATGTCATTTTCATAATCAACATCCCATAAAACCTAAATAACGACACCAATATCGATTTTATGGTTTTAACCCCCATTTCACAACCCAGGGGGTTGTTTTTCGAAAAATCTCAAAACACGTATTAGCTTATTTGTTCCTAGGAGTACTCTTGCGAAGTTTCGAGTCGAAAATAGTCGAAATGTCCATGTTATACTATTTGTTCATACAAACTTCCCACCCCTGTTTCACCCCCTTAAAGGGTGAATTTTGAAAAATCCTTTCTTAGTGCTCCCCTAGACCTCGTAAGGAACCTACGTGCCAAATTTGGAAACTCTAGACCCAGCGGTTTGGCCTGTGCGTTGATATGTCAGTCAGTCAGTCAGTCAGTCAGTCAGTCAGTTTCTTCCTTTATATATTTAGATAGTTTAATAAAAGATCATTCCTGACACGCAACATTTATAATAACATTAAATCAAAAAATTATCACATAAAAAGCCAACTAACTAAAGTCCAAGAATAGTTTGTATGATTTACAAACGATTATTTACATTTTTTGATTTGCAGTTTCAGTATTTTGGCTTTACTAAGAGAAGAGAGACTGGTAATGCGGGACAAAGAATTGTGATTTATCGAAAACATTCGACTGCGTAGATCACAGAATATTGTTACTGCAAACAAAACATTACGCAATGATCCACTCTTGCCACGACCATGATTCACACATTTTGGACAAAAAGGATACAGAAAGTGGACGTAAATATAATATCAGGTTCTAAAGTAAGGACAGATGTGCCGCAAGGCTCAAGATTGGTCTCTGTTCTGTTTCTAGTGCCTTTGAAAGAACTATTCATTTTATGTAATCAATCGTAAAAAAAAAATGTAGTATTTAACAAGGACAAAGTAAAATTAGTACACACAGTGCTTACTCCTACTGGAAAAAGCGTCTCAGTGGATAGCATTTAATATAACTAGTAGGTAAGTTTTGCAACGGATGGCGATTGTAAGATCTGACAATCTGCGATCCCAACCCGTGTGCCCAGCGAGACGATTAGGGCAAATCTTCCCATTAAGCAACACATGATGTTGATAATTGATATTTCTAACGCAATAACTCGTACTTAAGGAGTAGATGCTCGCGATTGCAACAATACACTGACAAAATCATTAGTACTAGCCATCGCAGTGCACGGCTTAAGCGTACTTATGCGCTACATCCGCTCATATTGATTGCGTTTGCATGTACGTCAATTAGGGATAGGTAAGCGGAACGATGCGTCTTCAACACGACTAATTATCGTCTTGTCAACTAGATATATATATGTAGGTACTTAAGTTATATAATGTAGGTAAGTAGATATATACCTACATCGTGTGACAGTGACGTTGATGTATGTGTCAATGCTGGTGAATTACCATTATCCACTAATCCCCTATACATGTTGTTAATATTAATACAGCCATCAATGGAATAGCATCAATTCCATTTCCGAAATGTCAGGTATTGAAATTACAGGTATCAACAACATTAATGACTAGTTTCCTTCCGCAAAGTTGCTATCATTTTAATAACATCATGATCATCAACCATATAACTCCTGATGGATTCTCTATGACACTTTTCGTGGGAGGATTTGCCCTAATCGCTACGAAACCTGGGTTGACGATAGGACACTTTTTGAAATTCCACAACAAGGCCACAACTACCATCATTAGTGAATGTTAAACACTCTTTCTATTTTTTATCGTCAATAAATTCTTCTCTACCGGGAGTCACACGAACAATACGTTATCCTAACTAATATTAAGGCACGTATACATTATTTGCAACACAATATGCAATAAACGTTGAAACAAATTTCCATACAGTGGACCTCGCAGCGCGCACGAAGTACACACCTAACGAGCAACGAGCATTTGCGTCGCTCTCGCAAAGTGCTCGCGGTGCGCGTATGGAGCGTTCAGTGTGGACGGTAGTTTGTAGGTGAGTACTTCTACGATATTAGACAACGGAACCCACATGAAATCTGATGAGGAAATTGTGTTGACTGAAGAAAAGACTTTTACGCTAATTAAAGTATAAAAGTATATTATATTTATAATGACCACTGGAAGTGCTGTCTGCTAATTTGTTTTTTCCCACCAACAACGTCGAGCTTGATTTTTTTCCTTTGTATGCAGTATAGCGAACAATTATATTAGTGGCGAAACATTAATTACTATCAGACACCGAGAGCTTGATCGAACTATGACTTAACTCGAGTGCTCACGGCAAACTGGCGGGAAAGGCGGCACGAGGTTCGAAAGATGCTCGTTTCGTACGCGCGATACTTCCATTTAACATGTTCCGGGACGCATCGCCAGATATAATAGGAGTTTTATTGTGATAATGTCGAAAGGCGTGATGTTTCCCGTTGCGTGTGCATTTCAGGTCGCTAATGTGTATATATGCGCCTTTAAGGTGAAATGTTTGTTTGTACTTTCTTTGATATTGTGTTTGATATTATAAGGGATGATGAAACTGTTATTGTGACGTAACGCGGATGGAGACGTTTAAAAGATAGCGATTATAAAATCATCGGCGTATACGAATCGATTGCCTAAATTTAATTATACGTCATACAATAAATCAACCACCTATATTTGTACTACAAATTGTAAATAACAATTTATGTATCACATTAAATAATATGAAATACTTACACCCTGATAATCCCAATGGATGGATGGCCCAGCAGTGGATTCAGCAACATACCGGAAAATTGTAATAAAACATTGCTTTAATATACAATGTACCTACACACACCAATAGGTTGGCACTAAGTACTACTATTTAAAGTAGAGATCGTCAATGACGAATTCGATTTATATACATACCGTGAAGGGATCCTGAAACAAAAAAAAATATATGACAATTTATAATAAACACATTAAATTCTGAAAGGAAAATCGGAATGTTGATACACTGATAAATACGAATAGGTAGGAATGTATTTGCAAATCACGCGCAAAAAATTATAGGTACAGCATAATTTTACATTCCATTTTCTTAAAAATTTAAGTTCGGTTGTTTACACCATAAGGAGGCATAAACAACAAAATAATAGGTGTTGTTGGTGCAAAAATTACTTCAAATTGCACGTGTGGGACGTAAATCTAAATGCACTCATTATGTGACGACAAAAGCTCGAGCATTGTACCACAACGCGAACTAATGCCACCATACAAGATATTTTGATAGAGTGCCCAAAAAGCGTTTCATTGCGCTGCAACATGTGAAGAAGGCACTGTTATACATTAAGATGATATACACAATAGCTTAACGTGTTTTAGCATGTTATACTGAACTGTCGAAAAAACTGAAACCATATTTATTCTGGTCTATATACTCAAGACTAAAAATCATATCACAAAACTCGACGTGAATGTCAGAGAATACGCATAAGAAAAGCGCTTTGAAACGATTATCAGTGACCGCATATTGACTAGGAGGGTATAAATGAAGTTATGAATGGTACAATGACGACCTGTTTGGTGTAGTGGTTAGAAACCCAGACTGCTTTCCGAAAAGGTCGCGGGTTCGAATCCCGCTAAGTTTGTATGATGAATACGGACAAGTGTATTCGAGTTATGGATGTCGGGGGGTAGAATATTAAGAAATGTTTTAAAGAACTTAATATATTAAATTTTCTATGTTATTGGCATAAATTCTAGTTACGGAATGTTTGGGTCATTTATTACCACCTCGTTTGGGATAAGGTTCCGTACAACTTGTAGTAGGTAGGTATAAAAGGGTATTCACTCACAAGCAGACCGACAACGAAATGATCCTATAAGGGTTCCTTTTTTCTTTTTGAGGTAAGAAACCTCAACAGTGGGGCTAGACTTCACATTGATGTTTGACAATGCCCGTGCTCAATTCAGCATTATAGCGTATACAGACTCAGAAATGGTTACAAAGAAAAGATCCGGTTATACCCGGAAATTCTCTCTAACTTCAATGGGCCATCTCTAAATCCACTGTAAAATCTTTGCTCGCAATTGACAGTTGACGAGAACTCCATTCCCATTGAGTTAAACAATAAGGGGCCAGAATCACATCGAGCATGCTTAGGACTCTAGAAGCATCGACCCACACCCCTTGACGCGAAATGTTGATGTACTGTACCGATTTAATTCTACTCTAGCTGAGGCATGAGGGAGGGCAGGCGGATACCGCGTTCGGATTGGTTGTTCTTTATGTGGCCAAACAGGGTCAATCAGAGTGCAATAAGCTGTCAAAGTTTTCGGGCATCTGTTCTTATAACTTGATGTGTTGACAGATTTAACACTAACACTTTATATGACACATACACATATCACAAAAAAATACACATTAAAATGAATCAAATACAAATGTACAAAGGGGGAACTTATCTCTATAAGAGATCTCTTCCATCAAACCCGCGAAAGCGAAACAATTTTAAAAGGTAGACAAACAGTGTGTACACGAAAATGAAAAATAATTAATGCAACTAAGTAATATTTAAAATAATAATATCCGTAACTAAATACATAAATATATACATACATACGATGAAAACATATAACATATGCATAAATAATAAATATGAAATAGTACCCACCAATTTTATTGTAATTATTTTGTAATTAAAACATCACCCATTCAATTATAACGGTAACTTTTGTCAGTAACATAATAAGAATCTTTAATATGCATAACTTTGGTATTAGTTTTCTGTATAAGAATTTGTAATAATGCTGTTGATTCTATGTAAATAAAATAAAATTAAAAAATTAAATTGTTAATAATAAGATGTTATTGTCAGGAGTGTATGATCGATATCCACAGGAAAGTCCTGAAGGATCGCGACGGGATTACAACACTACAACAGCTGAGACTTGCTCAATTCCACTTAGAACGACTGCCTCAACCAATATCAAAAACCTATGATATAAAGTCGACGCAGACAAACAAAAAAAAATATATAAACAATCGAAACAATCTGTATTAACACTCACTTATTAAGTCAATATATTAATCACTTTTTGTTAAAAAAAAATGTAGTTCTTTTGTGCGTGCAATTTACTCTCTTGGCCTATTTTAAATTGTGTTAAATAAAATTAAAAAGGATCAATATTTGAATACACAAAATCAATAGGTTGTAAGTGTTGCTCAGTTTGTTTTTGTAATCTGAATTTTATAATAATGTGCGAACTGTATACAGACCAACTCGGTCGGTGGATCTATATTATATAATTTAAGCTTACTGAACTCTATTTCTTACTGAACAGAGAGTGACACCTATATAAACGAAGTTATTATTAATATTAAAGCATAATATTTTGTAATTGTAACAATTATATCGAATCGAAAACATTATGGTCTCACGATCCCACGCGATTAAGTAAAAAATCAGATTAAACTTTCGGAGTATTACCTACCCATAACGTACGGCCGCCTCAGACGCTCTCGTGAGTACCGAATTACCTACTAAACTGTAAAAAACGTAGATAAAAGTGAGGGCTGTGCATATTCCCATGATCGGGAGACGGTCCGACGGCGTTTTAATACACCCATAATCGTCGATCGATGGAGGATCATATGAAATATGTAATACCGCTAATAGGTCTCGGTGGGCAGCTTCCTCAGCGGTCGCTCGGCCAATTTCGCCGTTCGTAATAACCTTAATATCCCATCAGTTCTTGGCCCATGCGTGTACAAAGATGGCTGTAATGACTGTGCGACCGAACGCCCGCGCCCGCCTCCGCGACCGATAATTCACATTTATTCAATAAATCTGTTTGGTTACGGCATTGTACAGAACGCCTTTTATTGTGCTAATATTGAAATAAATTTCCTTTTTTTTCCTGTCTTTACAATCCTATGTTTTTTTTTTATTTAACAAACATAATACGATCAGCAACTGGTGAGTTTGCAATTTTAAATTGATCAGCGTTTCTATGAAAAAATAAATAACTACAAAATACTAACAATAATTGTACATTAATTTTAGATTATTATTTCAGCCCGTGCAATTTGAAGACATTGGGGTGGCTACATCACTGTCAGCTAAATATTCGTACAAGATATTTTGATAAATATATAAAATAATATTGTCTATAACAATTGAAAAAATGGTTGATACTCAAGAAACTTTTACCATAACTTAGTAAAATTAAATAATTAGCTTTGCGTACAAAATAGAAAAAAAAAGAAAGATAATTAATCTCAATCACGAAATGTTACAAGAGTAAACAATTAGTCACACCGATGTCATATTCGAGAAATCTTTGTTGCTCAATGTAAATGATATGCTCACATGGGCGAGAATGCTGAATGAGGATTTCTAAAATAAGAGACAATTTATTATCGAAAGCATTGCAGACGCAGTGACGCAAACACTCGTCGACAGTTATTAAGCGTTAGAACTCTGCACCAGGACCAACTGAACGAACACGATATACACGAGGATATTGTCAACTCGTACGTGTGGCATTACTTAAACTCGAAACTACTACATAAATCAACGCCTTTGACATAATAAATACGATGGCATTATTCTTTCTCAAATTAACATCTTCAAAAACATTTCAACTAACACGACTCAAAGGCCAATATCAATTATGTGTATTTAGTAAAATTCAATAAAAACAGGAACACGTGTGGTATAGGTATTCGTTATGCGTTTTTGATTAGTGAGTTGTCCTTGGATGGATATCAGTAACCACCGGTGACCTATTCATAAGAATCATCATCATCATCAGCCCGTAAACATGCCACTGCCGGAATACAGGCTTTCCCTCGTATATGAGGGAGTATGGGCCGTAGTTAATCACGCTGGTCCAATGCGGTTGGGGACTTCACAACCCTTTGAATTTTTATTTCTCAGGCATGCAGGTTTCCTCACGATGTTTTCCTTCAGCGTTAAGGAGCAGTCGGATAAATGCACATAAGTTATGAAATTAAATTTAAAAACTCATTGGTACGTGGCCTATTGGGAATCGAACCCGGACCGCCCAAATTAGGAGACCGCGTCTTAGCCGCTGAGCCACCGACGCTCCTACAATTCATAAGAGTGTTTACGTTAAAACAGTCGGTCCCGGAAGTTTTCAATTGGAGGCAGTCGTTAAGCTTAGTCAGTGGAAAATGAAGGGTGGTTTGAAAATAGTGACCGCAGAGACCCACGCTAGGCCGGATATATCCACACGTGTTGATTATATCCAGCGATACCCTCTCCTAGTAAAAGGAGGCTGTGGCCTAGGAGACGTAAGGGCGTTGATGTATTAAAAACAGTCAGAATTAAAATTAATAATTACCAATATATACATTTATAAAGAACCGTTCTTCAGAGATCGTAAACTCGCCGTATAGATACCAGTTTTAATCGTGCACTAATTACAAGTATACGTAATCAAGTAGTATAATTTTTTAATGAAATTTCGACTAAAGTATTGTGAATTTAATCGCGAGCCTGTTAAAGGGTGCACCCCGAGCATGTGTCGTTAATAGAGAGTTGTGTCTCTTCATTTTGTTTGAACGTTCAGTGACTCTGTTATTTTGGAGCGACTAATAAATTGCGTGATGACAGGTGTCAGCTGCTCCACCGCCTCTGCACTCTTGCGTCGATGTCTCATTCCTCACGTTCTACTGCTAAATTCTCTTATTTTATCAACGCTCCGTTCAATTTTCGTTTCGTTCTCTCGGCATTCTATTTGTTTGTGTTAGCATTATTGTGATAGTCGTGCTAATATTTCGTATTTAATATTTACTTACGAAAGATTTTTATTAATAGTAGGTATCGCAATAATGTCACAAAATGATATGGAAATATATAATACTGCCGTAATTTGTCTAAATCTAAGAACGTTTTATTTGTTTAATGGTTATTACTTTATTAAGTACGTACCCCTTCTAAATATATTACTTAAAAAGGATGGAATAGATAGATTTATACATCAATATGACATGGTTTGCAAAAAGACAAGTTTGATTATAATTTTTCTGTATTCGATCAAATGAATTCAATAAGAAAAGAAGGACAATATACAGAACGCAATTGAGAGTTTTTGGACGGTCATACATCAATTATCTAACCGGAGAAGACAAACCGGACGAAGATTTATATGACGTACCTAATGGCGAAAAGCAAACGACGAATGGCGCCGCAAACATTCTTAGCATTTTGATTGATACCTATACTGTCGATCGCTGCTTTCATTGAGATCGTTAAACTTTAATGGAATTAAATGCGCTTAAAACTTGATGAGCAATAAAAGCTTTTTTATACAAACTGCTATTTTTCTAATGATAATGTTTAAATGTAAGATTGATTCTAAAAACATAAAATTTGTATCTACTGCAACATCAAAGATCAAGAGAGTTAAAGAAACTTCTTACAAAAACAAACAAGACAAAAGAATGATATGATATAAATCAAAGATATATATATGTATAATATATATATTTTTTACTATCGTTAATTACAGAAGGGCGTATATAAATAAAGAACTCGCGCCCATTGAGGCGGACTGGCGAGGCGATCACCACGCCGCGCCTTGTCGCGACAAGCAAATGCACTTATCTTACCGGGATGTGAAAAACTGTTCTCAACTGGCCGTCGTTGTCGTCGGTTAGTTGCGCCAACACAATGCGACTAAACTCGGAGTCAATGCCTCCAGAGGTTACGTTTGAACAGGATTTGGAGACCCCACAAATAAAAAGTTACAAATCAGAATGGGTCCACAAGAGGAAACAATAAGAAGTGACTCTTTATTCAGGTTTATTTTATCCTATTGTATTCTTTACACGCCGTTTTTGTTTACGTTCATCCGGATTTCATCAATGAAACCACTTTGGGGTGTCCTTTCATATAAGCCGATTCATAGCGATAGTTCATTAGTGGTAATTAACGGGACGACAATATATCATTACGAACCAGTTGGATCGTTGTAAACCCGTCATCAACACCATGATAAAAATAAACAGAAGTCTTTGAAGTATTATCGATACAAATAAATTGTCCGACCAAGAATGAATATCAATAAATTGAAAATGTAACTCGTAAAAACATATCATCGATTATTGTAAACAGCTGGCGGGCATTTTTATGCAAAACGGCTTGTTCATTGGACCAATTCAACAGCGGTAGCGAAGATAGGGGTAGCTTAATTGAAACTTACAGATTGGACCCCGGCTTTAAATTGTTAACTCCGACAATTCTGATTCCCCTTATATTGCAATATACTAAGACGGTCGTCAAATCAAAGCATCGACTTAATTACTGATGTATCCGAAGATAGTGCATGTTTTCTATGATTTGTACAGAATATTTCTGAATGTACCATCATTACAACTACAAGTTGCTCAAAACTTAGTAATTTACCTACATAAATTCGAAACTTTTACTCGACAAAGGCCTTATTAAAATCTTGAAGAGAACTTTAATATGCCATGACAGCTACATCATTAATCTTGCAGCTCACACAATCTCCCCGAATTTTCCGTAACAACGAGAGGGACAGGAAAATGCTCGGAAGTAAATATACAACCAATCAATTATAAAAACTAAATTGTTTACTTGCCATATTTGCCAAGGGCAATAATTAGTGTAAATTAGTGCTGGGCAATCAGCTTATGTCCAGCAGTGAATTCTTAAAATGCTAACAAATATTTCGCAAGCTTTAAATACTATAAAGGTTTTCTGTGTAACTAAATTACTTTTTAACAGAGATACTCGAATATCTATTATTAATATAGATTCTTTGCTATCGTGTATAGGATGATAGGAGAAAAATGTGTTTCGATGGTGTCCTAATTTCTTATCTGGTCAAATTGTGTCACTTTATGTCTTTCAATTCGTCTACCAAAAACACGCCTTCAGAATATTCGTTATAGGGGTTATCATGTTGTTCGCATCTTGCTCTTCGTTGGATTTGCTTAAACAAATAGAGGGCTTGTTAAATCGGTAGGCAGACCCTAATTAAAAACTATATCCAGCCGCTGTCGTATATTACGCAGATGGAGGCCTTAGGCTGTTAGTCACTTCGTCTGGGCACCTCCCAGTCATTTGGTGTTTATAGCTTTACCGCAACAGACAAATGTTCCTAAGCCTTGTGACTGTAAGTACACTACATTGGTAATTGGTTTCCATAGCTTTGTTATTTACAACAGTAAATACCTGTGAGCGAATACTTGCAGATAATTTCTCAAGACATTCGTTTTTTTAGAATTCTTGTTACCTATTATACCATAATTTCTTTTATATAAGTATTATCCGTTGACTCAAACTTCAAATGTGATTAGATTATATTAAAAATACTTCGACCGTTTAAATAATCAGAAGCCAATTAAATAACAAATTACAAATAAAACGAAACATCCGAAGATAATTACAAACAATATCGAATTGAATGTTTGATCAATTCATAATTAGAAACAATTGTAAATATGAAAATTATTAACGAGAGAGCGAACGTGGCTGGAAGTAGCTGGCATCCGATTCTTGTTTATAAGGCGCCCGGCCCACCTCGTCCGTACTAAAAATTTGATCTTATCTTCCATATTTTAATAGGTTCCCGTGGCGGCACCTTCGCATTGGCCAGTAATTGTATAAAGTATCTCTGGAGGAATAAATTCAATATACCGACGGCGCGGGCGCGGATCCCTCCGTTCTGTGCCGTGATAAAGCTTAAATCAACACACAAAGTAATTACAATCGAGCCACACTTCATCACAGATGCGAATAGTGATTAACTATCACCCGCCTTTGGTTCCGCGCTGCTTGAGACCAGACTATGCCGTGCCGTCCCGTGGTTTGAATTAGAGGCGAAATTGGAAGGGAGCACGTTTTAATGGCTGTGACATGTCCCAAAAGGGTTTATTGATTTGAATTTGTGATGAGAATTGTTACTTCCGTTTATAGATAAATCTTTAGGCTCAAAGCGGACAGAATACTATGACACAAGTCAAAGTCAATTGAGGCTTAATAATGGAATTTAGTTACCTATTCCTTAATTCCTAGGGGACAGTGGGATCTGGTTTTAGATTGAAAAATAATACTCGTCATTCTGTACACATTTATTCCTATTCATTCTTCAGCCGTCCCTTTTAGTCGTAATTAAAAGTTTCTCGTGGAAAAGAGCAATCTTAATGCAAGGGTTGTACTTAGTGAACTTCTTTTGTATTTTATCCTATAAAGGGAAGTTTTTCAGTAAAACAACGCTCAGTTTGGAACAAAATATAAAAGTTTTACAATAACGTACACGCCCGGGGCAAGGGTAAGATCATCAAAGCTGAGAATAAATCCACTTTGCTTTAGAAAGCATGATCTAAAAGAGAGTAATGATGAGAGTTTGTGAAAGGACAGGAGACGATAGACAAAAACGGTTACAGTTAATAGACGGACAAATTAGTTGCATATTAATAAGGTTCAAATTATATTATCATTAATATATCAAAGTTAATAATTGATTCTGAATTTATATCTCTAACATGTTCATATTTCACGAAACACATGAATATGTATGTTTAGATGTACAACAAAGCTCGTGTAGTATACTTCAGCTTAATGCAGAAACAGTGTCTATATATACATATATCCACATTTATAGCGTAATGAGGCCGTTATACCTCGCTCGAATTTGGTACTGCCGTGGGCGGGCGGTGGGCTCGCACCTACTTCGCTGCAAGCGGCCTCTCCCAATTAGCCTTAAAATAATGAACATGTTTTATATTTCCACCCGAGTGCGGCGTGTACTTATCCCCATTTGCCCCGGGAGGTCATGCGGCCGTGGCCCTCACCCGTGTTCTGTTTTACACGGGAGTATCTTCGAGTATATTATGTAATTATAAAGGGATATGCTCGAATTTTGTTCCTAATAGAATTGCGTGTAACGTTTTGTGCGCGGATCCCCACAATATTATAGTTCAGAACTTCGCCGCCGCTCATTAGTTCGCTGTATTGTTCCAGTTCATGGGATTCTATTGTTGTTTACCTTGTTAGGGATATTGATAGCTTTCATACCAGTTATGACAAAGAATAACACAGTATTTATATTGGGATGACTAATCAATCGACATGTTTGATTCAGATGTATAACTTTTATAAACGAAAATATATCAGGAGAAAGAGACTTAATAATAAAAATAAGATGATGAAATGACACGCTACAGAAAAGTTAATTTGCCAATAGACAAAGTGTTAACGCGACGCGCCGCAGTTTCATTTTAAATAAGCATTTAAGTGCTTCCTGCCTCTTTAGTCCACAAACAACGCGACTGCTCTCAAAGATTTAACTAAGCCTGAATAAATAATCAATTTAGCCGGCCCCGCGCGGCTTCTGATCGATTGCCACAATAGCGGCCGGATGATATACTCCACGAGCCGTGGCGATAAATATTCCGAGACAAATGTTTAGACCGTCTCCGGAGAGTTGCGGCGACACTAAATTTAAAAGCTTCAATTGTACAGAAATAACCAAAACACGGTTAAGATCTTTTGAAAACAAATCGTGTATCGGGTGGTTGACGACAATCGTGATTGACTGCGCAAGTGAACGTATCTAATATAAACAAATTAATAGGGAGCTAGTCGGTCCCACTGCGGTGGCGAACATAATTTAGAAGCGACGCTCACAGATGCAGGGGCTTCAATGAAGAACTGCTCCTTAGTGTCATTAATGCATATAAGAAAAAATATTAGACGCGCGAGTTGTAAATCAGAGGCGCATAACTGATTCTTTTTGCTTTTATGAATTATACGCTTCCTGGGCCAGTAGTGATATTTTGATTAGTTATGTTTATGAATTGGAGGAAACATAATTTCTAGTGTAATAATTTGAAACTATAAAGCATTACACTATTTAAAGAAATAAAGGGATATTTTATCGTAAGATTATAACGAACATAACAATGATACGCAACAAAACATTTATTCAGTTCCGACTAAGCTTTTAAAAGTTAAGTATAACAAGGCCATTATCTACGTCCATTAACATGTTACATGTGTTAATCACATCCTCTTAAGGCCTCCTTATCAAAACGGGAGCAATTTTAAGAATGACTGCGCCTATAAATAAAGGAGTCTTTACATTAATTATGAGCTTAATTATGTAGAATCCCTTTGATTTACAAGCCGCTCATTGCCGCCGCAAACGAATTGTAGTGGCTTAGCGGAGTACCTCGAGCTTTGCCTGCTGCCTCCGGGTTATAATTATTTTTGTCGTTGGATGCCGGGGTACGTATAGAATACAGATTGAGATGAAAGTGAATCGAGACAAGTTGACGCCTGCACCGTTTCCAGGGATTAGCCGATTAGAGCAGTTTTAGTTTGAAACACGGGTTATAATGTGTAGATAGTTATAAATCCACAGGAATGTGACTGCTTCAGGCGTGAATACGCGTGTGGTTTGGTTTTAGATAATTTATTGCCTTTCCAAAAAAAACGCACGATTCAGATTTAGATTTTGCCAAATTTATCAAATATAAATTATATGGGTATGCTATGCTAACAAGGTAACGAAATATATTATACAGAAAATAAGTTGTGTTTAAAATAATTATTTGGCGATGAACTTTTTATTGCCAAATGTTAATCAAAATAATATGAAATAAAACGGTTTAAGAAAGTTTCTAACTAAAGCAAATTCCTTTGTAAAATCCAACTCCAATCGAAAATTATATTGGCAAATACAGTCTAATAGACAAGAGGGTAGGGTAACGGCTGTTCGCGGATTGCCAAGAGCGACCGACGCGCGGCGTGTACGCCGCCGGCGGCCATTGCGGGTACATGGGCCGCCCGCGCCACCAGCACAGTAGAACCCTTAATCTATGCCAGCTTCTCTGTCGATTTTTACGCAATAACAAGTTTTATTCATAAATGAAAATGAGAAACTCCTTTTGTTCATGGGATAATCACTTGAAATCGTCGCAATTTTTAAATTTAACGCTCATTCACAACGATGTAGTCGCCAGAGAAGAATGAGCTAGCGACACAAGGGTTGCTCTTTTCTTCTAAGTCAAGAAGGTATTAAATGTTCTTAACGTCACCGAAAAGGCTTTAAGTCCACGGTTTGTCATTGAAGTATTTTTATAGTAACCTTTTTGTAGGTAGTCAATAGATTTACGAATAAGCCGACAAAGAAGCAGAGCAGTGCAATCCAAAGGCAGTTTTTATACCACTCCACCTTGCGTCTCGAGTAATACACCGTTGTTGTGTAATACACACTATAAATGCAATGAATACAGAAATTACGAGAAATGGTCAAAGGGTCACTGACTAACCCTCCCGGCCCTTTCAGATCATTATTTGCTTTATTTTACTGGTTGTTATAAGTGTATGTTTGGAACTTTCGAATACTTTTTGTACAACGAACAGGATAATATATAGTTGTCTGGGTTTCGCTAATCTCCCATCATCACATCATCAGGTCTAGAGTTATTGTCCCCGCGGTTGTTCATTTAAACGTATAACCAAGATATCATAAAGACAGATTTTTGTGTTTCCATTTCAATATTCGTGGTAAGTAAAACATTCACAAATATCCTTAATCATTCAAGCACACATGTAAATAACAGGGCCGACTCTTATCGAGAATAACCAACGATCTATCATCTCTACAAGCACAAAGTTCACAATGCGTCCGGGAGGGGACAATCGAATAATTGTTCCCGATCGCGGACAATCGGTGGCCTAGCTTGCATGCAGGCTCTATTTCTGTCCAGTGCTTAGAAACAATAGCCCAGCGCTGCAATTAGTTTATCCGATAGATGGTGGTCGAACGAGTCGTAAATCTACGCTCTTGCCACCAGTGGGCCCCGTACGTAGTTGTGGCGCCCGCCGTATGTAGATTCCGCTGGGTTAATTAATGTGCCATGGTAAAGTGCGAGGCCTCTCCCTCGCTTCCCCAGTCGGGTTTCGTAAATTGCGCACCCATCTCCCTCATGTACAATAGCTTCAATTTTGGCAAATTAAAATTCGACGCCTAAAGAGATTGTTGGTTAACAAACATGCTCCTTTTGCACGTACCTATAATTTGTTTGCTTAGCTCCCACGTCAACAACTCTTGTCTGCTAGGGATGGCAAACAATACGTTTAAATATTTTTAAAGATGAGTATCTTTTTACTTGTAGCTCCTAATTCTATAGTATAAGAATATTATAGTTTATTGACGACCACAGTAACAACAGTTTGTCCAATTGGCCAACCAATGTGGAAATCTTCAAATATTTAAATCAGAGGTTTCTAAATAAGCTACTTGAATCTGATACGTTTCAAGGGGTTAATATGTGCGAATGACCGGTTAGATAATTTCCAATTTAAAAAATAAATTATGAAAAAAGACTTATTTCAGTAGCCTGATTACAGTTTGGGATTATAGTCTCCTTTTTAGGGTTCCGTAGTCAACGAGGAACCCTTATAATTTCACCACGCCCGTCTGTCTGTCCGAGGCTAAGCTTAGAGGCTCTTAGTACTAGAAAGGTGTAATTTAGCATTGGTGGGTATACGAGTATATTAATCACGCCGACAAAACGGTAAAATAAAATCTTGATAAATATTTTCTTACCCCAGTCTGTAGGCTGTCGTTGGATAGGTCGCTCAAAAATATTAGAGGTTATCTTAAAGAGTTTTTCTATTTAGGGTTTACTGGCGTAAGATGGTAACCTTGTGAAGGTCTCGCTGGATAGGAAGTAAGTGTCAGGGTTTGAATTTGTATGTAGAAGAAAGATGACACTCATCAGCGCGAAGTTAGGGTCTCGAACCAACCTCCGGTTAGTTAATATACTTGTCATAGTTGATGTTAAGTTAAGTTTTCTAGTCTTAGTTCTGTCTATACTTTCGTTCCTCTTGGACCTTGGTTCACCGGGTTCCGTTTAAGAAATATTAAGCTGTAAAGTGGTAATTTTTAGAAGTCTAGTGTCATCGTCCCCCTAAAAGAAACATATTACAGGTAAGTAGGTTTTACACGTTAATGGATAATAGTCGAAAAACTTATAAAATGTACTTTCCGTTCAAAATTATTTGTCCAACAACAAATAACCTCATTCTAAGGCAGCATATTTTGAGGGCAAGTACGGAACTAGTATACTTCGCGTGGCCCGACACGCACTTGCCCGGTTTTTAACTGTTGCAATTAGAAGACTCCGCCTTTCCACATCCAGTGTTTGCTGAATTAAGATCGATTAAGAGCAGGTTAATAGAATCAAAATGAATACAAAATTGTGTGTGTTTGTGTGCACGGTCCTGGTTTAACGAAACGCAATACAGTTTTTGCGACAGACCGCGGGCGTCACCTATCTGCGTGGCGTCAACCCATTATTCAAATGGATTCAGTGACTCGTTGGGATCGCACGTACATACACCGCAGTCCGGTAAGAACAAATAGAAATCCCGGATGGGAATTTTATTTAACTCATAAAAGTTTTGATTTATGTGGTTGAAGGGTCGAGCAAGGGCTATTATTGAGACTGCCCAAATAATTGTGAATGCCATTAATTTGAAATTTTTGGTGTTAATATCACGACAATGTATTGACGACAACTATTTCATTGTATAAAAAAGAGCCTCTTTGAATGGTACCGTTTGCTTAAAAATTATTATAATCGATTTACATTACTTGGAAGGAGACCGTTAATGGGAAAACATACCACAAAGGGAAACAGTAATAGCAGAGAATTGTAATTATTCATCTTCATCAGCTTTACATGTCCCTTCTATTGGGGTACAGCCTCCTCTCACTGGGAGAATATTATAAGCCAAGATCCACCACGCGGGTCCAGTGCGAATTGATGGATATGTTTGAAACTAGTGGCCATCTGATAGTCAGTGCCTTGAGGCTGCCCATATAGGCCATTAATTATTTATTTACGTATTTCTTTGAGCTTTTTTAAGCGATTTGTTACTATCGTTAACTAATTTTTCAGTACAATGTGGGCACAATTAATTAATTTTTCAGTTGTTTTAAACAAATTTGAATAAGAAATATACTTAAGAAAATAAAAACTTAAATTTTATTTATCATCTGCTCACTTATTGGCACGGAACCCTAATCGTTCGAACCTAACTGGTTCATATTCACTTTTATTTATCGTTTTCCGTGACGTAGGCAACGGCATCGTCAAACTGCAAATTCGATCGAAGCGTTGCAATTTAGGTTGATATTTGTACCAACAACGTTGAAGTTAGTTGTAGTGGCGACGTGTACTGGCCACATCTATATTCATCAGTCTCTGTTTGAAACAATAATTGATTGATGAGCAACTTTCTTCATCGGTAGCTTAGACTTCTCGCGTTTTAGTGAATGGATTCGACTTGTACGCGCGACGGTCCGCAATTCGCTTTCCCAAAAAAGTTTTGGGTTCGTAATAGTGTTCGTCTAAGTCAAGGAATCTTTTCAAGGAAGGCATTCACCGCGCATGACATTAAAATAGCTACCAGTATCTTTTCCCCATGTCCCAGGTAGACACTTTTTCTCTAAAGGGATTTTTTATTTAACAGTCCATAACCTTACCAAAACGTAGTCACCTGAGAAATTTACTTGATGAGGACGGCACCTAAACGGAGTATACTGTATAGACAATCCCGCCTCCACTCTCGTCCCACTGTAACTCCTGTAAGCCAGGGTCAACAGTGGCACTCGATACGGCGCTTACTGAGGGTAGACGGTGCCCTAAGTGCCTCTATTGCCTTGGACCCCAGACTAAAGAAAGCAATAGGGTGTGTAAGTAGGACAGCCTTCACTCTCGCCAAATCGGAGCGTAACCAATGAAATGCAAACGGCAGTAATGTCAAATGAATATAGCAGAAAGTTACCGCGAGAAAAATTCCAGTGATATGAGTGACAAGAACACTTGGAAATTGTGTCGGTTCGAGACCCGGTAGCCGTTGAACACCGAAAGGACTTCTGAATTTAGACCGTCAAAATCAAAATCAAAAATCAAAATCAAAAATATTTTATTCAATGTAGGATACAAAAATATCACTTATTGAAAGTCAACATGCTATTTTTCTTTTTTTAACTACATCGCTTCACAAGGTGTTATGGTTAGGGAGAAGAAGCGACAAGAAACTCCGCAACAACACATCTTTTCAACTAGTCTCCATCCTTACAACAATACTACATCTTATATTACATATTACAAAACAATAGCAATTAACATAACAACCAGCTAACACCAGACCTCCTTATCGCCTAAATAATCATCTATCCTGTAATAACCCTTCTTACACAGAGTTTCTTTAATGTGGCGTTTAAATTTCTGCTCTGTTAAACTCAATACATGTTCTGGTATTTTATTGTAAAAGCGTATGCTGTGTCCCACAAAGGATGTGCTAACCTTGCTAAGTCTAAATTGTGGAATTTCAATTTTATTTTTGTTTCTAGTATTCAAATTATGATTATCAGAATGTTTGCGAAATAGGCATATATTTTTGCGTACATACATTATACTGTCATATATATACTGGGATGCAACAGTTAAAATACTTATTTCTTTAAACAGATCTCTTAGAGAATCACGGCAGCGTAATTTATATATTGCTCTGATTGCTCTTTTTTGTAGAACAAATATTGTTTGAATATCTGCACCTCTACCCCACAGTAGTATACCATAAGACATAATGCTATGAAAGTAGCTAAAATAAACGAGCCTCGCTGTTTTAATGTCAGTAAGTTGTCTAATCTTACGAACAGCATAAGCAGCTGAACTGAGCCTGCTCGCAAGTGTCTCAATATGCGACCCCCACTGTAGTGTGGAGTCCAAAGTGATGCCAAGAAAAACAGTGTTCTCAACAAATTCCAATGGTTCACTATTCAACTTTAGGTTGTTTTCCCCCTGCCTTACATTAGGTAAGGAAAACTTAATACATTTGGTTTTCTTAGCATTTAGAACTAAATTATTCACAGTAAACCAGTTCGAAACCTGTGAAAGAGTATCGTTTACATCGTCAATATCATTCGACCCTCTCTTTATTTTGAATATAAATGAAGTGTCATCAGCAAACAACACAATATCAACCAGGTTCCGAACTAAATAAGGCAAGTCATTAATATAAACAAAAAACATAAAAGGACCTAGAATTGATCCTTGAGGCACTCCCATTTTCACAAAGGATCCTGAAGATTTTTCCAGATTTACTTGAACTTTTTGAATTCTATTTTCTAAATAAGAAGTTAATAAGTCGAGGGCTTTGCCGTGCACCCCATAATGTTCTAATTTAAATAAAAGCGTTTTGTGATCCACACAATCGAATGCTTTTGAAAGATCGCAAAACACACCGATTGCATCGCTGCGATCTTCCCAGGCATTATAAATATTTTTAATTAGAGCTACACCGGCATCCGTTGTCGAGCGACCGTTAGTGAAGCCAAACTGTTTATCATGTAGTAGTCCATTTGTATTGAAATGACACAATATTTGACCCAGAATAAGTTTCTCAAAAATTTTACTAAGTACAGGTAGAATGGAGATGGGCCTGTAATTATTGAGATCGTTTTTACATCCTGATTTAAAAAGAGGTACAACCTTACTATGTTTCATCAGTTCAGGAAAGACACCCTGATCAATACTCGCATTGAAAATGAAGGCTAAGTAAGGAGCGATCGTAGTGACAATATGACTCAACAGCTGTACCGACATGCCCCAGACATCTTCAGCTTTTTTTAACTTTAGCGTTTTGAAAGCCTTTATAACTTCGAGAGGGTCAACATACCTAAATTTAAGAATAGTGTGGCATTTTTTTACATTAGCTACCATCAATGATTTAGCACGAATTGGTGATGAATCTAGTACTTCAGTAGTTTTGACTGGAATATTTACAAAAAAATTTTCAAAATGCTGAGCTACTTCTATATCGCGATTGATAATTCTATTATCAATTTTAATTGAATATCCATTGTCACGTTCTTTAACACATGACGTTTCCCTATTTATAACCTTCCAGACTGCTTTAATCTTATTATCAGCAATATTTACAATATTACTAATGTATCTGGACTTAGCAGTAATACAAACTTTTTTAAATATTTTTGAATAACTTTTAACAAATTCGCAGAACTCTAGGTCATCCTGCCTAATTGTCCTATCTTCATAGAGCTGAAACAACTTATCTCTACTTATTCGAATACCTTTCGTGGCCCAGTTACTGAATTTAAATTTATTGGTATTTTTAACTTTTTTAATTTGAAAGATCTGTTCAAACTCTTTATTCAAAACATTGAAGAAATCTGTATAAAATTTATCACAGTCAATTGTTTCAGACGAAGGTAAAGGTAATTTATTTAGCAAAACTTCTTTATACATTTCTACTTTTTCTGCAGGTATAGGTCTAGTAATGAATTCTACTGTGGGATTGGATAACTTAATTAACGGAAAAGCAACAAGTTGCCCACAGTGATCAGACCTTAAACAGTTTAGTATATGTAGATTGATCAATGAAATTACAGTTACAGAAAAAGTTATCTATGCAAGTGGCTGTAGATTCAGTGATTCTAGTAGGCTCTAGGAATACGTTGTTTAAATTAAAAGACTTAAATAAACTTATTATTCGAGTAGTTAACGACTTCTGCTCCAGCAAATCTACATTAAAATCACCACAGACTATAACTGACTTTGTCCCTCTAGTTACTAGTTTTAGCACATCTTCCATGACCGACTCAAACAAATTAAAATTGTAAACATAAGGAGGTCTGTAGACGCAAATAACAATGTAGTTCTCCAACTCCACAGATGAAAGTTCAATAGTACATTCAATCGAAAGTGCAACAACATCTTTGCGTTCCTTCGCTTTTAAATTATTTTTAATTAAAATTAAAGAACCTCCATGTGTCTTAAACTGTCGATGGAATGAACTAATACAATAATAATTGTCATTTGAAATAATCATTTCGGTTTGTTTTAGCCAATGTTCAGTAATACATACAATATCGATGGTGTTGTGTTTCTCTAAAAACATCTCTATTTCTAGTTCTTTGCCAGAAAAGCACTGAATATTTTGATGAAATATTGTAAGTCGATTTGGCTTTTCTTTTGTCTTTTTACCTAGTTTAAATATCGAGACTGCTCTAAGTCCCTCGTCTCAACAGGAGTCACATCCCTATTATTATAAATAATAGGTGATTTGATACCCCTAGAAGGGCCCTCCATTACAAAAAAGGATCTACCATTGACTGGTATCGTATAAATAGGTAAATTATAGGCTAACAACATAGCCAATTGTTTTATATAATATTTTGAAAGATATAGTTTATCTTTCGTTAAAACAAGATTCCTAATAAACTTATTAGTGTCAAAAAATTTAAATTTGTCATTATAGGATACCATATTAGTTTGTAACCTATTCAAATTATGGATATAGTTATTTTCATCACTTGATAAGCAATGTGAATAACCAAAAGCACAAGTAATAATTTTTTTTACATTTAAAGACGCAAGGAATTCAAAATTTGTTTTAAGTTGTTTTTTTGAAACACCCAATCCATTACCAACTAATATTACAATACTACAGTTTTTGTCATAATCTGTAAAACTCTTCACACAATTAAACACCTGTTGATATGAAGCACCTGGCATACACATATTAATGACTTTCTGCTCAGTGTTGAACTGCATAAAACTACCCAGATCTTTACCTATCCCATCAGAGAAGATGTATACTCTAGGTGTTGAGGCCTCAGGAGAAGTAAGCGAGTGACCTGGTATAGCGGACGGCTCCGGTACTGGTATGGGACCCGATGTAGGAGTAAGTCTCAGAGTACACGTGGGGTCCACTGCGGAGGCACATATGGATGCAAGCATGGGGTCATTAACAGTGTCTGCAACTTCTTTATCAGCTGGGAGATCAATTAACAGCAGCTCCGTTAACTCAGCATTTGACGCCGATATGTTAACCATCTCAGACACTACCTGTGTATATTCAGTCCACTGAGATTGAGTGTTGTACAGTTTTTCAGACATATCTCTGAGGTCATTTTCTAAATTAATTATTTTTAAATTTAATATTTGTATTCCATTGTCATAGTCTTCTCTGGCTTTTGTTGCACTTTGCTCAAAATCAAGTACTAACTTTCTCTTCAACCTTTTACATCTATAACCGATTTGAAGTTTCAAGCAACACACTCCCACAAAATGTGATATCATGATTCTTCGCCGCTGCCACAATAGCAGTTTGATGAATCGGCCAATGTCATTGAGAATAGGTCTTGCTTTGAAATTCATGTGACCCGTTAAGAATTGAGAGACCCCCCCTATTTATGTAGATACCAGAAATAGGGCAGCAGCAGCAATTTTGTAGCAAAAAGCTACCGCGATTAAAAGGCCACTAATAAGAGTGGCAAAACCGTTTAAAAGCTTGGTAATTGTGACGTTACGAGTCCTGGTAAGCATAGAACACCGGACAGATTATAGAATTTAGATCATCAAGCATGAGTTCGCGTTCCGTCGTCCAGTTTATGCACTCACACAGAATGTGGTGTGATTTTTGAACTTCATGTCCACTATCGCAATTCGGCGAATCGGTTCAGTGCCATAGAAACACAGACCAATAATTGGCCTGCATAGAAAACGACTTTACTGTTCCCGTGACCAGTTAGGAACTAAGATGTGCAATGATCGATGTCTATTCATCCCTTACTAAATCGATCCTTTATATCCACGAAAAACCTGTACAGTTGCCTCCCCTACACCGAACAGTCCCACCGGGCCTGCTATTCGGCCATAAGATGTTTCTCCACTTCAGCACAAGCACAAAAAAAGCGAGACACGCGGGTCATGTCCCTATTTTATGGTCGGTCCGCGTGAGACAGCGGGAAAGTGATTGTCAGCTCTTGTTTGGATCACAAGTCAATTGTCATCAGTCAAAAACTGGGAGAGCTTCCGTACTAGTGGTCGGTAGGTTTTGCAGAGAAATAGCAATGTCATTCTTTTACTTTGGAGCAAACGACGGCGCACTGTTGTAGTCCTGGATGGTGCCACAGAGCACATACTGGCCACATAAGTAGCCTTGTATATGTTGCGGAGAATTTGGAGGCCCCATGTCACCTTGGAGACCCTAGAGAAGACGTAACAGTTGACTTTGGCGAAATAATATGAATGTGTCCAGTGACAGTATGACAGTAGACTAACCGTGAAATCCATTTTTTTTATGCACAACAGTTTAGCACTTGACCTCAATCACATCTAATGTTAAGTGCAGATGAAGCCGAAGGTGGATGCGTACTGAACCGGAAACCCCATCTTATTTGGGGTACTGGCTATCTTATTGTCCTAGATGGCCATTATTCATTTATCCGACTGTACGTTGTTCGCCTTCACCGACATCATAATGTGCGTATTGGTACCGACCGTACCAACCTAGTGGTAAAAGAAATGAAGTAAAATCCATATTCTGCATCTGTGATCTATAAGAGCAGTACTCAACCAATGCTTAGTTGGTCGAACCAGCAAATTATCACCTCAGATTCTTCCGTCTGGCAACCTCTCGCAAAAGAAGACTTGCTCAACGAAATTGATTACTTCGAGCCGAGGAGCGTCACCTCCGGTTGACGACCCAATTTCACCCTTTTCACTCGCATGAACGTACGTGCCGTACATTTGGACCTTGTGGAATCCTTGATCGCTGATTCAGCCCTCATAGTCCTTCGCCCCTTTATCATGCGTCGCGGAAACCCAAGTCATATTTACTTCGAAAATGAGACAAAGTTCATCGGAGTACCTCGCAAGCTCCAGGAGCTACACGAACTTCCTAATGAAAAGATTTCGTGAAGTTTCATTACTCGGGTGCAGCTTCACGGGCGAAAATCAGGAAAGGCACGACTGCGGAGCACCAAGACAGCCCTGCGGGTAACTTTGAACAATACGCAGGACACAAACGGAAGAGATACTACTTTCCTTCTGGAAGCGGAGAAAATGATCAACAGCCGGACTCTGACGCATATATCGATGGAGGATAAAGATGAGGAGGAGCTGACACCGTTCCGTCATTTTAGGAGGACCCCAAAAGAATATAAGGCATTAAGGCTGGCCCACCGTTCTGGACCAATTGGGCTAAGGAGGTGTTGCCTTATCTCGCGCCCAAGAAGACCACGGGCCAGAAGATCCCTGAATTTTGCATCATTTAGTTCTCATGGAAGAAAGTTCTCTGCCCAGAATTTCTGTCCTGTTCCTGTGGCTCACCTTAAAATCTCAGTTTCATATTTGGGGCCGGCGTGTTGACGACGGGTTCTTATATCCATTTGTTTTTCATTATTAGGTCTAGTGCTAACAACGAGATAGCACTTGACCTAATAATAAAAAATTAAAGTTAGCACTTCACCTCAATCACACCTGATGTTAAGTTAAGATGAGGCCGAAGTTGGAAGCGTACTGACCCGGAAACCCCATTGTTAAATCAAACCTATCTTCTGAATTAACTTAGGGAATGTACCTACTTACTTTCCCGACCAAATGTAGGGGCTCACCGTGTGGTTTGCACTTCGCCGTGAGTGGGCGCCACTTGACGCATGCGCATTTTATACGCGCGTTATTCAAAAATGTCAATTGCAAATTTTGGGACATGGACTCTATGCACGTGCTCCAATGATTATTGAAAAAAGGCAAGATAAAGGCCTATTTAGAACACAGATCCTAGCGCGTTCTACAGATAGCGGCCCGTGACTGTTGTCCTCTACTAAGGAACGGAGGTGAGTGGTACTTTTGTTTATTTTTATTCAAGTCGAAAGGTTTGATAGTACAGCATATCACAATCGTATTGTGATAGCATTTTACTGTACCTGAAGGCAGAATACTATAATCATCTATCGTTTAATACAGTCCATTTCTTGCTAATACATTTTTTCCCTTTCCGCGACTCAGTGAGTCGCCCCCTTTACCTACTAGCGAAACGTTTTCGCCACACCCATCTTATTTCGGGAACTGGCTATCTTATCTGCGACAACCGGAACACAACAATGCAATTAATATTGCTGTTTTACGGCAGATTTAGATAAGATGGTGGTAGCTAGCCAGGCGGACATTTAAAATGCCCTACCACCAACCAAAACGAGTATTAAACATGTACCCCACTGGAGATCGAACCAGCTACCTCTGAATCGTAAACCCTATGTTGTTTACATTGAGCCATGAAGGCGGTTATTTCATAACGCATATATTTACTATCATTGTGAGTGTAACAAACCACATCTATGAACGTAGTCATCTATTTTTCATTTTATTAGAAATATCCTAAATTGTACATGAATCCGGAAACGAACTGTTACTTTTTTGAAAATCATGAGCCTTATATTTGATGAAGTTGATTTTTTATGAAAATTGAATTCTTTATATATTATTATTTTGATTTACCGAACACACATTTGACCGCAATTTCACCTGGGCCCGCAGTCTCGACCTAGATAGCAACCGATTTCGGTCGTTAACTCCTAACGACCTTATTCTAAATGTTATAGTGTTCATAATCATATCGGTTTTTGTTGGAAGCCTGAATCGTAGTTTCAATGGAAACCGATATTTTGATACTAAAGACTCTAATTCTCCAATTAAAATAACATTATTAGGACTTAACGACCGAAATCGGTGGTATAGCGATCGCTATCTATGTCGAGACTGCGGGGGCTGGTGTGAGATGTAAGTGAAGTCTATGAACAGCAAACGTTCCTAGTAAATGCCCTTTCATCCTAGAAATCGTAACCATTTGTTATCAATATACACATTTTTCATTTAGAACGTGCAATTTCTTTTGTATTTAAACCTATTTGCGTAATGTGGCGATTTGCGTTAAGTAAAAAAGCTGCAATATTTATTCTAGGACGAAATGTTTGATATAATGAAATAGCGACTGAAGCAAGACTAGTAACTTGGTATTTCAAATCTGTGTTACCTTCGTGAGATCTTCACAATCGCGAGTTGAGTGGCGGAGCGCAGGCGTCTGCCGTTCCCTCCACCCTCATTATCCCTTCCATGCTGAATTTCAATTAGCATGCTTTCGTGTTTTGCAATAACAAACCGAGCCCTTTTGGTGAATACAATGCCTATGGGCACATCCGTGGTACAGCGGTACCGGCCTAATGCAGCACCTCTACCATGAGTTCTGTTCTCGTTATCGAAATCTACGCGTAATGCTATTTGTTGCCGATGCGAGAAACAGTGATAGAGCGATAGTATAATATAACGAGAATAGTTTGTGTAAACTCATGGTCGACGGACAGGAAGGAGATCGGCGCAGTGACTAATCGTAGGGTAACCGCTACAGCATCCGAGAGATAAAATGAATAATTTTAAAAATAATATTGTCCGTTTTATGGATGTAAATCTATCTCAAAATCTACATTTGAATTAATTTTAATATAGCGCAGAGGTGACTCAATGAAGGAAAGTTTATGTTTACTACTTTTACTCTGCTTTGTGCGTAACACTTACTTACCTAGGTCAAAATTGGAAATCAAAATAAATCATTGGTAGACCTTATTAAGTGTGGCGGACTGTATCTTTTGATAGAGCCTAGATCTATGCAAAAGGTTGGTTTCTTATACAGATCTACTAAAATCAGATCTTAGAAACTATCCTACCCGTATATAGCTGGTGATCAGATCACTCCTATAATATAACCGCAGACATGTATTACTATTAATGAAACAAATGTTCCTCTAGTTAAATGAACGAGAACCCAAGCTCTTTAAAAAAGGAATACAAATATCACAGCCTTAAATAAGGATGCTGTTATCAGATTTGATTCCATAGCCGACTAAATTAACAAATCTAAAACAAACGTATACGGACGGACAAATATCTTAAAAATATGAGTGTCTGGCTGTTCCTTGCACTTTCAAGCCTCGACTGTACAATCAATTTCATGAAATTTTGTTTATTCTGTTATAGAGTTATAAAACTAAAACGTAGAAAACCTCGAGGAACTCAATATAACATTATCTCCCAGGTATACAAAGCTTGAATACAAAAACTGTGTTAAAGGTAAAATGTCTTCGAAACGGCTGGACCAATTGTCATCAAACACACATGAACAACGCCGACAAACACAATACCCGTCGTTTATCGTCAGCGGTTAAAAAACATGGTAAAATGATACCGGAATAAAGTATTTATTTATACTAAAGGACATATCCTACATCAGAAAAATTCTTCAATAATAAAGTACCCCTTACAGACATCTAAATAAAATTATATATGGCAAAGGATTTTTACATCAGGAAATATTGTTACAAAGGATAGTTTCCTTCGGCAAATTCTGCTACAATTAATAAAATAATGTAGATATTAAAAAAATCAATAAGGGTATTTAGATCGGGAATAATTAAAGGATAAAGTAATACAAGTAGTAAGATGTCAAAAAAAAATATAACAAAAAGGATATTTTGTACATTGAAAAATAATTTGAACCGAGCTAATTTTCAGCACTTCCCATTTGGGTCAAGACGACGAAGTCGCATTTAAAAGCTAGTAACAAATAAAAGAACACTATTGAATGATAAACATTCAATCGAGTACTGCCAACACTTCTTTCTTGGCGCCAGAACCAAATTACTAAAGCAGCACGAAAGCTAACCTGTCTCCTTTCAAATTTGATCGTGCCCAACATCACACGCCCCTGAACTCTATAATGAAACTGCCGTATAAAAACAAAACTATGGGCATATATGATTAGGCTGATACACGAGTAAGGTAGAACCACTAAACAAACAACCATTACAATAACGCTGCGTCATCGTGTTGGAAATCACTTATTGTGGGAGTGACTTGCACTCCCGCGCAAGTGCCTTATGCCGCGAGCCTAGATCGTGTTCTTTGCGAGACCCCCCCGTTTTAACAGCTACATAATATCATCAAATTTAACTTCGAAAGGTCGAATTTGAGTACCAAATTTTAATAAGATCGATTGTAAGGATAGTAGTTCGAAATTGGTCATTCATTTTTAATCTAATTTATTTTAAGCGTAGCATAACATTTTCCTTTATTAATAAAATATCGTCTCGCTACTTGCTTCGTTGGATTTCGCATAAAACAGATATAGAGCCATTGCTTCAGGTATATTTCCCTTATTGAACCCGGCTATACTTTTTGTAGGTAGGTAGGTACTTGATAAGGTAAGCGAATATACGGGCTATTTGATTGTATGGTACAGCATTCGTCTATGGACATTTGCCAAACCAGGGCATACTATGTGTGCCTTTGTGTTCCATTCAAACGTATTTTAAAATATGTAAAAGTTAGACATTTAGTAGGGCAGAGAGGTAGCTTGTTTCCTATTGGGAAAAACAATGAAGCCTTAAAATATTTAAATGCGCAGTTTTTATGTATTTCTACATATTAATAAAATATCTATATTTTTCTTGTAATTCGATAAATTTATTCCAAGGCTCATTTAAAGACATCTAGGTTGAAATCGAATTTGAGCAGACATTTCAGATCTTCAGATACCGTTTTAATATTATAAAATAGTATATCGAGTAGGTACCTACCAACTTAATTTCAAGCTCAATTTTGAGATCGTTTTATTGACCCACAAACTTAAAATCTACCTGTTACAAAATCGTTTTACTCGTTACAGAAGAACAAATATGCTTGCAATGTCATCATAGTGAGAATGAACTTAATAATATTAAAACTTCTTCTATTAAGATAATATCCCTTCTATATGCATCGTTAAGTGATATTTCCCCGTTTATGCGTTAAGTAACCTCCGATAAAATTTTCGATTCCTATCTCGGGTGACATGTTAAAAAATTCTATAATAGAGAACGATAACGTCAAACCGGCCCGTGTTCGACACGCATAAACAATGGCGCGCGCCTTCGACGGATAGGTCAAATGAGGCGCGGCGACAAATCTCGGGTTGCAGCCCCTTGGCGCCGTCAGACACATTCGAGAAGTTAGCACAGCACACCCATTGAAACCGACAAAAAACAACAATGCACCAAAGGTTCCCTCCGTTGTGCTTCACTTGCCAAAGTAACAAGCAACCGGAACGAACGATTTTCGTTGTGGAATGGTTTTCATAAGCGTGTGATTGTAATTATTGTGAAATCAATCGAATATCATATCGACATTCATCGTCATTCTACACAAACCCGGTTAATTACTGTATTCCAGAGCCATGTTGCGATTTCATTGCTCCATAAAACATACTACACACAACGTGCGTCTTGCAATACTAATAGGAGATAAATCATTTAGAAAATCACTGTCTTAATTAGACCTGAGAGATGTCAACGGGAGACGAGGCCTTGCACCCGAATAAATCAGGATTTAAATTGCTTTCCGCAAAGACACTCCTACCGTAGACTTGGCGTTAATAGCGCGTGCAACCGAAATATTAGACGAATGTTTGGAAATATTTTTTACGATGAAATAGAATCCCCAGACGAGAGGCAGGCGCCACAAATAAAAAAAAGGTGGCAGTAATCGAACCCGACTTAGTCACCAATTAGAGAATACCAAACTTCTTAAATCACTGTTTAAGGGCTTATCAAACTAAAATTAAGGTGATCAACGTTTTACTTGAGCTTTGAGAAAGATTGTTACGGTTCACTTAAACCCGGAATCTAAGTTACAAATTAAAAAAATCTTGTTATGTTTTGGTCTAATGAAATTTGAAACTTGCCTCGAGTCGAAAAGAAGAAAAACAAAAACTTGGTCTTATTATGTTAGAGCTCGAGTATATCGTATTATGCTATACAAAAGAAACAGGCTCATTGTACGAGTATTCTCAATTATAAATTATTTGATTCGTACTTGTCTAGTTGCAATAGATACTCTATTGTTGATTCTCTCTATAAAACCACAACATATTTACACCATTGTGTCATCATTACCTTTCAACCTCCAATGATACGGGTTAATAACGTAATTAATAATGCCTGGGATGGTATCAATATAACTGTTCCACAGCAACTAACTCCGAATGATTTGGATTTAATTACCTCGATCCGCGGCCCCGCCCCGGATGAAATCGAGTGGTTGTAAATCAAGAATAATAATACGGAGCTTTCTTCTTTTTTATTGACTAAACAAATATCTATCAATACAATTACACGATCGTTAGTGAACGATTAAATATTTATTATATTGTTTTATATTTTGTCCAAGAGGAATGTATACGTTTTCTTTTTTTTTTTTTGTAATAAACCAATATTTCGTTATTAGCAGTGAGTCAGTGACTCACGCCCGTAGCATCCTTGGAGATGTTATCGCGAACAAAGTTATCTAAGTTTGTGTAATACGAGAAAAGATCCTTTAATCTCGTCAAGAATTCCAACAAAAAATTATCTTTAACTGACTGAACCGTGGTTCGCAAACACATACAAGTTAGTGAAAAAGGGGACAAATTAATAGATTTTTCATAAAACCCCGAACAGACTATTAGCTACTAGAAACTAGCTCAATGATAGTTTTGAACTATTGTGAATAACTAAATCAATTTTCGGTTTCTTAGACATGGCACCATATCATAAAACTTAATAGGTTGTAAAAATACAAAGATAAACAACTTGAGTTGGGGCTCCGTGGCATATTACTGCAAGAAAAAAAACGAGTATGACATAAAGACATTACATCAGCAGCCTATAAACGCTGCACTGTTCTGCCTGGCCTCCCTCAATGTATGAAGTGCGTACCTTAGACGTTTCGCAAACGACCGTTCTGAATCGGCCTCCGATATATGTCTGACTACGGCCCATTTGAGTCGGTGTCCGATTTTACACCAACTCAAAGTCCACATTTTACACCTACCACATTATAGGTGTGTGACGTCTGTCATCTGCGTTAATGCGTGTTCACTCGTACCTAATGTTCTAACAAACTCTACGGACAAACCGACGACAAAGATCGGGTCGATTCGGCATCCAATTTTTGTAGGTTCTTTTTTGTGTGGGACGTTTGCGTTTCTCCTTCAATGTCCTAATTTTTTATTTTTGTCGACCACTCGGGCCCTTGGTTGATTAGGGAAAAAGTCATCTTAGTTTATTCTCAGGCATGCAGATTTACTCAGGTTCATTTCATTTAAAAGTGAAGGGAGGTAAGTACCCATGTAATTAAATAAGCGTTAAAAAGACAATGATTTTCTGATCGAGATTGAAGAAATGAATGAGAATGTGTCCAAATATATTTCCTTAACATATATGTCAATGGTTCGAAAACCGTAGATTACTTACAAAGTAAAGCAAGTAAGTACTTACCTACTTACGAGTTGTATTAACTTTATAAAAGCAATTATATATCACACAAGAAAAATGAATTCATTTGTTTATTTGTATGGAAACATAATGAAAATTATATTTTTAAATTTGTCTTTTTATTAACCTTTCATTTAATAAGAATATAACAAGATTTTTTTTCGAATACATTCCTTCCTATTTAAAATCACAGTCGCCTATTATGTTTTTTTATATGTATTACCTTGTATGCAAGGTTAATAATATGATACTCGGATAAAAAATCGAATAGATTGAAACCTCATTTATTAAAGTCGGCTAGGTAAGACCGATGCCGCAGTGGAGTAAACGAAACAAATTTCTATACCTTTGCTGTTAAAATAATAACCCTTCTTTTGCTTTTACGGGAAGCAATAAGAAGTTTTCGCCTAAACAATATAATAACAATATTGTAAGTATATACAATTCTAATACAGAGATAATATTAAGTGAGATGATTATTAAAATGATAGCAGGGACGTCATGGAGTGTTAAAAAACTTATAAGATGGACTAATTTATCTCATATAATCATCGAGGAGTTATTAATGAATAAAAGCTTAAGCCGTGCTCTTTAGATAGGAAGCAACGATGACATATTTAAACGTCTCATTTCAAAGAGAAACAAGCAGACCGTGTAATAAAAAAAATCATAAGAACCCACACACAGAGATATTTCTACAAATCGATAATTCTATCAGCAAGCGAGGCAAATACGAAAATAAGCATCAAAGTGTTTTTTAGAGGAAAGACGACAAATGTCAACCAGCAAGGCACAGTAGCAAACACGTGTTACATATTGTCTGACAATATTTACTGTTGCTTTAATAGCTCGGGAGGCGGAAAGAAGAAAATGAAAATAACCGTCGTTCTACATTTCGAAGCACATGTTATATGCAATAGAGGTTGTGATGGATTAATTGGAAACAAATTTGAAACGGCGGTGTCAGACAAATATAAAGAGTCTATCATAATACCCGAAATTGTAATCTCAAAAGTATCACCTTGTATATGGTAGAGATAGACTCTAGAAACATATCAGGAATAATTTCCATTAAAGTTCAGTTAACAACTATTCACATACCTACGAGAAGATGCCAATAAAATTCAAATCCAATTGCGTCGACCCTTGATTTACAACGAATCAATAAAAGAGAAGGCTATCATTACCTCTTTTATTGCGCATTCAATAAAAGTAATGTACTTAGGTAGGTACTCAATACGACGAGGGACGGCAAGTCGACAGATTCAAATAAGGATTTTTAGCTTAACAGTTAGGTATACACTATTTTGGCAATCAGAATTTATTTTTGGGCAAATTACTAACTTTGTAAGTATAGGTAAATATACGGTACGTATACCTATTTATTTTCACATATTATAAGTAAATTGATATGACTTACACAAAAACAAATTTGTACGAATACTTAACTTTATTCTGGAATGTCAGTCGATGGGGATTCGGGCTTTTTACATTTACAACTGAAGATTGGATTACAATTTTACAAGTGAATCAAATTTTATGAATCCACTAATCCGCAGTCATAAGAGATAATTGCAAATTATTTAGTTACTGGTTGTTGTGTTCCCATAATTAAATCAACAAACGCAGACCATTGTAATTTACTAAACGTACTCAAATAAATCAGAGGAACGCTCTTCAGAATTAGCGATCCCTGGGGTTATATGACGTCAATATATCAAGTACGCGAGTTGAAACAGTATAAACACAATAGTAGGATAGAAAAAAGACGGGGCCTGAGAGATGGCTCGTAAAATAAAACAAGGGACTACGTCCGGAGATATGTCAAGATAGCATGCGGCGGGGGGCAAGACCCGGCGCCGGCCGAGCTCCCCAAGACCCAATTAGAAGCACACCTTTTGGACATGTGCTCTCACTAACGCCTAAAAACCAAAAGATGTGGGACAACTACATCCGTTACCGTTTATCACTGTTTTTACAAAATTCCAAACTCATGTTCAAAGCCACCATGGAATTACCTAATTAACTTTTGGCGAACTAAATTTAAAAATTAATCTATGATTCTTGTTAGTATGTAAACATATTATATTTATCTTTGAAGTTTAAAATTTTGTAACATATTTAATTTAAAATGTTGATCATTTGGTAAGAAAGAAAGAAAGAAATTTATTTATTTGCCAGAAGGTCTGATAAGAAATTTAGGTGATTCCTAAATTCAATTATTCAATCTGCATGCAGATGTGCAAAATATGATTTGTGACACTTTACATAGCATTCTGATAATTTAAATATTCCTTAACATCATAGAAACACTTTGCCTGAAGCCTTTGTATCAATGGAATTTTAAACATTTTGTCTTTAACTAATTTTGTAATAAAAATATTGTTTATATATTACTAGCCTTTCGCCCGCGGCTTCGCCTGCTTGGAATAACTTTATCACGAATAAAAAATATCCTCTGTTTTAATCTAGGGTATTATGCTCTACCTCTTTACCAAATCTTATCCAAATCTGTCCATCCTTTTCGCCGTGATTGAACAACAAACAAACATCCTAACTGCCGCATTTATAATATTGGTAAGATACACCTATTTACGAGCTCATAATACGAAAACATTTTCTGAAGTGCCAATTGAATAAAGCAATTAAATGTACAAAGAGTCGTAGAGAGATTTGTTGTAAGGCTACATTTACAATATAATTTATAATTGTAGATACAAGAAGCAGATAAAGGAAATCGTTTTCATCTGAAAATCTATACCAAAATTATGTTTTCAAAAGCTACAAAATTTACGAACCACGGTCTGGTATTTATATCGATCATTGACTCTACATTTTTCCCTTGCGGTACCTACATAAAGTTCACCTTCCAAAACACTCGCTTTTATTTTTAGTGTCCAATGTTTTAATCTCGAATTGACTACTTCAATAAACTAAACGTGACAATTTCAATTAATTTCAAGTGAGTACTTTGTTGTTGTTAACATGTTACATCCGATTATTTTAAATAGCGGAGAGTAATGACATTTGTAAATCAAAAGCAGCTTAATCTAACTAGGTGCTTCATTAAATTCCACAACATCCTAGGGTAACCAAATTAACCTAATCTGAACGGATGAAAGGTCGGCTACCACTGAAAAGGGCACCTAAAGTAGTCCGTACGCTTACAAAGTCACCGAAGCATTAGTGTTTAGTGTTTACCTTAGTGGTTTAGGTGCAAGCGGCGGGCAGCAAGAGTCGCACTATTACGTCCTATACCTTGTTCTCGTTTGGTTTAGCACGAAAATACCTTCGAATCTATCAAGAGCCACCTATCTAACATGAGAATATATTGTTCCTTCTTGGCGCTTATAATATCCTCGCACTACGTATATTTGTTATGCTGCCCTTTTTAGGGTTATGTTTCCACAAAAGGTAAAATGCAACCCTAATAGGATCACTTTGTAGTCCGTTTGTCTGCCTGTGTGTTTTGACCTTTTCTTAGAAACGGCTGGCGATTTCTAGTCGAGTTTCGTATCGAATACTAAGGTCTACGGCCTCATACAGCAGTAAAAAAATCAAGATTCTAGTGTAACGCAATAAACAGACGCCTTTCAAAGTTTATTTTCTTACTAAAAGCCTTACTCAATGGCAGTTTTTTTATAAAATATGATATGTTCTATAGGTATGTACCTAGTTAGTATCTTTCCCTTTATTTTACCTAAAATTTAATTACACTAATGTCAACACACAAGGAACGCGGGCAATAAACTTGACCTAAATTGTATAGTTAGCCCTAGCACAGAATGCGATATATTTGGGTTGCTATTGTCTTACACCGCAATATTAGTTTAGTCCAGTGCTTTGTTTCGGTGGTGAAATGGTTTTGAAGCGGTGTTATATGAAGTCTTTATTTGTTTTAATAAATAAAAATACTATACGAAGAATTTGGGCTACCAAATAGCAATCGGTTCTTCTAATCGGCTGCAGTTTATTGACGAATACGACGTGAGCGCCGCATGTTAATTGGAGCAGATTCTACCCTATATAATTTGTATTATGTAGATGCTCTTCCCGCATCTCCTCTCTGCGAGTCTCACAGTGAACTATCGCTAAATCAGGAGATCTTGCGGTTGAAGAAAGTTTGATAACACCCTATATTTATTATGTGTCCTGATGTTAACAGCGACACGCGATCAGTCCACTAAAAGCTTTTGCACACGATTCGGCAACGGATATTTCTCTCCGTCTCCATTCACTTTTCCAACAAAACAAAACGAGACATTGAGAAAAAAACGGCGTGACTTGTATGCACGGGCCCTTAGTCTAACCCGCCTGACTGAGCACTTATTGTTCTCATGTTAATAAATAAATGTATTCCGATCCCGATCTACGATTGCTTATTTCTGTCACTTTAATTTCAGAATATTTCAAAGTAAAGTAGTACAGCAGTTCACAAATCATGCAAGGAGGTAATTGACCTAACCAGATTGTGTCGTGTGATCGCGCCAGCAATAACATAGTCATTCTCATAAAATGTATATTAATTAGAAATTTTAATTTATGTCGTTTACGAAAGCAAATTGTCATACTGCTTGCGTTGGAGAGTAAAATTCTTAACTAGGATACATGAAAACGAACTCTACCTGTCATTCTATTAATGCTGAATTGCAGTTGCAGTTCTGAAACCCTTAATTTACTTCCGAAGTTTAAATTGAAACAAGTGAAATCCATATAAAGCCCCAGATTTAGCCTGATAATAATCTCTAAATATTATAAAACGAAGTCTATATCCGCATTTGCCTGTGCGATTCGTTGGTCTAAATTATGCAACGAAATTTAATGCGGTTTTCACTATAATTTAGAGAATTTCTGGCGGAAGGTTAATTAAATATATTTATAGAAAGTAAGGAACAATGGATATTATGCCATGAAATATATTTTCGGGCGCTTAAATTGCTAACGCTGCCTAAATTTATAAATTCGTAATAAGACCTGTCGTAATGTATGGATAGGAGGAGTGTTGGGCCATGAAGAAGACGGAAGAAAGAAAATTGCATGCAGCAGAGTTGAGACAGTGATACTGATAATATTTTTATATTGCATGCAGCAGAGATGAGACAATGTATCCTGATGTTATTTTTATATAATGTTATAAAATATTTTTATCCAATTGTTTTGGAAATTATGGTATGTGTGGGACTGGAGTTACAAATAAACGATCCATCTATTCAAATTGGTGCTGAGACTACGATAATATTACACATAACTTTTATTTTTATTACGTTTAAAACATATGCAATTTAATTGGTAACACGAACTTAAGGCCATACTAGGTAATTATGAAATTTGTTCTTGTATACATATAAATTTGTATGGTTTCTGAAGTTGGAACACATAGCCCTCTCCCTTATGTATACGCAACACGCCCTAAAAGCCTAAAAAACACAAAAACATTGGGCAGTCGGGTTGGCGATTTCAAATTTTTTTATTATGTCGAAGATAAATCGAATTTTAGTGCGCGAAATTGTGTATGAGCACTACAATAAGCATGGTGCAACTGAAAAAAAGTAAAATAATAGATAATTATGTAATACTAGCTTTCCGCTCGCAATTAAACATATCCGCGATAAAAGCGAAGCCGCGGGCGGAAAGTTAGTTAATAATAAATTGAATATTACTTACATCAATTATCTAGTCCCTTAAAGAGGCTCCTTCGGATTTGAGTTCCCCTACTGCTGCCCATGTATGTATATTTACGGCTTGGTTTAATGTCGTTGGTGGCTAGATTGTTAAATTGCAAAATATCTATCGAATGTTATGTCACTTAACACATGATGCTTATTACGCTCTACCCTCTTAGCATAGTTCTCTATAGTTAATTGAGTAACAGACGATGCAGATCAATCAGTTCAGAATCAATAGATCGCGGTAATTCTTTACCGTTCGAAAAATTGTAAACTAAAATTGCTCGAAACATAGACTAGCCTAGAGCTTAATGGGCGGGTTTGGAAGGTCAAAAAACAAAGCGAATGGCATCGACCGGTATTGTCCAAAAGTGGCGATATCAATAACAGATGTCTTACAATTTCTAGTTCCACTAAATTGCACACCTCACACATTTAAAAATCTCAAACTTGGGAAGCCTGACTATAGATGTTACATTCATGACTCGGGAATAAATATTCATCATATATTTGCCTCAAGAGGCATTCGAACCTTCTACCGCTGCTTCTGAAGACAAGGTCATTACCTATTAGAATCCAATGACTAGACCAATCAGTCATATTAACTGCTCGTCAGTAATATCACTGTATTTATATGCTGTCCTTTAAACCAAAACACAACAATGCTGCACGCAAACAGACCTGCTATACACATTAAAGAAGATAGTAAAAGATTCCTACCTTAGTTTTGACCAGCTTAGAATTTTCTTTGCACATCTTGGCCAGAGCGTGGTACTCTCCTCTGGCAGCGCAAAGGATCCACTGCTTCTGCTTCGAGTCCAATGGATCGGTCTCACCTTTATGATCTAGCTGCAAAGTTAATAAAAGCATTAGTCTATTCCGTTTCTCAGTCGGATAATTTATAAAGGCTAAAAATTTCTAAACAAGAAATCTATAACGTTTGAAGTACGAGTATTTTGCCATTTTACATTAACTAACATTAGACTGATTAATTGTGCCTTGAATTTACTTACAGATGCTCTATCTTCTTCATCCAAGCTCTGCGAACAAATAAAAAAGGTTTATTAAATAACTTAATGAAAACACTATTCACCATAGTGAGTGAGCTTACTTAAAGCAAGTTAAATGTTAAGATTCTCAGGGAAGGTGGATTCCCTGCGTGTGTTCCCTCATTAACTATTTAACCTTGACAATGCTAGACAATAATCAAATAATCTATTCAAACTGTTTGTATGTGTTTTTATCATTAATCAATTGAGTATTAAGTGTACATGGTGTATCTTAACCCTGGGAATTGAACCCTTTTTTTTATGCACAACGGGTTAGCACTTGACCTCATCACACCTGATGTTAAGTGAAGATGAGACCCAAGGTAGAAGTGTATTGACACGGAAACCAATCTTATTTGGTGGACTGGTTTATCTCTGACAACCGGAACACAACAATGCTGTTTTGGCGGCAGAGTTAGATAAGATGGTGGTAGATGGCCAGGCGGAAATTTAAAATGACACCACCAACCAAACCAAGTTCTGCATGTACCCCGCTGGGGATCGAACCCGCGACCTCCGAATCGTAAACCCTATGTTGTTAATGTTGTTTAAGACAAACCAGTGTAGTCAGATGCATAATTAATTATATCTGTAAGATAACATATGCATAGCCAATCATAGAGGACAATTTATTAAATGAAGCACATTACCAATGTCTCTACTTAACGTCTGAAAACAAAAGATTAGGCTTATAAATAAAGACGATATTTACATACATAATAAATATCTTAACGACACATATAAATTAATCGGAACCTAATATTTCAAAATTAATAAATGAGTACTTATATTGTGAAAATAATATTTTGAATTAATGGTCAATAAATTCGAATTCTCCCGTCTTCAGGCTTGCGCTGCGATTGATGCCACGCACACTGAGTTGTAAGTGATACGAAGTTGTAAGTATAATTAAAGCTATAAGTGAAGTATAATACAGTTGATATTCGAGCAATAGGTGAATGGAGTTGCGCATACGTTGGTCGTATTACGGGGCGTGCGCTGCGCAGCATGACCACTTTACCACCTGTCGTTACATATTTATGTCTACACTATTGGCCTCACTGTTAGGGACTTCGATATTGACAAGATAACATCCTTAATGTGATGTGTTTGATTTAATAATAAGATTAAGTTTGTACGTTGTCGGTTTTTAGGTTTCCGTTAACGACTATTAACCTCCAATCTAATTTAACAAGAAATTTGTCACTAAAAAGCTCTGAGTTAAATGTAATGTCAAATCAAATGGTCCCTTGTAAGTGTGAACTTGTTTATTTTTTTTTGAAGATTACAATTTATTTCGTCGAGTTTAAAGAAATAGCCACAAATTGAATCTGATGATTGAATTGATCGGATCGAGGTTTGCTATTGTATAAATGTTCAACGCTCAATTGAACTAATGATTGACTCAACATTTCATTCATTCAATCAATCAAAGATTTCTAAAATTCTGTATGTATTTGAAATGACGACGACGAAACTTCTAGTGGTAGGTATCTTCAAAAGAGAACTAAGTTCTGAAACTATTATCAGACAGAAGAGCAGGTAAAATACTTCTAAAACAGTTGTGATAGAAGCCTACCCTCGACTGATGTAATCGATGAGATTTGAGAAGTAATAACAAATGCAGAGTTGTTGCCATACACGCATGACATTTTAGTATCAGGATCTCAAACATACGACGAGCTGTCAGAGAAAGAACTTAACATGTATGGTGATGAAGTTGATTCATAAAGCTTAAACGAGCTTGAAGAGAGTGGGTTTACTATTAATCAAAAACGGAGATTCCAATATCTACAGAATGATCCTAATAAGGTCAGGATTAAGGGTTACGACTTCTAAGAGATTATAAATCAGGTGCGGTTGTAATGCTTATCAAATAACTGCACATTTCGATCAAATCAATCTTCCTATACAAATACGAGTAGGAAAATACAATAAAGACGATTGTGTAACATCACTGAAATACTTTACCTAGTAAATTAACACCCAATCGATCAAGTTTAGTACTCGTTAAAATTTCATTCCGCGAGCTGGCTTTATGATATGACCGTATAATATTGAAAAAAGGATATGGTTTAATGTAAGTGAATTAAAGGACGCATGCGATAGTCGCCAGTGCGTCGCCGAAGGGCTACGGGCGTGCGTGCCTCGCGACATGACGTCGGAGGCATCAGGGTGTTCAGGCTGGGCTCGTATGGTGGCGACGACGGCACGACATTCGATCGATACCCATCATAACCTTCTAACGTTCAACTTTATTACATTGTTGGAACAGGCGTCGAGAATTTGTTCTTTTGACATTTTTTAAGTTGAAGTGTGCTGCTTTGCAGGCATGCTCATTACCATTTTACTGATTTTGGTGAAAGAAAAGGGGAACGATTTATATTAGAGATTAAATATAAGACTTAACATTGTGCGACAGTACTTAGAAACTTAAAGAATGCTAAGATATAAATGAATAGGTCTTTAGAAGAGAAGGTAATCGCAGATATATGCAAAATTACTGGCACAACACACAATTGTTTTACCGCTATAGAGCGTGTGTTATGCGCCGTCTAACTTTTATCTTTCAGTAGCTGACAGCTAATTCATCCGTTCCTATTTTCCATCACTTCGACAAGGCTCGTTAAGTGTGGCATCCGCGTTGTTGATGGCTGCAAGTGATTCTCAGGCCCGAATAGCAGAGAGAGAACAATGAAATCGGTCATATTTTCCTGGCAACTCGCAACGGACCGTGATAGCTTATCTTCCACATCGTGCATAACAACTACAGTGCGTTTATTCAAAACGCTTGATGACGTATACTTAAAACGAAGCTTATTTTCGCTACCTTTTTGACTGATTTACGGCAACCCATGGGAAAAAAGATAACATTTCATTAAAGACAATACAAGTAGCTATATCGTGAACTTCCCAAAAACCATTTGAAATGTCATATACATTGCATCCAACTGAATCTGAAGAATATAAACGATTTATTTTAAGGAAAACGTAGGAATAATTTTTAGGCATGGCTACAAAGCCTGTATACCATTCCTTTTGACATGTCAAAGCTTCCTGGCTCAATATTTAAACATTAAAAGAGTAATGACATCGCAATCGTCTGTGCACCTCACAATATATATCTTTGCACATACACACAGCGCCATCTAGTTCCACACTAAGCAACCAGGCTTGTATTATGAATACCAAAAGGTTGATACACAAATTCATTTTTTTTTGTAAATAAATACATATAAATGAAACACATCCATAACTCGGGAACACATGTCTGTATTCATCATACAAACATATGCCCCTAGCGGGATTCGAACCCGTGGTATTGCAGCAGAGTTTCTAACCACTACACCAAACAGGTCTTCAAATCAAACAATCAAGTTCAAATCATCTTCTACAGACAAAATATAGGAAAATGCTATTGCGTTTGTAAAATTATATGGTCGCAGAAAAAAATACGCACGTAACTGCATAATTATACATTACAAAACTCATGCTATCTATGAAATTCGACTGGGGCTCGTTTCATAAAACAGCAGTTGTTAACAGTTGCTATTTATCATTACAATAATTACACATTAAACACAATATTGCTTATGAATAAACGGTTTATTGACCAACGCATTCAATCATAATCAAAACACTGCTGAAATATTAGTTTTCAGATGATGTGAAATTGAATTAGCTGTTTTAAAATTAACTTTTAACAGCCGGAATGCCTCGACTGGAGTAATAAACATTCAAATTTGCAATCAAATTCATAGGTGTATTTGAAACATTGAATAAACAACTTCTACGTGGTACGCATACGGCACGAATGACCTTTTTAGAGTTTTAATAGCACACGTGCGCGTCGGAATCACACGACAGAAGTGCCTAATCGCCGAGGGACAATCGACCACAAGTCACGATGAGGCGGTGTCGATACTGGATGCTCCATGAATAATGATGATAATGCTGATTCATGCATTGCGACACTGCAATAGTTCATCACGCGTGTTGATGTTCAATTTGAACGTACAAATTAATTCGTGCAAATCCGCTCTCCTCTTGTCAGCTTGGTTAATTATAAATTGATTTCTAACATCCCATAAGTACGTAGTTTAACAAATATTACCCTTTGTTAGTCCCATTTCATAGCTTTTATCGCAGCTAGGTGTTGAGATTTTTTTTTCTCAAATCACTTCTGGATGGGCCAATATCAGTTTTAAGATATAGGTGGCAGATAACATTATGGACTGAAGTCAAAGAATTGCCACGAACATTAAAATTTTAGGTTTCCAATTCGTAGCTGTTTCAAGTGTACTACAGATTAGCGGTTGACCTCAATTACACCTGCAGTTAAGTGCTAAATGAGGGCGAAGGTGGAAACGCGCTCACTCGAAAACCCCAACTTATATAGCGGACTGGATATGGTTGTATCACACAGCCGGAACAAACAGAGCTCAACATTGTTGCTTGGCGGCAAGATAAAGTGGCGATAGATACTTGAACCACCATCGATATAAAGATTTACCCCGTTAGGAATCGAACACGCGACCTCCGCTTTGTAAACCTTATCTTGTTTATATTGAGAAACAGAGGCGGGGTCTATAACTAAGCGAAAATATTAGTCATTTTATTCAAATTACCCAATCTGATTCAAGCAAAATTACGGTATAAACTTTTTATTTAAATGATTGTGTGTGAAACCCGTATTTGTAATCAGCTCTCATCCGAAGGAAGTGGAAAAAAAAGCTCTTCGAACTTAAAGTATCCTTTTTATAGCTCGACGGTGAAAGAGAACTGCATTTTCATAAAATCTTTGTAGATTAAATTTTGAATATTCCAATTGACGAGCGGAAGCGTCACATATACATCTTCTGTCTATTTTGGTGATAATTTATGTGTGAGGATCGTGTCCGGACGGGTGGCAATGTGGCATATTAGTGAGAAACGGATTGTTCATTTAATATTTATTAGTTTCCGCGGCGACAACGAAATACTCGTGCATAACAGAGAGCGTACTTGAGTCAATGTCAGTGAAAACACCTACAGGTGAAGTAATATTAGATTGATAGATAATATATTCACCTTGACTGTGTGTAAATCGAGTTCAAACCAAATCAGAGTCTCTACTTCGACTTTACAAGGTGGTTATTGCGGTTTCTCGTCCTTTTAATTAATAGCCAACAATGTGGCGTACTTACGTTATATAAAGCAATTGTCAAGTCCATTGTCCATGGTTGTCTATGGCATACCACAGGGAAGCATTTTAGGTCCAACCCTTTTTCTGGTATTTATCAATGACCTGTGTAGCACAAAACTAGATAATGGTAAAGTAATATCATTTGCGGACGATACAGCCTTGGTGTTTGATGGAGACACATGGGAAGACGCTTTCTACAATGCACAAAAAGGCCTAAATGTAATTACGCAATGGTTAGATAAAAATCTGCTCACTATTAATGCTGACAAGACAAAATACGTAACCTTTAGTATTCGTAATGTTAACCGACCATGCCACGGTCTTAACATCTGCGCTCATACTTGCTCTATCCCTTATATTGGAACGTGTTCTTGTAACAACCTTGAGTGTGTGACACAAATAAAATATCTTGGAGTTATTGTGGACCAATTCTTAAATTTCCAAACATATATAGCACAACTGGCATCTAGAACTAGAAAATTAATTTACATCTTTAAATCACTCAGACACATTGCTGACACTAAGGTTATCAAGATGGTATACTACGCTTTATGCCAATCTATATTAGCATACTGCATAAATGTGTGGGGTGGTGCAGGTAAAACATATCTGATGAGACTAGAAAGAGCTCAACGTGCCGTTCTAAAAGTGGCTACCTTTCGCCCATATCTATATCCTACAACTGAATTATACAAAGAGTGTAACGTACTAACAGTTAGACAACTATTTATCCAAAATACGATCCTTCGCCAACACTCTGCTCTTACTTATGACCCGAAACATAGCTCAACCAACCGACGTATAGACAGGGTCTGCCGCAACGCACAATTTAAAACAGCCTTCACCAACAGATTCTTTTGTTTTCTTGGACCATACCTGTATAATAGGTGCAACAGAATTCTTGAAATCTATCCGTTACCCAAGTCGGCGTGCAAACATAAAACAAGTAAGTGGTTACAAAAACTTACATATGGAGAAACCGAATCCCTTCTCAATATCATTAGGTAAGGTAAATACAAAAATGCATCAACTCAATACACCATTGCACACACGCAATACACAAATACACACACACGCAATACACAAATGCATCTACACAATACACAAATGCACACACGCAATACACATACGCTCACATACAATACACAAATTCACATACACGCAATACACAAACGTACGCACGGAACAACAAAATTCCACACGCGCAATCACAAATCCACACACGCAATACACAAATGCACCAATACTATACACAATAATTATTTCATTGTCTCTTTCTTACTTTTTTTTTTTTTTTATTAACTTTTCTTTTTTGTTTTCGTAAACCGTGGGGTGGAGACCTGGTTACCTGAGACACAGGTTTCCCTAGTTCAGGCACCAGTCTCCACATAGAATTATAGTCCCTAGCTATACTTAACTCTAATATACAATAATGCTATAATGTGGAGAAAAAGAAATAAATGATTGATCGATTGATTGATATCAGTTTGCATTATTATGTTTTAGCATTAATATTTCATAAATTTAGCCCATGGTAAGCTGAATAAATGTTTTCTTTCTTTCTTTCTTTCTTTCATTAGGTTATACGTGGAGGCGTACTTGGTGCGGGCTAATATTTGTCATTAGGTGCTTTTGTTGGTCGTACGTGTTACAAACATCCCCCTTCTATGGGTTGTCCCGTTCAGATGAGTGAAAATTGTTTATTATTTAAATTTTTGCACTCGCTACGTATACCCTCTCTGGTAATTTTGAAATGGGCCCTTTGGGTATAGTCTCGGTGTGCTTGTTTAGTCAGATGTAGACTACCGTAATGATAAATTTTTCTCCCTGCGGCAACACATGTCACTAGAATCTTAAATTCGCAGCTTAAATGGATTAAGTTAATAATTTATTTTTGTTTTCGTTTAAAGGTGTCGAGAAAGATACATACATTAGCTATTTCCCTTTCAATGTTGGTATCCAAACGCGATCACGAAAAATTATTATCGATAATAATCAAATTGGAGATCATTTTGACCGCCAAAGGGCCATGACGAAGGTTTTACAATTCAATTAGCTGCACCAGGTGTGGAGGGGCAGGAAAGGAAACTTTTACCCACACCACAACGTGACTATTTTAATATTCAAAACAATTTTGTTAGATCGAGCAACGTTATTTATACTATTTAGTCATTTATGGTGAACCTCTGAACTATTATTTTCAAACAGTTAATAATTTCAATATGATTTAATTTCAATAACGAAAATACTCCAATGGTATTTAAAGTAATGATACCGACAAACATTTTCAAAACAACTGATATCGCGGAACAAGTTACTGTATTCAGCAGCTCAGCGATTGAACATATTTTATCGAAATGTACTCGACAAATTACCCTTCTTTTGGCATCGCAATAATTAAGTACATAATAATTACAAAGTTACGATTTCGCAAACCAATACCTACTTATCGATTGAAATAGAATAACTTTTAAATTATTTTGATACAATTCAAAAGAAATATTTGTCTATCATTAATAAAGATTCTGCTGCTTTATATACCTTAGTATTAAATGGATTTGTATAAACAATATATTTGTGATATTTCTCTCGAAGAAGTTCGATAGTGACAGCAATCCCTAAGGCAGTGCTTTAGAGCTATTCAAGCCGTATGTTTTCCGGCTGTCCCTGCCTCTTTCATTTACGTAGAAAGCCACTAAGGGATTGTGAGCATAAGAACATACACTAGGGACGTGTAGCAGCGTCGTTGGTCAGCTACCAAAAGTATACTAACCTATCACGAATCCGCTTGCACAAAATAGAGACTTCGGTCATGTTTGGAAAAGTTTTACTGTGTTTTATAGATTGTTGATGAAGATAAATAAATATTTCTAACTCTTACACCAATTACCTGTCTAGTCCCAAATTTGGCAAAGCTTGTATTGGATCCTTACCTATGAAATTGGCGTTTTGTATGAAGAATTTCATTAAGACTGTGTTCTCCATACAAACGTTTTTGATTTTTTTTGGGAACGGCAAATCCAAATTTAGCTAAACTTTGTGTGTATTATCGGATAACATTAAGTTAAGTATAGACAGCGTTAATTGTTAAAAGTAACCGCTTTATAAAAGTTTCAGCGAATCTAAGAAATGATTATGGGAAGCACATGAAAAGAGCTCTGTTCTTTTATTATTATGTGATTTAGCCCAGAAATTAAAAAATATTTCATGTGAAACCTTGAAATAATATTCCATTTTCCAAATAAAAAACAAATTTGGATATAGCTTTGAAAATCGCAGGAATTGGTACATATGAATAACGAAGGAAAAAAACTCCAATTTCATAGGTAAAGACCCAATACCACAGATTACCAATAAGTTATGCCAATACTATGGATACTAGATAACGGATAAATATTTCTATACACATCCATGTCTCGGAAAGAAATGTCCCAACATTTACCACTAGCGGGATTCAAACCAGCAACAGTTAATTTCGAAGGCAGGGTCACTACCCGCTACACCATATCGGCCGTCCACGATACGATTTATTATTAACCGACTTAATTAGTACGTAGTTAAATCAAAGGAAGTGCGAGACCACCCGTGGACTGCCACATTTCAAATGGCAATACCTACTTTGGAATACGATTATTATAAACTAGCCGCCCGCACGAAACGTCGCTCGCGTGTGATTATTTTAACGTCCTATAGGATTTATTTGAAAACTCGGAATAAAAAGCAGATACCTACTCTACAGTTAATTCAGGTCCAGAACAATATTTCATCGAAATCCGCTATAGTGTGATTGAGGTACAAACATCCAGACATATAAACTACAATATTTGTGGGACAGGCTTGAAAGGCAAAAAAAGACCTTTATTCATCATCCGAACAGCCAAGGCTTGGAACTCCTTTCCGGCGTCAGTCTTTTCTGAATCCTACAACCTTGGCACCTTCAAGAGTAGAGTGAATAGGCATTTACTGGAATCGTGTGCTACATCTTCGACCACATCATCAGGTGAGATTGTGGTCAAAGGCGAACCCAGTCAAACATAAAAAAAGGCCAACATAACAATCAAGATCTTAATTCAAGTGTTGATGATAACACAAAATATTATCATTTAATTAGGGTGGTTCAAAGCTTCACCATCATTACGGAGTTAAAATTGGAGGCAAATAGTTTGGGTCAAAATATTTGATAATGATTGGCTGACGACACAACAGGTGCCTCGCGCACGGCAGGCGGCGAGCTCGTCGTCCCCGGATTTCTATAATTATTCAACTTAGCAAGCCATTCGTCAGCAGCAATAATTATCTAAATAAATACTGTAATCGTGTCTTTTTAACCACAATTCAACTAACAAGCTACACAATTAAAATACAATTTGTTATCTATTTGGTTGCTGAATGGTTAACCAACAGAGCCGAGAAGCACACCTGTCAAAGGAGGTACGACATTTCACTAAGAAGCCTAAGCTTAAACTATCGATAAAAAAACATGATTTTGTCGACACTGACCATTTCCATGCGAACCCTGAGGGTTTCGTAACATCATCATTGAAAAGCATTTAAACCGACGAACTTATATGTGTTTAGTAACTTAGGCCCGTATTAATAGACCGTATTCAAGATTGAGATAATAAATATTTTGAACACTTACCAAAGCAAAGCTACACTACATAACAGATATTATTAGGTATTATAGCTTTATTTCCTCACATTTTTATTTTTTTACATTTAGTTTTTGTGTGTAGACGGAAGATGGTCAAAAAATATAACAGACTGGATACCATTCTATAAAACGCGTAAAAGAGGGTAACCATTACATCGCGTTAGGCGGTCCCTACAATGGCGCAATGGATAGCGACCCTGTCTGCGAAACCAGCGGTTGCGGGTTCGAATCCCGTGAAGGGTAAATCTTTGTGTGATAAATAATACAAACATTTATTCCCTAGTCAAGGATGTTTATATAAATATTTATGTATCTTTATCCGTTATATTCGTCCGTATTCATTGCTTTGGAACTAGATGATTGGTGTAAGAGTAAAAAAAAATTCAAATACATAAGAAAATTGTCTGAAATTTACAAACACATTGTATTATTAAGTAAGGAAAATAGACATGACTGGGAGTATAGGAAATAATATGCTATAAGTATTTAATATGATAAGTGGACAAAAAATTCTGTAACAAATGTCACACAAAGCGCAATAAATTGATAATGCTGATCGATTGATAGCTAGATAAAGATTTAATTCTATCTCTGCTGTACCCGAAAGGAAGAATATGCAATACCCTACAATAAGAACATACCTACTATTACACATAAATTAATTCCATGTAGGTGAACACGCACACATGTCAGGACCTTTATCACCATTGAAACATACAAAACCATGGATGTTTTGTGGGGGAAAGTCCCATAGTCGACTTTTACAATACCCACGGGAAGAGTTCTATTCTTTTCCCGTGCCAAAACCACACAACACTAGCTGTGGGTAAACACTTGTAATAAATAAGGGTTTATAGGTAACAGAACAACATAACTTATCACTTTAACAGACAGTGAACCAGACACAATATAATTTTATATTATTATGACTGCTATAGTAGTTGTTCTGTCTGTTAATATGTTAAATATAAAAATAAGCCTATGAAGTTGGTTAAAAATAGTTTGGAGATTAACAATTCAGAAGTACCAAGTTTGAATCTACTATGGGCCATGGTAGGACTGGAAATAGTTGTAGACTTAAAGGTTAGGATAGCGCTACAGGGGATGCCTATGTTCAGCAGTGGACGTCCTGTGGCTGATATGATGATGCGCTAGAATGAGAGCACCCACAAATCTAACTCTATTGTTGATTGGTACCTTTGACTTCTATCAACAAAAATGTCAAAAATATGCAGGAAACCCTTAAGACACTCCTAGTATGAGGCTCTACTTATATTGATTTGTTTTAATAACTCAGTTTCCTATTCTTTCCAGAACATATTTTCACAGTTATTGACATAGTAGCCCAGGGAAAATACGGTAAAAAATTAGCTTAGCGAGACATAATTCAGAACCGATTTATATAATTGCTATCTTATAGAGATAACTATATTAGAGATGTAATTTTGTATCAGGAGATGAAGAGGAAGGCGAAGAGCAGACAGATATGGAAAAATCTTCACCGACAAGAGCATGGCTCTTAAATCAGATGATGATGAATTTTATTTCATGAAAAATGAGCGCTTAGTCTAGATTATTAATTTGTATCTTAATATCAATAAATACTACCGGATATTTAATTATGTAGCTAGACTTTGGTTAAACACGTTACAATACACTATTCCTGATTCTATCATTCAAAGTCACCCCATTCATACTTCTCAATGATCTCATTTTCACTGCATTAATTCTACTTTCATTCTTCTTCTGCCATATGGGTATGGCTGAATGCTGGGGCATTCACTCCCGTAAATTAGTGTTAGAACCAGCACCCAACCATGAACAGCCAGACAAGCTTTTTTGTACACATTCTGGCTCCTCATAAAGGCATGCAGAGCTCCATTCACCTGATTACCTGCATTTACTCTTCTTTCCATGTCCTCGTCACACTTTCCATCCCTTGTAAACAGTCAACCCAAATACACAAACTTACACACTTGCTACATTTTTTCTCCATCTATCAAAATACTGCAATCCTCCATGCATACACCTCTTTCAAATATCATAACTTTCGTTTTACTCACATTGACTTTCATACCTTTTTCTATTATTCATAAGTGTTACTCTCTCTCGTAACTCCTATTGGGACGACGCAAGGATTACTTGATCATCGGCATAGAGGACACATTTGACGAGTAACCCATTCATTCTCAATCAACAATCATACTCTTTCAATATTTGCAGACAGTGTCCATGAATAGGCAGTCAAGGGGATGCAACACACCTTTTTCGATGTTAAACCATTTAATATATGTCCCATTAATCCTAACACAAGCACTGGAATCTTCATAAAGTGATTTCAGTGCTCGTATCAAGGTGCTGTCTACCCTATACATAGAAAATGCTGACCACATATCATTCCTCACCACTTTTACCAAATCCACAAAAGCGCAATTGACTTTTTGGTCTTTTGCCAAGAATTTTTCAGCTATGCATCGCAAGGAAGAGACCCGATTCATACATTCCATTCCTCTTCTAAATCCTGCTTGTACATCCCACATCTTTTCATCCACCTCTGCCATTACCCTTTCAATTAATACTTTCACATACAATTTGCCGACTATTATTGCCGTATTATTATTAACATATAAAATTTTTAATATAATTATTATTAGGATTTACATTAGTTTTTGGTACACATGGCTGCACAAAGACGGTAACACATCTAAAATAAGCAGGTCCCCTGCATTCACATTTGTGGTAGTGCCTTGTGGCCACCTTATACTGGTTGCGTAACCATTGTTTCGTTATCGACTGTACAACCATGCTATAAGTCTGATGACCAGGAGTTTAATTAAAAACTTAAAACTGAGGAGTAGAGTGAGCCTTCACTACCCGTTAGTGAAGCTCCAGTAAAAAAATCACAAATTAAGAATGATAACCTGTCTAAGCTATTGAAACTGCCTTGTCCTACATAATGTATGTCCCTTACACTAACCAGGTAAAATTTAAAAGATCAACCATTGACACTGTTTCTATTCAGTTTCTATTAAGTCCTTAGTCAGGTTAGCTAAAAATCTTTGTCAAAGAATACACAGAATGCGAAATGAACGTTATATGGAATAAATCACTTACCTGATTGAGATTTCCGCCCAATTTATTTGACTTCAACACATCACTCTCGGATGCCATTTTATTAAACATTTGTTTGCGCTCCTTTACAGAAATCTTTTGTTCATTATCAAGTAACATACTTTCACTTCTTGATGTTGATAATGGGGACATTGACTCATCAGGTGATGCTTCATTGGGTATTGATGTTCTCTGCCCAGTCCCACTTGGTGCCCGCCCAATTGGGGAGAAACATTCCGGTGTACCTATACTAGAACGTTTCTCACTAATTGTTTTATCGGATGATTTCCTTCTTGGATGAACTTTAGGTGGAACATCTTCGGAGATTGAAATAGAATTTTCTTCATGTTCTTCTTGTGGTGTTTCAACAGCACTATAAGCAGGTTGAGTTGTGTCTTGTATGATGTTTGCTAATACACTGAAATCTTGATTAAGCTGCAATGGGGGAGGTGGGCGATATGGAGGCATAATCTCAGTATCTGGAGTGCCAAGTGTGACGTTGCTGCGCGACTCAGGGACTTTGCTCTCACTCGGATCTTGACTTTCTTTACCGTTATTAGTCAAATATTTTTTTTTGAGTATCAACCATTTCTCGTTATTCTGGTTCTTTATTATTGCTAACGTGTTGACATGCTTCTTGAACGTGTTCCTGGCTTCATCTAGAACAAAACATGTATGTAAAATAGAACACAAAAATGAAAATGAGTAACAGATATCTAGGTTGGGTTTTAGTACTGACCTCTCATATCAGGATTCATAAGAAAAACTTTGAAGTGTTTGACTAACTCATGGTTTGTGACTTTGCCGTTGTGCGCTAACATAAATTTAAGGATTTCCTCAAAACTTAATTCGGTCGGTGCTGACATAGTGAGAATGTTTTTACATGAAACCGAAAACTGAAAAAGTTAAACAAAACCAAACGAAAACCTTAAAAACAAAGTATGACTCGAGTTAGATTGAATGAATGAATGAGCTACAAGAGCTACAATGCATGCCAACATCGAGACGTGTGCGTTCCGTTTCACGCAAGAGCCCTTTCAATATCAATTTCAAAATGTACATTTTAACATCAGTCTACGATTTTAATATACGACGTTAGTTTTACAGTTGATACAAGTCATTTTGATAGAGTTTCTATGATTTTTTCGCTTACTAGGATCCCCTATTTCAATCCCACAAGGGATCGAAAAGCATTTGCTATTCCACTACAGTCTCTAAACAAGGGTATCAAACAGTAGGTACTAAAATTATTACTTCCACATGGATCCCCTTTTAGTAAAATCAATTACAGGCCCTTTCATCATGACCCGTGGTACACTAACATTTTTAATAATAAATAATTTCGTACAAGTCGAAGTAAAACAACAATTTGCAAAGAGAAGCAGACAAGTACCTACTACCTATCTAATGTGTGTGTGTGTGTGATAATTTTACAAACAATTTAGTTTTTTAGGTACCTAGGTATTACATTTTTAACGAACTAAGTACCTAGCGTAAATTATTAACCTATTAATCTAAGCCATAGATGCTTCAAACTTAGTTCGTTATAAATCTAAGATCTATGGCGAATAACTAACCCTACTTTAAAATATTTCAAAACAGCTCGTCATTTTGTATTGCATTCTATTTAATTCCAAGATTTGTCATCATTATTTACATAATTTTTTACCCATGACGGAATGGAGAAGGTAGGTATACATAAGGTATACATACTTATGCATAGAGTGAGGTTATAGGGTTTTTGTGAAAACCTCAAATTATTATTTTTACAAACAGATGTCAAATGTAGAATAATCAATTTAAGCAAACCGTGAACAGTGTCCGCAGGGTCAGTAAGCAAAATTAAACTCGATCGCTACCTCATTTTTGTACACACAGCCGCAGGACGATCGTAACACTTCCAGTTTAAGCGGGTCTCGCTACGCTCACATCTCCGATAGCGTGGCGCGATCGGCTTACACCGGTAGAGCACGTTGAGATTGCCTAAATCTCTTCGATTTGCCACTGTGCAATGTTCCGAGTTCGTGATAAAATATGTTTATTTGTTTGTTGTTTTATGTTGTAAAATATGAAATATTCGGAACATGGCTTTTAAGGCAAAAGGAGGACTTTAACGAGGCTGCAGACAACGCCGTAGTTGTGGCTGAATTCTGGGCGGATCAAGTATGATTGGACACATTTCGATAAAAATTTGGTACATACGTAGGTTTTAGTTCCTCGAATCATAAGCCGCATAACTTCTAATATGCTATACTTATGCCTCTCCCTTAGATTAATGAATGATATCTAACTAATATTCTAACTATAATAATAAAAATACGAAAGTTTGGATGTTTGTTTACTTGTTTGTTTGTTGCTTAATCACGGCGAAACGGATGAACGGATTTTGATGAAATTTCGTATATCTACAGGTAGAGTGTAGACCATACCCTGGATTAAGACATAGGATATTTTTTGTACCAATAAAGTGAATAGGTCCCGCGGGATAAACAATTTTCCACGATAAAGCTATTCAACGCTGGCGAAGCCGCGGGCGGAAAGCTAGTTAGTAAATAAATAAAAACAGAAAATTAATTACCGACGGCGCCACTGCTGAGTGTTTCTAAATGTCACAAACATAACTAAGTACATCTTATTTTCATCTTGTCATAGGGAGTACTTTGCTGACTCTGTAGGGTGAAATTTAATTCGTGTATGTACCTAATTCCTGTTTACCGGTGACTCCACTCCTAATTACAAACAACTTTCAATTAGTAACTATTGCCGAATTCAGCCGAAAATTGTTGGACTTCCATATTATAGGTGGTTTCAGAATGGTTTACTTTGTACGTATGCATAATCAATATAATAACTGTTTGAGAGATACAAGCATTTCAATAAAATGATTTTTACTTTGATTCAGTGAAGTAGGTTTTTTTATTAAAAAGTTTTTTTGTCTACTGATTGTACACAGATAGCTGTCATCAAGTGCTTTTCATCAGATTATTTTAATGTTTTTATTGATATTCTATTTAAATAACAATTAATTTGATGGATCGTGATGTCATTTTAATATGGTAACATGCAATAGGTATCTACTTTAAGCCAATCCACACTCCATTTTCACGTTTCAAGTGGTTTATGAATATTCTGGGTACTCACATTTATGCACGGCATTAATATTAATTCCTACAAACTACTGTGTAGGACACAACAGGTATGTATAGCTACAGCGGATAGATCTAATCTTCACATTTTTTGTCGAGATTTGGGAATATGGTAGAAATGTAGCTGCAGAGGGTCCACTGCAACCAGCTAAATTTTGAAAGTGGTATATGAGAAAAAGTCGGGGGAAATCTGCCCTTCAACATGTCCATCATTTTCTTCCAGTCCTCTTTATCAAAAGCCTTTTCTAGCTATGTGTATATCAAGGTTCAAACAATCCGTTATTCGTACAAGATTTTCTACTTTGTTTAGTCTGAACTTGGATAAAAACCTTATCTAATACCTACCAAAATATTGACAACGAAAGTCGAACGATAATATCGCTTTGCAATTGTACACTGAAAACGGATTATACTATAAAAAATTTATTGTGCACCATTTACGGGGTTTGGATGACTGGAACAATTTCCAAAAAATTCAGATACTACATAAAAACCCCATTTTTTTATTTATACTGCATAAGTATGACCTATACTCATTTATACATTTAAATTTAATTGTTGATACTAGTACTGATATGTCATGCCATAAATGATATTTTATAATGTAGGTATATAAAATTTCCTGTTTTAAGACCTTTAAGAAGTGAAGTTTGCCTCTTTTCTTGTGTGAAAACAATGTTTGGCGATAACAATATGGCTGTTGATCGGCTGTGAACGCACTTGAGCCAGCACTCAGATCAGTCAAACAATTTTGTTTACGTAAAAGCAAAAAAAGAATATGTTATAATCAAGTTATAATTTATTTATTTTTGCCGCGTCGCTGTGTCGTAGTCAAATTCCAATTTTCTAGAATTTCAATTTCCATTTTAAAATACGCTAACCTTACAATCTGTCACACGAAAATATAGACTGACGAACGACACAATGTTTTATAATTGAACTTTTAGCATTAATCACAAGTAAGAAAAATGCACTACCTATATATCTTAAATGTCGTCAATTGAGGTATAGACAGTTATTTAAAGGTAATATATAAAGATATTATCTATCTTCCACAGTTGCATGTTAATTTCCAGTTTCGCGGGGTTACTAATTTAGTCAGCAGCAGTCTCAGCTTTGCCAAACTCTCATCTCATACACAAATAGTAGGTAGGTATGTAAGTTGATCTTCTTAGATGTAAAGCTTTCGCCAAAATCTATATGAAAAATTAAGCTGAAACACTTGTCGTGTTCTGCATATCAAATTTTAATGTACCTATGTAAATAGGTATATACTTTTTTTGTAGCATTATCGAGTAATGTAGTCTACTAAGTAGCATGAACTGAGCTGTCACGGAAAATTTTCAAATTTAATCGTCCAGCACTAGCAGCATGACTGGCGCGTAAAATGTTTATGTCGCGAAAAATAATATTTGTCCTGCTCATTCACTTGGACGAAATATGCAACTATCTATATATCATGCTCCGGGGGCAGTTTATACTTTACTATTTTAAACCAATATGTACTTAATTAACACGATCCTTATGATATGACTTGTGACCAGGGTACTTACTAGCAAACCAGAAAACCCCAAACAGTTAGACATGTTTTACCGACTTCATCAAAAAAAGGAGGAGGTTCTATATTCGGCAGCATGTGTTTTTTTAAGTATATTCACCGATATCTCCGACCCCTGAGTTTCTTGCTCGTTCTTCTCTGAGGAGACTGCCTAGTGATTGCGCGATAACTGTATGTCATACCGATTTCACATGTTATTCTTATAACATACGTAATAAAACATTTTTGATTTGATTTGATTTGGTGGCTGATTCGAATGATTCTTTTTGGAAATAAAGAAGGTCGCCGTCATGTTGAATCCATTGTAATTTCAGTATAATCCGTTCAGTAAGTGTTTGTAATAGCTTGACATATTTAGACGATTGTCTAGTACCTGTACAAAATCAACCTTCTGTTTTCACTGTTTTGAAAACATACTCACATCCGCATTAATTTCCCCTTATAGTTGGATAGACTTTAGTTGTTGTATTGTTCAAGTAGCTTTTAGAGCTATTAAAACTTGAGTAAGACAATTACGGGATTATTAATTAAAACTGACAAGATGCGGTCATCAAACGTTTGTATCCATGCAACAAAATCATCTGCGTAGGAATGAAAATCAGAAGAAATAACATTGCAAATAGTATTGGTGAAGAAAGTAAAGGAGATAGGACGCCACCCTGAGGTACGCCCGCAGTAAGCTCAACAAGTCGGAGGAGACGTCCCCTAAACGGACAAATTGCGAGCGGCCTGATGATAAGAGTCGAACCATGCGATAGAAGACTCTGAAATATTGAGTGACCGAAGAATACCCAACATTATATCGAAGTCCACATAATTATTTTATTTATTTTTATTTAATTAAATGCACTACTAAAATCGAGAAGAATTCAAATTGTTAGTAATTTATTTTCTTTCCAAACCGAATTTCATCAGTCATTCAACAAGGCAGTAGCTGTGCTATGACCAGGACGGCACCCAGATTGACAGGAATTAAATAAGTTGTTAGTGTCCAAGGAATCAGACAGCTGCTTGGGTACGTTCTGCTCGAGGGCTTTGGACAGGAAAGGTAGAATGGAGTTAGGGCGGAAATTTGAGAACGAACTTGGGTTAGAATTTTAGGTAATGGAATAACACGACCCTTTTTCTAGATTGTTCGGGAATAGTTGTATATTTCGTCCAAGTGAATGAGCAGGATAAATATTATCTCGTGTGACATAAATGTTAATCGCGCTTGTCATGCTACAGGGGCAGAAGCAAGACGGGGAAAATTTTTAGTTAAATAATAAATGAGTGACGTACATTAAGCTGCCGCTAAAATCATACCCTCACATATTGCATTATATCTTGCAAAGAAAATCACTCCTACACTAGTAGTCGCATTCGCTATTCGTTTTCTGTTTGCGAAGTTAAGCAATGTCTGGCGCGATCAGACCTTGGGTGGGTGACCATGGAGGGCACCTTAAATAGTCGGTCCTGGTTGTTTTCAACTGAAGGCAGTCGATGGACTACAGAGGCTGGATGGCACTGACTGTCAGATGGTCACTAGTCTGACACAAATCCACTGGGCCCACGTGGTGGAATATGGTTCATACCCTCTCCCTGTGAGCGGGGGCTGTGCACCATTAGTGGAGACGTGTAAAAGCTGTTGATGAAGAAATGCTTGAGTACTGTCAGGACATGAAATTTCGATACCCATATCTTCTTTTGCCTTGCACGATATTATTAACACTATAGATTTAGTGCGTTAGGGGTATACTTTTAGCTGCAGCTGACTGTACTAGAATATTCTGAATGCTTCGATTATTCGTACAATCCTGTACAAATATTAAGGTAGCATAAACATTATACGTTACCGCGAGTGCTAGGCTGTTTTATTGCGGGCGAAGCAGCAGACGGTACCAGTATATTAAAAAAAAAATCAAATAATACTGCCTCGATGTCGCTGGTGATGTGCCCGAAGGGCTGGCCTTTCCTCACTTAGCGTTTGTGTGTCCATCCAACAAAGGAACTCTATCAAAGCGGTTCTAGAAACATGTTTCGGGGTCCAATTATTTCACATCGTTTTGAAAATGCCAATGTTATTATTTTGTTATTGTTATTTGTGAAAAAAATAGATATTGTCAACAACATTAAGATGTTTCATGGTTCCTGGTACTACCTGGATAAATTTTAAAAATAAATTCATTTCATTCACCGTGGGTTGAAAATGTACATTGTATTTGGATTTGACGTAGACAGGTTTCACAAACGCTACAACGTTACGGTTTCAGTGTAGGTTAAGTGATATATTTCTAGGTTCTATTTTCTAATTTATGTTCAATTGCGGTTACGATAAATTGATACTTAAATTATGATTAATAAAAAGATATATTACATTGTACGTATTTACTTCTCATCTCACACCTGTGTCAACTTTTACTTAAATGTAAAAGAAGTTGATACAGCTAAAATTGTACAGTTTCATTTATCTACTATTTATTCATTTATATATTTCATTAAATCCTTTATCCATCATCCATCCATCCCATAATATAAGAAGGTGAAGTGAGTATCCAGGAATTGTAGAAAAAAAAACAAAATTCCCGGGAATCGGGAATTCCCAAAAACGAAAAAAAAATCCCCTGTCCCTGGAATGCAAAAAGTCCGGGTATTCATAAACCCTAGTAATAATACAGATATACAAATTAAAAGAAGTGAATATCTCCGGACTGTGCAAACATGAAATGACAAATATTATACAATAACAAATTGGCTTTCTTCATTAGACTATGACACGACAGAGGATTTATTGACATTCTTATTATTCTTAATTCACACACTATGTATATACATCAATGCACATGCACACACACATACACGCACGCACGCTCGAACATACACCCACAAACTCAACTCGATATCTGAAGAGTAATATTGGGAAGTTTATATTTCGTTTATAAGTTTATGAAAAATTATAGAATTTTATATGTATGTATATTTATTTTTTCCTCATTGCCTATATACTATTAAATAAAATTAACCTATTTAAGTAGGTATCTGAAATGTTGTCCATCTGGACGGATTGTTACTATAATAATAATGCCGGGATCGGACACTGCTTCTTAAACTACACGAGCAATCTTAGTTTTTTTTTATGCATAACGTGTTGATACTTGACCTCAATCACACCTGATGTTAAGTGAAGATGTGGTCGAAGGTGGAAGCGTAATGACCCGGAAACCCCAACACATTTTGGGGGACTGGCTATCTTATCTCTGACAACCGGAACACAACAATGCTATTAACATTGCTGCTTGGCGGCAGATTTAGATAAGATGGTGGTAGCTAGCCAGGCGGATATTAAAATTGTTCGTCATGAACGCAATTGTTCGTTAAACGTCATTATTATCCTTTTTTGTTGTTTTTCACACAGGCCATTGAGTTACTACAGAACAATAAGGCAGTGCAAACTGCAGAATCGAGATGCAGAATATTGAAACGTAATCAAATCGATACACGACCTATTTCATCAATCCGAACCATTCATTGGATTAATGGATTTTTTTCTATTCTACTAACCCAAAGACACACAATAAAGAATCGTTGAGGATGAATTCTAAAAGGAATACATTTGAACACTTCAACTAAAGAAAAGTAAGTTTAAAGTGTTTTCAGCACAAAGGAAATCATATAGTAAGTTCACGATCTCTATATAATGACGGATGCCATTAAAACGTTTATTGATAAGACAATTATACGTCATCCTAATACCTACTAGGACTAAACATGACAGGTAAGTCATATCGACATTATTTAATGTTCCTTATTATAATTTTCTATCAAGTAATTATAATTAAAAAAAAAAAAACTAGGAACTTCTATAAAAAAATATATTAACTTTGTTTTGTTTGTGACCCTTTGTGAAAATGTATAGGTACTTAGTGTCCTGGAAAAATGTTTATGATTTGGCGTTTTAACGGTATATTATGCATTTTTCAACCACGTCAAAAAGGAGAAGATTCACAATTGGAGCGTTTGTATTTTTTATGTACCCATATCTACGCTGCTTACTCCGAGATTTGGTGGTCGATTCGTGTGATTCTTTATTTAATTGAAAGGCGATAGACTCGCTAATTGGTTTCATTGAAATTCACTAAAATCAGAATTGTAGTTTTCTTCTAATTAAAGTAAACAATAGAATCACAATACATATGTGTTTGAAGTGTTTGTTCTCTTTGATAAAATTTGGGTTTATGGAAAATGGAAGAAATTTAAAGAAAGTCGATGTAATATATAAATAGAAAATCGTGCTTGCTCTTGGAAATTAGCACGCTTCCTAGTTATGGGTCCGGCCATTATAGGTTAAATTATGTAGGTACTAATAAATGGAACTCAAGTAAATGGAAGGATAGGTTTATATAAAGACTTTCCATCGACCAAAACCTATAGTCAGTCTGTTGTAACATATAAATTCTTAAAAAAATCAATGTATTACGAGTATAGATACCAAACTAAAAGTCAACAATAACAATAGACAATTAGGCACTTAAATAAGTAGATTGAGTTTTTGGGACCCATTATTTACGTCTATCGGTGCAAAAATCCTAGTATGAAAAATCTTCATCAATAAAATATTATACCTAAATAACATCGATACCAATTTTATCGACATGATTCCAACGCTAGGCGAAGCTAAACAAAAGATAAGATTTTCAATTAAAACTATCGATCCTACCGATACGATACCGACGATCGGAGACATTTCTTTAGTGGTTTGCTGTGAACATCTATTCTTACACCACAACATGATAAAACCGAACAATTCGGCATAGAAATTTCAAATAAATTATCAATACATACTTTCTCTTTAAAAATTTCAATCGGAAAAGAAAAGATAATATTTATCGATTTGCTATTTGACATAACATGACTGATTGGGATACCCCAACGCAGTTGGAGGGCATATTGAGCGGGTTCGGAACGTCTTATTGAATGTCACTGATAGTACTGAGTAGGCAAAATATCATCAGTCTATATTGAAATACCTATTGTATGCCTATGCCTTTATCTATTCCAATTAGTTTGGTAATTGTTTAATTTTCGATGGAAATTAAGGCGTCATAAGTCGGAAAATAATAAACTACAAATTGTAAATTTTGAAAACTTAAATATATTAATAACGACCGATCTCGCAAACATCAGTTTTCGAAAAAAGAAACTGTTTTTCTGGTCGGGTCAGCAGTTTTGCCTCTACAATACAATCTAAAATACACACATTAGGTAGGCTTCAAACTTGGCTGTACGTTACTGTACCACAGATGGGGCAATAATGTGCGTAGTTCGCTTGTGCTCAGAACGCGTTAACGAATTTTCTAACATATTTGGCAATCAATTTATGGTCTATATATAAATGTTAACAATGTTACACAAAATTTGATCTGTTAGCGATTTTAATGTGCGCTAGGCTAATCCTGTTTAATCTCCCGGGGTCAGGGCATTGTATGCTGAAATACAGGTTGCATAAACCTAGTTCGGCAGCTATGGTTTTTGTATTAGTGGTACTAAGTATAGCCTAACATATTTAGTTTCAACTATGTAACATTTTCTGAATAAACATTATTATTATTATGTTAGGCCCATCATTAAAAAGGGCTTCAGGCTTCCCCCTCTAGGATTTGAGCCACTTACAACTTACTACACACCACAGTGGGAAATATAGTAGGAAATTTAAAAATATACCGCATATACTTGCAGCCCAAATAAAAGAGATGAAGATATGTAAGTAATAATAATAGAGATAAACTAATTCAAATTATTAATCCTAAAACAAACGCTTGGAAACCGCCCCATAATATGAGTATACATCGTGTGTAACGTACGTATAGAATCACTACATAACTATAAAGCGTATCAAAATTGCACTGTAGCTAAACTAAAATTAAACTGACACACTATAAAGGGATCTAAACAACAACAAGTTGAATTTAGACTAGCGTGTACTGATTTGGGCTGAAATTTGGTGTGCTCAATTTAAACAAAGCGGTTATGTTAACATATCGGCATTCATTATTATTAGTTGATATTTTAAGCAAAATTCTGAATGAAGTTATATTTGTGTAATTTAACCTCATTTTCCAGTAGTAATGTAGTAGAATCTATTTTATTTCTGTTTGTAAAATATATTTATTTAAAATCAATACAATATAAGTGCACAAATATTTACAAAAACTAAATAGATAAATACAAATTTACAAATTAAAAACTAAATAAAACACATTTACAAATAAATAATTTGTTCCAGATCATGCTGAAGCGGAAGGGTGCGTAAGAGGCTAAGTGCGTTTTCTCTTTGTGTCCAAAGAGGAAACGCCAGACATTTGAAGCTTCGATCAGTTGCTCAGATATCTCTCGAAAAAAGACAATGAGCGCCTGCTCCCTCACTGTCCAAGGGTTTCCACTCCAAACGTAGCAAAAATATAATCTCTACTGACACTAGCATATTTGTGCCGTTTGAGTTCCTCAGCGGTTGCGGCTGCAGATCCTACGTTAATTAGACATTACTGGAAGATGGGATGGTGCAAGCGTATCGACACAAGTTGCATCCCAAACTAAAGCGCCTCCCAATTTGCTAGGTAAAAGAGTCATATTATCGGGTCTCTTCCATCATCATGTTCCAGACCTGCTGGTTCCAAAATAGCCGGCGTACCAGCAGATGTGAAGGCCTGCCGGATGACACATTAAGATCTGCATCGCTCCTAGTCCTTCTAAGTCCAGCGCTCCTGTGGCAAGATAGCCTATGGTGTCCCAGTGGGTTAACAATGTGCCCACAAATGCACAGGTGTGAGGCATTGCATGGCGCTCCTAAATGTAGGGCCGTGGCAATTCGAAAGGTGGCGCGGTCGCGTAGTGTGCCTATATTGTGAGATGGTAATGTCTGAAGCCATAGTCCAGACTCCCAAATACCTACAGCTAGGAGAGCTTCAATAAGATTATTCCGTACCAAATTACAGAGCGGCTCGTTCCATGTATTTCTGTGATGAAAGAGAAACGGGGGCTCAGTGTTTGGGCAAGTTATAAGTCAAGCCTCGGATAAATAGACTATTTCTAACGTAGAAGAAACTCGAGCCAAAAATTTGTTACATAAAGGTCGAGTGTTATGTACTGATGACAGGAAAGCTGGTAAAGATACACTCGAAATTTTGCCGACACCTAGGCCACCGAATCGGATGGATAACGAGGCGTGGGTCCAATACTAGACTTCCTATTTCTTAGTTTTAAAACAATTTGTCTGTCAAACCACGTTGGTCTGTATCGCCAAGTGACCTTTGTGGTGGAAAGCGAGCGAAATTCTTTTTTCCTTTTCTGCTTCTATTTCCCGTGACATCATCATGACATCTGGAACAAAATGGCCATTAAATGACCCCTTATTTTAAGGTTACTTCATGGATTAGTTTCGGTATACCTTATTAAGTCATCATCTGATTTGTGGTACGTACCTCAGTTGTTGTAATTTTTTGTATGGACTTAGTGTAGTTTTCCAATATACTTCTGCTATGGCATTGGTTGGAGTAAACGAGAGTAGGCACCATAGTGCTAATGATGACTAGAGAAAAGAATGGATTATATACTTTTCTATTGGGATGTAGCAGATTATTCTTATAAACATATTCCCTTGTGTTGCCCGGAGAAAGAAATTGCTCATGCTTACACCTTTCGAACAAAATGCTTGTTCTGACAACTGTAATTTAACTTAGTTGCAAGTGTTACATCAATAAATAATGCAATTCCACCGAACTAGTGTACTATGCTTCAACTAATGAACACTGAAAAACTTTCAATTTAGTATAGTTACAGTACCCACTAGTTGCGGACTTCCTGCGTCTAACAAGAATTAGACATTTAACTTTTAATTGGCCGCTTGTAAGGTCTTCAGAACTTAGTTCGCCCCGTAAGTGTTTAACTATGTTATACCTACGTTGCGCTTTTAATAATGACCAAAGTTGCTTTGTATGTTAAAACGACGGAGTTTGGTGCATGTTGATTGAACCCGACCCTCAGTCGAAGGTATAGTGTGTGAAAAGGTATAGATTCATTTAAAGTTCTAGAAGTATAATGAGTCCGGCCTGAGTAAGTTTATAAATAATCAATCGCCCGTACATAAAATAAATGACGTGGAGAGAGATTATACATACTCCCAGTTAGTGCCTCCAAATTAAAAAAAATCGAATTGATAAGTTTTAGCATGCTTGTCATACTTAGCAATTTTTCCTTATCGTCGTATGCTCTTGTTTACGGGATTATTGACTTTCTAGGAACTTAATATACTGTAGGAATGACACGCCTCCTAGTATAGCTGTATTTTATACAACAAACGAGGCATTTTTCTCCATCCTGTGTAGAACGATTATTACACAGTAATTGGGGCATTTTCTGTATGTAAAAAGTCATTCAATAAATTCATTTTCAACGATTTTCATTAAAGATACATGCGTGATGTGTAGATAAGTAGATATCAGTATATACAGAACAGTTCTGTTGAATTGGGTGAGGTTAACTTTAGTTAGATTTGAGTAACTTTGTCTCGACAAAGTCTCTTTTTGTCAATGAGACCAATTATAATATATCCGCCCTAAACTCGGCCAAAGCCTGAAGCTATGCAACGGTTCTCTTTTGTTCAGGGCTGCACAACGGGTAGAATATCAAGTGCATCATGTTTTGTGTTACAATCGCAGTGCGTTTGACAACAATTAGGTTTTAGTTTAGTTTTTTGTTGTTTTAATTTTTTTGAATTATTTTTATCATTATTATCCACCAATTGGCAAGTATTATTTACATATTTTAAAATGTTTGTACAACGTAAAAGCGTTTATAATTTTCCACGGACTACCTATATACTACATAGTAGAACAAAATATAAGTTATGGTGTGTTTTAAGTTTGCATTTGTGTGTGTATGCGTGTGCGTGGGTGCTTGCTTAGTATAATATCGCTGGGTGATCTGTGACCATGCTCGCTAATCAATTATCATCAAAAAATATATTTCTTAATTTTGTTCTTCCATAATTTCATAAGCCTTTCGAACATTATTTCTGTTTAATGGTAGTTTCAATTTTATTTCAAATTTTGAATATTTGCTGGAAGCTTATTAGCAAAGCGAGTGCCTCTTATATGATTTATTTTAACTTTGTGTAAACGAATGCCATGAACAGCAAATTTCTCTTTGTAAATTTCTAACATAATTTTTTCTGAAGTGATTCTAGATTCTTTCTTACAAACATTAACTTTTCTTACCGTTGACTTTTACGGTTTATAACTTATGTACCTACGAATTTTTAGTAATGTTTTAACCTTTAAAAATTTGTCATCAACTTGAAACAGTTGTTTCAGATTTAGGTACCTACATAAACTTTGCTAAGTGTCTACCTACTATCTTATTTTATGGAATCTGTAATTTATATTGTATGTAAATTTTTGCGATATCTTGGCTTGCTGATGCCGAACTTTAGTTTCAAAAGTCATAAAAAGTAACTTGTCTAGTAAAGTTAAATCGGGAACTGCATAAATTGTAAATTTTGGAACGTGGCGTGCCTAGGGTTTCAAATAGGGCAAGCCCGTCAATGCTTTTGTGGTTTTTATACAGCTAGTGAAATTAAATAGGTAACCACAACGTTTCAGTTAGACAAGTGCCAATCATAGATCATCATAGACCAATAGAAATCATAGATTTCCAATATTATATAAATAGTTAATATTCCTGACCCAATGTTTAGTAAGGCAAGCCGGGCTTTTGGGCTTATATGAAGGTACCGCCATTGGTAAGGTAATGTTTTTATGGTTATAAAAGGATGTCATCATCAATGATGGCTGATCATACGGAGCTGGTGATCAAAAGTCTGAGAGTGGTACGGTACGGCCATGTTGCGGCCACGAGCGCGGACGGCGGGAAATCGCGGCCGCCCATGGGAGGCGTGCGGCGCCGGGCCGAGTGAGCGGGAGGGCGGCATGAGGCCGGGCGGCGCGCGAGCGAGATACGCGCGAGGCGGCGCGACGCGGAGGGCGTTCGGCCTCGCGACCCGCCACGCACTCCTGTACCGGTCGCGTCCACGGGCGGCCGGGAACCCGCGCCTCGCCACACTGACTCCGCACTCGCCGTTTCCACTGACTTTTCTCCTAGTACGTTCTTTGAATGCGCGCCGGTAACAGCGGGCACGTGATACGCCCGCGGCCGCAGCTGTTTTTTTTTCTCTTTCGCTCAAGTCAGCGACAGCTGAGTGTCGCATGCGATCGCGCCTTTTTCCCGCCACTTCCACAGCCGAAAGTAAAAAGCGAGTAGTGAAGTTTTTGGCGCGAAATGTGGACGGTGTCGCAAGGGATGCTGAATTTCAGTGGCACACAGTAAAATGAGCAAACGGTTTGTTAGTGAAGATTGTTAAGCTGTGATAGTCGGTTGGCCGTAAGTTTCACTTGAGGAAGAGTTGAATCACGATAATGGATGACTGGGAGCGGCACGTGACCCCTCTTCTGCAAGACATGGGCTGCTCAAGCGAGGAGACCCAGGATGACTTTTTTAACCAACAAGATGTAAGTGATGATTATAAACACGATTAGAAATTCGATTTTTTTTACAATTACTGTTCTAAGAGTTAGGTAGCTAAGGGGGTTCCTAAACTTCAGAGTACAGCTACTCGTATACTTCATTCATTTTCTAAATAAGTTATTATATAGAAGATTGAACTTTCATTCATACAAGCTTTATTCATTTCCTAGCTAAAAGTAAGTGATGAAAAAATTCTGCTTAATGTAGTATACCTGCTATTAAAAGTTGTAATTTGGCCTAAGTAGGCATTTTAATACCTTGCTAGACAAGTGCGACTCGGCCTCGCACACAGAAGATAAAATGGATTAACTGCAGTAACAATAGGAAACCAATGTGTTTTTAAAATATATAGAAAATTATCAATAACTTAATTGATGAACAACTATAATTGATAATCCCTAAGTTATCTTTACCTACTTTGAAGTTGTCTATGTTTCCAAAGTAATATTTGAGGTAAACCTAAATGAGTTTAGAGAGTAATTTACCAACAAACTAAATCGGCCGCTTTATTTCACAAATCTTCAATTTCTCAAAAACATCAATTTAGCTATAATAGTCTACCAGCTTTTAAAAACGTCCCAAATGCGTAAAGCAAAGAAAAAATTGCTTGTTTGCCCTCTTTTGTATTAAGTTGGTATGGTGATATTATCCAAATGGGAAAAAACACAGAAACTTCCGCCTGGAAATCACATGAAATTAAAGGCGTTTAAAGTACGTCAAGGAACACAGCCAGGAACATAGCAACGAGCATAACAGACAGTGTTGCCAAAACAATAAAGTTCCTTTATTGCTACTAGGTATATGCATATAATTATTTCATATGTCCAAATACAATAAGATAAACTATTAAGTTTTCACATTGGGTAGGTTAGCTATATTACCTATAATGTATCTACTCGTAGTTCCTTGATTCAACAAATGTTATAAAGTTCCTTTATATACAAAATCCTAATGGTTTATGAGTCTGGTAAACTCAACCGTCTGTTATATACATACTTTGGCATATAAGTATTATGGACGTCCATTGCTGAATATAGAATAAAGTAGTTATATACAATTCACTTATTAGATTCTTAATAAAGTATTAACAAAACAGCATGACTATACCTTTTTACGACTCTCAAAGCCAAGGTGAAAACTTGCAGAATAATGCTGACTTGCTTGAAAATCATTGAAGTTGAAGGCACCCACTGAATATATTTACATCATATAATGTAGACAGTAAGTAATTTTAATTAAATTCGCGAATTACACTTTGAGCCAGTTTGTACCTATTGTCTTAATTATACTGACTTGAAATTAAATTGATTAAATTCAAGCATATTTAAAATAAGACTGTAATATGTTATTATATATCAATGATAAATTTTGCATCCATTCGATTTGCATATCAGTATCATGTATATGGGTCGTATACTCTCTACTACTACTACTACTACTCTACTATACCAACTTGGTCTTGACTCAACCGCCAAGCGGCGTGATCCGCTATTTCGGGTAGGTACGAGTACCTACGATACTTAACAATAAGCTGTGGCATCTGGCATCGTACTCCGCTTCACTGACATTGTGTTTAAAAACATGAACGTACATAGAATATATTTCATCATCATCATCAACAGCTTTACACACCCCCACTATTGGGGCACAGCCTCCTTCCATTGGGAGAGGGTATGGGCCATGATCCACCACACAGGCCCAGTGCGGATTGGTGGATTTGTGTTGAGAATATTAACCACCTAAAAGTTGGTCGCCCCTGCAGGTCACCGACTTGACTTAATGGCCGCCTTCAATTTAAAACAATCGGGATCGTCTCTTCAACAGTCCTTCGAAAGCTGAGAAACATTTGTATTAAAATGCCACTAGTGGCCTATCATGGGATTAACTGATTGCTTAACTTCGCTAATCGAAAACGTATACCTTCCGAATGTTACTGTGCCACGACTGTTTCTATTCGAGAATGTATCTACTAAAAAGTGTCACCTGTTCATTACGAATTCACTGCACTCAAATAGAATTAATCCAGATCCATTATGCCACTTAGGTTCAGATCAACCTCCATAACAAATTGTTGTGACAGTGACGAGGTCCGATGCGGACTGACACTCATTGAATCTGATGTCGTAATGCAAATACTGGCTGTTTTCCGCGCCTTCAATCGCGTGGAATATTTCATGAAAACCGGTTCACCAAAAAATGTTTGCCATTAATCCAGGTCCTAATCTGTTTACCAACCAAATTTCATCCAAATTCATCTACACGTTTAGCCGTGAAGAGGTAATAAACATACATAGACAATTTGGCTTAAATTCGGTGCAGAGATGGCCTATGTCCTGTGGCAACTTGGTAAACCGATTCCAAGCAGATGCAGCCGCGGGCGGAAGTCTTGTTATCTACAATTTCAAAATAAATTTGCAACAGTCTAAATTTTTTTATATCTATGTCATGTTTCTGTTTCCATTTAGTGTCTAGTTTTACTAAGAGGTGTCTATAGTTTGCTTTTTCAGTGATTTAAATGACTATAGACATTTAGTAATGACTATACATGGTGAAATTGAATTTGTGTAATTCCTGTTTACAGGTGACTCCACTTCTAATTATGAACAACTTTCGCCAATGAACCATAGCCGAATTCGACAATAAATTTGTGTAATTCCTGTTTACAGGTGACTCCACTTCTAATTATGAACAACTTTCGCCAATGAACCATAGCCGAATTCGACAATAAAAAAATCGGTTACCCATACAAAGTAAACCATTCTGAAATCACCTTTAGTATGGAAGTCCAACAATATGCTGCCAAATTCGGCTGTGGTTCCTAGTGGATACTTGTTCTTAATCAGGAGTGGACTCATCAGCCGAAAATTGTTGGACTTGCATACTAAAGGTGGATTCAGAATTGTTTACTTTGTATGGCTAATCGAATTTTTTTTTAACGAATTCGACAATGGTCCCTTGGGGAACATTGTTCGTAATCAAGAGTGGCGTCGTCAGTTAATGCGAAGAATATGAATTCAAATTCACCCTGTATAAGTATTTAAAGCCAAAAACCCGACAGCATATTTTGTATTATGCAGATGCTATGTTGGACTTTTCACCAAAAATATATCTTAGGACACCCTCTAGAACAGAGATTCTAAAACATTTTTTCTCATAGACCACTTTCAACTAACTAAATTTTGCCGGTTCCGGTGGACCCCCCCTGCATCTACATTCTTATCCCAGGGAAAATACAGTAAAAAATTAGCTTAGCTAGACATAATTCAGAACCGACTTATGTAATTGCTATCTTATAGAGGTAATTGGGGTTGTAATTTTGAATAATTAAGCCTAGAAAAACGAGCGCTCAGTCTAGATTTTTTTAAACCCTATTTTTAATTTGTATCTTATTAACAATACATACTAACTGATATTTCATTAGGTAGACTTTTGTTAAAACAGTTAACTTATTGATGGATAAAAAACTAAGCATGTTATAGTTAGGCATGCATGTGTTTTAGCTAAAAATGTCGGCGAGCTGCATTGCTTATGAAATAAAAATGAGCACTAATATTTTGTTACGATAATTTTCCTAAATGTTTTGAATTCAAAGAAATACCCATCAATTGAGCATTTTTTGTTACTACATTTACAACACTTTATTAAATATTTCAAGAAAATCGCGACTATTCGTTTTTCCGAGGTCAAACCGTGTTTTCCCTAGGCTAACTATCATATTTCCAAAACTCGACAATAAAATGTAAAGATTAGATCTATGGGGTTGCGGCTGAGTTCCAACCACGAATTAACAGTTTTTAAAAAAATGAGGATTAATTGGATTATTAATTTGTGCTGTGAAGTGGATGTCAAAAAAGTAAAGTTGGCCAATCAAAAAAAGTGATTCCATCCAACTTTACTTTTTTGACATCTACTGACAGCACAAGGACCCAATCAATTCTCGCTTATTTCATTTAGAAATCTCCCCATTCTCTCCCATCTCCCAATTTTCGTGGACCCCCGTTTACTAATTGTGAACCCCCATTTTAGTCACGCCAAAGTTGACCCCCGTCGAGCTCTCGTGGACCCCTGGGGGTCCGCCTAGACCACTTTGGTTACTTTAGTAACTTATTAGTAATCTGTGACTTTGGGAACTAATCATCTAGAGAACGACACCTTGCAATTCAAAATCGGTCGAGCTGTTTAGGCTACAGGAGTTAACGTAGATATATACATACACACACTTGAAAGACATTACCATCCTTATTGGCGCTGTCGGGTAAAAATAAAACATCACATAGAAATAGAAATATCAAAATAAGCTGAAAAATGTGAGCATACTAATATTATTCAAGTTTCACGCCTCTGTAACATCGAGAGATGATTTAATATTCTATGCAGTTCGAATAACGACGTTCACAGAATAAAAAAAATATTGTCCTTTTATATCTGCATATTGAATGCGTAAGTTTAAGGTTGCCAATGATTATCGTACGTCAATTTCACATTCATAATGAAAGTTATGACTTATTTTAAAAGTTAGACAATAATCATATAGCCGTACTTAAATTGAATAAAAAATAATTCGTTCATCACACTATATGATGACGTTTCATGGCAGATTACCCCCAAAATCGATTGAAAGGTTGAATCGTCATTACATGGTTGGTACCTCATGGTGGCGTACAGTTGGAACGGTTTGATGAAAATGATGAAATAATGTTTGGGGTTCCGGGTCAGTACGCTTCCACCTTCGGCCTCATCTTCACTTAACATCAGGTGTGATAGAGGCCGTGCATACATAGAAATTCCGTTATTCTTACGTTTTCCGAATAAACAATTCTCAGAGACTAATAGACGTTTAATAAGGGCAAATTACATTCAAACATTCATCTAAAACATATTTAAATACATGTGTATGTTTTAGAAAAGTGATTGGATAGAATTGCACCACCACCATAAATGCCGCTTGGGAAGGTTTTGATGAAAATAATGAATTAAGGTCGTTCGTTGAGCGTCGATGGGTCAACGGTTAAGACGTGGTCTCCCAATTTGGGAGGCCCGGGTTCGATTCCCATGCAGGTCATGTACAAATGAGTTTTTAACTTATGTGCATTTATCCGACTGCTCTTAAACGGTGAAGGGAAACATTGTGAGAAAACCTGCATGCCTGAGAAATAACATTTCCAAGGCATGTGAAGTCCCCAACCCGCATTGGGTCAGCGTGGTGGAATATGGCCCATACTCCCTCATTTTACGAGGGAAGGCCTATTTCCCTGCAGTGGGATGTTTACGGGCTGAGATGGTGATTATGACATGTGGCCGAATTCCTACACTTATTTGAGGAATTAACAATGGACAGACACTATGAGTAGTATTCGTAAGAGAAGATTGCCCTAATCTTATATAAATACTGTTGGCTGTCGAAGTTGAAAACATACTTTTGTCGACAGTGTGACCTATGGGTTCCCCAAATTCGGTCGTAAAAATGCATATACTAAATAAGGTATTTTCCTGTTTGGTTACATTCACGGACCAGAAAAAGTCTTTTTTTTTTATGGTCCTTGGTTTCATTTATATTTTGTTACATGAATACGAGTATATTGTTCCAATTTTATATTATATAACTTCTTCATTGTTTGTAGAATTACGTAACATCTTATGTACATGTATAATAATATTTGAAACCTTTTAATGATGTTAAATATGTGCATATATACTTGTAACTTAATACTACAACTTGTCTTTTTATAAGCTTTTATTTATCTTCTGATTTACCATTATTTTTCTAATCACATGTCGGTACAGTGACCTGCATGATGCATGTCATAAATATGCATTGAAAGCTCAGTAACTATATAAAATAAAAATTGAAAGATATGACAGATTTACAGCTTGTAGGTAGAGTATTATTGCAAGTACCTAACACTCTAGTGTCTATATAGTCAGTACAAACTACAGTACTGCTAACCTGCATTAATAAATAATAATAAATTAGAATAAATATTTCGGACACTTACACCAATCATCTAGTCCCAAACTAAGCAAAGCTTGTACTATGGATACTAGATAACGGAAAAACTTAACCCACATAAGGGCGCAGGCACTGATAATATTCCGTCATATTTTGTCTCGAAATGTTTGAAATGTCGAATAAATGTTCATATTCATCACACAAACATTTACCCGTCGCGGGATTCGTACCCGCAACCGTTGGTTTCGCTGACAGGGACATTATCCACTACACCAATTAATAGTATGACAGCTGCGATAATAGTTTGTCGCGCGAGATACTATTTGTCCTGCTCATTCGCTTGGACGAAATATACAACTATCCCACTCTCACTCCCACGTCGCCCGCGACAAACGATGTCATGCTACCGGTTTTGGCAGAAACATACCAATTTTAGAATTTCACTTTGTCGTATCGATCATATTATACTTTACTAATCATTACGACCATTATTAGTAGGTACCACAAATATACTTACGTACCCCTGCCACGTACATATTCTGTTAAAATTTTGGAATCGAAAAGAGACCTTATCTTTATGATTCATAAAGTATAATTTCAAAAAACTGAATTACAATTCATAATTTTTGCATATTTAAGTGTTGCAGAAGCTTTTGTGTCATGTTACGACATGAATGACTCATGTAACAATGGACCGACATAGTCGAGTTGGGAAAAAAGTCTTTAAAAATTAAGACGAAGAAATCGTTTCTGCTGGTAGTGGCTGCACTTTGAACCCTAACTGTAGAATGTATCAAAGAAAGTTCCGTCCGACTGATCATTGTTGAACTCAATTACATTATGATTAAGCCCAAAAGTGATTAGGTGGACCTTTTTTAGATGGTATGTTACTTACGTCTGTGAAGTTAGAATACACACAGTGGAAAACAGCTACCCTGATAATGTCAAAAAAATATGCTCAAAAAGTGCCCACAGAAAAAAATTTTTGCCATTGTTGTTTAAGAGTAATTCATTTTTTGTGAAGATACTGGCTTTACGTTTCGTTGAATTCCTCATTTCCCACACGCAGATCATTACAATTTGGATCCAAAAAGACCGTGCCAAAATATTACATTCGAAATAAACAATTCCAATTAATAGAACTTCGAAAACAACGAAGTTTTTTTGTTCGCTGATTTTTTTTGTCCTTGAAGTGCAAAGAAAACTCGCAAACAAAATGGTCTGGATTTTTTGTCGGGCGGACAAGAAGTCCGTCGTCTGCGTGGCACCTTCTCACAAGGATATCTAAATAACTTCATTGTTTTTGGAGTCCGATTTATGGGACTTGAATAATTGGGAGGCACCATTTTGGTACAAATTTTTTAAACTTTTATACCCAAATTATAATTAAGTACACATAAAACAGTCTTTGCGTGACAGTAATGAGGATTCCATAAACATGTGTGCCAGACTGGTCACAAAAAATTTTTCGTATATATAAAACTGAAATATCGATTTTATCCTCAAATCACATTATCGATTACGTATGCGATTCTATTTTAGGTAAAGCAAGCGTTCTAGGTCATTGTGACAGCGATTTTAATAATGCAACTTGTTTAATGTATCACTAGACAGTTATCTGTATTGTATCTGTTTTAATGTCTAGTTTGTTTAAAATACATTAGAATGATCAATTTTATGGTCAGAGGAAATTTAGACAAATCACCTTTTTGTCGGTTTCCAAATCAAATAGTTGTTTTATTTGAGGCAAAAGGGAATAATAATTATATAATTAAAAAAAAATAACACAAAAACTAGGCCAAGGTATCTGGTTGGTTGTTTCATATAAAGTTGTTCGATAAATAAATTGTAGCCATATTTTAAACAAACAAGTACGGCAATGTAGAAAAAGCTATCTAATTACGACAATTGTTATTGCAAATGAAAAAAAAAAAACAATAGAAAGCCAACGAACTGATGGGAAATATTTGATCAACACTCAATGACACTCAACACACAAAATATGAACTTGTATAGCATTGATAAATATTATGGCGACCTGTTTAGTGTAGAGGTTAGAAACTATGACTGCTATTACTAAAAGGTCGCGGGTTCGAATCCCGCTATGTGGATATGTTTGTATGATGAATATGTACACATGTATCCGAGTTGTGGATGTTTTTCATTTATATATGTATTTATTTGCTGCTAGTACGCATCATAAAAGTACAGTTAAATGTTATGTGCATCTATTGATTATAATACTGCTGTCTCTGTAATCGTTTCTCATGAAAGGATTACACAAATTACCAAATTGGGCAACGCAAGTTGGCGATCGTAGATTTTGGGAGAACATACACGTATTCCTTAGTTATCTAGGGACCCTTGTATTAAACATTGCGCTATTTTCTGAACTTCACCGGTGTACAGCAATGAAGTATGTATAAAATGCTAACATACTTGGAATATAAATCTTAGTTTTGCTACATCTATTAGCACACTCGGCTGTCAAGACAAGAAAATTGGAGCCTCCAGAGCGATTGCAATTTACCACAGTTACCATAATTATCATAAACGTTAAAGCAACTAATATTATTAAACTACCTCAGAATATATTTAATCGTACGTAGTTCGTAGCGCCTTTACAATGGCGCAACAGTTTTCCAGCTTAAATTATAGTTGCATATCTTTGAGTTACTTCAGAGGGAATAAACATACTAGTTAATCTTTTACACGCAAGTATTTATTATTCATCGGATATACTTTTGTTCCAAATGTATCATGGTCAAGTAGCGACGAAATTTGTCATATTGTAAAATACTTCCACATTTGTCACCTCATTAAGTCGTTTAAATATTATAAACTCTACGATAAAAGCTGAGTGCTTAGTTTTTTGTACGTTTCATTGAGCATAGTTGTCGATGGATCTCTTTAGATTTCTGCACTTTTTGTCCCGCATGCGGATTTGACAATACCTACAGTTGTGGGTCTCGCAAAAAGCTGTGTATATCATAGACATACATAATACATACTTTCAGCTTTCATACAAATTGTAGAGTCCGCGTATGTGCAATAGATATTAGCAACCGTCAATAAGATATTGTTAAGATTGCCAAAGCTTCATTCGGAGCTGTCCTCCATGCGCCAAGACAAGTAGAAACGCTAGTTTATTTTATATATAATTCTGTCAACACGCATCATACCGTAATAAAGAATACTTATTTTATAAACCAAAAATCCTGGTCCTGAAGAATTTTATGTTTTGCCATCGACTCGCTATGAAGAAGAACAAAAAATCCGACTGCATATAATAATAATAATAATATCCTTGACATACACACAGCGCCATCTAGTTTCACTTTAAGCAACTATAAGCTTGTGTTGTGGATACCAGATGGTTGATATACTACATAAATACATTTTTTTTGAAAATAAATACTTATTATAAATGAAAACATCCATAACTCGGGTACACATGTCCGTATTCATCACACAAACATATGACCCGAGCGGGATTCGAACCCGCAACCTTTTGGTATAGTGGTCAGAGTTGCTAACCACTACACCAAACAGGTCGTCATATAAAAGATATCATATAAAAGATAAACTATTGGATATTTTACCATAAAATGTATCTTAGGCCACTCTGACGATCTAGATGAATCATCTTACACTTCAGAATCGGTTAAGCCCTTTAAACTAAAGGAGGTACAACCACAAATATACGCACGTACATCCGGAAAACATTACCCGCCTTCCTGGGACAGTTGGATAGTGAAAAGGCTGCCATCCATGATTTCTAAGTTTTTAGGAAAGTAAATATTATATACTGCGTGAAAAGGACCGCCCGACATTTCCTTTATGGGCATGTTATTTAATTCAAAATCAATTGAAATCCGAAATCCACATTACAACATCTTATTTACTTCGGTCATAAATAAATATCCAAATAAATCGAAGAAAATATACAAATTTACACGGCTATTGAATGATTGGTAGGATAGTAGATGACGTAATTCATTAACTTGATGCAACGTTGCCAGTTTATCAATTACATTTAAGAGGAAGCTTACACTAGATTACGTAATGAAATTGTTTGAAAAAATAACTTAAATTTAAATTTTTTCTATTAACATAAAAAATCGACTAAAGTTATTGTATCGAGGTACCTAATCACCTGTTTCAAGGAATGTCAACTTGTCCCTTACAGGCAGTATATACTTAACGTAAATAGAGCAAATATTTGCTGACATTTTCCTCTAAATAGCAATTTAAGTATTTAAAAAGTAAAAAACCCGACAGCGTATTTTGCATTTTACGGGCGCCATGTTGGAAATTTTACGGTAAAATGTACTAATCTATGACCTTTTAGTTATCAAAATGAATCTAACGACCACTTGCATATGAAAAATTGAAAAATAGACAACTATATATATCAATGGTTTCAGTGACAATTAAAATTTTGCTACAAACATTTGTATATTATATCATGTAGAGCTACAAGCCTAAGAGCGGTAGGTACTTTTTAGGTTAGAAAACATGGGATGTGTCAAATTACTTATTAGGTTATAAAGAACTTCAAATAAAAAACAATATTATTAAAGGGGTAATTCGGTTCAAAACGAAGATAAACTATTAAGAGGGTAGTGGAACGAAGCGGGTTTCAATCCGTGTCGTCGAAATACCGAACATTCGCACTAAGTCGTTCTGTTCATCATTCATTCAACTTCATGCGGACGGCTAAAGTATGAAATTTTCTGCCTGGGTTGGCATTCTCACCATCTTTTAATCTTTGGATCTTCAAGTGTATAGTGTAATATTTAGTCGTATAAATTATATTATTAAATGTTGAGTCCTATGATTAGATTTCATTTAGTAACACATTTCGGCTTTCGCAGGCCAAACTATAAAGTATTTAATTTTGTGTAGTGTTTATTTATTTGTGACTCCATAATGTCTTAGTTAATAGTCATTTTCCAGAATAAAGTCTATTCGTCAATCATCTTATCAGATTTTGTAGTTCTTGTCAACCATGCAAATTTCTCTGTTGCAATATTTACTGCCTACCCTTACTTAGGTACAAACACAACCACGACGACAATACCGGAAATCCTTACTGGTATTTTTAATATTCAACCCTCGAAGTAAAATCGGTGGTGTGTTATTTATAGATACTTGGAAGGTTTTCACACCCAAAAATTTTGAATAGGCTTTGAATTGAGTTGACCCTTACTTTGACCTGCTGTTTGCGCTGTTATTTGAGAGACAAAGCTGTCTGGCCCACCAGGAATAAGACAGGAAAGTAGAAGGGAACTTACTGAACAGCAGCGGCAGCGGCGACTCGCTTTCTTTGAAATATTTGAAGGATGCTGGGCAGATCTCCACGTCCCACACACACACCAAACACACCATTCACTTATTTTGGAGCCGGCTCGCACTGTAAATCCTTTATTTTGCATTAAATTTAGCAATTCTGCACCGCGACGTACACAGCCATTTGCAAAACTGTTTTTTTTTTCTCTCCATCCCCGGAAGATGGCGCACTCAGTGTTGGCGCGCGTCTTCGAAATTTGAATCTTCATAATGCAGACAGGCAGCCGCCGAAATCTTCTTCAATGAGGAGGAGGTAATAGGAAGTGGATGGGAACACGGGAAAAGTAGGAAAACGGCAAGCCAGAACAATACTTATATCTGAATTTGATGTACATGTTTTTGCGTTTGTCATTTTATGAAAGTCCAATTTAATATATTCTTTATTGGACAAGAAATACAAACAGATTACAGTAAGAAAATATGTACAAAGGTGAGCTTCTCCATAAAGATCTCTTCCACGCTACCCTTAAAATATTTTTATGAGGTGTTTATTTTGTTTAAGATTTTAAATGCTGAGTAGCTTTGAAGACCTTAGCTGTTCTTTCGTCTTTCTTTTAAGTGCCATGTAGTTTCGGCACATAAAAAGAATGGAATCAACCCATCTCTTCCCGTGGCTGTCGTAAAAGGCGACTAACCAAAAAACATCTATAGACTTGCACTTTTTAACGGTGGCGATGGGCCCACTCCTGCTATTGCATTTGTGCATTTCCGTAACTTAAACATCGAAAGGTGGACCGTGGATGTTGTTTCAAACATTAATCTTTTAATGTTTGTGACACCCAAAAGCTTTAGTTTGTCTCTGAGATAAAGGTAGTGAGTATATGTATGACTAGGCTACCCGCCCGCGGCTTCGTCTGCTTGGAATAGCTTTATCGCTGATATGTTTAATTTGTTTATCCCGCCGGAACTACTCATTTATCGAGATAAAAAATATCCTAAGTCTTAATACAGAGTATATTCTACCAATATACCAAATTTCATCCAAATTCGTTCATACGTTTCGCCGTGATTGAGCAACTAACATACAAGCATTCAAAATTTCGTATTTATAATATTAGATCATATAAGCATGTATTCCTCTTTCTTTTACTTAAACTACTTACGTATACCTACTCATAATGTAATGTTGGGAATTTTCAATTTTTTGTAAACATAAAGTTCTATAAACCTCACATCGAAACAAATGTTCTAATGACAGCTTATAGACCGAGCAATATGGACGCCACTGTAGTTGACGGCTAGCTTTCATTGGTTGGTGTGATAATAATGAACGATAAAGTTTTCAACCCCACGAACGTACTTAATTATCAACCGTAACTTGTCATTTCAGGTTCAGTAAATACTAGGTTCGGTCACAACATTCGAATAGTAGGCGGTAATTTCAAAGAAATCAAGGATATTTATTACCTAAAAGTGCAGATATAGGTAATAAATACCATGTTTATTGACTTCAATATATTTATGTTTTATTTGTGTGAAATAAATTTCGGTACGTCTTCAAAATAGACAAGTAGTCAAAAATATTTATTTCATGGGATAAAATTATCGCTTGATAACTTTACGCTTTTCAATTTAATATTAAAATTACTGAAGTTACTGCTCAGTCACAGAGCTGACTGTCCAGAGAAGAACGAGCAAGAAACTCAACAGTTGTTGTTTTTAAGTAGCTTCTGCTTGAGCAGCAAAATCTGCTTATTTGGTTCTTCGCTCTGGAACTTTTTTATTTTTTCATATTTGATGAGCGCCATATATTTTTGAAGTGAAACTACTCTTCGTAAATTTACGATTCATATAATTATATGAGAATATATTTCTTCTTCTATATAAACAGTCTTGGTTTTAAACTTGTGCCGTATATGCACCTTTTTACATTAATATTGTAAAATTTTACTTTTATATTTTTTTACCTTTGCCTATGTTTTTTTGACATATAGGCCATTGTTTCTTATTGCTTTCTTTCGCTAGTTGTTATAGTAGATTAAAATATTAAGCAGAAGTAAAGGGGCAAGCGGGTGGTTCATCGTCGCTTATCGGACGAGCACTAGCGCTCTCGTACGCTCCGGCAGAAAATGGGCCTTGCATCGCTTACGAAATTTTATTTTTCCGCATCAATCTCGTTTCCACCACCATATTAATATGATCGATAGAACCTATGTGATTTTTTCATCATCATCAGTCCGTAAACATCCCACTGCAGGAATTATAACCCTTCCCTTATGTTGAGGGAGTATGGGCCTTAGTCCACCACGCCTTCGAGTTTTTTTTATTTCTCAGGCATGCAGGTTTCCTCACGATGTTTCTCTTCACCGTTTAAGAGCAGACGGATAAATGCACATAAGTAATTAAATTAAATTTAAAAACTCATTGGTACATGGCCTACCTGGGGATCGAACCTGGTCCTCGCAAATTCTTCAAGAGTCGTCATCGAGAGCTATCTGTCGTCTTTTTCATTAGCAAATAAGTGTCGTCAGCAGATATTGTTATCTCATGGTAGCTGTGTACATAATTCAGTAGATCATTAATATAAACGAGAATTAGATATGGCCCGAGAATTGAACCTTGTGGAACACCTATGTATCTCATACTATTGACGTCAACCCTCTGAACTCAATTGTACAAACACGATTCTAAAAGGTCGAGGGCACGGTTCGCTAATCACAGTGGCGTAATTTCCGCACTAGAACATCATCACAATCAAAACATTTAAAATTTTAACTCTAATTTATTTTTAGATGTAGTAAATCACATACTAATTTAAGTTCTATCTACATGGTTTACGCATGAAAAAATCTGTATCTGGAATAGGACACATATTTCTAATAAGATCTCTCTTCAATGGGATAAAAATATTAGGCACTATGTATACATGTTATATAATGAATGAATAAATAATGAAGTTACCGAACGTCCTCTCTACGTAAAATCATGGATAGGTTTAATTAAAATTATCTCCTGCTGAAACTGTTGCAAGGGCTTCACTATAACTAACTATAGGAAATAGCAATCTATAATTATTTGCCGTATAGACAGATCCGATTATTATGCCAACAAGCTGCATTGTTATGATCCCAATATTTTGAGGTGAGATAGCTGAACTCTGTCAATAAACGGTTCGGGAGCTAGCTATTGTTTTATACGCGACATTTGTCAGTGTAGCTTGCGTGTATATTTTGTTAGAACACAATAAAAATAATTTATAATGTTTATTTTAGCTGCAATAATCATTCTTTGGTGGCAGCAGCTACTCTCCTGGGGACTGCAGATAATTTTATTCTAGATTTTATTTTTGTTTTTAAGAGGCGAAAAAGGTTTTATTGGTGTGTGTGTGTTATCCTAACCTTTTGTTCTTTATTGCATCACATCCAGCCAACCTCAGTGGTAGTTGGTAAGTTATACGGGACGGTAAATAAAAAATGCATTAATAAAGTAGAAAATAAGAAATAAGTAATATTATCTAGAATCATTTAAAATTAGGCAAATCACACTACAAATATATACGAACAATATATTACCTACAGACTATATAACTTACTTAATAGATACGGTAACTACATCTATAAATATAAATAAACTAAATACATAAACTACTTATTTAGGTATATAATTATTCGTGTTATGTGAGAAAGGTTATGCTCTTTTAGACTTCTTTGAAAAACAAAGACGGAAGGACTCTTACAGATGTGTGCCGGGAGCTTGTTCCACAACTGTGCGGCTCGAACTGCGTACGATTTAAAAAAGAAATTGGAATTGGAGGAGGGATAGTTTAGAGTTTTGGTTAAACAAGGACGTCTCAAGTAACCTCTAATTATATAAAGAAGTTAATTTGAAACTCGTCCGTGGTTGTTTTAAAGGCTGTCCTGCTGGAATTAATTATGTGGAGTCGCACTAGTAGAATGAAACACTTACTTTTCAGTATTCTTTTATTCAGCGCTATTACAAAGGAGTGCAAGTTGAAACGTGCAAGTCTAAGATGTTTTTAGTGTAAAGTCCCTTAGCCGCCGCCACGACACCCACGCCTTGGCCACGTGTCTTGAAACGGGTTAGTTCAATACTTCTTAGGTACGAGGAGAAAACCACACGGAACATCAATGATTTTGTATTTATATATCTATTTTTCAAATTGGTTTTTATTTTTTCTAAAATTAGTTTTATTCGTCAAGCGTAAAGGATCTTTCGCAACTCCTTTTTTAAAAATAGGTAACAATATGTGTAGGTATATTCATATCTCCATTTGATATCCTAGTGAATGACATATAAACACTCACCGAGGTAACAAATTCAATAATTTTAGTAAGATTACCTAAATCTATATTCCGCATCTCGTTCGCACCACAAGCATTGCCTTATCAGCGTGTAGTAAGCTGCTGAGTGGTAGATCGCATGCGGTTTCGCATTACCGTATTTCCGGAATGCGTTTTATTTTTACCGCAGTGCGATAATCGTAGCTCTGTGTCGCACTCAATCTAACTCAAACTATATTTATAACTGTATAATATACAGCAGGCGGTATAATCGCACTTGTGTGGGATAGCCTTAAGGGATTTAAAATAAAGTCGTATAGCAGCACAAGCTATTCAGCTCGTCAAATAGAGGATGTGCCCACAGATCGGTGAGAGTGCCCCACTCACCAAACGGAATCGAACCCGTGAATTCTATCTGTATTCTGTTGTCTTGATGAGGGGAGAAAGAGGAATGATCACGATATTCATAATTTAGAAAACCCCGAGTTAACAAAATGATCATCTCGATAAAAACAAACCAGCTGTGTTGAAAGTAAAATATCGTCCATGAAACATAGCTAGGAACGTATAGTTTACAAAACAATTAGAAAATTTAGATAACCCCTGAAATCTATAATTTCATCAACAACATCAAAAAACTGTAAAAATATCTTCGAAACCGCTTGAACTTTTAACAAACATAGCTAAAAACTTTCCTCAGTTAGTCTGTAACTCGCACTCAATTCGGTCCACACAATACGGAGATACACAACACCGTCAAACAAAATAACATCCGTCGTTTTTCATTAGGGGTTTAAAAACACCACTTTACGTAAATCGGGAACGTGGCTTTTTCAGGTAAAACTTAATGATTTTAATTGACCTAGGAAAGCTTGAAGCTTTTTGTCCGTTGCTAGCTTCATTGATCGTTAATGAAGTAGTTAGCCGCGCCGTCAGTGTGTTATAATTAGTTACACACATAGGGTAATAAAACCCATGTAATGCGGGTATGAATGTAACGGCCCGGAAGGTAGTATTTCTTTTAACGGTGTCACTTTTAAACAGTCAAAGTTTATGTCACTTTACTGGACAGCTAAGTGCTGTTACTAGTCTTTCCCATTATGTTTAACGCATTAGTGAGAGTATTTTACCGCGCAATGCCGTGAGAAAGTCCGAAGGAATAGCATTCAGGTGTCACCAGGAAGCGCTTCCTCGGACACGTGTGTCGGACGTCTGCCCAACGCAACGATCATCTACCCGCATTATTTTTGCTAAAGAACCGGTAATTTTAATGAAATTCTATACTACAGTGCAGCTGTGCTACACTCGGTTGGATACTACAAAGGCCGAATAAATTTCATACACATCAAAACGCATATTGAATTTTAATCGCACCACAGGCATTATAATGTGTAGTTGTTTAAAAATATACACCTATAACTAAAAGTAATGTGCGTAATGTTGCATATTATAACCAGAATCGATAACGAAGCGATTATTCGATATAAAAGGTTTCTAATACGCGATGCCGTGCTCGTCATTATTGTGCTCAGTAATTCATCCACCATTGCTCTGGAAAATTCACAACATAAGAGTGACGGATAATTTTATGGTTCACTTCCATAAAGAATAATCTAGACAAGGAAAATCCGAAATAGAATTACGATGTAAACGATTCTTGTTCGGATAATTAGTGTGAGGCCGTGTCTGAATTTGACTACTCCTGAACATACATTTTTGGGGTTCTGTACCAAAATGGTAATAATTGTTTCAGTATTAAAAACCAAAAAACCCGACAGCATATTTGGTATTTTGCGGGGGCCATGTTTGATTTTTAACATAAAATGTATACCATGACACTCTAGAGATCAAGACGAATCTAACGACACCTGGCACTTCAAATTCGGTCAAGCCGTTTAGGCTACAGGACGTAACATAGAAAACTTCATAATATACATACACTCGAAAAACATTACCCTCCTTTTTGGGTCGGGTAAAAAGGGACCCATAAGGGTGCGACCAATTTAGACAGGCTGTTTGTCACGTATGCTTATTTCAGTAACCACAAATGCTATCGACTAACAATATAGAATATTATTAAATACCACTTGCCTACTTTCATTGAATGTAAGTATTAAAAAAATATTTTTATTTTCCTTATAATATAAAATAGGTTGAAATAGGTGGTCGTAACGTGGGGTTACTAGGTTTAGGTACGAGATCATATGAACGGGGTTTATTTACACATTGTAAATTAGGGAATCGTTTACTGCTACCTAAATGTAAATAATCAGTTTTTTACAGGATGCATTTCGGGGAGTGTGCGTTGGAATTACATAATCTCATTCCACCGTCGCCCTTCCATCTTCGGACCACTAAGCGTGGGGAGGGACTCCACCCGTATATAGTTAATATACCGAACATTCGCACTAAGAAGTTTGATTCTTCATTCATCATACGAACAGTTAAGGCATGGAACTCCCTTCCGGCGTCAGTCTTTCCTGAATCCAACAACCTTGGGATCTTCAAGTGCAGAGTGAATAGGCATTTACTGGGATCGCGTGTTTCATCTTCGACCACATCGTCACTTTCCATCAGGTGAGATTGTGGTCAAAAGCGAATCCAATCAATCATAATGAAAAAAAAATATTGCATAGTCTACAAAAACAAAATCTAAAATAATTAACCCTTCCCGCCCCTTATTTGCGAAGTAGAGAAAAATAAGAAGTAGTGGAGTTGATAGAGGTGTATGTAAATATGAAAAAAAAATTAAAAGGTCTCCAACTTGCACTTTTTTTTTAAATCAGCAAAAATCTTTTACAACACCCTATTCGTTCTTTAATTAGTCAGGGGTCCAAGATAGTAATAGCGTCAAGTAGGGCAATCCAGTATTATAGAAGTTACTGCGGGAGGAGTTGGAAGCCAGATTGTCTGCAGGTCTGTCTGTCTATCACACCATATTGTCAGAAAACACTTAGATTTGGAATAGTTTAAAATAATGTGTCTTTATTGCACTTTTATTGTCACCCGATAAGGGACCGAAATTTCAAATGAGGTTAAGAAAGGTATCAAATGAGAGAGAGCTTCATTTGCAAATGATTAAAGATCTTTTCCTTTACTTTAAGGCCATATAGTTATATCCTTTCCTCTCCGTATCTCAGAAAATCTTCTCTTCATACTTATCTTACTTTGCAAAGCGAAAAATTTGAAATATTTGAAGTTGATAGACGTTTATATAAAGAAAACAGCATAAATAAAACAATGTCTATATGTAGCACAGTTTTCTTGGAAAACTAGGTGTTTGATTGGGAAATATGTATACCCTAGCCTGCCTATTCTTATAAATATAGAATTTTATGGCACTAAGCCAACAGAACCCTCGGTGCGCGAATCAATTCGAACTTGACCAGTTTTTTTATATAATGTTGCGACTAACAATCTTCTGATTTTATATCCATGAAACGACAGGCATGTCAATCGATGTTCAAATAAAACATCAACCCAATTCTTTCACGTAACATAACCACAATAACAAAGCGACATTGTTTTGTTACGAATCGTTTATAGCTTTTAGCGTCGAAGTAAGATTATGGGGTTCGACAAACGAGTACAAATTGTGAAAGAATTTATTCGTTGCATGTTATAATAAGAAATTGTCGAGTAGCGAATTAGCATTTGGCTGTGCGAAGCGATATCGTTCGGCAGCGAACGCTCATTAAACGCTGACAGTGGACGTTATCTCCTTATCAAGGTATAACCTTTCCGTGGTAAGCGTTATTATAACATTTAATATAATAACACTAATGATAATAAGGTAGCGGTCACCGGTGTATGATAATTACAATATTAAAAGTATAAATAATTCAAACTATCAGCGTTGGAAGCACGCGACGGACTTCCGGAGAGTCTGCTTTAATGAATGCGTGGCTCATTCTCGCGGCGCTTGACGAACTACAAAAATTATATAATTATTAAGTGTACCTATACCTAAGTATTAAAGTGGACACATAACTGTGGACGTCTTAAGTCTGAACTTTCATTGCTTTGAACACTCTCCGAGACATACGACCGCTATATTCTCGTTGTAGTCTGGTTCTTACAGGTTTAAACGTAATAATACTTTTTATTGAAGCTCGCGAACCGTTTTTTACTTAAATTAAACCGGATAAACTGAATAAGATTTTAATGCGAATCCTAACGGGACCACCTTGATCGATAAGGCAGATCACCTGTCAAGTTCGTATAATATTTTCTTTTATGATCTTAAAATTAAATGGGTAAGTGTGCGTGACGTGCATACCTACAGTGACGTATTTTGTTGCTTTAAAACTCTTTAGTTTAGTCTCCACTACATGTTCGCTTGTTGCAAGCAAATAGAAATTTGCTTGTAATATAAGCGGGACAAAATATTATATTCAGATTCATCAATCCTAACCTAGACATATATTGCACATTTAAAAGAAAATAGGTTTTGCAGCAAATTTCTTATTCCTGATTATGCAACCTGTATTTGAATAGCGAGACATAATTCGAGCTTTTATGACTCTACTCAGAGGCCACCAGGGTGCGTTCTATGAAGTTGAATTAAGTATTGCTTCACCAAACATTATGCATGTACGATTTAGTATTACCTCTTCATTACCAATGGAATCATCTTATTTTAGCAACATGTTATAATTATTCTAGAATTTAAGGAGTCTATTTTAATATTAGTTAGGAGCCTGGAAATTGTTAATTACCTAGTCTAAGGATCTGTTTATTTACTTCCTTTTAAAAGCAAGTAACAATTTCTAGGCACCTCAATACTGCATGGTGACAGATTTAGACGTCAAGTAATTGCTACAAAGAAAAATGATACTTATCTAGTTACAAACTAATTTAAAAAGTATATTTTCATGTTATATAAAAATACAACTAAGAAGATGAAAAGAATGTCTGATGAAGAAGAAAGTTTATCGTAGTTAGTGTCGCACCACGCGCAGTAGGGTTCCGCAGCCAGAATATTAATTTTAAAATAAAAAGTTATTTTTGCAGTTGACTGATGTCATTTGGTATGACCTTCTTGCAAACTCAACTACGTGTCAAGTGGTCAACTATTACTAGCAGTTAACTGTGATAACTTTCCTTTCAATTTCATTATAAATTAACTATTGTGCCTAACTTTCAAATCTTTCAAAATAGCGTTCAAGCTGGTGCCCCCTTTACCATGTTAACTGAAATAAAATGAGAACCAATTAATTGCCTTACGGTCCGGTACGGGCACTCCTCCTCCTCACTCTTGAAGGGGGTTTTGTACATAAAACACTACACGGACCTAGATCGGATTAGTGAATTTTTATCAGACTAATACCTTTTTTTAACTTTAAAGATGTTATAAATATGGACCATGTCATGTTTCATAATTTATTAATATGCAAGTGGAACAGCCGTGACACATAGGCAGACACATGGACACGGTGAAACTAAAAGGATTCCTAGTTTTACCCTGGAACCATAATAAATTCATTGTCACGCGTTTTAATCTTAGAATGAATCACAATTTCTAATACATTATGGCCGAACCCAATATACCTACTACCATCAACAGATTCTACAGAATACTCTCAACATTTGATAATATTCTATTGTCTGCCATTATATAATACCTATATCAAAAAGTTGTCGATAGTTGCAGTCTGAGCGCAGATCGAATAGTATAGCTTAAAATAAAAATTGCATTACGTATGCTCCTCTAATAATAGCACCGACTACGACATCCGGGATTTTCCGGGGATTTTGTGCGTTAAATCCAGTGATATTCATATTACACTACAACGATTTCACCGATAACGTAAAAATTAAAAAAAAAAAAAAAGTTTTGTTTTGTGTAGCCTATAGCTTATACGAGTTTAGGTTAGGACTTGATTATTAAAGCGAAGTTACTTAACTTCTTTGTTATGAGCAGACACCAGTGGCATTTTGTAATTAATAAATAATTATCAAATCGGAATACTTTCCCGAACCTATTTTGAACCTCTGATCGAATTAGGAAATATTGGTATTTATATGGGTCTTGGTCCACCTGCTCAGGTTACAGGGCACTACTAATAAATTTAGAAAATATTCAGTCTTGTCAATTTCATGTTCGCCCGTAAATAAATGCGCCTTTACAATAAACTAATATTCAATGAAAAATAACATGTTATACATAATGCCATTTCTGGAACCTTTCGTTTGTTGACCCAAGCTCATTCGCGAAATGATGTCGACATGTTTCATTGTTGTATCACGTACTGGATCGATTCGAAATGCGTTGAGAAACTTTAGAACTATATCAGATAATAAAAATGTTATGAAACGTGTTTGTTTAAAATGTTTTATATTTTGTTCATTCTTATAGGCTTAGTCGTAGCACTCGTATATCTCAAAATTCTTAGGGAGTGAAAGAAAATCAGATCTCTTAAGTCGGGATTGTTGGAGCGCATTCGAAAACTGACAACACTGCACGACTTGCGACGCACTGCACCACTATGCCAATAGTTTCTGTCAAAACACAACTGGCTTTCTTAAAATACCAAATTTCTTGTTTCGGATCTAAGTTTTCACCCATCTTCCTAAGAAGATTTCTTAGTTCTTTACCCTAACAATAGTGTTTGGACGTTCCAAACATTAAAAGTTTAATGATTGAAACAACATCCACGGTTCACCTTTTGTAATATACAGAAATGCACTCATGCCAGGGGGTGAGCCCATCGCCGTTGAAACGTGCAAATCTTTAGATGTTTTTCGATAGAAAATCCCTTAGTCGCCTTTTACGACACCCACGGGAAGAGACGGGATGGTCCTATTCTATTTGAGTGCCGAAACCACACAGCGCATGAGCCCACCTACTAATATTTGGGCCATTGGGCTGCATTGTAACATTAAGTAGGTAGTGTGGTTCTATATCTAATCTCCTTCCATATCCATTGCCAATCGCGTCATAAACTCCGCAATACTATAGCGTATAAGCTGCTAGTGCACTTGCAATCTTGCTTCTATATTTTTATAACAATTTTTAACCAGAACAGATCATACTCTAATCTGGTAATGTTAGATGAATAGTATAGAGAAATTGTTTATTCAGTTAAGACTGATTTGCTTTCGTTTCGAAATAGAAAATAAAACACTATTAAATTAGATACCCATCTAACTTTAAGAAAACCGTCTGCTCGCTTGAATCTTCTGAAAAGATGTTTCACGATATCACTTTTCCACTTGAATCTTTCAGTTTGCTCAGAAAGTTTTCTTTAAGTTGTCCAGTTTGTTAACCAACTTCGAAAAGGATGGCTATGTTCATATGTATGTATTTCTTTTTATGTTCACCCATATTTTCGTCAGTTGTTAACTGATTTTAATGTTCCGGAAGGCTCCCGAGTAAATTGGCGTCATTGCCTCGCTAAATAATGAGACCCGCCCTTTGTGGCAAGTGGAAACCCGCTTTCCGGTTGAGCCTTTGGTCGCTATCCCCAGCGGCGCAAAAATGTAATTTCCAATTAGACAGGCTTATTTGTACCGTTTGAGGATTTCCGCTGGTGAGGCTGTGGATCCGACTACAATAGACGTGGCTGGAAAATAAGAGGAAGTAAGCGTATCTACACAAATAGATCCCAGACGACGTCCCACTACAATCAGGTTTCTACTATCGTCGCGGGCATTTCTAGTAGCAAACGTGCGATGACATCATTAAGGGCTTCTGCAGCAAATAGACCGAGGTGTGCAAAATGGTCCACATCATGGAACTTATGTCAGCTAAGATGTGGGTCTGTGGCAATTAATAAGTATAGCAAAGTGGTGATGTTGGCTGAATATATAGGGATCTCACATGTGCCCACAGCCAGGCGACGAGCACACTTTACAGGCTTGTTTAACGTCAAGAAGACAGTTTCGTACCAATTTGCAGTACGGTTCGTTCCACAGGCTCTGCGAGCTTAGGGACCTCATCATTCGGGCAAGTTATTGTCCAAGAAATACTGGTTTTTATGTCATTTTATAATGGTAGATATATGAAACTTTTTCTTTTTTTTTACAATTACACCTAAAATTAGTATAAATTATTTGATCATTTGGAAAAAAATATTTAGCTACCAAGTTCATTCTAATTTGTCAGTTAATTAAATGGGTATGGGCATGGGTAATGCCATATATTAAATATTATTAGTAATTATTTGATTAATAGTTATTAATGTTAAAATTAAACATGTGTTTAATTTAGCAATATTTGTCAGCACAACTCTGGTGCCAGTGCACGGGAGTTCTTTTCACCCCGATACAGTTGATTAGGTTCGAAGGGATAGCGTCACTGAACATCTAAATATACAAGTGCGAAGAACTGTGCTTCGAAAGATCGTAGTTCCGATACTGCCTGAGTCTTCGATGTTAGGTTGAACATATTGAACTTACCCGGTTTTTGCACTAGCATTTGCCAAAAAAGTATTTTGTCGCTGCTGTATGGTTTATCTCACATGAATATTTTTATCAAATAACACTTTGTTTGAATGACATTTGGTAAATGTATGAATTTGCGAAATGTATTTATTGATGAAATGAAACCTATAAAATTAAAACTTGAGTATTCAATACATTTTAAACATAAAGTAATTGCGAATTGAGTATTTGTCAAGTGAGTTTTTGTAAAATGATACATTTGTGTAAAAAAATGTTTGTGAATTAAACAGCTGATAAATCGTTTCTTGTAAAACCAATATTTGTTAATAATTTTTTGGTTAGACATTAGTATAATTCGCCCAGTAGTGCTGGGAAGTCTACACGTTGTATCACCAGCAAAACTGAGCTGTTTTTCAGTATTTTACAGAATGCATTTCGGTGAGTGTGCATTGGATTTACACAATCATATTCGACCATCTGCATTCCCGGATTACTAAGCGTGTTGACATACCGAACATTGGCACTAAGCGATTTGGCTCTGAATGCGAATAGCCAATACATGAAAATCTCTACCGGCGTCAGTCTATTCGAAATTCTACAATATTGGGATCTCCAGGAGCAGGGCAACAGGCATATACTGAAATCATATGCATGATTGTGGTCAAATGTGTATATAGTCAATTATAAAACAAAACAGTCAAGTGCGAGTAGGACTCGGGCGCTGAGGATTTAGCATTAATCTCTATTAACAAGCTTTTTGAAGACTTTCTGAATAAGTATAACCTTGTGATACTGAAAATTTACAATAACCTGTATCTAATTACCCATAACTTGGAACATAACATGATAACTCTTTATCAGGCTAGCAAAATCACCATTGAAATTTTACTAACATATTTTTTATAGAATAATGATTTTTGTATTTATTCCGCCACTTGTGCCACAAGTTCTCCCTTCTTGCCCAACAACATTGAAGGCACTTGACAGTACGCTATAGATTTTGATGATCTGTCAGTAAGTGGGACTATTAATGTGAATATGCTTGGAAAAGCCGTCTCCGTGGCTCAATGTAAACAACATTGGGTTTACGATTCGGAGGTCGCGAGTTCGATCCCCAGCGCGGTACATGTTTAAGTACTCGGTTTGGTTGTTGGTAGGGCATTTTAAATGTCCGCCTGGCTAGCTACCACCATCTTATCTAAATCTGCCGCCAAGCCGCAATGTTGATAGCATTGTTGTGTTCCGGTTGTTAGAGATAAGATAGCCAGTCCCCCAAATGTGTTGGGGGTTTCCGGGTCAGTACGCTTCCACCTTCGACCTCATCTTCACTTATCATCAGGTGTGATTGCGGTCAAGTACGAATCCATTGTGCATAAAAAAAAAAAAAAAAAAAGCCTTTGAAAAAGTTGAATATTTACAGCAGCATGAGGCCGCAGACCTTTGTATTCGTTATCACTTTCAACATAATACCAACGCCTATTTCTGAAAAAAAAATAGTCTTAATAAACAGACAGACAAACTGACAACATAGTGATCCTATAAGCGTTTATTTTTACCTTTTGAGCAACGGAATAACAAAATGCATCAGCGGTGGTTGCAACGATAGGGATGTATGTATAGGTCTGCTGATGGTAAGGGATGTTTGTCATGCAGGGTATAAATTGTTATATTATGTCGCATCCAATATAACAGGTAATTGTCAGACTGGTCGCGAATATGTCCTTGTTATTTTATGACATGCGATTGATATTAAACATGGGGATGATAAAATAATGGACTTTCTTGTTCGATCCCACTAATAATTTAAGAATCTGTTGGCATAACAGTTCCTTTATAAGAAAAGATCAACGAGCTTGATAAAATTCTGTCTTATGTTCTGTACTTAAATGGTTTGATAATTGATTCCTCTATTATCCGGACCTGATACTGCAGATCAAGGTTGTATCCTTCGTAAAGGCAAAAAGGCAGTGCCTAAATTGTAAGTTTTCCATGAAATGCATTGTCAAGACGCTGATTAATACTGATGTGAACAGAAATATTCTAAACAGTTGCGAGGATTGCTATAAGAGTAAGTTATTATTTTGTAGTTGTATTTTTTCTCATGTAACAGCAAATTTTATCATTCTTCATACCCTGTGACAAAACGCAGTGCATGCACGTCACTGCTGCAGATGTAGTAGATTTGTGTGCAGACTGTAATCAAAAAAAGATATCTCGATATCTTCGACTCGAGTTACCTCTATACCCTGTACTGGAAAATATAGAAATGTTAGAAAAATAAATGTTTGATAAAACCAATGTAATATTTTTAGAAAAGAAGGAAAAGAGGTGTGTCAGGACCGTAGCAAGTGGAAGTCTGTGGTCTCTGCCTACCCCTACGGGAAACAGGCGTGACTATGTATGTATATTTTTAGCCCAGTTTATTAAAATGCAAATATTTTCATTGACGGTTATGACTGTATCCACATTTATAAAACTCGTGTTTGCATAGAATACTGTTATAGGTACCTACAGGTTTAAAAGTGATATGCTAAATGCAATATGTGCTATCGTAGAAAAAGAGGGTGCAGGTTTAGTGAATCTTTACCCGAAGGGTCCTGACGCAGTTACAATGTCTGATTTTGTCTATATATCGCAGGCGTCATGCAAAGTAGTCCTTGCTTACAACTTATCGCGTTTGACACCTGTTTAATGTCATAGTTTTCACAACTTATCGAGTTAGACACCTGTTTAATGCCATTAGTTTGAATTCTTTTTTCTGTAGGTACTGCATTAGAGCTTCACATGTTACTGCCCGCATATTTGTGTACACTTCAAAAAACGTTCACACAACACAATAAGTTAATAACAAAATATTTCGCATGTCTTGAAGACACATTTGTCTTTTTTCTCGTCTTTTATTAATTATTATCAGCCGTATGTTATAATAAGTCATTTTAAAGTCTCTAATGGCTTTATATAATGTGAAACAATTAATCGTGCCTCCTTTCCGCCCGGATATTTGTTTTTGAATCGATATTTTGATGCAACAATAAAGTTATAATTAAATGCGAACGATGGTGTGAATAGTCGGTAACAAAATTCATATTTTCGAAACGAAGTATCGGACTGATAGTTAGAGGAAGATAACGTCCAATTAAAACAATTCCATCAAAACATTTTGTGTCAGGTCATTCCACCTGCCGCTGCATAATTATTTATTCATAAGGAGCCGACGGCGGTCGCGGTCAGTATATATTTATCGCCTGCGTTCAAGTCGCGTCGTCGTGCGCAAACAAATTCTATGATACGTCGTCGCATAGTCGATTCTAAAAAACCCCGCCATTCTCCCCCTAAAAATAAAATCACATTACTTTGTACAAGTACTATGTGCTCATCGTTACATCTATATCACACGTCTTTCCATCCACACTGCCTCATGGCCGAGTTTGTGCCATAACCCACCATGGCTTAGTGTGGATTGATAGAGCTTACGCTCCCGATATTGTATTCTTATCATCATTATATATTATTAAAAGGGATGGTTAGTTCATAAGTAAAATTGCTATGCTAATGTATTGACACAATTTCATAATTAGTACGAGTAATATAAAAGTACGTAGGTACAATAAAGAAATTGCGCAACTGGCTGTCCAAGCGAGATTCTTTTCATTTCCGAAAACCTAAGAACATACCTATAATTTGTTTTCACTAACAAAATTTTAATGTATAATACGAGTTATTTTATGAAGTTCAATAACTTTAATTAGATTAACTAATTAGATTTATGCTATCACTTAAAATCATTAGCATTATTCATATCTGTATTTAATAATTCATTAATAACTTACACAGGTATATGAAATTTATAGACTGTGCTTATCATACATTACTGAGAAACACGCAATATTGCGACAAATAACGTACAAAAACAACGGATTACCTTCTGTACATGACATTGAAAGACAAATTGCATTCGTAAGAAATGTATGACTTGGTTAAAAAGTGACAATCCAACTCGTTTTATAAACACCTACTAGAAAAAAACCGTTGAAAACCTTGAACGCGAAAAGGGGTATTGCAGCATGTATCGCCCCTACATGGACCGACGATGGAAAATTATTGAAAGAATGGATGCGAAAATCTGAGGACCAATTGACGCTTTATGGAAGTCCTTTGTGAATTTCAAACGTCAACAGGATATGAATTAATTTAGTTTGCGTACTTATGTCAAAATTGTCCGTAATTATGTCAAAAAATTTTTGGGATCTTCAAATCAAGATTGGGCTGGCATTTACTGAAATTGGGTGGTTATACTATGGCTCCATCATCACCTTGGGTCCAACGCGTATGCAGTCTTTGAAAATATGTAACAAACTAGCAAGTAGCCTGTTATTGTTATTCTGCCGCTGCAAATAATTTCGACTTTAATTAGAGGTATAAGCTATATATAATATAATTATATAGTCACAAATAGCCTGTTACTGTTATCTTTAGGGCTTAGAAGAAATTTCACTGGCTCTCTTGTACTTCGCACTGTGGCACTGATATTTAGCAACAGAAATAGACAATAGGGCAGAATTTGACAAAAGAAATGAACTGGAAAATAAAGACAAACGACGCACATGTGCATGTGTATGCCACTTTACATTGATATTACCCACACAAGGAATCTTCGATAAACTTGATCAGTCACTCATAAATTTTTTATATAATTACAGCTTTTAAATATGAACTTTAATCAACATTTAATCATGGATAATAGTTTAGTATTAAAGTTGCTTTGTGACGATAAGTTCACACTTGAAAGATGGATCTTTATAATAATGAGCAATACGAGTACAATACAATAACAATCATCTTTATTTAAGCATCACTATACAGGGTTTTTAATTAGCATGGTACAAATTGCATTTTGGGTCTATCTTGCTTGTTAATACCAATTACTGGTCCTCTGATCTCTATAATAAAAATGCCAGTTCCACACTGAGCAACTAGGTTTGTATTATGGATACCAGATCTTTGATAAACTACACAAATACATTTTTTTTTGTAAATAAATACATATATAAATGAAAAACATCCATAACTCGGGGACACATTATAAACATATGCACCTACCGGGATTCGAACCCGCGACGTTTTGGTAAAGCAGTCAGAGTTTCTAACCACTACACCAAACAGGACCTCATAGTCGTCGTCATAATAGACAGGAGGCTATATGGAGATCAGCGTTTCTCTCTGTAGTATTAGGTGTGGCCATCCACACCATATAAGTTATCGTCCATTCATAACCCCATGGTTATGAATGGGTAACTTATAATAATGCAAAATAGGTATAATGGGGCCTTTTGTTATATACATATAATAGTAAATGGTGTTATCTAATTAATTATTGATTTGTTTGTTTGTTTGTTGCCCAATCACGACGAAAAGGATCAACGGATTTGGATGAAATTTGGTATAGGTAGAAAATAAACTGGATTAAGAAATTTTTTATCCCGATAAAGTGAGTAGCTCCCGCGGGAAAAACAAATTTCCGCGATAAAGTTATTCCACGCAGACGAAGCCGCGAGACGAAAGCTAGTATTTAGATAAACATTACTATTTAATACATAATTATGTGATGTATGGTTGTGTGTGTGTGTGAGTAGCTTCTATGTTAAAAATAAAATATTTGCGATGTATCACAAATCTTCCTCCTAACCAACTAAGAACAAATGTTCCAGAATTGTGGTTGTGGTAGGTACACATCAAGATGTGGCAAAGAGAACTTTATAACAGAAAATGAATTCGCTCAGAAAAGAAAACATGTGTAATATAATAACAATAAATGTCTTTGCACAAACACACAGCGCCATCTAGATTCACAGTAAGCATCTAGGCTTGTGTTATGGATACCAGATGGTTGATAAATTACACATTACATATTTTTTTTGAAAATAAATACATGTATAAATGAAAAACATCCATAACTCGGCAACACATGTCTATATTCATCATACAAACATCTAGCGGGATTCGAACCCGCGACCATTTGGTAAAATAGCAGAGTTTCAAACCACTACACCAAACAGGTCGTCAAACAGGTGTGTGTAGGTATCATGTTTATTATTTTCGAATTATTGTCAATTGCCCGATCCACTCTTGCGCATACTAGAGCAACAGGGGATGTGGTCCTGGTCAGTCACAGAAATACATTTTTGGTATCCTTTTACTACAACTCTAACCGCCTCCGTGGCTCAATGTGAACAACATTGGGTGTATGAATCGGAGGTGGCGGGTTCGATCCCCAGCGGGGTACATGTTTAAGTACTCGGTTTGGTTGGTGGTAGGGCATTTTAAATGTCCTCCTGGCTAGCTACCACCATCTTATCTAAATCTGCCGCCAAACAGCAATGTTAATGGCATTGTTGTGTTCCGGTTGTCAGAGATAAGATAGCCAGTCCCCCAAATGTGTTGGGGTTTCCGGGTCAGTACGCATCCACCTTCGACCTCATCTTCACTTAAACTCAGGTGTGATTGAGGTCAAGTACGAACCCGTCATGCATAAAAAAAAAAGAACTTTGGTAAATATTTCGGCTCTTATTTGTAGCCTACAACATAGTCTAATTATAATATTATAAATGCTAAAGTTTGGATGTTTGTTTATTTGTTTGTTGGTTTGTTTGTTTGTTGCTCAATCACGGCAAAACGGCTAAACGGATTTGTATGAAATTTGGTTTATAGGTAGAATATACCCTGGATTAAGACATAGGATACTTTTTTCTTTATAAAGAGAGTAGTTCCCGCGGGATAAACAAATTAAACATATCTAGCTACTCCACGCAGGCGAAGCCGCGGGCGGAAAGCTAGTGTGTAATAATTGTTGATTGCCAAAGAGGATGCATACACGCATCGCAGATTCGCTGCACTTGCGCACTCGCCGTGTTGGCAGATGGGCTAGTTTACACTTCCAAGAATAATGTCGCTGCACCACAAGTTTACAGACACCGGCACTGAATGTACGATATACGAGTATATTATATTATCGCACAACTTGTGGCATCTCAGTAAGGAATGGCAAAGTGTCTTGGATATGTGGAAAAGAATTTAAAAGTGATTTTGATTCTTTCATTTAGGTATTTCAAATATTTGAATGCGATTATGGTTTCTGGTAAAGCTAATGTTAGGTTAGGTTAGGTTATTTTATGAATTATTTATATTGATAATTTAAAAATATCTGTATTGATCTTACACAGATTGTGCTAGATCATTGAGCTTTTTGCTATTTTAATCTAAGGTCTAACTAATGTTATAAATGTGAAAGCTTGGATTATGTTTGGTCCAATTAAAAAAGGTTTTTTTTCGTAAGTTATAAGAATATATTCCATATCCCTTGGTTCGGAGACGCTGATATGAGCAGGACAAACATTGTCACGGCCTTCAGGCTTCGATCAGGACATATTCCATTAAATAGTTTCGGATACTTAATGGGTGAAATACCATCACCGCATTGCACGGAATGTGGGGTCACAGAAGACGTGTATCATATTTTAATGGAATGTGTCCGGAACGATGCTGAAAGAAGGCAACTTCAAATAGTATGTAATTTGTTTGAGATAGGAGGTTGTAACAGTGTCTTGGCGTCCCCAAACTCGGTGATGGCCAGGATGCTGTACAACATAGTGAATCTAGGTATTAAGCGGCGGTGATGGGGTTTCAAGCAGATACTATGAGAGTGGCATATTCTGTACAGAGCAAACCCTCTTAAAAAAATTTATAGATTAAAAAAAAAAAAAAAAAGTTATAAGAATATCATTTGAAATCGTCATGACAAACAATTATCGCTCGTTTACTGGGCAGTCTCCCCAGAGAAGAACGAGCAAGAAACTCGGGGGTTTGTTTTGTTTGTTGTTCAATCACGGCGAAACGGATGAACGGATTTGGATGAAATTTCGTATAAATTAAATTGGAGTTTTTCTTCTTCGCTAATCATATTCCTGCGTTTTTCGAAGCTATATCCAAATTTGTTTTTTATTTGGAAAATTGTATATTATTTCGAGGTTTCACATGAAATATTTTTTTATTTCTGCGCTTTATCACATAATAAAAAAATAATTGAACAGAGCTCTTTTCATGTGCTTCCCATAATCATTTCTTAGATTTGCTGAAACTTTTATAAAGCGATTACTTTTAAAAATTAACGCTGCCTATAGTTAACTTAATGTTATCCGATAATACACACAAAGTTTTGGAGTTGCCGTTCCCAAAAAAAAATCAAAAATGTTTGTATGGAGAAAACAGTCTTAATGAAATTCTAAATACAAAACGCCAATTTCATAGGTAATGACTTAATAGGTAGAATATACCCTGGTAAAGTGAGTAGTAGTAGTGAGTGATAAAATGAGTAGTTCCCGCGGAATAAACAAATTAAACATATGCGCGATAAAGTTATTCTAACGCAAGCGAAGCGAATTAATCAATAAAATTTTAAACTCTCTGTTTTAAAATGAACGATAGCTTTCGTTTGAATTTGAATAAACTCACTGATCGATGCGGTTGGCACACAATGCGCTACGAACCGCAAGCATTTAACGTTGCGGATATTCCGCTCTTTACAACTCCGCAGCGAAATAAACGCGAATAACATTGATTACTGATGAACAGCAGCGTCCATCTCTCTAAAAAAGTATTTTTTTTTGTTTTTTTTTATGCACGACGGGTTCGTACTTGACCTCAATCTCACCTGATGTTAAGTGAAGATGAGATCGAAGGTGGAAACGTACTGACCCGGAAACCCCAACACATTTGGGGGACTGACTATCTTATCTCTGACAACCGGAACACAACAATGCTATTAACATTGCTGTTTGGCGGCAGATTTAGATAAGATGGTGGTAGCTAGCCAGGCAGACATTTAAAATGCCCTACCACCAACCAAACCGAGTACTTAAACATGAACCCCGCTGGGGATCGAACCCACGACCTCCGAATCGTAAACCCAATGTTGTTTACTTTGAGACATGGAGGCGGTTAAAATGTCCATGAATTTATAATGAGTTTATAATTGTTATCCATGATGTCTACCTATTACTCAATTCCCGCGCATTCCACATTTCACTGTTAGATATCCATAGATCTGTCGCTTTTACACACGCATGTAAATATGAAAGAGGTAGACTAACAGTGAAATGTCGAACGTGCGAGAATAGGGGCCCAGAATAAGAGTAGCCCATAATCCGTTAGGCACCGTCCAACCGCAAGATCGTTGCGCACTAACATCCCAGGTGTCACTTGGTTTGTGGTATGGATTAACTGCATCCGAGATATTGTGGTACCAAAAGGGTTAGTTGTGAATGCACTAATAAATTCTGCTTTACGCAAATTTGTTACATCTATTTTTATCTTGCCCTATACAAAGTTGATGGAAGTTTTGAAAATCGAAATCTAATTTTGGTTTCTGGAATTCCAATCGCCTGTCAATATATGATCACAAAAAGATCTTAATACTCACAATTGAGTTCGATCTTGAGATATTATTTTATATGAAAACATAATTTCTATAAATGAAAAACCCAGCGCCGCCGTTGGAACTTGCAAGATTACAATATATGTTTTTTAGATGTAAAGTCCCTTATCCGCCTTTTATGACAGCCATATGAAGAGACAGATTGATTAAATTGTTTTTACGTAAGTACCGGAAATCACTGAAAGTACCTACCTACAAAAATCATATATAATATACCTAGAAAACAGAATTAGGCTAATTCCTAAGGTTGGATTAATAATTAGCCTAAAGTTCTATTATGCGGGTAGGTACAACATAATTGGAAAATATAATGTAAATTAAAAAGAAAACCATAGCAAAAACCGTTGTAAAAACATAAAATCCACCGTTCTCTTTATGTACTTTTTGGGCATTTTTGTATGTAAAGCACTGGGCATTAATAACAAATTTTCTATATCACTGAAGATAAATTTGTGTACCTACATAAATAATATGTGGCAACAAAAAATATTTTCTTTCTCCTTTCTATGAAAGGGTCACAGGTCGCATTGTTGTAAGGTGTCGAAGACGGCGACTAGAGGTGGTCACCGACGTGTATGTCAAGATACCCATCGCAGCGGGGCCATGATAACGTGGTAACGAGCCTAACGTCCGCAGTACAGACGCGTGCAAAAGTGCTTTCCAAAGTAGCTTTTCACTTACTTACCCTGAGTCAACTGGGAATGGGATAATAGGAGAGGGCAACGCGAACTCATGCTTGAAGATCTGAATTCCGAAATCAGTCCGGTGTTCTATCGTAAACTCCTCAGATTTTAAGTCTTCTGCACCTAAGCGCAGTCTGTGGTGTATACGAAAGCTGGCGTCAAGCTTCACTCGACCTCCTTCCCCATAGGGTTGGCCCTAATGCCATTTTGCATTTCATTTGCTACACTTGAGTGAGAAACCTCTTTTCCTACTCACAAACCCTATTTCGTTCTTTAATTAATTCTTACTCTAAACCGTGTAAAAATATACGACTTATACTAGCTACTTGGTGCCAGACATAGATGGTAGCCATTTTGTTTTTCTTCCATCGTAATAAAACTTTCAATGCGGTCCTCAGCAACCAAATACTGTACTGTAAACTATGGTTACACAATAAATCATTTTCTTTCATTTTCAAGACACTCTCCGTCGGGAATCTTATTCACAATAATCCAATAGTGGTACCGTAGTAATTGCAAAGTTAATCTGTCCGAGTCAAAATTATTATTGAATACCTACATAACGAAAATATAAATAAGGTTTAGATTGTCATCCACCATACTTAGAATTTTACGTGATGAGCAGAGGTGCTAAATATGACTGTTTATTGGACAACGACGACGACCGGTTGGGGTAATGGATAGTGATACTGTTAGCGAAACCAACGGTTGCGGGTTGTAATCGCGGGGTAAATGTGATGAATACAAACATTTATTCCCGAGTCGTGGATGTATATATAAATATTTATAAATGTTTATCTGTTATTTAATGTTTAGTTTGGGGTTTGGAATGCAATTTATTATTCAGAAATCTACGTAATTTGTTTGAAAGGTAAAAATTTTACAATAGAAATGGTATGTTCCGTTAAATAACTTATGAATTAACTAAATTTTGTATGCGTCTGTACCTCCACTTACGGTTGATTGTAAACAGCTTTTAAAAACTCCGTTGTCCCACCTTTATCTTTGTTGCAGGTAGATGCTAATTATATGTTATTATTTAATACAATGTTATTACCTAGTGTACGCCAGTCTCCCTTATACACGAGTAAGATACTGGTAAACACTGTTAAAACAACGTGAATACGTAGTGAAATGAAAATTAAACAGTATATCGTTTTGTTTTGTTCCGAAAGTTTTCGACACTAACGGATATTTAAGTTTTTATTGCGGTTTGATTGTTGAGCGTTGAGAATAAAGCCTTCGTTTGTTATTCATGAAATTTAATTAGGTACAAACAGATATATCCAACTATGCTCCACCATAACTATAATTAACTTGCCTATTATTATCTGCATTGAAAAACTTGTTTCATTGTTTCATTTAGATGTGGCCTGATATTGTTTGCTTTATTGATCGCTTTTTATTGGATAATGAAGTAGGAGAAACGAGGTATAATTCGCGTATTTATTTTACAAAAAATAATTGGCCGTTTCATCGTACAGTCGAGATGGCTAGTGTATACGCTGTTAATAATTATGTTACACAGAGAACAACAACAGCAAAGCTAAGTATTATAAATTGCAACCAATCAGCGTAAAGAAATATAATTAAAAAGAAAAGCTTTCATTTGATTTAAATTTAAATACCTACCTCGCCGATTTTTAAAACAGATTGTATGTTAATCGAGAATGTACAGATTCCTTCGTTAAAAAAAATCAGATTTCGTTGGTTGGATGTGTATTATAGAAAAAAATAAATGGCAGCCTCCCCAAGAATATAATTATACATAAGAATTATAATCTGTATTAATTATAATACTTTATATTTAATTACAATTATATTACAAGATTACAATTATATAAATATAATAATATGATTGTAATCTGTCAAACTTGATTTTAACGGTAAACACACTGAATCATCCCTAAAAATATTGTCTGGTCATGTTCTAATCACTGTAAGAGTCTATCACACTTACGTCAGCGTTCACGCTTACGTCTTTTTTAACCCCTGACGAAAACGACGTGTGTAATATGTTTGACTGCTTTGTGTGTATAGTACATAATATCTCAGTAATGTATTTAGCAAATTTAAGCAATTTAGCTTTTAATAGTTTTACTGGCCTATATCCCTGCAGATATAGGCCAGTAAAACTTGTTGATAGATTGCTTGGTTTGGATTATCTAGAGGATATAATCGAATGTTCTCTTAGAGGTTTTTAAATTTTCAATGTTTTGCTACTGTGGTTATCGTCGCATGCGCGTGATCGCCGCGCGTTTCAGCGTTTCGTTATTTACACAGCGTTGCTAATCGCGCGAAAGAAAGAGAGTTGTCTACGTTTAACGCTACCACAACGTCAGCGTCAACATTCTCCTCTGAATATATTTGTTGTAGTAATTTTATTAAATTTTTAGGTCGTTAAACTTTTTCCTTTTTTTAATTCAAATGAAACAGTCGGCTTTAATCCACGTCCGTTATTATTAACTTTTCGAATTGGAAGCGTGTTCGTCTCTATCAGAATCAATTACTTTTGGACGACGCTACCTTGATGCGTGAACAGTTCGTCGTAGATTATTATTTAATTTTCGTATATAAGTTCGATACCCATTAGATGTATGCCTCAACTCTAAACATGTTATTTAGTTTTTGGGCCAAGCAAACTGGAGGTAGTCAGTTTCTTTATTACTAATAGGTACCTACAACTCCCATTAGCTTAATGATATTTATGGACCACGTTCTGAAATGGACACTAAGAAAATCATTAAAATAATATAGTCGACGTAATTACTGTTATTATAAATGTTATCGGCAATACAGAAGCCAATCGAAATAACGGAGGTATTCGTTCCATTATAGCGCGCCCGAGGCACAAAGCGGTCAAAGACAATCCTTAACTCAAGGCTTGGCGGTGGCTCGGGGCAGTTTTTATTTGAGAATATTTTCCTAACTAATTAAAAGCGTTAAAATAAGAAGATAAAAACTGGCTTCGTTATCGAAGGCATCGACCCGCTTTTGTGTTGCGGCCACCAGCGCGGTCGCGGACGCTGCGCTCGCGCCGCCATGGCGCTTAGTTGCACTCAGTAATTAACTAAAACCGAAAGAACGGAGCCTCGGCCCCTTCGACACATCCGATGCACAACAAAGGATGCACAACTCTCGAAAAATGCATGTCGACGGATAAAATTGCAACCGGCCGGCGGCCGTAGGTGCCCCGCTTCTGTTACGCACGAATGTCTCGCGGGTTTTGTTTCATTCTTTTAGGGATTTTTTGGGCAACATGGCAGGTAATTTTAGCTGCATTATCTAAGAATAGATGTTAAATAAAACGTTCGCGGTATACATACAAATAAACGTCTCTAAAACAAAAATGATATAATTATAGTAAAGTAGTTAGGTATTACTGATAAGACGCTTTGTAGTTAATCCAATCATTATCAGAACTACTTCATTATTATTAATAACTTGACATGTGCAGTTCTGGATATAAATGGCATGGCACTATTTGCATCGATGGGAGGATTTGCGCCGGTCGCGGACTTATTCTAACACTGTTTTCAATTGAAAAGAACCAGGAATTACCACTCTGATGCAAGAGCAGATCCAGCCATCAAGTCAGGAACGTCATACACTCGAGAGCCAGCCCGGATAACAATAATAAATCTAATTAAAAATATAGTTTTTATTGTTTACAATATGGCTAGATAAACACAAAAACCTTAAACTAGAATGGATTGAGATCACACCACAAAGACAGAGACCAAAGTACGGAATATCCCCAATAATATATAATGCCTCTAGTAGTCAGCTATTGAAGGATTGATCGCGCTAATCGTTGCTTAACTTTGTGAATTGCTTTCGACTAGCGAGTGTGATTGCATCACAAAGCCGTCCTGTAAGTACTTTGATAAAGCCGTCGCTGGATTTACAATGACCATATAGTAACTGAAATGGACCGAAGCGACGCCGGAAAATATGAATTCTACGATATAAAATATGTGCTATACGAGTAAATAGTATACTCGTACAGTCGACTCTAATAGAGACGATACATTTTTGTGAAATACTAGTGATTGATTGCTTTATCATTGGACAAAGATTTACTTCTACTTTCTAATCCAGCTTGTACTATATTTAGTCGGGCGAAGAAACAATCGTTGGAACAAATACTAAGACGCCATAAAAGTGATTAGATCAAACGATCATTATTGCGAACAACGAACCTAAAATAAAGAGACAGGAGTTGTTAAACGAGAGTTGATTGATTTATATTTGCCTATTCCACTTCGAGTTAACAGTCCCGATTTTAATTTATTGGGAGTTATTGAACTTTCCTGTTGGACAATATATTGATGTAGAATGATTGATTCGTAGGTAGGATATTTCCACAACATGCGAAACGGAAGAAGAACTTTCATAAATGAAGATGTTTAATAAGTACCTGAGTTGCCATGTAAATAGTTCAAACAAAATTATTGAAGAGAACAGTTTTACTTTTTTATATTAATGTGCTATTATTTATGAATAAGGTATGCCTGAGCGAGTAAATTATCAATAAAGAAAATCACTAAGAACCGGCTCTAATAAAGAGGGGCGTAGGGAAATGTGACTGATTGATTTATTTTTATCTTTTCCGTTTCCATTCCGAATACTAATTTTGTAGATGTTTGTATAAATAAAATGTCTAATTGGACGTGATAAATTGAACCAATTTTACCTCATTTTCTAAAATCAATAAAAGATTGAACAAAATTATTTCTAATTAATATACAGATTCTAAAATTTCGACAAGCTAATAAAACTAACATTGTAATAGAAAACTATTAGTGCTATTAGTTAGCTTATTATATATAACTTAGGTAAGAGTGAGTAACTCACTAAATCACTATTTTAAACTGCCATCAATCAAATTTAAACCCGAACCAAAAGATCCATTTCGTCACCGCCAGGTCTGTTGTTTTTACAAAAAACGTTTTTTTTTATCTCTAGCTAGATGGTTGATTTTATCGTGATATAAATCCAGATAATTAAGTGGTGTGACAAAAAATGGAGGCGCGATATGTTTTTCGGGCCGTCGACTCTTATAAAACTAGATGGTAATGAATGAACACAGATAAGCCAAGATGAAGAGGATGGGTTTTAGAGGACAGGAGAGCGGACTCGGCCCTTGTGAATGAATCTTTTCGATGTCCATACTACGCATGTATATATTATTTAGATAAATCTGTGTTTTACCTGTTTTGCAGTTCTGATAAAGGTTATTGTGAGAGTATCAATTTATTTTTAAGTTGGTGTTAAAATTTGTACTTGTAATCATATTATTTCATTCCAAAATTGCATTGTGCATATGACTACACGTATTCGAAGGTATGGTCTTCTTAACATTTTATTGGGAACAATGTCCTGCATTAGATCAATATTTTCGAAAGTGTGAATAAATGTGATTGGTATTTAGTTATATTCTGACCAGAGATTATGTTTGAAATCAAATGTTTTATTATGCTGTATATTAACGTAGACAAAAACCATGCAAGTCACTTCCATATACTTTGTCATTTTTTATTGATTCTCATAAAATTAACCCAGTTCCGAGTTAGCATCATTAGACCAGAATATGTTATAAGTTAATGAACGATAAAGAACCTAATAGAAATACAATTTAAATTATATATGAGAACGCAGAAAGTAAAGAAACAATCTGTGGGAAAACTAGTCAAAGAATACATCGCTGGCCAGCAACATATATCTCGACTTATTCCGTTCGCACAGGATACCCTTACAATACGAGTTCGACGATACCATTGTAGATATTATACAAAATAAAATTAGTAGAACAAAAATGTAACATGGCGACAAAAAGCCTTCACTTCGGAGCTTGATATCGATCTATGTCCTTATTTGGTATCTACAAGAACATAATAGGTAAGTATGACCAAATTTTAAGTTATTCTGAAATAATTTCTAATTAATGAATTTATAAGTAGGAAAAAAGGTGTATGTCCCATATTACGAAGCTTTACAAAAAAAAATATGTTTTTTTAATGTTTATAACAGCAATAATACTAATATTGATATTTTAACTGGAAGCACTCGTGGCACATGAGTAAATTTACTCATGTGCTCGTGGCGCATTTGCTATTCGCTTTCGGCTGGTGGCATTTTAATACGAATATTTTCCTGCATCAGACGACACGTTAAATAGTCGATCCCGATTGTTTTTAATTGAAAGTCGATAAGCCAAATCGGTGGCCTATAGGGGCGGCTTAAAATCACTGACTGTCAGGTGACCATTGACACTTTACCAATGCGCACTGGGCCCGTGTGGTGGATTATGGCCCATACCCTGAAGCACTACTCCCAGGCTGATGCTGTATGTCCAGGAGTAGGCCACAGTATGAAGAAAATGAAGATGACCCGGCGGAAAACTTTAAATCGTTGTCAGTGGCAACTTTTATTTTTAAAGGTATCACGTACACAAACCTCGTCTCGTTGCAACCCTCTCCCAATAAGAGGAGGCTGTGCGTCAACAGTTGGGACGTGTAAGGCTGATGAGGAATTTTTTTTCAAAATTTGCAAGTCAAATTAGAACCATAGAGACATGAACTAATGCTGCAGCCAGGATTGTCTCTTCCGGAGGCGATGTCCTTATCGGTTAATAGTACGGATACGAATTTTGCATATTGATATACGGTTATAGGTTTGATAGTTTAACATGATTTCCGCGATGACCTGATACTGCAGTCAGAATTGTCTCCCCAAGAGGAATCTCCTCAATTTATATATACGTTTAGTTCTGATGGTTAAACATGATTGTCAGCATTATTTAGACATGAACTGATGCCGGAGCCAGGATCGTCTCCTCAGGAAGGGAATTAATAGCACGATTAGGAAATTTTGCATACACGGTTCGTTTTACACGATTTGTGATGAAATTTGGTACACGTAGGTATGTACGTGTATCTAAGTAAAGTCGACGTCTCATGGTGGAAGTCTCATGAAGCCAGAAGGCTGGCAAGTACCCGATAGTTAACTTCTATAACATTCACGACTGTTTCTTTATTTATTTTTATTTAAATATTTTAAAATAAATGTTTAGTTTTAAAATGTTTTATTTTTACTTTAAATTTATTGTAATAAACATTATTCCTCAATGTTCAAAAATTTTCGTGTCTAAAATAAGTCATAAAAAGGATCGAAAAAAATAGCTGATGAGAGTGTTTAAATATATACCTATTCGATAGTCCCCTTAACAGTTTAAAAGTAAATAACGTTCAAATTGAAAATCTTCGAAATAAATAAACCAATTCTATTGTAAGTTTTGTAATAAGCAGTATCATATTACAAAACACAAGTCGAAAAAGTTATAGAGGGGGTTTTTAGAAAACAACCCGTTGAAATGAGACAGACTTTTAAATTTTCCCCGTTATAGAGATCTTTTTATAAATGTTAATTTTCTAGCGCTTTAGTTCCTCAAGTAACCTTATAATGTAATCGCGTAATACCTATCGACCGAAGTAAACTATACCCGGTGCCGATTGAAGTCGCACGATAGTGCATTGCACTGTAAGTAAATACTGTGATGCAGAAACTCGGCGACATTACAAGTTCTCCTAGATTCCGTAGCAAGCGCTTCCGTAGCAAGGAAAGTTCGAAAGTTTGCGACAAAGTTAGTACCAAATACAAAGTAAGTAGTAAAGAGCGAAATAAATTTGCGTAGAACATAAATTTTAAATGTTGTTTGATAAAATATTTTAGTTGCTGGCAAAGGTAAAGGATAACTAGAACCAACATGTCTCTTTCCGTGGATGTCGCAAAATGAGATTATATACGGGAACTTTTCTCTTGACCATAAATTTTTTATTTATTATTTTATTAATAATCCCGTGAAGTGGTTAATTTTCTTTTAATATTCCCAACATCATATTTTATAAACCTTTTATAAATTATTTATATACTGTACATATAAAACTGCTTAGGTGAAGGGAGAAATTTAATTATTACTCATGATTATTACTTTAGTTCGAAAATCTTTTAAGATTAGGAAAGGATAATAAATCAACACTTCCGGAAGTACCCATCGATTTCTTAAAAAAAAAACTGTGTTTTTCTAAAATAAATATCGTAGAAAGAATAATCAAAATAAATAATGCGCGGTCCCGCGATGGAATGCCGCTGGCGCTCGTTTTTCCTTTTTTTAATTCATTCATTAGTTTAGTACTAATCCCTTTGCATTGTTTTCTTTCAACCTGCCCTTTTCAAACTCTACTAACAAATACGCCCAGTTTTTGAGTCATTTGTTTTAAAGTTACACTTTATTCGGTATCTAAATCTACTAATCTCCAATTATAATTCGTCATAGAATAGTAACTGGAACAAGCCACAATCCACGCGGCGAGGGCCCCGGCTCCTTAATATTATAATCTTATTCTAAACACAGAATATATTAAGTAACAGTCAGCCCAAGTTGTTACCCACAGTCTGTTGTCACAGTCTTGAGGTATGTACTTCACACTAACTTTGTTCATCCTTAAATGAAAATGTAGGTAGGGAATATACTTATTTAAGTTTAGTTTGTTGTGTGATGTTTCGAGAATCCCGTGTGAAAGCTTGAACTGTGGTGTAAAGGTCAGATAGGTACTCTTAAATGAGTTTAGGTATTGCAGATCGACCATAATTTCAATGTAAAGGAAAAGTTCGCTTTATCTAATTTACCTCTGTGTATACACACGTAGATTAGGGGAACGTAATTGTTCACTGATGTGTGAACCTTTTTAAACCATTATAATTGGAGTGCGTGTACTATCGAGTTAATACTTTTTAGAATTTAGGATTATGTATACGCTCGAATTTATGAAAGAAAGCACATTTATTACTTACAAGCTTTCCGCCCGCGGCTTCGCCTGCGTTGAATAGCTTTATTGCAGAAATTTGTTTATTCCGCGGGATCTATTCACTTTATCGGGATAAAAAGTATCCTATGTTTTAATCCGTGGTATGGTCTACCTATATACCAAATTTCAGCCAAATCCGTTCATCCGTTTCGCCGTCATTGAGCAACAAACAAACAAACATCCAAACTTTCGCATTTATAATATTAGTTACATAAATGCAATCTAACGTACCACATAACATTAGTGATACCTAAGTACTTGGTCGTATACAAGGTTGTTCAAAGAATCGTTTAGGAGAACGAGGCAGTTTTATGACTAATTAAATGTTTAGAAGAAAATACCAATTATCCATTTTTTTTAAACCTAGTTTTAGTTACCATTAAAAGTGTATCTTCTTTTGGCTATAACTATAGAAAATTAACACATTTACAATAGGTTACTTAAATAATTTACAATAAGTATTTTATTCGTGTGAACAATCCCCTCGGTTACCTATTTTGTGCGATATAGGACTTCTTTTTTTTGGATTATAAATGACATTGTTATCGAAATATCACTTGTTTATGAATTGTCTTTTCACTGGTAATTTTTATTACATATACTTACGTATATAAAGTCACGACCTTTACCCCAAATGAGATATCCCAAATAAGCGTATCGGTGTTCCAAACAATAAAATTTTAGATATTCACGACACTTCCAGTGAAGTTAGGAGATCTTTACAAGTGGAGGCCGTGTAGCTTGCTGCATATGCTGCGCCAAATTCGATATTTGCTGGCTGCTGTGGCACATGTGACATAACTTTCGGTGTCATAGATCATGGATTTCATATCTTCGATCGAATAATCGAACATCTAATACAGGACCATAGTAAGCTTCTCTACATAGAGTTCAAGAACCATATTCGTCCAATCGAACTCTACGAGTAGCCATGTTTCATGTGCTTGAGAAGGTTTGAACCATTTGAAATTTTGGAAGACGTTATGAAATATTGAAATTTGGTTTGCTGTGTCTGTGAAGCTGGTTTTGTAAACAGATCTAAATTGGAATGTCATTATGAGACACACGGGTAAATGAAACTGAAGTATGTTTTATAATTTTCAGAATTTTCTAACAACTTACATGTTTTACGGTGAAAACACAACACGGATTACCAACAGTATATATAATGTTGCCCGATAAAATACAACTTATGTACTTAGTGTGTATATACATAACCTCACGAGCATCATCCCAAACATTATTATAAAGTTTAATGCTTGAAACAATGTTGTTTGTGTGGATGGCCACGGTTCACCTTTCGAAATATACAGAAATGCACACTTAATAGGGGGTGAGTCCATCACCGTTAAAACGTGCAAGTCTATATGATTTTTGATGAAGTCTCATAGTCGCTTTTTACGACACCCAAGAGAAGGGATGGGCGGTTCAATTTTTTTTTACCTTCCGAAAATACACATCATTTTTATTATTATTGAAAATGCTTCGATACGAACATTATGAATGTAAAGGATTTTGTTTATTTTCTTTCTTTCACATTGTTACACTGACTTAATTGTTTGCATAGTATAGTTGACGGGTCGAAGCTAAATAGAATATTTTCACGGGATTCGGAGGCCTGGTTGGAAGGTAATTCATAACAATAACTTTAAAAAGAAGCTTTAGTACTCCATCATGATTATCACATATTGTTCTAGTGTCACCGTATATACAAAATTTCGAAACCGTGCTATTAACCTTAGAGGAGATCCCTCTTGGGGAGACAAACCTGGCTGCAGCATCAAATCAACGCGCAAATCATATTTAACTGTCCCAAAACTAACCGTGTATACAAAATTGGATGATGATGATGAAATATAGGTGATGTCAAGCTGGTTCAAATTTTTATAATATTCCCTCCTTCTAAGTATTTGATATTAACTTCTCTTTTACATTATATATCTTTCAATACAACAAACTCGTTCTGTCGGTGGAAGTTGAAAAATTTTTATTTAAAAATAACTCGCACACATATCGATAACCATTCAGCAATATTCACTTATCTCTGTATTTCCAGTGGACCTGTTTTATTCGTAAAATGCGTTTTCTCTTATGAGATATTTCCAGTGCTCAGATATTAGTTTGTATGTAATTCCAAAGATGCGGCACAATTCACTTACCAACGAGATTGAAAGGCTTCTCTTTGTGTGAAAAGAAGATTATTGTGTAGAAAGTTATGAAGAAATGTTTACCGCATTTTGTTGAAAAGTGGATAAAATAATAAAATTTTTGAAATGTGTAGGATATGATATCCTTTTTACTTAAAAATTCGTCTTTTTTAACCGACTTCAAAAAAGGAGGAGGTTATGTATTCGGGGCGTATTTTTTACACGCTTTTATTAGCTTCACTTGTAATTAACAATGTAATCGAATCTTGAAAGTTAATTTAAACTTACTTCTAATTGTCGTATCAAAATGAAACTTTGTATGCATATGTAATTCTGACGACAATATTATAATTTGGTATTTTGGAGCTGATCTGATGATGGACCCAGGAAGATCCACCTCCTTCAGTGGCTACTAGTAAACCCCTCGAGTTTGGGCTCATATGACTCGTTTTCAGGAGTCCAATATATTACACTTGGTGTCGACGATCTGATGATGGAGCCAGGAGATGGATGGTGGAAATGTAGTGTGTTTCTCTTAGTTTTTTAAACTACATATTATTATTTTGGTTTGCTTCGGATAACCCACGCACTGTATAGATTTTTATGATTACAATGCTAACTAAAAAAATTCAAATTCTCTTAACCTTATTCTTTCTATAAGGTCCTATTAGCGTCTCTCATTGGTCGACATAAGTGACTGGAGAGCTGACAGGTATTTCGCCAACAAATTAGCATTGCTGTCCAGTGGAACAATGCTGTCAGCGTGTGTACCTTCGCTTCACAGCGACGCGTTTTTTCTTTCCATTTTCCCTTTTATCTGTATTGATATGTGACGGCTCGTTTGGTGTAGGGATAGAAACTCTGACAGCTATACCAAAAGGTCGCGGGTTCGAATCCCGCTAGGGCATAATGTTTGTATGATGAATATAGAGATACGTGCACCTGAGTTATGGATGTTTCCTTTTCATTATAAGGAATTTTATTTGACACTATAAGTACTCACTTAGAAGCGCCGCGGATATAAATACAATCTTTGTTCTACAAAAACGAGCCGCTCGCACAATTTATCAATTGAGACCGGCAGTGTCACTTAGAGATAGGTTTAAAGTGTATAACATTCTAACCTTTTCGTCACAGTACATTTTACAAAATCTAATGTATGTCAAAAAAATATTGCATCATTTAGGAAAAATAGTGATAAACATGATGTCAATACAAGAAATAAAGATAAACTTGCAGGTCATATAAGTCGTCTCCGCAAAGTCAGTAATTCATTCAAAGGGTTATGCATACGCTTTTTCAATAAGGTCCCAGTTGATATACAAAATCTTCCTCTCGATAAATTTAAAGATACTATAAAACAGAAACTAATTAACAAAGCATATTATAAAATATCAGACTATTTAGATGATAATCATCCCTGGACATAATCAGATCGTTCGCATGCCAGGCTATTTCACGATTAATAATGAAATATAAAAACCTTTACGTAAAATCAAAGCCTGATTTTAAAAGAGCAACCCTTCGAGTTTCTTGCTTGTTCTTCTCAGGGGAAAATTGGATTTTGAACAAGCAGTAGCTTAAAAAATGTAAAATTGACTATTTTAAGTATACTCTATGTACCTACAAAATAAAGCATTTTTGATTTTGACTTTGACTTTGAAGGTCATACATTTTTAGATGTAATGGTGGCGCTGTGGACAGCATGCTCTAATCCGGTTTTGTGAATAATGTTGCAAAAATAACAGTGTTACAGTCAATAAACATAATTTATAATGTTTCACACAACCATAATTTAGCTTAGATTTGTATTAAGTAAATGTGTTTTAACAGTGATAGGCTCACATCGTCACTAGTGCACTTCTATATATTTCTAACGGTGAAATGTGTACTTTGTTTCAACCACTCAACTTATAATGTTTGGAACACCCGTACGCTTATGTTTGGGATATCTCTGGCCACCGCACTTGGGATAAAGGTCGTGACTTTGGTTTACGTCACATATAATACCTAACTATAAATTCAAAATTTAGAAAATCCCCTAGATAACAAGCGATTAAAACAAAACGGTTGAACCTATTTTGTTAAAACTTATCGAAAAACCACCGCTAGAAAACTTGCTTTCGCAAATAAAATAAAAAATAGCATCCAAATCTGTTCACCCGTTGAAGAGCTACGGTGTCACAGACTTATAACAGCCCTCTTTTTGCGTCCGGGGTTAAAAGTAGAATCAATTCGTATTTTCCCCTGGATGTCATGAAACGCGGCTAAGGGACTTTACATCAAAAACATCTATACACTTTTTGAACGGTCTCGTGTGCATTTTTGTATTTTGCACGCGGTTACATACCTAAACTTTTAATTTTTTGCATAGCTCTCTGAATTTGAATAACTCTACCTATATTTTCATCAGTTGATTGTATTTTAGACTACTGTCCAACGAACCCGGCAATATGCAGTAGGTATGCAAAAAAAATGGTTAAATTGCTTCACTTCTATTTATTCTAAAATTTATTAAGAAATGAAAAACCGGATGAACGCACTTAATAAAATTATAAGGCTTTTCGTCATTTAATTATGAAACCCTAAAAAATCCATCGCCTTTCCTCACTTTGAGATGAAGTTATAAACTTACTCATGTGTGTTTTTTGTTAGTGAAATATGGTGTACCGACCAAGTGGCGAATCACAAAGTTCTTTACTTAAAAATGGAGTACGAGTAGGACTCGTCCCTGAGGGTTCCATACATAAAAAAACTCAAAATACAAAAATCTTTATTTTCAAATTACAGTCGACGGTACATCAATTTAAATCAGAGGTTGGGACCAACCTTTTAAGTATTTATTGTACCAGGCGGCCTCGCTCTTCCATTGCTCGAACATACTTTAAACTTGACTGTATACAAAATAGAAAAGTGAGCTGAAAGTTTTGAAAGAATACAAAATTAGTATTAAATATGTTATATGTATACATAACAACACCATTGACAAACTTTTGTAGGCGTATTTTGGAAAAATGGAATCCTTATAGGATCTTTTTGTTGGCCATCTACCCATCTGTCTGTCCGTATGTCATGGTCCCCTTTCTCAGAAACGGTTGGAGAAAACAGCCATCACTTGAAAATCTCATAGAATTGCAAAATCTATCTATCTACCTAATATTATAAATGCGCTGTTTAGATGTTTGTTTTTAGTTCGTTTGTTTCTCAATCACGGCGAAACCGATGAACAGATTTGGATGAAATTTGGTATAGAGATAGACAAATAATACGATACGAGATAATAAAGTTATCCCACACAGGCGAAGCCGCGGGCTAGAAGCTAGTAGATACCTATATTTTGATTTCACACAAACTTCCTTTTTAATTTGTGACTACTCCGCTGTGGTAATAATATTATCTTCTCACGTCAATAATTGGGAATTGGCGTCGGTAATAGTCAACCTGCAGTCCTTTTGTGAGAACATGTTGAAATGGCTGGCGGAGTGGCAATCCCGCGAATTTCCGGTGAGTGTCCTTATCCGAGTTCTCTCGATCCGATTTCCAGGGTTTGAACGACGCAAAATCGGATCCGGACGGAGGTTCTCCGGTGTAACACCTCTACAAGTAGGGCTTTAAAGACGCGAGCATTCGTAGACCGGATGCAGAGCTAGGAAATTAATTTATAACAAGATGAAATACTAAAACGAACATGTTTTTTTATTGTGAAAAATGTCTGAACTACGACCGTAACATTTCTAGTATAAGCAGTCGGTGATATCATTTGCTTGTAGTGTTTTTTTTTAATAACTATAAATTGAAAGTTTAGTATACCTCCGAACGAATGTGATATCATCCAACTATACTAAAATATAAATATCTTTGAAACACCTTACCCGAATTTCTTCAAACGTTGGCTAATACGCTGTCCCCGCTCGTTTAGTCTATAATATAAAAAAAAAAACCACTCAAATCGGACCACGCATTATTAAGATACATTATAAAACGCCTGCGTGGCTCAATGTAAACAATATAGGGTTTACGATTCGAAGGTAGCCGGTTCGAGGCCCAGCGAGGTATATTTTAGTATACTCGGTTTGGTTGGTGGTAGGGACTTTAAATGTCCGCCTGGCTAGCTACCACCATTTTATCTAAATCTGCCGCCAAACAGCAATGTTAACAGCATTATTGTGTTCCGGCTGTTAGAAATAAGATAGCCAGTTCCCCAAATAACATGGGGTTTCCGGGTCAGTACACTTCCACCTTCGGCCTCATCTTCACTTAACATCAGGTGTGATTAAGGTCAAGTCCTAACCCATTGTGCATAAATAAAAAATATCCGGACAAAGACTGAAGGACACACACAGAACGCTGTCAAACACATAATACCCGTCGTTTTTCGTCGGAGGTTAAAAAAGATTTTCGTAGTAAACTAAATCATGATGTTTGTTGAAATATTTGAAAAGAACATTTGTTAGTAATATATCTCAGTTGGACGTGCAGATAAGAAATAAATAATTCAGTACAATTGTTCATGCAAGCATTCAAACATATTTGAAGAAGTATTCATATTGGACTGCTATAGTTTATTTTCTAATTCTATCGCACCATTTCATTGTATAGTATTCATACACATTTTCATACTTCACACTTCGCAGATTGTAATTATCTTCGACTTATTATACTAAGTTAAATTAAAAATTAGATAAGCTTACAAGCAATTGAATTACCATTTTACAAACTCTGTAAACTTTATTCTTCAGCTTACATAGTTCTTAAAAATAAAGTACAGTTAAAATAAATGTAGACATAGTCTAAAACCTCTTTATAAACTGGCCATATTGTTTACAATAGGTACAATATTTACTATTAACGCATGTGCTACAATCGGCAAATGTTAGGAAACCTTGGCACGGACCTAAATCTTTGGCTCACAGTAATATCACATGTACCTACCCGTGCCGAGCCTATCCAAACACCAACCAGATTACTTGCAAAGTCTGTTTGCTTACACCTCTAAGCGTCACCTCAGCACAAAACAAATACAAGTGCCGTAATAAACCTCCGACGGAGGTGGGCTGGCCTAGCTTTGACTAGGAGACTAGAAATGAATAGGGATCGATCTAATAACATACATGTACCTACAGGACAGGTACAAGGCGACAATCAACGCCACGTGCGGATTCTCCCACAGGATTGTGTGACATGTAAATGCATTCGGGGAGTTCGTCTTGGAAAGCTCTTAGCGTTTGAGGAACTAGATGTACGGTTAGGTAGATACGACTGTCTGTTTCGTGCAGTATGTTTAAATCACACTTCAAATTTAATCTTAAAAACTCTTTGCAAGTAGTTGTTATGTATTTATTTCCTACTACAGAATGTTATTTGATGAAACATTCGTAATTATTTTATCTTGTTTTGAATGAATGAAAAGGTATTTGTGATAATCACTATTATAGTTTGATAAATTTAGGCTATCATATTCTTCTACTAAATATGTATTAAAGTGAGAATCCTTAAAGGACATTGAACTCGTACTAATTTTAATATTAGGTACGTATACCAAGTTAGTAGTGCTATCAGATTTAAATTTGTTAGATTACCACCGGACGACTTAAATTAATAAAAAAAACTCGCTCTACATTTTAAATCAACTTAATTATTCACCGTCGTTGATTTTCCTATGTTTTCTTCGTTTCTTCCAACATGAATATTTAGTTTATTTACAAAAATCTTGCGTGCGATACGCAGCTAACACGGGCAAGTTAATTAAAAAAAATAGCATTTCTTATACACGATAAAGCAATGAAAACTCTTGTAAACATATTCGACACGTGTACAACAGATACGGTTTGTACATGTCGAGTGGATAACATACTTCCGCTAATATCCGGTCTACTTGTCAAGCTGTTTTTTTAAGTGGTTGATTAGTTGGAAAGTCCTTGAGGAATTAACGAAGGCTCAAAGACAGATGTGTTCACTTTTTTGTCGGTTAATGGTTAGTTTTATGTGGCCACTAGGCGCACTGCGGGGGGTGGGAGATATGGGGCCTTTTCATGATATACTATGAATTAACATTTGGACAGTGTCGGTGCCTGCTGTCTGGCGATTTTGCTGCAACTTAGAAGTGGTTAAAATTTAAACAATTTGTTTTCTGGGGTACTCTAATTAATTACAGTATAACAATAATGCTGTATGGTTTCGGTACGTAAAAAAATATAAACAAACCGTCTCTTCCCGTGGGTGACATAGATATACACGTTTTAACGGCACTTGGCCCACACCCTGTCATCTGTGCATTTGAATATTTCGTAAGGTGACAGTAGATGTTGTTTCAAGCATACTTTATTTAATTATTAATTATACAATGTAATATAATTGTAACCCAAACTTATTTAAAAGAGCAACCCTTGAGTTTCTTGCTCGATCTTCTCTGGGGAATCTGCTTTGCGAATGAGCAATAATGTCAATAATTTTAATATTAAGATAAAAAATGTGACGTTTTCAAGTGATAATCTTTATCCTACGAAATAAATATTTTTTGACTTTGACTTTGACGTTAAATATCGGCTGTAACTTAAAAAAAAGCTACTATCTTACTTTTAATTTTAGTTAATAATTTACAATCTGTATGTTTTTAATTAACTTCTTTATTTCATTAGGGCATTGTCTGAGATTGATTGAGAATGAGTACGATTTGGTGAAATGTACTGACGTCGACTTCTCGTGCTAAGTGGTTGTTATATTTCCTATGATTAATGACAGAGCAGTTCTAACAATGAAAATATAGAGTTTTGTTTTTAGATAATGAGCGTTAACTGGATAAATAATTAATGGGCCTGTGTCAGTTGATATGAGCGATAGATAGAACATTTTGATCTACGCATATAAAAGTATTAATGCCATGAAAAATACACATATAAGTATAAACGTATGGCCGTAGTAGAGGAGTTGATCTGCCGTCCTTTCGCGAATGTGGTTACGATCCTAAGTCAATCCTGAATATATAAGTATCCAACAGTCTCAATTGGTCACCAGGATCACTTCAGGGTTCGGTACTACTGTGGAGAAAAATAAAACCTTGTGTTATATGTATCGGCCCGTCTTTCGTTCGCTACAACTGGTGGGCTAATTACGTAACATTACGATTCTCACTATCGGATAGTGATTGGTTGGCTCGTCTCTCGCTCGGCATTTGGACGATTTTTCTCATTGGTGATGATAACGATGAAGTTATAAAACAGGCCCTGAATTTGTAATTGAAAATGATTTTTTGATACAAAGGGGATCGTTTTTACCCGACGGCCCCAGGAAGGTGGGTAATGATATTCGAGTGTATGTACGAGTATGTATGTAGATTTCTATATTACGTTTTGTAGCTTAAACGACTTGTTCGATTTTGAAGTGCAAGGTGTCGTCCGATTCGTCTTGATCCCCAGACTGTCATTGGATACATTTTCTGCTAAAAAATCCAATATAGCGTCCGCAAAATATAAAATATGCGATTCGGTTTTTAGTTTTTAAATATTTCAATAGTTATTAGGGAGTATGAATTGGCGACTTCTCAACAATTATTAATGCTATGTTATTGTTAAAATGTCACTCTTAAAATAGCAAGGTCCACAAAAACGATAAAAAAGTACAAATAGTAAATAACAGTATAAGTTTAAACCCGACAGCATAACACGGGCGCCATGTTGGATTTTTTTACCCTAAAATGTAGGTATCCTATGACATTCCGGGGATCAATATGAATCTAACGGCACTTTACTCGTATATGCACTTCGAAATCGGTCAAGCCGCTTAGGCTACAGGAGGTACCTAACATAGAAATCTATATACATACATACACTCGAAAAACATTACCCTAGGCATTTACTGGATGCGCGTGATACATCTTCGGCTACATCGTCACATTCCATCAGGTGAGATTGTAGTTAAACGCGAAACCAGTTTAAAAAAATAAAAAAAAACCCTCCTTCCTTGTGTAGTCGGGTGAAATACTTTTAATAAATTTCAAAAACATTCAATATTTAATTTTTCTTTAAGGGTAAAAACGATTTATTTGAACGTTTTCTGAAACTTTTTAGATGAGGATATTCACCAGAATAGTTTTTGGAATCAGAAAGATTCGTTTTTAAGTTTTTGAAGTACGAAGCATCAATTACGGCCCTGTCGCACCGTGCGGTTACTTGTTGGTTGAGGCACAACCTATACTGTACAAAGGCTGTACGCATCTTAATACATTTGAGAACGGCTTATCGTGAAAAATGAATATTTCAAAGCGGCCATATCTCGAAAAATTAAATGTCTCGACGTGATCTTTTTTACGCGACAACATGTCACAGTTTATGTTTATAATCTATTTATTTATTATTTTTGTTTAAACTCTATGGTATATAAGTCCCGGGTACATTTTTAATGCGTTCTGGTGGTTGCGTTGAGAGAAAGATCTGTGAATTTTTTCATAAGCTTTACATGTTATCGATTTGATTTTTACTAGTCTTCTATTACCGCTGCCGGAGTAAAATAAAAATTATATTAGTTATTATTGCAAATTTATTTTTAGGGTCATTGTGCTTCTGACCAGGTAATATCATATTCAACCTTGGCTGCCTATCTTTTACAGGCCATGGAGCCACTGAAGTTCTGGCTAATATTTTCTGGGTTTAACGTTTTGTCGGGGCCACCATTGGGTAACTATTCTGTCAAGCTCTAGCGAGTAATAATCGGAAAATGATGTATTGGTATCCATTATAGATTCCATCATGGTACACTTAGGGCCCTTAGTAAAGCGATCTCAAGATTCAGATACTGTTTATATACACGACAGTTTTACGACAGTTTTATCAATACGATCCTAAGCGGAATGTCATAGCGTTTTTTAACCTAACCTAACTACCCATTACAACTTAATAATAGTGTGGCTTCATATCACAATATCAACAGACTAGATAGATCCACTGCTGGCCGTGAAGCTGTTGCCCATCATCTGACAACTGAGCGTAACAACATACACTGTATGTTGTTATGCTCACGATCCCCAACAAGTCACTTTTTACGACACCCACGGGAAGAGACAGGATTTTTACACTGGCCGGAATTAACCGCCAGTAATAATATGGTTTATTTGACAAAAAACATTTTTTACAAGTTTTTATTTAGCTTGCAATGTTCGTATGTAAGTAAGTTGTCCATTTCAAAATTTGCAAACCATTTTTCAAGCTTGAGCTGGAATTTGGCATATTGTATATACAAATTGAGGTACAATGCAATATTATGATACCATTGAGCTGATCTGATGACGGAGCCGGGACAACTCGCTCATGGAAAATAACAAGATAATCGAATTTCGGCTAGTTTGCTTTGTTGCCTGAGTAGTTTCCATTATACATGATGAGGGCAGAAGACGGAGCCAGAGTTTCCACTGGAACTCCTTGATGGACTCTATGTTATTCGTCTTTGTACTAGAATAATATGTGACAATCATGATGGAGTATTTTTAATGTAGAACTTATTATACTTAACCTGTTTTGATAAAATAAACCATAAAGATAGAAAATTCATAAATTAAATTTTGTTATTCATTGTAACTTTGCATAAACTGATAAGTACGTAGATACGTAGGTACATATAAATGACACTATTATTACCATTTTTGTATGGAAAGCCGTTTAAGTCCTTTTAAATTGTTTGTGATTTACATCAAATTTCATGGCCGCAATTGGCTGAGAGAAAATCATAAAAGACTAGGGTTGGGTACACATGGGTTCTAGCTCCCCTATACTTTGGTATAGGGGAGCTAGAACTTCTCAAGTCAAGCCTTATTTTAGATAGTTGCAGCGACATGGTCGACGTTGATTGCGATTACATAATAGGGACATCTATAGAATAGCTTATTAATGTTAATCGTTGGTGAACCTAAATAAATAAAAAATATTAAAATATACGACTAAGTAACTTTACACCAAAAACATATAAATATATAACTATATAGACTTGCATGTTTCAATCGTTTCAATAGGGATTTCTCTGACTATTTGTTAGGGACACCTAATGATAAAATCTACAATATATCGAAACTTGAATTTTTGACTGCATATAATGGAAAATTCATATAGTAATTATTTGTTAATTAGAGAATTATTGTTATTTTTTTTAGTTAGCCATAAAATTACTGCCTTATTAAACATTCGTAACGTATCCCTGTTTATACCAAATTATTTTTATCTCACTTCATGATTATGATTCAAAAAGTAATAATACTCGTAACAAAATAATTAGGTCTATTATCAAAACCGACGGCGGGCGTCGGACCACGCATCGGGAAGACACAACGATAAACGCTCGGAACGCAATTCAGCCAGTGCCTATTCTACAGGCGAATTCAATTAACTGTACAAGGCACGAGAGTAATAAATTCTCTAAACAATCAGAATTCGAGCCCTGGTAATATGTCCGTCTGCTTGCTTGCATACGCATTGCGGCCCTGTTTAATCAACGAATAAACATGCTGTACCTACGACCGTCCCTTGTGGACACGTGTAGCTCTATGTGTGCGAACCTTTTTTGCCATCGTAAAAGGTTTATGTACGCATTGTTTTGGGGAAAGATTACTTTTTGGCTTTCATTTTGGGGTACCGCGTTAATTAATGCGAATAAATTGCAATAGCTCTGCGGTGAGAGATACGAAAACGAATGGAATAAAAAAAAATAACGAATGATTTCAATGGAATCAATTTGATAATGCGAATAAGGTTTGTAAACCGTGTGCATTTCATAAAGCAAGTGTAAGCCAACGGGATTTGTTTATCACTATTCAATATTTCCTAATCTTGTAATACTGACACAAAACACCAATAAAAATCAAAGGCGACCCCTGGCAGGGGTGCCGTGTCCGTGATAGTATGGGGTTTATCGTTAGAGTTTAAGGATCGGCTCTATTCTCGGATACAATATAGGTACCTACCTAATGTAACATCTTTTAAACACTACACTCAGGCAATATATTACCCTCGTCGAGCCCTTTATCTAAGTGTACATAGCATCAAATTGTAACAAAAGGATTATTCACGTAAGCGGATTAACCCGTTCACCTAATTTATATCCGTGACTTGGGCCCAGCGCTCTAAAGCGAGTTTCCTTGTTTTTCTAACCGAACTAATCCATTTTTAAAGTGCTTTCTATGGAAATTTGTTTCGGTAAATGATGTTTACACGTCGACGAAGCCGACAGGGCGGGCCATTGTCTGCGATATGGCGGGCTGGGACCAGCGGGCCACGGGCTCCGGCCGCGGGTCGCAACCCGCTGCAACCAAGCCTCACCTTCATTATTAAGCGGCGCCATCCCACTCGAGACGCGGGAAAGCCTCCTCGCCTGCTAATTCAGCGTTAATTAACCTTTATAGGTATTCCACTTGGCCCAAGATACCGCGACTGTGACAAGCGTATCGCTCCACCGATTCCGTTATCTGATCCATCGTAAAAATTAATTACGTACACATGTTCATAAATATCTAAACTGTTAGCATTTACGGCTAACGTTCGCGTCGGCGGTTCACGCGAGCGCTCACGCACCTCAGTTGCACCCGCGTAATTAGTAAGTCGGGCAAAAACCAAACATGTCAACTCCACCACTAGTTTATTTAGTGTGTTTTTATGTAACTTCCTGCCGTGAGATCGAGACGCCTGGGCGCTCTTCAATATTCCAAAAATGCGAAATTGGTTCAAATTGCTCGTTATTAACGATGACAGATGTCTTGGCGCCAGACATTGTCGTTACAAACCTAGGAAATCGGACCGTAAATCGATCACATAGAGATGTTATTGCGTTGATGACCTTTTGAAATCTCCATAGACGAGTGATCGGATGTGTTGATACTGGAGCTATGGATATATGCAATTAGTGACAAAGTTTTTTGTTTACGAACAAAGAAAAATAAGATGTGGAGGTAGAGATATTGGATAATAGCGAGTCGGACGGGGCGTTTACAACTGTTAATGTTGTGGCCGCAGTTAATGCGGGTTTATAAAACGTAAGTTTAATCACTTTCGTGATGGCTGCTTTCATTAAATTATACCAACTTTAATTAAGTGTGATTCTACAAATATTTTCATATTTATATTGTACGGTGAAGTAGCTTATTTGAGCTTGGATATTAAAATTTATTTGTAAGTACTGTCATAATTTCCGTTACGCTTCGTAAAGTTTCTTACTTTATAACACCTGCATATAACATGGTTTACAAAATAACAAACTCGGACGTAACTAGTGCAGTTTTATAGTTCATTAGGGCAAATAAATAAATAAAAATCTTTACTACTCCACTAGTCTAAAATAAATTATACAAAACATTATTTTATATTAGTCTAATATTCGTATTCGTCAACATTAATGAAATCCTAATTGGATTCAAAAAAGTTCCCAAACAACAATATTGTCATAGTAAATAGCTCTTTGTAACTTTACGTTATTCAGAAGTCGTGTAGCAGTATATCGGTAACTAAATCGTCACTAAGTAGTAACTTATTCGATCTTATTATTTATATAGGCACATAAACAAAGTCATACATAGGTACATAAAAAAACATTAGCGTTTGGGTGATCCAAATATTAAAAGTTTAATGCTTGAAACAAAATCCACGATTCATATTTCGAAATAAACAGAAATGCACATGTGGGCTTATGGCTGTTAAAATGTACGAATCTATAGATGTTGTTCAGTGGAACGTCCTATAATCGCCTTTTACATACCCACGGGAGGAGACAGGTTGGTTCTATTCCTTTTACGTGCCGAAACCACACATTATATAAAAAGTCGAGTAAACATTTATATGATTCACATTATCCGACGACCTGAGTGTGGTACATAAACCTATGTGATGGAACATAAATATAATAGTTTATAATTATTCAATAGTTATGATGTAGAAAACTATAATTCAACTAGTAATTAAAAACTGTGAGTTAAAAATGAATGCTGAAGACTCTATATGAAGACTCTCTATGAAGAAGAATAATTAAAAAGAATCAAACTATAATACCTAATTAAAAAAATATTTCAATAGTACAATAGTACAATATTTAACCATAACCTTTTTGTCACATTGTTGACAAATTTCTTACTTTACTATTAGTTATTATTATTATTATTATTATGCTTGTGATTGAAGTTCCTGCATGAATTAAATTAATTAAAGAGTAACAGAAGCTTCCTAGAACTCCTTATTTGTGATTTAAAAAAAAATAAAACAAATGGTTTTTGTATTCTCACTATAGTACCATAATACAGCTATGTTTACTCTTGCTCAAAATTATTATTTCGATGAAAGTGTACCTGTAGTTCCTAAACTATGCAGGTTTAATTTGGCAGCTCATCCTATAAAGGAGCGTTAATAATGGCCTTTGAACTAGTTAAGCTTATAAATTAATTATTTCATTAAATAAATATAAATATAAATAATTGGACTTACGGCGAATTGGATATTTGATTGTTTATTCCACAGTCATGCGAATAGAGCCAAAATTGCCACTTGTAAAAATTATACGCTACATTACGTTCCTAAGAAGTTTTAAAGTCAAATCGCTACATTATTATTATTTCTTAGCTATGGTTTAGTTCTATATTATGTCTATCATATTTGGTATATTATATCAGGAGTGATTTATTCGATTAAAATACTTGGCAATATGATTTTAATCAGTTAGTAGTGAAGATGTTCTTGATGCAATAATACTTGAGCTCCTGTTATTGATGTTCATGAACTGTTCTATTTATTATTTCACAATTTCTTTTGTTTGTACGATCCACATTAGTATGCTGATGTTAAAGTATAGACCTATAATATAGTATGGACCTAGTACTTATATACCCATATAATATTTTTTATTTTATTCATTAACAAAATCAAGGGCGTCACAATATTGATATTAACTAGTAGTTTAGTATAATAATAAGGCTAGTAGGTAACTGGTAAACACCTTTTAATTAATTTGCAATTGTTTGTTTGTAAACGCTTTAATGTACAAAAAGAAAATACATAAATTTTACATAGGTACCGTGTTTAAGCACAACTGGCGACTTATCTTATAGAGGGATTTTTCCAGTCAATTATAGGGTTAGATAGAGAATATATATATTATTCTTTTTTCTTTTAAATTCTGTAAACAGATTGATCGCTTCGATCATGTATACTTTTGGATTATTATGTTTTAATTTTGTCCACATTATTTGGGAAGGAACTATTTTTGGAGTAGAAGCTTACAATATGTATGTTACTTAATCAAATAAATATATAAAATAAATATCTTTTGACATCACACAGAGCCATCTAGTTCCACACTAAGCAACTAGGCTTGTATTATAGATACCAGATTTACCAGATAGAATTGTAAGCAATAAACAACTTTATTATTATTATTATAGTTACCCTAAAATCAGTAGATGCTCGGTAGCATACATGAGCAGTATTCTGTACCTAACAATCAAGGTTGTTAAGTAATATGATAGCAAAATATCCTGGAAGTGAAAGAAAGTAAGAAAAAAAGAGAAGAAGATATATTTATAGTCTAAGCATATAACAGTTTAGAATAAAATATGTCAATAATATACGTACACATATTAATATTTGAATGTTATTTATAGATGTACTACCCTCCATGTAACGTTCCAATAATCCAATTCTAGCCAAACCTCCCAGCCCTACGGTGATGATACTGATTGCAGCTATATAACTTTTATACATCCACTATAGGACAAGATGTCGCGTGAATAGTGGATAACCCGTCGACTGCAAAAAAGGGATTCTAATATTTCGACTGTAGTAGAACTGGTTGTCGGGATACTAACATTTTTTAATGTTTTCTTTATCTCTTATATTCAAGTAAAATTAACTTTTTCATTAAGAGAAATATTGAATAATTGTGATACAGCACATTTTTCGCACCAAATTAAATCTACAACTACTAATACTACTAAGTCGATTAAATAACGGTGAAGGGGTTTTGTAAATCGTTAATAAGTTATCAGAGAATCTTATATAAAACACTGAAAGGAAAAAAATGTACTTATCGAACTCGAATTAACCCCTCTCTAATATTGTTATTGGATTTTGACTGGCCTGCTATTTTGAGAAACTCTCTATTATATCTAGTTTCTCAGATATTAACGGATAATACTAATTAGTACATTATTATTATTGTTAAGAGCCCATAGTGTCCAATTAAGTACATATGTATGTGAAAGACTGAATAAATAAATAAATAAATAAATATGTCATTATAATAATTACATGTATCAAAAGAGTGCAAAATATAGGAGAATTTAGGTCATATATCGCGATTTTAGTATCTAGTAGTTTCGGTATCAATTTCAAACTGATATCTCTTCTATTTACGCTGTAATCGCTTGACATCACAATAACCTGTATATTTCTGTGTGTGTAAAAATACCAGGGCTATCCTATCTTTTATCGTGGGTGTCGATTTAAAGTTTTTTGATATCTCGTTTACCAGATAATCGCTTGATGTCACTTAACGGTTACACCTTGTATTACCGGTAAAAATAATAAGACCATCCTATATTTTCCCGTAGTAGTCGTAAAACGTCACGTCAGTTTTATAGTATGCGAATCATGCATACTTAAAGGATACACATAATCATCTCATACCATAACTGCAGATTGGCGGGCTATGAAGCTTGGCAGATTTTACAATCTCCTATTCAGTTGAGGGTTCCACTTCAAATTTAACATTCAAGCGATGGACTAGTAGGTAATGTGTGGAGGAAAACTACTTAAATGGTTTCACCCATTATAGCCAGGAAGGAGGGTAATGTTTTGTGTGTATGTATGCATATATATTACTTCATCTAGCCTAAATGTCTTGACCGATTTTGATGAGCATGATGTGGTTCGATTCGGCTTGATTGCGATTATGGTAGAGACATTTTATATTTTAATTTAAAAATCTGACATGGTGCTCGTAAAATACAAAATATGCTGTCGTGCTTTTCGTTTTTAGATACATAAATAGTTATTTCCAGTGTAATTATTCGTTCCGGTTATTGCGGTCCAATTGCAGGTAAATATTATTATTAGATTGAAAGTATTTGAGTTGCCAACGATAGTAAATAAATGGACTTAAAACAATAAAAGTGTATATTTTTTAAGTGTCATTTCTAAAAGAAGCGATAGTTATTATTAAATAGAGAAAAACTTCCATTTGCGATGTGGTTTTGTATTTTACAATCGTATTGCTTCTTATTGTGAAATTTGTTAGAAAATGTCAATGTGGTCCTGACAAAAAAAATAAAGAAATCTACAATGTATAAAGTTAAGTTTATTTTTTGACGGTATTAATTAAGCAATGACATGAGTCCATACTCATGTCGTTGCTTAATTGATTCCATTGTTTTTTTATATATTTTCTTATTGTGGGTACTTTAAATTAACATACATTTTATTCAATCACACACAAATATATATCTCTTAGGCACTGATATGTAAACGTAGTCCTTTCAACTGACTTTGAAATGGAGGATTTCTCAATTCGGTCAGTTGTGTTTTTGTTATTTAGGTTTTTATAAGTGGTTCAACGCGATGCTAGTCATGACAGTAGATAATATTGCATCTCTGTACCTATATTCATTATCCGTTGCTGAAAATAAGTAAGTACTAAACTTAATTGAAAGTTAATCCATGTAATTATATGAGATCATTTGAGAAGCCAATAAAGAGTGGTATTCCAGAGTATTCCATTACCTTACAAAACATTAAATTTATCAAAACCATAGTAAAAGTTTTGTTTTTAATGTTTATGTATTTATTTAATTAATCAATTAGGGATCTTTAAATGGCTTAACTCTTTACATTCATTTCAAGTTTTAATTTATCCGCAAGTCCATAAACTATATTCTCAAACACATATAAAGTTTTAAAGATTTCATTTAGTTACGTATTTATGTGGTTATATTATTTTATGTTCATTTTGTCAATTTTAATGTTATTAAATTTATTACCAGCATCATTTTCGTCGACCATTTATGTAGGCTTATTCATTTAAAATATGGTTTCTCGAAGGATTGGTCGGAGTTGGCTCAGGCAGGATAGATATTCTTATACAGGGTGTCCAGTAAATAGCACGACAAACGAAAAGGGAAGATAGATGAAAGGTTGACCTACCAGACAAAAAAAAATGACCTTAGTAAAAGTGTCACCGTTTTCAAGATATTAATTTTTTATGTTTTTTTCTTAAAACTGCCGCTTTTTATCTGTTTGTTGTTGTTATGTGTAGAAATAACCAGATATTTTTCTTATTTTTTCTGTCAAATATTTTCAGATAGTTGCTGTACCATATTTAAATATCATTTTGTTAAATACATGTAGGTAACCCTGAGAAAATAATTTTTTATTCCTAATTTTTTTTTTGAATATGGTTTAATGAAGTTTGACCTTCAGCGGTGAGAAAAAAATGTATTGGACTGCTGCTGCACATTCCCTTAAAAAATTACCTGTTTAGTAGGGATTTCAGAAAGGTAAAATAAAATACACCTTTATTTTTAAATAAAAAGATACAGCATTTTTTCTGCCAAAGTGGCAAATTTCGGTCAAAAGGTAATTGATGATTAATTTTTCTTTTTTTGCTTAGCAGCGTTACTTATTATTGAACTAGTTAAAATTTAAGCCAGTTTATTTAAAAATAAGCAAAAGTTAAATAAAATACACACTTTGGATTAAAAATGAACACATTTATTACCAAACAAAATTTACATTTAATATTTTTGTATTCTCTACGATCATAAGTAATCAATCAAACACAGTTAATAACATCTTTACACACAGAAAAATAAGAGATACTATTAATCATTGCAGATAACAATTTCAAGGTTTTTTAACAATTAAGCACTTCAGTGGTCAGTAAAAAGATGTAATTTTACTTTAAATTTGAATATTGGATTTAAGTGTGAACCAGACCCCTCGACGGAAAAAATGCTGTATCTTTTTATTTAAAAATAAAGGTGTATTTTATTTTACCTTTCTGAAATCCCTACTAAACAGGTAAATTTTTAAGGGAATGTGCAGCAGCAGTCCAATACATTTTTTTCTCACCGCTGAAGGTCAAACTTCATTAAACAATATTCAAAAAAAAAAAATTAGGAATAAAAAATTATTTTCTCAGGGTTACCTACATGTATTTAACAAAATGATATTTAAATATGGTACAGCAACTATCTGAAAATATTTGACAGAAAAAATAAGAAAAATATCTGGTTATTTCTACACATAACAACAACAAACAGAGAAAAAGTGGCAGTTTTAAGAAAAAAAAATAAAAAATTTATATCTTGAAAACGGTGACACTTTTACTAAGGTTATTTTTTTTTGTCTGGTAGGTCAACCTTTCATCTATCTTCCCTTCTCGTTTGTCGTGCTATTTACTGGACACCCTGTATGTGTAATCGGACGCCTTTATGCCTAACTGTGAAGATAAAATAGGCTAGGTAACTAAAAATATCTTACCTACTACGAACAATATATTTTATTAGTCCTAAAGTAATGTAGATAGTTAATTTTAATATATTTTAACATACTTTAAATTTCTCCAGAACTGATTGCGTTATCTAAACCAAAGATTTACTATAATTAAGGTACCTATATTTCAAACATTCTTTGCTATCCTTCATTTTAATGTCTCTATACCTATTGACTACAAAAAAAATCCTCGTATGTGTGTGTATAGAAAGTCTACAAGTGAATATAGAATCTATTAAAAGGACCATTTTTTATTTTTTTTATTTTATATTTTATGGATGTGTGTAGTTAAAAAAGGATTGAAATCAGTCAGTTATAGCATATTATATACATCTATTTGGATTGCTACTCGTATTATCTTACGCCTCAATATTGGTTCAGCCGAGTGCTTTATTTCGGTGAAATTGTAGTTTTAGAAATCATACTTCATATTGTATTTTAAATAAAACATAACTTACTGAAACAGATTTATCCGCGTTTATTTAATAAGCTTTAATATGACATCCTTGACTGATATATATTTTTTTATAATTTATTGATAACAAAACAAGCACGGTCCAAGTAAAAATGAATACCTTTAAGTATTTGTTCCAAAGATAATTCTGTAGAAAAACAAAATTTAATAAAACAATAAACTAAAAAAAATCATGTCATGGTAATTATGTAACTTGGTATAACCAACTTTCTACAGCTCTTGTTGTAGCAATTGCAACACGTTGTGCATAAAAAAAACTCTCCCGAATTTCCCGACATAAAATAGTTTCCGCAAAAAAAAATTATTGCATTACGACACCGCTTCGAGGTGATTCCTGACTATATTTGTGTTCCTAGTTTGGTCAGCTTTAGATCTAAATAACATTATTTAAATGTAGCATATATATAAAAAAGAAAACATTTAAAAATAACATTTTAGGTAGGTAGGTACTTACTGGGAATAATCATAATGAGTTACTCAAATCAGCAATTAGAAATGACTCCAGTGGTAATTATATAAGCATTAGAATAATAATAATATTTTTGATCTTTATGCACAACACACAAATTATCTAGTCTCCAGCTAAGCAAATAGTCTAGTGAACGAACGATTTATTCTACTATTAATTTTTGTACATGGTTAAAGTTCCCATCAGTGACAGAATAAAAATGTTTTCAAACAAATCAGTAGCTTGCTTTAGGTGCCGTACGAGTATAGAGATATTTAGGCACATTAAATTTAAATTACTACTGTATTGTGTCGTAGGAGACACTCAGAACATCTGTGACTAATATTTTTTAAATACCTACGTCGATCAATTACTTCTCTATATTTTGGAAATATAAATTTAAACAATTTGAACAAAATCATTTTTAATAATTTCATGTTAAGAAAATTTTTCTTATTAAACGAGAAGAATTCTTGATTCAACAAACTATTTATAGCAAATATAACATCTCTTAAAAACCTGCTTTAAAAATTAAGAAAATTAATTTTCTTAAGCTTGATTAAAAAAATTGTATGAGATCGATAGTCTACGACGCAATGAAGTTTATAGTGGTAATTTTAATTTAATAATTTAAAAATGAATTCCAACCACAAGAACGATTTGTTAAACAACTATTTTATTCGATTTGTAGTCATACTCTATGTGTTAAAAATGAAGAACTTTAAGATTATAAGACGTTACACCTCAAATGTAACGTATTCTTAATAGGCTAACGCTATGTCTGTGTTATATTATGTATACCAGACAACGGATAAATCAAAATAAATATTTATTTTGATTTATCCGTTTTTATATATATATAAACATCCAAGACTGGGGAAATAAATGTTCGTATTCATCAAACAAAAAACACTAGCGGCATTCGAACTCGGCACCACAAGGGTAATGTATCAACCTTTACATCAAAGAACCTTTACAAATTATATAAAACTTTTACATATTAAAAAAAATAATTGACATTATTTATTCCTTTTAAAATAAAAAATTGTAGACCTCTTTTACACAACCCCATTATTTAACTCTACTTAGCTAGCTAGACTGTCGCATCTACTTGCCTAAGGACCGTCAATTTCGTCGATAGGGGCGCCACCTGCCATGTAGAGTGTTAAATGTTTTGAATGCGGGCCTTAGAGAGTGCCGAAGGCTTACCTAATACCACACAAAGCTCGTTGACCGATATCTATACTCTAGAGGGATCATGTGGATCCTTTGTGTGTCCTTTGTCAGGAATTGCTAGTGGGAATTAAGCAGATTTTGTTATCAAGGCAATCAATATTTAACGTGAAAATTTTTGTTATAATGATTTTTTTTGTAATTGTTAATAGGTAGAGTGGTTCATGCGTCTAGCCACCACCTTTGGTTCACGTAGATTTATCCTTAAAAATTATTAATTCAGGATATTATAAAGTTGATTTCAGTAAACTTAAGCCTCTATAAAAAAAAAAGTATAATTTAAAATTGCTACATATTGATGTAAAAGTTTATTATAATTTATACCTCAAGTCATTTATTTTAAATTCCCGCTTTAACTTTATAATGTTTTAAATCCTTACTTATCGTGTAAATTGCAATGAGAAATGGCTCTTTTCTGTAACGCCTCAGGTGTTAAAGTTTGCAAAGTCGATTCTTAAGTACGTGGTTCGTAAATCCGACGAGGTGAAACAACTTGTCCTCGGTCGAGCCATTTTTTGCCACTAGAGATTTGTTTGCCCGGTACAGCGCTCGCCGACTGTCTCGATGGAAACCCATAAACATGACCAAGTCGGGCCGACTCTGCCGCTTTTTTCCCGTACCCCACCTTTGCGTAGGCAGAACGCGTCTAATGGGCGGAGCCGCTGCATAGAGGGGATACACTTAGCCAATGATGAGCGGTGTTTTGGTCCTGAGTTTGAAGAAGGATAGAAATTCGCTTCGGTTATTGGTGCTCCGATGACGACTCCGCCTTTTAGGCGTGGCTAAATTGGCTCTCTCCTTCGGCGGAGGGGCGTCATGCGTCGGTCGCGCGCCAGTCTGTGTCGAGAGACGAACGCGTGAAGAAGGTGTAGGCCGGTCGCACACGAGCCCGAGGTCCGGCATGCGAGGTGCGCGCGCTCCGGCCCGCTGACGCGCGCGCAGGGATGGCAGCGCGCCGCGCAGCCGCCGCGCATACACCTACAAACATCTGTGATACGTTAACTTAATTTCATAGTAGCCGTAGTATTTGTAGGAAACCAATACGTCCGTGCTTATAGACTTCTTAGAGACAGTGTTTTGTGTGAAGCCGCCCATATGATCGTCCCGATGGCAGCGTACGCACAATTTGGCTATTCATATACGCCCGCCTCGCAGGTCAGTGTGCTAAAATAACAGCAACATACGACTAACAGTACCTGTAATTATGTCAACACCATATACTTATAACTTCTGAACAACTAATACCTACTATTTACTATTACTATTTGCTATTATATAGCAAAGTTACATGATGTAAACATAGGCATTTACATTATACTAACTGTAAATAAAATTAATATAATACTAAAGAACTGCAAGAGGTATCACTAACAAATAAACGCAGACTCTACCGCGAGCGACGGGAAGTTTTGCTTGTAATTATTTTGCAGTCAACTCTACATTTACCGTGTTTATTACTTGCTTTAATACTAATACCATGTAAAACTATGTAAACTATAATTGAATTCTATGTTGTATTTTTAATTTAAAACAATTGTAAATATACTTGATAAATATAACAAATGTAGAGTGGAGAAAACATTTGCAAAACAAATGTTATTCAGTTTGTTTTTATTTTATTATTTAATCAAAATGTGTAAGACTTCATTTAACTTGTGTAACTAAATGCTTATTCAACAGTTACCTACTATAGGATGTAAGAATAACAGTTAATTTAACACAAATGATAGGTTAGTAAAAGTTAACCGAATGGATATGAGCCTAGACCAACGTGAACATAGACATCCTGTTCAGTTTCGTTATAATTTAAGGCAATAGAGTCACATACAAGTCATCGGGATTTTTATTTAAATATGTATGTCTGTTTGCAAACACTTTATTTTACAAAAGAAAATAAATACAAAACAAATAGGTACCCACCTGCAAAATTCTAATGAGCGGCTTTTATGGAAAAATTGTATTTAATTTCAATTATCTGATATATATATATCGCTCAATAATAAGCGTTATTTATGAACTTCATATAATAAAATTCAACAGCCTCCTTGGCTCATTATTAATAATATTAGATTTTAGAAAGGGTTACAAGTTCGACCTCCAGCTGAGAACACCTAATCAGATAGGTTAGCGGAAGGCTATTTTTTAATCCACCTGTCTAATTACTAGACCCTATCTTTTCTAAATTTGGCGCCTAGCAGAGGCGTTAACAGCAATGTGTTCCGTTTTTTTAAGATAAGATAGCCAGACCCCTCAATAACTTTAGGGCCCTGGATAAGCCTTTGGCCTTTGAATATCAAAAGGTTATAGAGTTACTGAAAGGAGAGTGTTACGGTGTAGGTACTCTCTTATAAGCTCTTGAATAAACCATCTCCTCACAGCTGATTCTATTAATCATTCTATCAACTGAACACATAATCTCTTGAGACTTTATTAAAATTTAGTAGAGTACAAAAATTATTAGGCCTAGATGTTAGATGTATCGACCACCTAACATATGGCTGCAGAGATATATGACCCCTCTATGAATGCCCTTTTGTTTATGATAATACGGATAGTGTGTGATAGCATTTAGGCTTAAAAATTAATATACCTATACTTAAATGGCCTCCTATTTAGTTTGTGTTTAACCATTGCAGTAGGGTTAATGTGGTTTGTATTTGGTATAAAACGTAGCTCATATATATACATATATAGCTATATTTTAAAATTAATCCGAAGGTTTAATTTTTAACCCATGGTCTTATTTTGTAAGCGTTGCAAAATCAAATAATGACGTTTAATTTTTTCCTGTAATTAGGGGATACATTATAACTTATATCAGCCCTATATGAAATGAAATGAAAATGGAATGAAAATCATTTATTCATGTAGGCAATACAATATGCACTTATGGACGTCATTTGTATTTTAAACTACCATACCAACGTTATAATGTAACATTACCCATAATTCGAGTACCTACATAACATATCGGTCACAAAAGGAACTTATCGATTTACAAGTTCAAAATCTTAAGCACTTTGACTAAACCGGGTGAACGCACTACCACCGTCGGCACCATCATGTGTTGTTGCCAGTAGTGAATTAAAAAACCTATTCGTTTAGCACATGTAAGTACAAAGCCTATGTAAAGAATTTTCATTTTTAAGAAATTAATCTGAACTTTAAGCAAAACACTTGACAGTTATTATGGGATTTTCCTTATCTCTATTTCTTTTATATTTACAAAGTATTAAAAAAAAACAAAACCTGAACCAGAGGGTGTATCTACTAACATCCTACTTAAAAAAAATAGTTATGTTCTTTTAAACTTCAAATTATATTTCGATAACTTAATAAAATTATCTTTAGGCATTTTCAATGGACAATTATAATAACTTAATGAAGTTAAGTCCTATCTATATTGCATGTACGTATAGTAGACTAAATTGCATTTTATATAAATTCCTTGCTCAATTTTTATTTTTTCCTTCTGTATAATCAAATTACCTTCTTGATTACAATATACATTAATATAGTCTACCTGCCTTTATACATAATAACTTAAGCAAAAAGTGTAGTTGCTGCAGCTTAATCGAATAAGTAATTATAATTACTAATATAAAAATAAAAAAGAAAAGCATGTTAATAAACTGAAGATTATACGAGTACTTATACCTAATATTTTAATTGAAAATTTACGAATGCATAAACCGTTACGTTATCTTCGCAAAATACGCTATTTAGAATAGCGCGAAGCGTTTAAAATAAACAGTGTCTAACGGATGTCAGTTCTCTTATACTTTTAGAGGTAAAAAAACCACTGTAATCATGACATTAATCATGAATTTGTGGTAATGCTCAAAACTACTGTTTAACACTTGTACCTACAGAGTTTTTGTAGAGAGGATGTTAATGTCACGTAACAAGTACTAGTTTTACCTATTACTATTATTTTGAAAATGATTAAATAATTCTATTAAATTATTTAAGTTTGCATATTAATTAATTATTAAATTATTTAATATGCAAACTTTATATAGTCAAAATAAGTCGACTTTTAAATGGGATTGAATTGTTTATTTACAATGCATATATTCAGCAGTATTAATATATTTACAGAATATTCATTCTTTTATAAAAAATAAACCAAATCACAAATATATATTTTATTCATTTAGTTCATAATTAAAATTTCAAGAACAAGTAGGGATACAATAGCCGAGGCCGAGAGTACTGCGAACTGTGAGCAATAGCTAGAATAAAATACTTGACAATTAAAAATACCTACCAGTTACTAATTTACAACATTGTAACCTATTAATGGCAAACACATACACATTCACATTAATCACGCTTGCTTATCTATTTATCTGTGGAATTATGTCTTGTCCTTGTTCCAACTCTCCCAGTCTTACTAAAAAAATTAAAATCAAGTGAACAGTTAATTTGAAAATGCCACCACAAAGTCACGAATAATATTCCTTAAATCATTTCAAACAATATGAGAAAGAAGTGCTTATAAAATTAAATAAAATTCAAAAGTACAAGATCCAAATAAAGTATAGTATCTACTCTTATTTCAGCAAATAAATTTACTATGTCAGGTTTACATCGGTATTTTACCATTTCCTTTTTATGTGTATTGAGTAGCTATTCTCACGTGCTATTATTTTTCTTCTATCAATTGACGTTACTTTGGACGCAGTTAAATCCAATCGGACTTGTCAGGCCTTTAGGAAGACAGATCATTTATTTTCGGATTATTATCGATCATTGCAATCGTTATCTGTGTTAATACAATAAAAAAGGTTTACGTTTATATCGACCAACCTACTTCCTCAAATAAATCATACGTGTTACTGCAAGCAACTAAATAACTAAATAATTAAAAGCTTTAAAGAACCCCTTTGTGGATTTTTGAAGGTTTTGAATTCGACCAATCCTATTTTGACTGGATATCTTTCACAAGTATAATAAACATTAGAATAACTGCAACAAAATCTAACTTCTGTTGGTGAGCTCCAATATTTATTGAGGCAGCAGGTTCAATTCCCAGCTGGGCATATATCTGTACACCGTTTAGCTGGCCTGCTACCACCATCTTATTTAACTCTGCCGCCATTCAACAATGTTGATAGCATTTTGTTGTTCCGGTTGTGAGACATAAGGGAGCCTGCCCCTCAAATAAGTTCTACATCAGGTGTGATTGAGATCACGTGTTAGCTGTGCAATAGGAAAATCTCTTGTCAATACTAATCTGTAGGTATATAGTATGTGTTCAAAGTGTAAAAGAATTTACCAGAAAACAGATACTTTGGTTAGAATCATTACCTAAATCGATTACAACTAATTTTAAAATAATATGTAAAAGAAGAACGTCTTTATGTCAGCGGATACAACAAATATTATACCTGTTCTTTTTAAAGGGTAAGTTTTTTCTGAGTACGCTTTGATAGAATTTTAAAAACTACATGAAAAGAAATTTTGACAATGCCAAAAGATCATCTCAAAGTTCACCTTTGTACATATTTCCTGATTATAATCTCTTTAAATTTCTTGTAAAATAAAGAATAAATTACCTTTTGTAAATAGCTGCTTTTTTATCTTTTTCATTGTACATTATCGTGTATCTTAATGTAGAAATAATATATAATAAAGACTTATTTGTAGATAGTAAAAAAATATATAGAATAATATGTGTATAAATGGCACAAATGAAAAACATGTTCTCACGCTTCTTAAACTCGCATATTATGTTGCAAATTAAAGAAGATATCAAAAAAATATCATAAAAAATGTATCCTTAATTAGTTCATCGTAAAAAAATTGTTAGTTGGGGTACGTTAGTACTATATTAATCCTGTGGTTGGGGTGTCTGAACTTTCTGGTTAATTCTGTTACATATTCGAATTAAAGACAGATATTGACATGTAACGATCTATGTTAAACAATTTGTACATATTCAATGTATTGTTTCAATAACATAACATATAATAAACATAACAGCAAGTATTAATTAATTATTCATTGTATTAATTTGTATCGCAAATTAATTAATTACACTCCGTAATTAATTAATTTGCAATACAAATTAATACAATAAACTAAATGCCAAATTTTCCTATAGTACTATTGGAATGAATCTTGTGAAAAATTCCACAGAGGAGTTCTTTATATTAAGTTGGTTATCTAACTATGTTATAAATGCGAACGTGGATGTTTATTTATTTTTTGCTCAATCACGGCGAAACCCCTGAACGGATTTGGATGAAATTTAGTATATAGGTAGAATATACCTTGGATTAAGACATAGGATATTTTTTATATCGATAAAGTGAGTAAGTAGTTCACGCAGGATAAACAAATTAAACATATCAGCGATAAAGTTATTCCACGCAGGCGAGGCCGCGGACGGAAAACTAGTCTTATTATATAGAAGAAGAAGATGTTATTAGATGGTTTTGTGTCTTGTAAAGAGTTACAAGACACAAAACCATCTAATAACATCTTCTCTACATAGAGATGTAGAGTTAAAAATAAACAAGGTCGGTGTTCGTCATCTAATAATGTTCACTCAAAAACCACCTGTGGACTCGATATGCAACTCTCATTCCGATTCGTTTTAAACGTGAAAGGAAATAAAAAGTTCTCAATGAAATTAAACCAAACGAAACATGTAGTTTTCCGTCCTTCGTCCGGGACAGAAATTTCGAATTCTTTTTCGTGGTAAGCCTTATTAAGTGTGACATACGTTGGAGTCTCGTTCTATAATTTACTGATACTTACGTCATTACGATTTTTACTTAAAACACTGTAACGTACGTTATAATATCCTTCGGAAATATACGTAAATATCTATGATTTATATTGCACGAGATAGGTACCTATTTGAAATTTACGAAACGATGATTATTAGAAAACTTTATTTATCGTTAAGTTTGATCCTACGATGACACAAAAATAATGTATTTTTTTAAATCTTTAAATGTAATTTAAGTACAAAAAAAGTTGTTTTCTATAAATAAAATCGCATATGTCATGGGATTTTTCTAATCGGCGATTTAAAAAAATCCTGTGTTGCAATTCGAGTCCGATACGTCAGTTTTGTCATAAAAACGGTGTTATTTACATCGACCCAAGGATACTGTTAATGTTTTTTTCACATAACATATTAAGATATATATTATCTTTTCATTGCGGTGCGCATGCACCATCACGCATGTATTGTGTTAATGAATCCTTGACGTATAAATCTTCTCTAACGTACAAGTTAGTTTAGTAATGTCTAGGTGACTGCATAAAGTTGTTGACTTTGAATAATATTCCTGATACTTCGACAATTTACAAAATTTTGATTGTACAGTCAGTACCAAATTATATTAGTAGCTAGGTAGGTAAATTGTTTGTATCTAAACAAAAAAATTATACTTTAATCTTAATGCGATAAATGTAATTTTACCTTGTTATTGTAGTAAACAAAACTCTCTAAGAACTCAAAAAAGATTATAGAAGTCTCTTTGAATGGCGAGTGGTGGAAATGTTGCAAAGAGTGGGATATGACCGCTTGCTGCTAATTTTACTAGTAGATAATGTTAAATTTGACTAAAGTATAATTGGATCTCTAGGCGCCAATAATACATCAATGATATTTGATTGATACCTGCACATTAATTTACATCATACATATTTAGCAGAATAAAACCATACATTCGAGTATAAAAGTCAAAAATACGTTAAATTGTATACTATATAGGTGAAAAATTTACAATTTCTAAGTATTATTTTCTATAGATCGCTTCTGACTTTATCGTTGTCGAAACTCAAATCGGTGGTCTCGGTGTATATCCCAAACTAGGCATTATTCCGAAGGGAGTCGCAATAATAATCAGTGGAAACAGTTGGAGAAAAATACTTGTAAAATTGTAAACATAATTGCACACAGCTGTTCTTCGCTGGAAGGTAAATGACCTTTCAATATTGTGTCCATGTTTAACGCACAACAGGTTCACTCACTATAGCGAATCTATTAGCCGAAGTGTCCGATAGGTAGCACTACAAGTGCTGAATTAGCCATAGACGCCATGTTTACGTACCTTACAGTCGATTTTTAATGGGAATTTTGTTTGTTTTCAAATCAGGCATCACTGTATCAAAGGATGCGTCGTGTCAGATTTACGCCCTGTATAAGGATTTCTTTTTGATAAACGCCATAAGATTCATTTACTGCCTTACCTGTTGGCTGGGTTTTGATGTAAATATAGCAATCAAACGAACAAGACCGCAAACAAAAGCTAGTATAACTAATGTCAAACTTCATGTAAAATTAATTATAAATAAATGTATGTAGTACAAGTGAACACGAGTGAGAATTAAACAAAATTATACTCTCAACCTCATACACTTTTTATTGCTAATTACTTGTACACAAATGCCTGTTTTAGTGACTTCATAACGTATAGTTTATAATTACAATTACTACGTCTTGGTTATTATCTCCTGACATTTTGATCACCTGTTGACGCTAAGCCGACGGTTTCTGCGACGTAAGTACCTACTCGTAGGTATATTATTGGCTGGTAGAATTTTTAAGAGCACTTGTAATTGGTATAGTCGACCATAGGCTATGGCAATCAAAACATTGCAAGTAAAATAGAGCTAGTTATTCCAGATTCCAAATAATAATAGTTTTCCACTGCAAAGTAAAGACTGTTATTACAACACTATTGTACATTTAAAATAGATAGCACGAGTGTTGCAATTGCAAACTTGCATACATTACTTTTTCTACGTCCATAAAATAATGTTATGGAAACAACAAAAACATTTAGCAGTTTTCGGAGGTGCGTTCGCATTTCGCATTCGCATGCGTTCAATCAAATGGTGTTGATTGAACGCATGCGCTCTCCCGTTTCCATTTTAGTAGGTACTTATTTCAATTACAGGAATCCAAGAAACCTTGACATGATAAAGAGTGGAGCTACCTAAATCTACCAAGCCCAAAAATACATTGAAGTTCATTGTTATAATTCAACCTATGACATTTAGAATGGTTTTGGGTATCGTTAACGAATCCACGATCCAGAGTAAGGAAACACAAATTTAAAAATTTGGAAATTATAATAGAGGCTCTGTTAATATGAACCAGATACTCGTATTATGAATAGAGAACTGACAGCGTTAATAGTTGAATATCTTTACAACGGCTTAACCGATTTCCACCAAATATGACTAAAAATCATCTCGCAAACACCAACTTCCGAAAATAATAAACTGTTTTCAAATCGGTTCTGCCGTTTTGGTGCAACAATATCATACATACATACATAGCGTCACGCCTGTTTCCCGTAGGGGTAGGCCTCTGCCTACCCTGCCAGTTTAGGTAAGTCTGTGGTCTCTACAACAGACTTCCACTTGCTACGATCCTGACACACCTCATCTGCTTCCTTCACTCTCAAAAGGTTGTTCATACATGCTCGTCGGTTTAGCGTACTCTTGAATTTGCCTTTCTTTAAGAAATACCATATATATATATAACTACAGTTATATATATACCACCATAGTATATAACTGATAGTAGTAGGAGATAACGGATAAACATTCATAAATATTTATATAAACATCCAAGGCTCGGGTATAAATGTTCGGATTCGAACCCGCAACCGTTGGAATAGCTGACGGGGCCACTATCCACTACACCAATAGGCCGGTAAAATTATTTATCAAAATTAATAATATCCCTATTACCCAGTTATTAGATTTATTTTGCAATGCAACCAAGTCGCATTTATGTTCTATATCAACCTACTTATTATTAGTAGCAGACAGGTATACCTTTACGGGTATGATACTCGCATATGTATATGCGCTATTCTAAGCATGAACAAGTAATTATTTATGTAAATCTTACCTATTAAATAAATTAAGGCTCTACTCGCGCTCTTATACTTTTCTTTATAATTGTTTATTTAATATGCATACGCCCTCTATATTTAGTGAATAATCTAAAAGACAGAAATAAATACAGATTTATATAAAAATTATATATTATTAATATAGGATGGTCGATGACATTGGCCGCATTTCTATCTAAAATGACTACACGTTACATAGGCCTGGATATAGCCTCTCCCATGGAACGATATACATTGTGAGAGGATTTGCTCGTAGATTTTTTGGGAGCTCTCCGCTCCAATAACGCTGCAGCCCACTGCTGGTCCATACTGCTATCATTACGACCACTTATCTAAATCTTATCTAAATCTGCCGCCAAACAGTAATCTTAATAGCATTGTTGTGCTCCGGTTGTCAGAGATAAGATAGCTAGTTCCCCAAATATTTGGGTTTCCGGGTCAGTACGCTTCCACCTTCGGCCTCATCTTCACTTAACATCAGGTGTGATTGAGGTCAAGTGCTAACACGTTGTGCATAAAAAAAGATCTTAGTCGCCTTTAAAACACCCAGAAGAAACGGATTGGTCCTATTCTACTCTGCCGGAAGCTCACTCCTATATAATCATCTTCCCATAGCATAGATTTGCGTTTAGTATGAAACAGCTGGTTTTTTTTTTTCGTTTTATCGTTGAACCCAAAGCGAAAGTTGCTTATATTCATGCAGTTGATACTGCCAAGGCCAAATGTCATTACATTCCACCAGGTGAGATGCTTGCTCGTCTGTCATACCATGTCATAAAACATATTGTACCTAACAGAGCAAATTACAAAACAAAAAATTTAAAAGCATACTAAAGTAGGAGACGAATACGAAAACTAAAAAAAATATTAAAAAAATAATGATTGTATGCTGCAATGGCTCCCGAGAACGGTACGAGTGAAACGACCTCGGGGCATCCATTGGTATTTACCCAGTGGTAATATAGGCACAAACTATTAAACAAAATTAATAACGTAAACGTTTTGCGTGACGTTTTTTTGTTTAATCCTCAACGTCCCCAATGCAAGCATTCGGCCTTCTTCGCTATTGGAAAGGGCAGATTAAACATAATTTAATGATGAATTAGACTGTAATACTCAACAACACACAAACCCTTCGTTGGCCTTAAGGCTTAAGTCTGTCCTTGAAATTAACTGAAGGAAGGAAATACCTGTACGAAAATGCAACCCATCCAGGAACTGACCGAGTGATGGTATATTTTCCCTCAACCCATTTTATGTAATACCCAGTATTCTGTTTTCGTTAGTTTCATTCATCACGTTTAGTTCAGAGATGTCAACAACATTCATATCCCAAACATAAGCGTTTGGATGTTCCAAATCTGTTTTTTTTTTTATATATTAATAAACATTCTATAATCTACATTACAAAACTTTTACGTTCACCTTTCGAAATATTCAGAAATGCACATGTGACAAGGGGTCAGCACATTGCCGTTGAAACGAGCAAGTCTAAGATGTTTGAGTGCAAAATCGAGTAGTCCTTTTATGATACCCACAGGAAGAGGTTGGTTCAATTCTTTTTACATGCCGAGATCCACGTGGTATGATTCATTAACCGTATTAAATTCACATAATCAGTACGTGTGTACTATTAAGCAGTGCGGTCCCTCTTGATTCCATCATCCAAACTTATAGGAGTTACAGTGGGAGGAGTGTGGAGGTGGGATTGACTCCATCATCAGCTCTGTCATACCATACACCATCACCTGATAAGCAATTACATGTTAACATTAGTACAGATGAACCAATAATGGCATATGTCTCCTTTTAAATAAAATCAGGTCCAAATTAGTTAGTCCAAGAAATTTTGGTGCAATCGGTATAAGTGTTACGGTATTTTCTAGAACTTTTGTCTTTTTTTTATATGCACATCGGGTTGGTACTTGACCTTAATCACACCTGATATTAAGTAAAGATGAGATCAAAGGTGAAAGCGTACTAACCCGGATACCCGAACACACTTGGGGGACTGGCTATCTTATCTCTGACAACCGGAACACAACAATGCAATTAACATTGCTGCTTGGCGGCAGATTTAGATAAGATGGTGTTAGCTAGCCAGGCGGACATTTAAAAGGCCCTACCACCAACCGGTGTCTAGGACGGACTTTCTTTCCTGACTCAACCATGAGTAAAACAAAACATGCCCCGGTATGTGGAGTTTTAGGAGAAGGAACAAATGGCCTATGTTACTGTGCCTGTTCTCACTTCGCACCACCGTATCTTTATTAATTTGCAAGGCTGAATTAGCGATAGAAAAGCTTAAGATCAGCAGCACAATATAATTATATATTCCTACTTTTTTGAAAGTTTTAATTGATAAAATTGGTACTACCTAACTGTAGTTATGGTAATTGTACTTAATTTTTAATTGATTTTACTAATTACCAATTTGCGACTGCAATTTGTACTGATACGCCGCGTTTTGAAAACGCACTGAAATTGTCGAACATTTACAAGTAGTGACAACAATGAAGTAAAAAGCAAATTCCATTTCTATTTTTAATTTTCATTTAGATAGTTCGTTGAAGATGCAACTTTGTCTCGGAGATTACAGAAATTGCGAAGTAGCCAGTAGTCGGTGCTCTCTTAATGTGCACTTGTTGACTGATTTCACACTAGAGAGCTTGAGTTAAAAAATATGCAATTCCACCCTAGAATCAAAACCTCTGAATTTACTTTATGAACTGACCTTTTGTACAAGTCCGCAATTATTTTGCTCAAATATAGGAAATAAATAATTATATGTTTGCATTTTCCGCAGGCGGGCGTACAACAGATAATTTGTCTCTACTTACCTATTATGTAAAGTTTATATATTGTAATTTGTTGATTATATATGTGCATGAAATTTACAATAAAGAGAATAAAAAAAACATTGTCTGCCAAACGTAGGATAAACAAAAATACTATTTATAATACTCGGTCAGTGTACACTTACCTATTTATATAGTAAAAAAAGGAAGTTCACGCAAACTTTGACTTTCGGATGTTTGAGTGAAGCCTTCGAGCAGTAATATTAAGAGTGTTGGTAAATGAAAACTCCACAACTTCAGGCGACTCTTATTAGGCCATCACCTTGTGGGTGCTTGTCAGTGCGTGGTCTACACTCTAGAACCAGTTCTAGGAGCTATATGTGTCCTGCCAGCGGCCACTTCGACGTGCTAATCCGCTGCGCTATTTTGGTGACTTGATCTACGTATTCCCTCATTCCTGATTCAAGCATCTAGCATTGCTCTCTCCATCGCTCCTTTACCTTTCTTGTGAACTTCATAGTCAGAGATCACGACACAGACTCTGAAGTATTTTGCATGGATGACATTGCGCATATTCCTGCACGCTAATTCGAGTTGAATATTGGAGTTGACCTCTTTCCCGAAGTTATACTTATCTAATCATATCGCTTGTCCATGTAGACGTACTTGGAAGTCTAGTTGCCAACTGCCATTGTTAAACCCGTAATGAAGGGAAGATTTAGTTAATTTGAATGTGAAATAAAAGTTTTCAAAATTTAATGCCAAATATCTACTAAAATATTTATTATGTTGCTTTCACGACTATTAAGCATACGTGAATTTGAATTATTATCGGTTCATATAAAATTTCTCCAAAATAGGTTAAGAGTAAATTTAGGGCAAAAAAAAAACCGACCTCACCAAAAAAAAAACACAATTTTTTTTTTTTTAATGAAATGAAGACAGTTAAAAAGAACATTAAGGAGCTTCACAATGTTGTCTGTTTTAGTTGGTCATAAACATCGAAAAGGATACACACATTTTAATTTTTGCCATTTTTAGCAAATAACAGACAACATTGTAAAGCTCCTTAATGTTGTTTTTGCCCTAAAGTTACTCTGGTAGAAATATAAAACCTGACACCCGATTCGTATGTAGTCCCAAAAAAATACAGATGGCGCCCCTGTATCTGATCAGATAAAATTTCAGAGGCAGGTAAACTTTATCCGTCCCAGGTTTAAATTAGATTTTTTTAACACTTTAATAAGTGCAACAAAATTAGTCGTCTGCTTAAATTTTTTAAATATATTTATAGGCACTCTTTTAGTGAACTTTGTTACTGTGATAAAATTTGTAAAAGATTCGTAATTTCTGAATATGCGACCAGAACGCACATCGATATTATCGATCGATACGAATAATTAGATGTGGCTTTTAATTTGGGTCTTTCATCGAGCTGTAGTTAAAGAAAGGCTATAACTTCAATCATCTATTGATTAAATCAGTGCAGGATATCGTAATGACTTGGCACATTCACTACCATGGTCAATGACGGACATTATGTAAACGTAAAATAACTTTCTACTTTCATTCACTTAATGGTATTTCATAATACCTATATTGTAGGATCCTGTGACATAATTTTCTAATGTCTGTCTGTACGTTACAGCATAAGAAACTGCAGTAACAACATTTTTGGCTGAACACATACAACTAAAAATTAAAAAAAATGCGTGTAGTGGTGTGGGATAAGAGTGAGCAATATTTGACGATCTGTATATTTAGAAACCCTAACTGCCAAACCAAAAGTTCGTGGTTTCAAATCCCTCTATCCCTCATGCTCGTGTGATGGATACGGACACGTGTACCCGAGTTAAGGATGCTTTCATTTATGATATGTATATATTTAATAAGGATGCATTACATATTTACAAAAAAAAAATATATTTGTGTATTATATCAACCATCTGATATCCATAATGCAAACCTAGTTGCTTAGCGTGGAACTAGATGGCGCCATGTGTCCAAGGATATTTATTTATTTATAAAATATCGATTCGAAATCGATATTTCGATATTATCGATATTTTCGACTATAGCTAGTTTTTAACTCTTTTTTAAGGCAGGTACCTGATAGGAGTTTATGATTGACATTAACTAAAATAAATTAAATTATAAGAAAATACGTTGTGATTCAAAACTATTAACTTGAAAGTCGAAGTTATGAGGTTAGTATATAACACGGAATATTTGCGTGTTGGATACGTATATACTTTTTATATATAGCCGTATTTTATACTTATTTGTTTTCTGCCTCTATCTTTCTTATTTGCCACGCGAAAAGCTGGGCAAAAATAATGCCAAACAACCCAAGGTCTGGTATAAAGTTTAATAAGCCTATTTACTACTTAATTTCAAAACGTAAATAATGTACTTCAAATAAATTATAGTATACGCGAGTTATGTGATTCCTACCGCATTCGCAAATTATACTGGGTGTAATTGAAGTCGTGCATATCGTGTTAATGGGTGAATACACTTCTATCTACCAACAACTTTCCCGAAGCAAGCATAGTCAAATTACACCTAAAATTTTTAAACTTTACAAACAATAGTGTTCCTCTCAGATCAGTCACTGACTCACTGATTAACATGCTGCTCTTCGAGGATGGAGAAGTAGAGAGTCGTGTAGAGAGTCGCGAGAAACCGGCAGGAAGAATGTAGCCATGATAGTGGCTTCAAGGTAGGGGGCAAGCCACCGGTGTGACTTTTTTGTTTACCGACCGATTCCCAATACTATCTATTAAAGCAAATCGTAGAGAGCATGGTGTAGTATGGGTTTATGAAAAAAAGAAAAAACAAGATGGCCGCCGGGCAAGGCAGTGCACAATTTTTAAGAAATTTTCACGCTAGGCTTAGTTCTATGAATAGTTTACATTTGGCGGGGACGATTTGGGTTAAAGTGAAAGCCTGATAATGTGGCCGTAGAGGAAATTTATTGGAATTTCGAAAGTCGAAAAAATTTCGACCGAATTCGACTATGCTTCTTGGAGAATATTGTTGGTAATCAGGAGTGAATTCGCCTGTTAACGCGATTTGCACGACCTCAATTACACCTTGTATGAATCAAAAGCGCAAGCCACATTACAATCAAATACGTTTAAAAAGCCATTTGGTAATAAACAATATTTGTGACGAATATTGAAACTCTCGAATGAAAAAAAACTTAATTATAGAACTTTAGACATATATTTATTTAAAACTATATCGCTTCAACAGCTTTGGGAAGCTACGTAACATCTTCTCGTCTCAAATACCGCAATGTTTCTAATCAGTATGTGTTGCCAATGACATATGGAACGGAACGTGGTCACTCACTATGGGCCTCATAAGAATGCTCAAGGTCACCCAAAGGGCAATGGAGAGAGCTATGCCCGGTGTCTCCCTGCGGGATCGAATCAGAAATGAGGAGATCCGCAGGAGAACGAAGGTGACCGATATAGCCCGCAGAATTGCCAAACTTAAATGGCTGTGAGGGAGGCACATTGCTCGTAGGATCGACGGCAGTTGGAGCGGAAAGGTTCTCGAGTGGCGACCTCGCACCGGAAGACGCAGTGTGGGCAGGCCCCCCATGAAATGGACCGACGATTTGGTACAGATTGCGGAAAGCCGCTGGATGCTAGCAGCGCAGGACCAATCGTTGTTGAGATCTTTGGTTCGGAGAGGCCTTTGTCCAGCAGTGGACGTCTTTCGGCTGATATGATGATATCGCTTCACTAGATTTTATGGTTAGGGAGAAGAAGGAACAAGAAACTAATTAAAGTAACTCTTTCGTCGCATTCTTATTTTTACAGGATCTTTTCAACTAACAAATGACCAATCAGAGTAGGTATACTACTGCTGTTTCAGATGTTTTCCTGTAAAATAAGAATTCCAACCTAAACTAACAATAATGTAATGGGACGACCGATTACCTAATGTATAGTGAACCTATCTGCGAAACCAACGGTTGCGTGTTCGAATCCCGCGAGGGGGTAAATGTTTGTGTGGTGAACATGAACATTTATTACCGAGTCATGTCTGTGTATATAAATGTTTTTGTATCCGTTATCTAGTATCCATAGGTACCTACTACAAGCTTTGCTTAGTTTGTGACTAGACGATTGGTGTAGGTGAGTGTACGAAATATTTATTTTTTATTTATTTATTTATTTATTTATTATAATGTTTCTCTTTAATAATTTTTCCTTTAAATGTGGTCTTTGGAAGGAATGTAATGAACTCAATTTTTATACAATTATTAAAGTATTTCTCAAAGTTTGCCTGTATTATATTAACTGTGGTGTAAGTGAATTCTCACTTAACATATTGTTTCTCTTAGATACCTCATACATGATGGAATTTACTATCTCTTTAATCTCTCACTTAAAACTACGATATTGTGGTAAACAAATTTCGTTTATATTATAATTTTCTTAAACGTAAATAGGTACGTATGTTGTGCTTAATACCCGATCCGGATTGGTGGAACAGCCATTGGCTACACAAAGGCATGGTGCTATCCCACAACAATTTTCCGTGTAATTTAACGTATGCAATTGACCATAGAAGCGGACTGGACGGCATTTAATAGTTAATGGCCTTCTGATATGGTTCTCTTGCTAGAAAACACCGAGGAAATTGCTCGTGCATGCCATAGCATACCTTTGGTAAGCGATCCGACTAATCTTCAGTATTGTACAGAGACAAGGTTTTCTTGCTTTCAATTATGGTTGCATCTACTAAGTACATGGTATCTGTTAACAGTACTATTAAATTACGGCAGAACTCGGGCATCATTTCTGCAATGTTTTGGAACAACACTTTATAATTTTTATATATGTAATGTATAATAACTATTAGTATCGATAGATTTTTGACAACCGATGGTGTAGTGGATAGTGACTCTGTCAGCGAAACCAACGGTTGCGGGTTCAAATCCCGCAAGGGGTAAATGTTTGTGTGATGAATACCAACATTTATTCCCGAGTCATGGATGTTAAAATAAATATTTTTTTATGTTTATCCGTTGCCGTCGGTGGCTCAGCGGTTAAGACGCGGTCTCCCAATTTTGAGGTCTGGGTTCGATTCCCAGGCAGACCAAGTACCAATGAGTTTTAAATTTAATTTAATTACTTATGTGCATTTATCCGACTGCTCTTAAACGGTGAACTAAAACATTGTGAGGAAACCTACATGCCTGAGAAATAAAAATTCAAAGGCATGTGAAGTCCGAAACCCGCATTGGGTCAGCGTAGTGGACTATGGCCCATACTCCATCATTATACTATGGAAGGCCTATATCCTTGCAGTGGGTGTTTACGGGCTGAGATGATGATGACGAGGTCGATCCTATACCAACATTAAATTGTATTACTATAATATATATATTTTTTTACATATGGATGATTTGAATGAAAATTAGATTTTTTGAAAATTGAAAAATGATTTGAATTATATTGAATTGTATTGTATTGTAAACCTAACTTTCACACAGTAATATTATGAACTTATGCCTCTAGACTAAGAATAGTACAAGCCATAGCGATATAACAGTATATGCGTGAAGACACAATAATGTAATAATTGTGGCGTACGTAGCTTAGCAGAAAACTGCACTGTTTTTTAAACAAAAATTCACTTCGGTTACGATCAAAAATTAAGTGCTGTCATCAATCATGTACACTTGAAAATAGTTAGGTTTTTGAAACTACCAGCAACTATTTATTTCAATTAGCGAAAGATAAATAACAGGCCAATGAGAAGTTCACTGAATAAATTCATCAATAGATTTGATTTCACTGTTAATTATACTCTAATACGTCAAGGAATTCCACTGCATGTTCTACTGTAATCTATCGATCGATTTAATTCCGCTGTATGTTCCATTGTAAACGCGATAGCAATGTCGGAAAAATAAGTAAATTCTATTTGGTTCAAACAAAAGGTAAACTAGTTGAATCAATACCTACAATCACACATTTAACTTCTAATTTATTTTATAAATGCGAAAGTTTGGATGTGTATTTATTTGTTGCTCAATCTATCCTAAATCCTACAACTTTAGGATCTTTAAAAGCAAGAGTGAATATTTCACCGACTTTTTCAAGGTGAAAAGTAGCCGTAATCTTTCTCCAGATCCCAGGCTACTATTCTGCCAAATTTGCAAATAGAAATAGACAAACAGACTTACTTCCCATTATGTGTGTGTTATTAATAGAGAGACTTTGTGTTCACAACAATTTCTCTTTCTCAATTGTTTAATAATTTTTGTAAATTAATTATTGTATATGATCTTATTTTATTAATGCTTTTCTTATAAATAATGATTTTCATCTTGACAAAATTCCTTGATATCGTTAATCCACGCGAGTGAAGGGGATAGTAAATATTTCGTTCTAACATTAGTTATAAATAATAGGGAAATTAAGCAAACAACCATAATGATATATGATATATGATTGAAATTATTTAGTAATCTATGTATTACAAAGTAATATTTCATTAATCCACATATCCATAGGTCAATAGTGATATGAGTAAGACTGAAAATTAAGAAGTTAAAGACACCGTGAACAGATGTGTTCATTATACATGGTAATTTTGAAAAATAAAAAAAGTTACGAATTATCCAGCTGATCAAATGTAAAAGTATTAAGGGAGCATCGTCAAATCTAGATTCAATTCTTATAGACACATGAAACCTATCTATGTAAATATTAAACAAATCGACCAATCGTAAAAACATTAAATACATTCTAGTTGTTGCTTCATAAAACTTCGGAACAGAACGTGGCTTTGCGCACCGCAAAATATCCTTTTAGGCATACACGATCACAGCAGCAGCGGTGAAAATAATAACATTAATGTGCCTGAATTTCGAGCGAACCAACGCCGAACGTAAAGTGGGCCCATTTATCTGGCAATCCGGTGGGAGGTCACAGCAAAAGTCCACAATAAAAGCCGGGTCCGGTAGCACAGTTTAATTGAGTCCTCCGACCTCATAATCCGAGCCTCCCGCTCCGCCCGCTAAATGTTATTTATAAGCCAAACTCCCAACAGCCGCCGGCCGACGCACCTACGCGGGTATAAATTTTAGCCTATGCACCCCATTCTACCCGCAGTCGGCAGCTTCCACCGTGTCGCGTCATTGCTTTTACTGGTTTTCTTCGCGCTCGCTCTAAGCTGGTAATTAATTTGTGGCGATTATTGCTATTGCCTTTACGCTTGTTATTAAACTTGTCGATAATTTAAGATGGAACACGGATCTCAAATTGCCGCGTCGCGGCCGATTGCTCTCTCACGTACGCTTAGATTGTGTTTGTCGCGAGCGATTACTCAACGCGTTTGCATTTGATTTGACGGTGATGTACAGTGCGCACAATGAACATTCGCGAATTCATATTCGTGTGAGTTCTATTTAATTTAATTTAAATGCTCTGGCGCCAAATATTAACATTGTCGACAAGAGCACGCTTCATCTTCTAGGGGCACCAATTTTTGATGAATCTTTTCCCTCCTTTATAGACCACAAAATTCAAAATTTTATAGAAGCGTCAGATCGCATTCAGCACATCAGTACCCATATAGCTTATACCATCCTCCGTTACTGTCTCTTCGTACCACAATTTACGTATGTTTTACGGTGCTGTCAGTTATGGAAACACGATGATTTACTTTATCGACTCGATAACACCATTAAACAGTCGCTAGTTACCATGCTCAATACGAATTTCGAAATCAATACATGGACCCAGGCCTCCCTACCGATCAGGTTTGGGGGTCTCGGAATCCGCAAAATTTCCAGTGTTTCATTACCTGCATTCCTATCCTCTGTTCACAGCACGCAAACGTTGGTAAGTAAAATCTTGAGCTCAGGTCCCAACGTTTGCGAGGTGGCATACTTATTTGAGGCCAGGAATGCATGGACGTTGGCCTGCCCGAGGACTGAGTTTCCGACTGTTCCTTCGTCACAGAAAATGTGGGACGAGCCGCTCTGCAGGTTGGTGCGGGATAACCTTATTAACACGTCAACCAACCCCGCAGAACGCGCTCGCCTCCTAGCTGTCGGCGAATGGGAGTCCGGTTTATGGCTTCAGGCCCTTCCATCGACTAATATCGGTACGCTACTGGATCGCTCCACGTTTAGAGTCGCCACGGCCCTTCGCTTAGGCGCCCCCTGCGTGACCCCTCATGAGTGCAGCTGTGGACATGCGGTGTCGCAACTCGGCCACCACGGTTTGTCATGCTGCAGGAGCGCTGGGCGTTTTCCACGTCATGCGGAATTAAACGACGTTATCCGCCGGGCCTTTACCACGGCTGGGTCCCCCGCAATCCTGGAACCTAATGGACTGGCGAGGGATGACGGCAAAAGGCCGGACGGTATGACCCTCGTGCCTTGGAAACTGGGAAGGTCTTTGGTATGGGATGCAACCTGCGTCGATACCCTTGCTCCTTCCCATCTTCCAAGTACAAGCGGTACAGCTGGTTCCGCTGCCGCCTTGGCAGAAAGCGTTAAACGACGCAAATATGCCGGTCTCAGTGGAGACCACCTATTTGCGCCGTTTGGTGTAGAAACGCTTGGGCCGTGGGGACCGGGTGCTCACACTCTTTTTAGGGAGTTATCTGAGCGTCTGGTTGATGCATCCCACGATCGGAGGGCTGGCCTATATTTTGGTCAAAGAATCAGCCTCGCTATACAGCGAGGCAATGCGGCCAGCCTTCTGGGTACCTTTCCATCAACCAGAGACTTGGGGCTAGTTTTTTATTTGTGATATTTTAATAATAAATTGTATATATATTGTATTGTATTAACATCATGATAAAACCAAGTAAATATTATATTTAATTTACATATTTAATATGAAATAGTGGCAGAAAATGCAGTTTTTGACTTGATAAAAAAGGATTTTCTAACTTATAAAAATATTTCTTAAATGATACGTATGTTACGATTTAATCCGTCTATGTTTTTAATAATTTCACATAAAATCTTAACCGCATTGTGATTAAGAAAAAATGACACCAATTTAATTTAATAAGAAAAAGTGAAAGGAAATCAGTGATGCGTGTAATTAATGCAGTTGGTGTTAAATTTCACCGATACAGAAAAAAAAATAGTAATAGGTATTTAAGGCCTCTTTAACAACAATCCGGCTCTGTAATTTTTTATCCATATTCATTATTAATCTCTTAAGAAAAATATAATATTAATTGTCAGAGTCATTAACCAGCAACCCATCGCAATTTCATCAGGTGAGTAATTAAATGAAATAGCGAGTGACATTTTTTATCCGTTACTTTATAACTTGTAAAGTACATTAACATACTTTTACGCTCTGATGGTTGCGAACGTTGCAGAATTAATGCTCAATGAGCGCCGACTGAACATGTGGCGAAGCGATCGCTCGCATGGCAAGAGCCATAAATGAAGTACCACTGAGCTCTAACTACTGGGAATTTGGTCATCGGAATTATCGACGCAATCCGCCTGACGGTAATTGAATGGAAGCGCGTTAAATAACCATTAATTGTTGTTTCGGGCGCGATTGATATTTATCAATGGTGTGATCTGCGGCCCCGAGGCGCTGCCGCTACCCGCGCATCTCTAATGTCGATATAATCAAATGAACTGAGAACGGCTCTAGTGACAGTCGAGGCATCAATCGTGTATGGATATCAAGCGGCACGCACCGCGTTAACTCATTACGTGCCGTCGTGACTATACAGGTACGTCACGCGTCTCATTTTGAATTTAGTACAAGCATAGTACTTTGTTGTTTAGCTATATGAACGTTAATAGTTCGACGTGTATCTGTCTGATCAATAATGGTAAATAGTTGTAAGTGGAATACAGGGTGGAATGGAACGTTGGGATAGGACACAAAACGCAGCCACCAGTAGCTACGAGAAATCGTACTTAAGAGACTAACCTTAATTTTTTAAGTATTTTACTTCTGCATTCACATTAATAAATTAAAAAGTACAGTAATCGAGAAGAACGATATCTTCACAGAAAGTCACCGTTTTCACGCTTGCCGTAACAATTGTAAACCATTGGAAAAATGGCTTTGATGAATGTAAAAGAAAAAAAATTAACACACAAATCCATTTTCTGGTTTATGCAAAAAAAATATACTATAGGTACCTAAAACTTGTCTTACCTATTAGTAATCGAAAAATTACCAATGTTAAATGTTCATTCCTTTCGACTTCATATCTCAGAAATCGAAAAGTAATTTTATAAAATACTGTATTTATTTGAGCCATGGTTAACATGCATAACAAGTTTTTGATCTGTCATCAAAAACTTGTTATGAAAAAAATTCTAGCCATTGACAATAAAAAAATTAATATTTCGGATATTTACACAAATCAACCAGTACAAACTAAGGAAAACTTACTATGGATGCTAAATAAGTAAATGACGAATAAACATACACATGTATATAGTTATATAAACATCCATGACTCGGGGATGAATCTCCGTATTCATCACACAAACATTTACACTTTGCGGGATTCGAACCCGCTACAACGCTGACAGAAAATTAAATAAAATCAATTACTAATTTTAATGTCGAGGTAAGTACGTTCTTTGCAGGAAAAAGATAACTTTTTGTATCAATCATAATGGGAGCCATTTTGAACTATCGATGTCCTAAATATAATTTTTCTCTCTATAAATTCATTAATAAATGATAATTTCCTTGTTTTTCTTTTCTTTTACTTAGCCGAATTCACATTATGACTTATGGCGCCTTAGATATGTGAGAAAATTTTGCGTTTTTGAGAGGTTCAACCTTGACCGCGACTGACCCCACAGAGATTATTTCCTAATCAGCAATAGGATCGAGTCAGGTGAAACTTTTGTGTCATGAAATTTCTTTTCAAAATTTCCAAATTTGGGATTAGTCTCCCTAGTACGTTTTCTCGTACCCACCACAAAATAGAAAGGGTGACGCGCCGCTTTACGTACTTTGTGTAGCTACATGGTACCTGACCTTCGTGCCCTATCTCAATTTTCCACCCTATATGTACCAAAAAGAGTACACTCACAAAAGCAGGCTTACACAGGTAAACACACGCGGAGCTATACCGACGTAATAACATGATATCGGTGTAAACTAGAAGACTCTCGTTTTATTGTGACGGAAAAAGGTGCTTGTGTCTAAGAAAACGTGCCACATTTCTGAGTGACTATTACTTTAAGAGTCCACTCGACTCTGTACCTCGTCCGATATTTGCCAAGTTGTACGATGAATTTGTTCTCGACATTGGAGAGCAATGTGAACTCTGTGCCCGAGTGTACTTAGGGTACGTAACGCGACCGACGCGACGTGGGCTCTCTGTGACAATTTTTCCGGCGAGCCGCCGCTGCAAACCTCTACGTAATATTTCCAAGGAACGAGCTTCGAAGATTTATGTTTATGATACGCATAATAGTGGCGTCAATTGAATGCTAGCGCTGGCGCTGAACGAGGCGACCCCTTTTGTGTATCGTCTCGAGTTCTCGATGCCCACAATGTTTTGTCATGCCTCTATCCATTATTTTTATATTTAAGTACCCGTTCAATAAGACGCTGTTGCCACCAACAAAAAATTTAAATATGTCGATTAGAGGTTGCTACCAAGGTTACTCGCTAAGGTAACTTTTTAACACTCAATAAAGTGTATATTTTTATGTGTGTGTGTACTATTGTATATACACAACAAGGACTTGGGAGGTTAAAAACACCCAAAGGTCAAATTTCTCTCTATAAGAGATCTCTTCCATGAAACCCGCGAAAGCGAAAATTTAATATGAAGCCATAAAAGCGTGTACACGAATATCTAAAGAAATAAGTAGTTTGATAAATTACGTATCACGTGTTTTTTTACAACGCTTTTAGAGTTTGGCAGCAAAGTAAGTAATTTTCGTTGCCAAATAGCGATTTTTAAGTTAAAAATGTGAAATGCGTTATTTGTCGGCCGACCTGCGCCGGTCAGGTGGAGCGAGCACGCATGGAGTAGGTTCATCCCCGCGCCCCGCATCCCGCGCACTCTTTCTCAAATTAAAATACGACTCCCGTTCGTCAAGCGTCTCAAAAAGAACAAGAGTGGCGTTTACAGCCCAATCATTATAATGATCGGTTATCGATTTGCTGTATGGCGTGCTCTTCTAAAGGACCAAAATTTAGTGCGCCCGATTACGCCGGCGGCCGGCGGCTATTCCGTAATCTATGTGCGAGCAGCCTACCGTCGTCACGATATCGCCGACTTATCTTCGTCGTTCACTCTTATAATTTTGGAAAATTCATATAATAACATCTGATAACAATCTAATTATTATAATGTCCTCTTTAACATATCCCGTTGGCCGGGGCGAAATTGGAGCGGCGAACGACGGGCCTTCGAGATGGGATAATGCCTTTGCTAATGTAATGGAAATTATGAGATCATCTTTATGCCTTTTAACTGTGCTTTTAAAATAAACACATTACTACGCCTGTACTGTCCGCCTGGTCGGTTTTATGATGGCGCATTCCGAGTGTGAAACGGGCTTTATAATGTAATGCAGCAGGTAGTCGATGTCTTTCAATTAAAATAATCCGAAATGACTGGTAATGTAAGTTTACAGTCATTCCGATACTTTTAACACAAACGCATAATGTTAGTTGTACATGTCGGTCGTACATACATTATATCGTTGTACCTAGTACCAATAACATGATATCATTACATGCTAACTTAAAGTAGTCCTGAAGCTTGTAATTTTCAAACTAACAATGCAATTTGATAACTAAATTATATAGAGCATTATTTTATTAATTGTCGTAGGTAACTCATAAACAACCATAAACAATTTTCATTTCTTATCTGTATCAAAGTGCTATCTACTCCGAGAGACCCTTGTTAACCAGTGTTGAATAGGTATACCCATCACAAAGTAGGTAGGTACCTAATAACATATTTATAATATCTAAACTTAGCTTTGGACGTAGACGGACTTCACACATGGTCTCATGTGTAGACAATAGATACTTTTTGATGCTGTCACGTTAAAAGCGGCAGCGAATACACTACGAGTTCGCCCATTATTTATTCAAGCGTACACGATCGTTTCTATTTCCTATTTTGCAGATATTCACTATTTTATATATGAAAACTGCGAGCGCCAATATTCGCTGTCGCTCTTGTCTATGGGTAGAACCTTAGGATAATTCGTGGCTATGACAGCGGGTGTGTGGACGCAGGAGGGTCGCAGTGTCCGACTCTCATCAAATATTGACGGGCCCCTGAAAGCTTCGTCCACTATAACTCGTACCTATTAACTGTATCTATCGAATATCCAATCGCGATACGGATTTACTAGACGCATACCAGATGAGACACGCCCCATTTCAATTACGTCTAGCTACATACATAAATAACGTTGACAATTAGAATGACCATAATATTCGCAGGAAATAGTAATTTCAATGAATAAATTATTCAGTGACCGTTCAGAATTTGTACGTCTCTATATAAACTGGGCTTAATAATAGTATTGTAAGTATAAATTACCAAATCTCGTTAGGCAATTCCCCTGTGTAAATAAATTATCATTGATTGCACATTGGAAATTTATCATATAAGATTTCATAGGATGAAAAACCATGTTGTGGTGTCCTCGGTATACAATCAGTATTCTGATCACCATATAAAGGGCAGTGTGTATTAATACTAATGATATACTAAGACGTTCAAGTGAGATCATGTACCTAATAAATGTAAGACGGTGGTGTGCGAGTACAGCACACTTGAAGGTCCTTACCTATGAAATTGGCGTTTTGTATGAAGAATTTAATTAAGACTGTTTTCTCCATACAAACATTTTTGATTTTTTTAGGGAACGACAAATCCACATTTAGCTAAACTTTGTGTGTATTATCGGATAACATTAAGTTAAGTATATATGCAGCGTTAATTTTTTAAAGTAACCGCTTTATAATAGTTTCAGCGAATCTAAGAAATGATTATGGGAAGCACATGAAAAGAGCTCTATTATCACCATCAACCGCCTATAGTCCAATGCTGGACATTATGCTTCTCCCACGGCGCGATTTGCAATGATTTCATGACCAATGACGTTGCTGCCTTTCACTGCATTTTAGTAACGAGTGCAGTTAAGTCTCATGAAATAATCACTTAATAAAAACCGGTCAAGTGCGAGTAGGATGGGACTCGAATAATTGCCCCCTATTATAAATAAAACGATCGCTTCGACACTACCGCTCCAAGCAAAGTACTGCAGAATAGTGTTGAAAAAACTTTGCACACAGTTTTTTATACTTTTGAAATCGTGCTTTAACATGCTTTCCATCACATACATTGGCTTTGAATTCTTTTTTTATTGTCCTTGAATTTTCAGTGTTTTTTACTATTCTTATGTCATGGCATCAATTCTTCATGTTACGTCTAACAATAATGACAATATAACTGCCTTAGTTTCGTGGGTTATTATATAAATTAACATTAAAAGTATATTTTTAAATTTGGTCAAACCCGTCAAAACTTTTTTTATTATCGTATTCATAATTTATTGGACCAGCCAATCTGCCTTGAATCTATTAAAATTCAACTATTTTAATCAGCGCGGTTATTTTTATGGCAACTAAACCGATTTAAACAAACATTACTTACATTCATTAACATAATTTTCTAATATGTTATATTTAAGAAAGCATGGTAAAACTCAAGTAAATAATCGAATAAACGGTTCTGATAAAAACTTTGCTCTTATAATCGTTTTACTCATCTTCAACAAATTCCGTCTCCGTGGCGATAACACAAATAACGTCGTATTTGCATGATTGATAGTCGCGAGTTCGATTCCCAGCGGTGTATAAGTATAGTTTCGGTTTGTTTGGTGATTGGTTATTTTAGAAAGATCCTCTTAACCGCTACCGCCTTCTAAGTCTACATTCAAAACGATAAATCAATCCTTCGGATATCCCTTGATCGGCAAAAGGGCTTTCGATATCTTGTCATAAATTCATATTACACCTCATCTTTACTTAATGTCTAGTGTGACTGAAGTCAAGCGGATATGTATTATCCATAAAAAATAATTATTTCTGTTATGTAGTGTATCAAAGATTTCCAAGGGGTCCGGATGGAAGCGGCCTGCATCCAGCATAAATATCTGATATCGAAAAGGAATCGAATCTTCCACATTAATACTTAATAATGTAGGTTCGGTTGCACTGGTGGTGTGTAGTTCTGTTTACAGTGAGTATATCAATCAGTTTGGCATTACCGACTGCCCTTTATTCCCCTCCACTCCACCATCTGATATTGGCCCGCACAGAACATTAATCCACGCCGAACGTCCCTTTCTTTGCTCAACACTCTTCATTTGACAGATTGGACTAAATTACCAAAGCTTTTTTATTTAATTTAAGGGTAATATGAATCAGAGGAGTATTCGTTTGAGAGGAGTGTTTGCACTGTCGTCTGAGATAGCTTTCCATCCAAGTAGGTAGTTTTTATTGGAAGTTTTGTTGACTCAAGCAGTCAAGCGGGCTGAGGTTTCCCCTCTATGTACACAACGACATAATATCGCTCATATTTTGATTCGATCACCCTCCTGTAGCATTGTTATTGTTGTCTTTTTCGCATCAATTTGATTCTTTGAAAATCAACAAAATATCGATTTTTATTAGATCATAATCAATGGTAAAGCTCCTATATATCGTTCACGATCAATGCATCGATATACTATAAAATCTTTACAAATATTTGGGACTTGAAAATTTTAGCCTTCCTGAAATGTTTCATCACTTTTTTAACTACCATTTTCCATAATAAAACATAGGTGTCTTTATGTTGTGATTCAATTTGCACTCGATTAAAGCAGGTTTCACGGGAGCCTCATTCCAAGATCAGCAGGGTGCCCGCATCGTCGGAACGCTCCAATAGTATGGTAGTACTACGTTCTACACGACATTGTTCCTCGAATAAGCTGCATTAGTACTGAGCGATTTCCATTTAGGTATAGCGAGGTATTACACTGCACTTTGATGGAATTCAAAATCAACCAATCACCGCACAGCGGCATTAACTATATGAAATTACCAACAACTCACGATTCAAATTGATAGTTTGACATACATCGTTAATGGCAGTGTTATACGGCTCACAATATTGCTGTCTAGTTGTATACATTAGTCCAATATTTGATTCCTATATATATTGAATTGTATAGAATAATGTCATTCAAAGACAATCAGGGTTTTAATATCATATTGTTTGTGTGGTTGTTATCTGGCAGGCGAATGACAACGAAATCACAATTTCATACCTAAATATCGGTGTTGCGGTCCGTAATGACACGAAGAGCGTACATATATGTTATCGTTGGCTATTACTAATTACCGGGATACACGCGAGGTGGACTGATAGCGATGTTTAAACAAACATGGCGGACGAATCGCGGCTGGTTCTTTGTAATTGTAGCTCACCTTTATCGGGGCGCGCGGCTCGCATCGGTAAGCAGCGGACTCCGATTTCAACGGCTTGGTATATTGCTCGGGTTGGATATTTCGATAATCATTATTATTATGAAACTGTCCTAATGTCTCAAACTTCATAATATAAAACTTTGGTTTCTAAACATAAAGTTGATTATTAAACGAAGATTGAAACCAAACGAAGTTCCGTCGGAAGACTTTCCGCTCTGTTTAAAGAAAACAAGTTGATGCACTCAAACGGAGCGTTGGAAGTTAAAGTGGGGTCGGGTGTGTACACAGTAACTTATGCTATTATTTCTAAGTCAACCTAGCCCTGTTGTTTGCCCAAATCTGTTGACGTCCTTCGGTCCTCTTCAGAGGCCTTTAATCTTTTACCGCCCAAACTAAATCCGTATCTATAATTTTATTATTTGAATTAGGTATACTGTTGAGTGCGTTGTCTGAAGAGGACTCTTTCTTTCGGCATATTAAGATGATCATTTTTATTTGTTGAATAAATTTAAATATTTGTTTTACTGTGGCGGCTCTACGTCTATCTTACATATTAGATGTCTGTGAAGTAATGTCGTATGAAGAACTACCTACTTTTTTTTTTAATTATTACACATTTGGTACAACAAAAAAAACGTAGCCATTAATTTTTGTTGTCGTCACAAATCGTAGCCATCACAACGGTTGTTAGTTTGATCAACCAAGCGCTAAGTCGATTCTTCATAATGTTTACTAATTATTTCCCCGAAGTACCTAATTCGAGAGTGCCTCCACTCGGACCACGGGTGCGTCACAAAGATGCTTAGATTAAACGGATGCCCCTGATATTATCTTACTGCTCTGCCCTAGAAATGGAATTAATTTGCATTCGTTTAAAGATAAACTTACGAAGCGTTCCACCGTTCGTTGGTGTGTTGTGTGTTTTCAAATTGACCGAACTAAATTGCCTTGCTTTCGTGTTTGAGCACAGTTGCAATGGCAATTGCATTCATTCACGAGATTCTAAAAAAAGTTAAAGTGAAAGTTCGATAATTATGTCCAGTTTAATAAACCTACCACTTAAATCCATATTTTTTTTTAAAGTCCAATTCTCATAATGTTCGCATAGTCATTGTTGGAGACTGGCAGTTTATCAGCCATCACCTGTCGTGATGATAGGTTTTTTTAATATGTTGTTATACGTCTTGTCTTTTTGTTAATATTTGTGTTTTAGTGATTAAAATCTAAAAAATTGGTAAAGCACCTTGCGTTTGATTTCTGAAGCACCCCTGCCTGCATAGGATAATAATAAATATTTTGGACACTCACCAATTATCTATTTCCAAACTAAGCAAATATGGTTACTAGATAACGGATAAACATACCTACACAAATATTTTTTTTAAATATCCATGACTTGGAAATAAATGTTCGTATTCATAACACAAACATTTAGCTCTAGCGGAATTCGAACCCGCAATCGTTCGCCATCGAAGGGCAGGATCACTACGCTCTACACCAATCGGTCGTCAATAATCTATCAATACTAACAGTCATTATATCTTCAATTATTAAAATTATAAGGTGTTGTTCCAAAACATTCAATAAATGATGCCTGAGTGTTGCCGTAATCTACGATATTGCAATGCCAAACTTTAACACACAATCTTTTTTACCTACTAACTGCTCCTTCACTTGGACATTTTCTCATGTGGACGCTTGTGTGGTGTTTCAGTTGCTCGTCGGCAACAGCGGGGCGGGCACTGGGGGAGCGGCGACGTCACCGGATGGCGGGTCCAGCTCGGCACCCCCGCTTTCGCCGGGGGGATCCGCCGTAGCCGGGGGGGCTCTATCACCAGGCGCCGGCAGCCACGCCAGCACACCCGCCGCTTCATGCTGCGACACCCCCCGACCTATCATCACAGATCCCGTCTCGGGTCAGACGGTCTGCTCCTGCCAATACGATGGAGCAAGACTCGCCCTCTCCTCCTACCCACGCCTCTCCAGCGCAGCTGTCGGCGTGTATGGCGCTCCATACCCATCGACGGATCAAAACCCCTATCCCAGCATCGGCGTCGACAGTTCAGCATTCTACTCGCCACTGGTATGTATTTCTTTTATTTAAAGTTAAATTTTCGAGTCGGACAGTCACAGATACAAGTACTCGTGTTGATAACGGCTAATGTCGTGTTTAAAAATAGCGAAAGGATAAGGAACTACATATTGCAGCTTGGTCACCTTTAATGTCGCTTATCTTTAGATATGATATCGCCATGTCACGCTACATACTTTTGTCCAACGATACAGTTTATTTCAGTGGTCCAAAGTCAGGCACTCATTTCCTGGTAACTATAGTGTTTTGAATCAATTTCCCCTCTCTTCCTAAAGTAGAATGAACAGCGGATTGCAAATTGGTACCAATAGGTCGTTTGCCGTTTGTCCGTATACGAAGGAAGCAAGGTTTATCGCTCTCAACTGCGATACAACGTGTTTGGCTTTTCTGGTGTAGCGTGCCAGTCTGCGCGAACCGGTCCGCGAGCTCGGGCCAGAAAACCACCGACACCTCGCGATGCCTGCACCGCGCCGCCGCCGCCGCCCTGTCACGAAACATTAATATTTAAACTCAAAAAAGAAATTCAAAAGCGACCGCTATTATTATCGCAATTACATTTATCTCAGTACAACCCTGAAATATATCTTTAGGTTATTTCAAATGACACAAAAATTTCAACCATTAAATGGTAGTGGTGTTTATTTAATTTATATGTCATAACAATTTTCTGCGAGATTACTTTCATGAAGTACATACTCGTATTACGAAAAGCAATTTGCGGTTGCATTTAGTGTATGGTCAGAACTACTGTTGGGTTTAACACCTTGTCTGGGCAAAGGGGGACAAATGGGCGGCGGCTCTGTTGGCGGCAATCGTAATCCCTATATGGGAGACTAGTCAAGAAAGAATCGAATGTATCACGACCGTTGCCTTTTTGGGACCGTTGCACATGGAAGCTGTGCTCCACTGGTACAATCGAGGCATTAATTATGGACTCTACTTATCTAAAATGAATCATTATTCCGGGTGTAAATAGGTACACCTACTAGTACTCATTAATACACTTGCATTGTACGAGAATATAGACCGTCCCTCAAGTTAACAATAAACCGTAGTTGGTGTTGATTTACTCTCTAAACTGATGTATCTAAGTGTTTAACATCAAATAGGTACATATCTTGTTTTTAATGTAATTAAACATTTAACATAGGTATCCAATGTCACCTTACAATCGCCCGTAAAATAAAAGTACTTACTCAAATCCTCGGTTTAAACGGTTGAACAGGAGAGCACATGTGAAATCCGATAAACCCAGAAAATCCTATCGAACCAAAGATGATCCTTTTTTTGTCAAGTGTTAAGAGGAAGTTTCGCGCCTTAATCCTGAAGTGTTGAAACGTTCATAACGGAAGTTTTCACCGAACACACGAGTTGGCTCCGTTATGATATTTTGTTCTCTTTGTTTTAAAGCTTTTCGTCGCGGTTTACATATTATTATGATGTATGTAGCTGAATGTTTGGTCTTAATTTGTAGATTGCGAGCTGATATGGAAACCTTAAATTATATTTTTTTTAATAAAAATATGAGTTCGTTCAACTTCGTAATTATAATATCATGTAGCGACGTGTAGGTAATTGTGGATGCATCCTAAATCGTCGGCGTCGGTCGAGATTTCTATCTGTCATTGTTTTTAACGAGGTTTGCAGCAGTAGGTAGGCTCTGTGACCCTGTGCATGTTTAATAACAGGTGTTTAAATGTATGTAGAGTATCATTGTGTGCCCTGTGCTCATACCTAACTCACGACATGCCTGGCCGGTTCCATGCAAGCGACAATTTAGCGAACAATGACAACACTGCGCCACAAATACACCCGTGCCTGTTTCTGGCTGTGTAAGTCTTCGTTGTACATTATCGGAAAATCGTCTCTATGCAACACGTCATAGGGTGTAATTTCCCCTAAGAAGCCTCCAATCAATGCGGAGGAAAAAATATTCAACTGCCATTTTAGTACACGCGCGACTCCGGTGGCGCCGTCTGTTCGAGTTGTTGCGACTTACTAACAACAGAGGCAGCGCCATCTTTTATCTATTGTACGCTCGTGATAATCAATAAAAAAGGGTTTGTTTATTGTCATTATACAACTGAATTACGTACGGTTACACCCATCAACTCGTAAAGCACTATGTTTAATTTGTTATAACTGAGTGATTGAGGATTAATATATTAATTGGGTTATATCTATAATATTATAATATAGGTAGGGTCTTAGTAAGCAGCTAGTATATATAAACTTTAAATGAAGCTTACACGTGTATGTACTTACTTTATACGTTCAAAGTAATTTAATCTCTTGATTTAATGAAACCCTGTGAGGCGCGGCTATAAAATCTTTCGGCGGTAGAATGACAACATCTGCACATCCAACGACGCATTTCTCACTCGTTTATTGCAAACGGAAATTTCTACTGGACCGAGGGCCCATACGAGCTCATAACCGACTGATAGACATATGACACCGACGACCAAAATTAATAAACGAAATCCTGGGCTGAGAAATTGTAAGAGACTTGCGTCGGGTGTTTGTTACGACTAAATAACATCCTTTTCTTATTTAAACGAACAATCGCAAACAAAAGTTTGACGTACATTTCATTATCATGACTAAATTAAAAGTTCGATAAGACGACGGAGGGAGTTGAAGAAACGCGAAAAAAGGTCCAGGCCGACTATAAAAACGTAACAAAACGCCGATTTAAATACATCACTAATCTTAAGTCAAAGAGAATAAGTTTAGAAAAGAGACCAGAAATTCAATTAAGCAAGGGCGCCGGAGCGAGAGCCATCTTGCGCACGAGCCTCTTGCGGGACCGAGAGGGAAAAAAATAAAAGTAGAGAGAAATCAGGCGAATTGAGAATAGCCATTAAGGTGTTAATGAGGGTCTTATTAAGCCGTCTCCTCCCCGTGGGTGGTCTGTCTGTAGTGCTCGCTTTGTTCATTAATCACTACAGATTAAGTTCCGACCTAATTATCAAATTTATATCAAGAGAGCAACAATGGACGCTAAAGTTTGCGATATCCAATCTGATTATCTGATTGTAAATTATTTATAGTTTCTACCCTAAATTGATACTAAATGCTTCCAGATTTTTTTTTCCAATGTTACAATTTCTCATACAATTTTAATTCGGAAACAAATTTAGTTCAAGATGACTCTCTCTAATGTCTGTCTAAATTAAAATTCATACAAAAAAAAAACAGACGAAGCAGTTTTCCATTACCATTTTACCACATAGCTGTATCGTCTTTTTTTTATGCACAACGAGTTGGACTTGACCTCAATCACACCTGATGTTTAGTGAAGATGAGGTCGAAGGTGGAAGCGTACTGACCCGGAAACCCCAACGCATTTGGAGGACTGGTTATCTTATCTCTGACAACCGGAACACAACAATGCTATTAAAATTGCTGCTTGGCGGCAGATTTAGATAAGAAGGTGGTAGCTAGCCAGGCGGACATTTAAAAAACCCTACCACCAACCATACCGAGTACTTAAACATGTGCCCCGCTGGGGATCGAACCCGTGACCTCCAAATCGTAAACCCAATGGTGTTTACATTGAGCCACGGAGGCGGTTGAAGTCTAAGTGTCTATTAAGATTATTTATATTTTGTATTCCTAATACATATATATTTATAACGCTATAATTGTATGTATTTGCAACCTTAGGTGGTCGGCTCATCTCAGAAGTAAGATGATAAATATTATGATGTTGACGAACATAAATATCTCTGGGAACATCTATAACCATCGCTCTTTCGCCGATTAATTAGTCACTAGCGACCTTGCCGCCTGAGTAATGGCTACTACTTCTTTTATTTTCCCTCTAATTAGTTCAAATTGTAAAACAGAGGGTGGAATTTATTGCTCGGAGAAAATCGTAAAATCGAAAACTACATATCGTTTCCGTAGGTATATAGAGTTCGAAATCGTGTTTAACACTTCTCCCAGACATGTGTGTATGCATTGTGTATGTATGCAGTAGATTTGTTCAGTAAACGGATAAGATATCTTTAGATTATGTTGTATACTTATAGATGAATAGATAGATATTGAAGCCACGTAAAAATTAATGGGTGTCAAATAGAGGCGTCAACATTTTCTATTTATACGTTGTCAATTCTGAAAGCTTATAAACGCAATTTTCATGTTCGAAATGTTAGTCTGGTTAATCTATTCTTTTTTCGGCCAAATCAACGTATATGCCTTATCTATTGCTCTTCACGTGGTTTTATTACCTAACACGGTAAATTCCCTATTATCTGACCGATCTGTACTTATATTGTAAAACCTGTGCATTTGTTGGTTGATTCTGTTTTTATCATAAAAAATATCAAAAGTATTAGAGAAAATGTCTTGATATCTGTGATACGCGTCTTTCTAATTGTGCAAGGTTAGTGTTCTAGTAAAGTTCTTTGGAGAAGGTTACTGATGTTACGTCAACTGGTGAAAATGTTAGATACAGAGACACTTTCTGTGTACGATGATAACCAACATGTGTCATTTTTTGTAATGACAACATGTCCGTTTAAGTGCCAGAATACATAACATCAGCCGCCATTGCTTTTATATGATGCAATGGTGCCGATGATACGTGGGTGGGCTTATCGCTACGTACATCGACGATTTGACATAAATGCGTTATAGTTAGATTATGTGACAACTGATAAAATGTTGTAAGGCACCGCCTCGCTGTGATTGACACCCTGCATGTTTACACAGCGATACCTCGACGTACTCTACACTTCTGTGTCGCGTTATCTGCCGGTCGCATAAGCGTTTTAACGATACCGTCTAAACGCAAGATGGTGGACTTTGCGGCAAAATGCGTGTTATCCAATCAATATTATCCATTTAGGTTTATCGGCGCGACTCTAGATTTCGTTCCGTGATATTTCGTCAGCAACTGATATGTACAATGTTAACTAAGAATTATAGTATCCCCTACTCCTGGCAATCCTGGTATAAGGTTTTGTCGGTGAAAAGGAGGGATAGGATAAATTTCAGTCTTTGTCTGTAATTTTAGGCACTAAAACTGATCAACGGATTTCAAGAGGTGCAGTTTTAAATTTTGAAATATTATAGGCCATGTTTTATGAAGCTGGGTCAAGCCATTTTCAGAGTATTCTTCTTTGATTATATAACACTTTCGATAGTGTCGTTGGAACAAAAACAATATCATCATAATCGATTCACTAAAATATAATATACATACTTTACGAGTATATGACTTAAGAACACAAAGATCCGTCGCGGCCTGTATAAAGCCAAATACAATAATGGCGGCCGCAGTAAAGTGACATGACACTGATATGTACAGTGTGCATACATATGTGTGAATAGAGTTTAATGGTTTGTGTTACAGTCGGGCTGTTATTTTAGCATAATAATCGTTTACAAACAATGACCACGGGCCAACCCCGCAACCCTCGTCTCACCTCGAAAGCGTTAATTGCTCCGCAAATATACTCATCTTCGCACTAAGCGTTTACTTGCCGACTTTAATGACTGGGCAAACAGTCGCGCGGTCTCGTGGTCAGCCGCGTCCTGTGGCTCGCCCGGTGATAAATCTTCGGCTTTTCCCCGATTTCCCGGCGTCCCGCCGCGGCGCCGCGCCACCGCCGCTGCCACCCTCCGACCACTCGCGCGCCACTCTTATAAATTACCTACACGCTTTCACTATAAATCAAACAATGGCCACGCTAAATGTACTTACTATTGTTTGAATACACTTCGAACACCACTATCGTGACCGATGTCCGGCGGTTAGCGCATATTTCATTCGGCGATCATTTTTGTGCGTGCACACATGTCTAGACCAGCAGACGTTAGTCAGCAATCTTGGACGTAACAGGAAATTTGTTACGTCCCTTTGTTTAGTCCGGAACCAGAGGATATTATGAGCGTTCCGTGTGGACGCATTACCGATTAATCTTAAGCGAAAAGTTTGACCACTCGCTTGACTTAGGAAATTGTCCAAATGCCAGCTAATTGAAAGTTTTACGATGAATTGACGAGGGGTCGTACATTGGGCTTTTATTAACGATTATATTGGACGTGTCGTTCACTAAGCGGTCTGTGACCATTTAACAACATAAAGGTGCTTATTCTTGACCGTTATCTCGACCGGAAGTTAAAAAAACGTGATCCAGACATAATTTTTGTCCGCACCGCCCGGCCTGCCCGACGCGCTAAGCATTAGTGAAGTAAAAAACAAGGTGTCGATTAAACTTGAGATAGCTTTTAACTACATTATTATTTAATTTTAGTTTGCTTTATAGTTTCGTGGCGCTGCGTGCCGAACGGAACACAATTTGCCCACAAACAATATTATGTTAATATCATGGAAATCGTATTCCCCTAATAAATAGATTTATATTTCTGATGAAACGTATTCAAAACTTAGCCGGAGGTAAGCAGGCTTTTAAATAATAAATTTAATCTGTAAAACTGTTGGTGCGGTCAGCAAATAAAAATCTCGTTTTGCTTAATTGTGTTTAATTGATTTTCAATTAGTTTTGCTTAAAGTGGGCAAAAGTCATTATAGTATAAAAATTTTGTTTTGTGACTTACAGTTTAAGCGTTTTCTTGATTTACACTTACTGTTTCAGTGCATAGTAAGTAGAGTAATTTCGAGTTATTTTCTGAATTTTTAATCACACATAGATAGACATAGTTAGAAACTTTAGCAGTTCACACCTTGGGTAATATTCCCCTATATAAGACTGCTTCATTGGATGAGGAATGTGAAATAATATACTCGTACGGAGCTACTCCTAAATGTGTAAATGACGTTGGTAAATAAAAAAAAGTTAAACTGCCTTCCAGTACAAAACTATACTGTTTTTTTTTTCGTATAAATTCGTGTCCCTAACCTTATTTTATTGAAAGAATAAGTTTAAAAATATAGAACCTTTACCTCGTTGTGTTTCCGTGGGTTTTCCATATTTTTAAACATATAGAAATTTTATTGTTATTACGTCAACAGGCATGTGTAAGTTTACGTGGGGCATACTGAATGTTTTACGTAACTCGTCCATAAAAGTAAGTAAAGTACACATATTTATTGTTTTATAACATATTCCTCATTAAAAAAAAAAATTGTGTAATAACACAGTGTGGAACTAGATGGCGCTGTGTGTATGAGGTGTGAGTACTTTTGAGAGATACAAAATATGAACACACGTTGCTTCAATAATGGCCTATATGTACATCGAAGGATATTTATTACTCATTTATATTTTAAATGGCATTGGTCTAAAGGCACAACCAAGTTGTTTTGAAAAAATCACAGGTTCTTCAGCCCCCAACTGAGACACCTCTCATCTATCTATGATTTTTGGATAGGTTTTCTACCTTTCCTTTCCTAGATGGTGCGAAGTAGACTGTGCAGAATAGGTTACTACAAGCAAAGAATTCTTGTCTTGAACATTGTCATTGTGCCAGAGGATGCGACTTCTCGTTCGTCTCTCCCAAACTTTTACGAGAGCTCTAGGGATACAAACTCAACTTTTACTGGCTTTTGTTCTCCAAGTGGGCGATGTTTACACGATTACAGACAGGATCTGTCTATGGGAGAAAAGAAACTTAAGCGCGGTTTTGCCCACGCTGCTCGCCTTATGTATACCTTCGTCACACTATAAACTAGATAATACTTGTTGCTGTTTATAACCGACTTCAAAAAAGAAGGAGCTTCTGGATTCGACTGTACTTTTTTTGGATATTTGATATCCTCATCAATTGTTAAATGATTTTGATAATTATTTTTTTGATTGATAGGGTAATCCTATAAAAAATTAACTATATAACTGACCTTCCTGAAGTCAGTTGTTTTGTCTATTTTTGGCGGTTCAATTACTATTAAAGAAAAACCACGGCTTTCAACACTGGCACACTCTGTCATTGCATCGCGATCACGTTCCCCAGCTTATTTACCTATTTGCATTAAATATATAGACGTAATGAAAATTTTTACCAATATATGACAGCCAAGTTCGTAATAATTAAAGGGAAATGTTCCAATATTTAAGTAACAACAAAAACCCAAATTCTTTAATGAAATTTACAAATTCATCGAATCTATCTTTTTATACACATCGATGATGGTGAGGTATGAGGTATGGAAGAGCGCTCACCGCAAACACCCACTTAATTGGTTGACTAGCCATCTTATCTCAAACAGTCGGAATACAACCATGCTAGCAACATTACTGCTTGAGAAAACTTATCTTCCACTAAATATTCTAAAAATATTGGGAATGTAATTGGTGGAACTTTTGTTCGCAAGGAAACATAATCAGTTATGCAAGTACGACTTAACTTGTGTTTTTTTTATTCTCTTCTATATCATGTTACAGCATAACTTAAATCATCCGTACTTATTTAAGAAGTAGAAAGAATAAATATGTCGTAAGGTAATGGTCTGCCATTACCTTAATTATTATTAATTAATTAATTAGATAATAGCTATAGATTTAGCAAACCCCCAAGATGCTGTACCAATGATTATATCATCCAGATAAATATACCAACCGTGTTGAAGTCTAAATATCTTCGAAAGCGCTTAACCGATTTATACCAAATATCGCTATAATATCTATCTGACTAACACCAGCTTTCAAAATTAAAAACTGTTTTCAAAATAGGTGAGACGTTTTAGCGCTACAATGTCACAGACAGACATAAGCTTAAAACATGATACAAAACTAACTAACAAAACTAACAACTCCATCCGAAATCCAATGTAACAATAAATAACATACTTTCTTAATTTTTTGCTTTAATCTTGTAATTTGTAATTCACAGTTTATAATTCAACGTAGGAACTTTACGATTGATAGTCAAGGAAGTAAGACATCACACGCACGCAATAGGATTGTCCCATTCAACAAAGACAGTTTTTGTCCCGCTTTGTCAGTTTTATGCAGAAAAAATACAATAACCTTGAAATGGCAAAATTTTACGCCCGTTTGTAATATTATGACACTATGCGCTCTAAAGCTTATTTGTGATCGACGAGCGAAGACCACCGGGGTGCTGGGGCCACTAATTCAGAGCTGAATAAATGATACGTCACTGACAACAATGCCATCAAGAAGCCTCTGCGTACGGGAGAATCGCTCAGTTGTGTTGTAGATACATTCAGCGGAAAATAATCGCGACAGGCGCTTTACACTTGGTAAATTTGAAGTGAGTTTTTTGCGAGTTATTGTTGCGATTCGGACAGATGTCACGGGCAGGGAATCCGCGGGAACAAAAGCGCCCCGGGGGCGCATTGTCCTATCCGCCCCGACCTCCCCCCATCCAACCATTAACACTGACACCTCTAACATTTTATTTCTGTATCAAAATAATACATATAATTTATTCAATTTATTTATAGCTGTATTCACTTTAGAATAGGTTATTGCTCTAAATGGTTTTTAATGTCCTTATTTTATAAGTAATTTATACGTCGAGTCGGGTCTTTACAGCTGCATTTTACCCTCCAATGATGGCTATTAGCAAGATATCAAGTAAATACGTTATACGATAAAAGCGGGGTCCCGGAAATTCTTATGAGTTCTACTGTCAATTGAATGTTAAGTTGTTAATTTTGCTTTGTGTATTCTTAGGAGTAATTTAGAAATTATTGAGCATACTTTGGATAATTATTTGGTCAGAGTTTAGTGTAGTATAATATATAGCGGTTACACGGAGACAGTTTCGGTGGTTTCGGTACAAAGTTTGCGTTCGTTGAATTTGCGGGGTGGTTTTGGAGTTGAAGCGACGGCGATGTGGCGTGCGTCGCTCGTGGCGCGGGCCGCAACCGCGGGCTGCGGGCGGCGCGCGACCGAATCAATCACGGAGACTCAATAATTGATCGCCGAGGGCTGCGTCGTCTCCCCCGACCTAATTACCTCTCTCGCCCTCCATACGCTCACGGCTCATTAAGGACCGTCTGTTGTTTGTTCTCCTAATTAAAGCGGAGCTTTATCGGTCTCGGGGCCCGTCTAATTGATATCATTGCGAGCGTTTACGATCATTGAATTACGGCGGCCGCGATCGGTTACCGCCGGGTTCGGCAGTTAAATGTGACCGCACATTGTCTCTGTCTGAGCTCCAATTGACTTGTTTAATCCCAGTTTATTGTTTATTTATTTATCATGCGACTCTACCCGGGCGTCACGAACGCGGTTTGATATACCTATTTCTTCAACCCGTTATACAAGTTGAACGTTAGGTATAGGTAAACTCAGTTAGCCGTAGGTACAAATAAGTAAATAACATTGATAACAGTCGTTTCTAATCTCATCATGAAAACGGTTTTTTGGTTGGATAACTTTTGTTATGTGAAAATGTTTTACGATTATGATTTTAAATTTGATTTGAAAACATAAAACGACTCTGAATTGTAATCGCGGTGAACAACTTAATTTCCAATAATAGGCAATCACTCACTACACCAATTCAATAATATCGAGTTGTAAAAAAGAAATGTTTCTGATTAAGAACACAATATCATGCATAATAAAATAATATTAACTCGATACCGTCGAAATAACGTTTAGTGCTCGAAGTGGAAAATAACCAATTTCGTTTAAATCACAATCTAGCAATTCTTTGATACCCGTGAAATTGCCGTAACGAAATAAATGTTAAATAAAACGTAAAATAAAATTATTGTGCCTCCACAAACAAATAATTGGAACGGGAACATACCTACCTACATCTAAAGCGCCCGCGCCCGTTGCTGCTCGTTTTATGGCTTATTTGGGGGAAAGCTTTATTGAAGTTAGCCACGTTGTTTTCCTGTCCTGCAAATACAACCCTTAACTTGAATGGAGCAGGCTCCCAGATCGCTCGGCTACTGCCGATTGCGTCACCACCGTGCGGCATGAAATGACTTTTTCGTTTGTATTCGCTCTTTATCCACTTAGAGTCATTCTTTTTTCCACTCGCTACAATTCACTTTCAGATTTCGCTAGTCGCTCTTGTTGCAGTTAATGTGGTATTGCATGAATAATATTATTACGATGTAAAGAAATACAAATAGATAATCACTGCGAAATGCAACATCATGTGAAACACTACCTGTGTGTAGGAACAATTCTTCTTGAATAAAAATTATCGACATATATTCAGTAGGTGACAACTCTACATTTTACTTACTATATGAATAGACATAACAAGAGCAGTAGCTTGTAACTTATTCATTTTAAAGTAAATACAGTTATAGCGTTTATGGAGTGGAAAATGGCATCACTACATGACAGTGGGGCCAAGTAAAATCAAGGCTTAACTGCGTTTCAGTAGCCAGAAAGCTGCGTCAGGAGTGATGTAGTGTTGTCGATTTGGCAACGCGGCGGGCCGCGGCGGCGGCGCCTCAGGCCGCCCGGCGCCCGCGCTAGGTCAATAAGCGGCTCCCAGCCTCCGATGGGGTACGAATTTATGAACCGTCAAATAACTTATCACCAGTTTAATGCAATGAAATAAACGAGCCTTATTTATGAACCGCACCGATCACTCGATCGTGAACTTTGTCTTTTTTTCTTCTTAGGGTCGCGGCAGTCCTAGTTGACTTTTATTTATGGATCTAGCAGCGCGTGTGAATAACGTTAATAGTGGGGCCGGCCCCTTTGCTACTGTTTATATTTATTTGGGGTTGGTGTAATGAGTCTATCTGGCGCGCTGACTCGCGAACTCTGTGGAGAATTGATTAAAATGTTGTTAGACCCAGTCTTACGGAAAAGGGGGATGAATTGGCCCGGACAAGATTTTTAAGGGATAATAAATGAGCTTTATCACGCAGTAAACAAGAAGTTTTAAATAACTCTTGCCTCATGTGAATGAGGATTTATTATTTAAAAGGTTTACCAAACATTTTTACATCTGACAGTATTGACATTTAACCACCACTAAAAATACCTGAATAAGATGCACAATTTCCTATATAAAGACGCGAGTAGTTCTAATTTCAACAATGGAAAACACTTATAATTTCCGTTTTATTTTATATACTTATATTAGTATCACCTTACAAGTTTTGTTATCAATTATTACATAAAAATTATTCTAGGTATATAGACTTAATAATGGGGAAGAGATAAGTTAGATTAAGATAATGTACAAATATGACGGATTTTCTAAAGTTAGTTGCAAAGTTGCAAACTATGTCTATGTTATCATTTATTTTGTTATGCATAGGAGAATTTGTAAAGTTTTTTTTTATACTTACAGCAATAAAATGTCTGTTGTATACGTCAAAAATACATATTCTAGTACAAAACCTTTAAAGCCCTCAACTGTAATAACAATCACGATTTTAAAACTTGATTACTCTCACACTTTTCCCATTAATTTTGAATCCCGAATATTGCACTGTAGTGACGCAGTTTTCTCTGTAGATATTTGAATAAAATACGTAATCAGTATCATTAATGGCCGGGCAGGCACGTGCCTCTCGAGTCGCTAATGCTAGGGGCGAGACAATCATCAGTCATAGTTAGCGAACCTCCGACCTCGGAGGGAACCTCACTACCCTGTCACAGGCAGGAAAAGGAACAATTTTTATCTCAACCGCACAAAAGAGTTGCCCACACGAATTTGTCACCGGCTTATTTGGCGGGGGAGTAGCAGTGTAATGTTTACAATGATAGATATTAATGACCTAAAGTAAACTACAATGTTTCTCACTTTCCCAATTCTCTTGCCGACGAATTTCGCTTTGATCTATAATTGGTGGATGACATTTAGTAGGTATATCTAGAGTGAATTCAAGAAGGAATTGTGCAGTGTGGTTTCGGTACGTAAAAAGAATAGAACCAACCCGTTTCTTTCGGTGGATGTAGTAAAAGACGACTAAGGGACTTTGCACCAAAAACATCTATAGACTTGTTTCAACGACGATGGGCTCTCCAGACCACATGTGCTATTCTGTATTTTTCGAAATGTGAACCGTGTTTCAAGCGTTAAACATTTAATATTTGGAACACCCAAACGCTTAGGTATGAGCTATCTCTCATCACCCAGTTTGGGATAAACATCGTGACATTATGTATGTCCGTAATTGTAAAAAGTACACTAGACATATTTCGCTTTCCATGGGTAGATAGTATATGCCACAATTCTTAGATTTTTGGCCGACTACCTAATATTAACTTACGGGAACAGAAGGGTTGTTGTATTCTACTCTTATATTTAAAATTATGCAACTTTCATAACACCATCTTGCTAAGGTGGTTTACATAGCCAGGAAAATTAAAACAAAGTGGAGCAATAGAAAGTTGATCTCAGCGTTCAGGTCTCTACTAGAATGTATGTTAATGTCTAATGTATGAACCTGTACTCTGAAACCGAAGTTAATTCTCGAAATTGCGTTGTCTTTAATATTGATTTGTTAATAAACAGCTGCGTAATCAAATCAACCACAGATAATTACCACTACAAATGACAAGTAGACAATTTGTCTGAGCAACGGAACGTACAATCGAGCTATTTAGCTGGAACAAGTGAAACTACCGGTCTAGAACAATAATTAAGCTATTATCTCACAATAGTTAGAATGCTAATAAGGAATGTTAATAGGTGTTTATTTTCCTTTTGTATAGTGGCGTGAGGGCGACTGGCGTTATGCTCCGACGGTGGTGTTAATATATTTTTTTATTGGTGTAAATTACATCAAGACAACAATTGTTAAGAAATATTACTAATTAACAATCCCTATCGTAAAGTTTTTACCAATTGTAAGTTAGGATTTCATAAACTATAATCAATAAAACTCCTGGGTCTCTACATTATTTATAAATAAATAAATAATAAATTATTTGCATACTTTCTATAATGTATTATTGATACATTATAGATTGATAAAACAGGAAATTTAAAGATACTATAAAACAGAAACTTATTAAGAAAGCATATTATAAAATATCAGATTATTTAGATGATAAACAATCATGGACATAACTAGCCCGTTCGCATAACCAGGCTATTTCACAATTAATAATGAAATATTATAATATAAAATAATAATTAATAATTTTGTAATATAAAAACCTTTTTTTAAAAAAGAGCGACCTCTCGAGTTTCTTGCTTTTTGCCTTTTGAACAAGTAGTAGCTTTACAAATGTAAAATCTGACTATTTTAAGTGTACCCTGTGTACCTACAAAATAAAGCATTTTTGATTTTGATTTTGATACAAACCTCCCGGAAGAAATACTCCAAGTAATAATGAAAACCGCATCAAAATCTGTTGCGTAGTTTGATATAACTAAGCGCTCAAACAGGCACACGCGGATAGCAATTTGTTGAATGACTAAATGCTTGGTGTACATATACTTCCAGCTCCAAAAATTTATAGAATTGTATGAATGTATTTTTTATTTTCAATGAGGAGAGAACAATGAACAAGCGGATTTTTGCGCCGCCGCTTCTTTCCCACAGATGATTTCTCGTACCGAAGCGATACCTAGTGGTTTGGATATAGTGACTGACAGACAAATACATATAATAAAGCCCATTATTATTACCAATAGATTTAAATTGATATATAACTGATATAGTGTATCTTATGTCATCGTCATTTATTTCGGAAACTATTTGATGTATACTACTGAGTAGGTATTTGTAGAAAATGGGTCCTCCGTAAATAGAAGGGTAGAAAAGAAGTACAATTTAAATTATAGAGGTTAGTTTTAGGGCGCTCAATTAATATATAAAAGCAATGCCAGGTCATCCTTTGGGGTATTGAAAATATGATTTTGAAGAATATATGTGTAACTTTTTTAATACTTTTTCGAAAAGACGCTTATCATTTGTTATCTATCTACCTATCGATTTCATATCTGTAAATCATGTGCATTGGAAATAAGGTGTCAATCGAAGCAAAGGTTCATATTACCATGTGTAATTGTTATGTCATAGAAAGTTAGAGAAAATGACCATTACTTTTATATAGGTATGTACTATGAACTGTTTATTATATTAACGAAACACTCACATACATTGTCTACCACGTCCATAACATTACCGGTATAAGTTGGCCGCTCGACACTATCGCCAATATGTACGCATCGAGACCCTGCTTATACTGGAAATGTTACGACCTTAGTGCGGTATTTGTAAACATTTCACAAACAATGACACAATAACTCAAAAAATCATATTATTTTAATTTTAATAAGCATTATAAACAAGAAATTCTGAATTGAAAGGAACATACAAAACAACTACATTATAACCAGATCCAGAGAAACCAAAGAAAAATTGCTACAACAATAGATGCGCGGCGCTTTTTCTTCCTTTAAAACAGGAGGGGGACAAATAAGCTTGCTCGCTTTATTCAGTTATCGCACGTTGCAACCAGTGCTCCATATGTATCATAATACTTTTCATTTTATTATCAGAGGAGTCGGCGCAAAACGCACTGGGGGACGAGACAAGGGATGTCAGTTATCGTTCACACTTTTAATTTAGTTGCTCCTAATGTATGCGAATATCGTAGTAGAGAGGGTAAGCTCTATGCGCGCAGTGCCCTCACTAGCTTACTGTTAAACAACTATCAGGAGGCGAAGCGAGAGGGTGCGTAGTGGCCTTAATAGTTTTCCCCTCTGTATCCATACATTATGCAAATACGCTAGTGATATGTCAGGCCGTGCACTTGGGACTTTTATTGTCGCTCGTGAGTTTATTCCCTTCTATTAAGTTAACTTTAATTAAATTCAAGTCGGCGTATCTGTTAGGCCGATTGATTGAGTGGAATTATGTGTTGAGATTTATGCTTACACGAGCTTAGTGACGGGGTATATTAGACTCTTGTTAATGACATGGCTTACGATATGGAAATTATGTCGTAGGTATTTAACGCATTTATGGTTCTATACAGGAATTGTAGTGTGGAATACGAAAATAAAATATTCAACTTAAAAATTAGGCCAAGTCTCGGTACTCTTTGCCCTTAAAAAATTGTTAAATCTCATGTAGGGCTAAGTCGGCATTGTTATTGTTACGGTTAATTTCCTTTTAACAAATATCTATATTTAAAAGATTATTAACTAAATATGATTTTTAGGTTTGGTGGTTTATTGAATGATTAAGTTATGCCTGATGAATGATTAAGTTTTGACTGCTTGATAATGTTGACAGACAAATATTTCTTTTAACGAAGAATTCAGAAATTACCCAAATTCCCACATAGCTATATTTATAACGTAAGTAAATAATGTAAGTATCAGCGTAATACCTACATGTTAGTGATTGCTAAACACAACATGTTAAGGATTTATAGTCATAAGTAATTTGATGAGTGGAGAGAACTATCGAATACTTGAATTATTTGCCCTAGACGTGATCATTCATATAACTTTTAACGGTGAAAAGGTTACGAGGCTTGTCCTCATTTTTTTTACATTGCATAATTTTTATGGAATCCACTTATTATTGCAGTTTCATTTATTTTCCCTTTTCCTGTTCTATATCTTGCAAGATAGTTACTAATTTTTGCAAAGCCTGCTCTTTATTTTTTTACTCGGTGGCTTCGCTATAATAATGGTTCGAGACAAGTCTGAGCGGTAAGTGCATCTGAGTATCTACATTGTTAATATTAATCAGATGCAGTCCGTCCAGACTCAGCACTCATGACAGTACAACGGTAAGCTAAACCACTCGTGAATACTAAAGAACTATAATACGAGTATATTGCGTTGTACACTTAGACCACGGCTTTTACATGTACACGGCATACGCAGTACATTTCGGATATTGTTCGTAATAAACATACTATTACAATTTTTAAAGGTGTGTACGTCTGTCGACTTAACGTGACGGCACTCCGGTGCCCCCCGGATAACTGTTAATAGGTATATTATGAAAAACTACAATTATACTTTTTCAATTCATTGATTCATTCATCAAAATTCATGGTTTTGCAATTTCTTCTAAATACCTAAATAATTAGAAAGTTAAGTAAAATATTAAAATTTCTATATATTTTCCTAAAGCTTTGAACACTGAATATCAAATTTCAAGTTTGAGGTACTGCGACGGTGTGTGAGTGAGTGAAGAAATGTGTCTTTAGTTGAGTTGACAGGGATCCGATACTGGGGGCTTAAAAAGCCCTGAATTGTTTCGAGAAAAAGGTGTAGAGCCGTACCTACTCACAATGGCTGGCCTCCAGATATAACATTTTTGCTCATGTTTTTATTCAAACATGTGTGTAGGTTGCACTGAAATGGACTGTATCATTTGACGAGACGGTCGTCTAGCCGGCGGCGTGTTTGTTTATTGTTTTGTATGGTGTTCCAGAGTAACCCTTACGCGTTGAAGGAGAGCGGCGGTGAGATGTCGGCCTGGACCTCTGCGGGCTTGCAACCCTCCGGCGGGTACTACCCTTACGACCCAACGCTCGCCGCCTACGGGTAAGTCCCTAGGGTCTAAGAGACCCCACTGGTCCATCGCCCGCGCCACTTTAGATAAAGCCCACGGCCCACGCAGCGCCTCGCTCGGATTAACATAATACCGCCCCATCGAGACTTATCTCTCTAATAGATTGCAATGCGAAAGGCTCATGTTTATATTTGGCGACTCGCTTTGACTTTAATGAATTTTACTATGTTGTGCAAATGTATCCCTTTCCTGTGTAAACAACTGCGTGTCGAAGTCGTTCAAGAACTGAGCCACACTTTTCTTTGGTGATAATAATAAGTCTGAAAGCATCTTATTGTTGCTACTTTTTTTAGCTTTTTATCACGTAATTTTTTCATTAAAGAAAAGGAATTATCGGAGCAATTTGTATTCAAGATGTTTCGGTCGTCAAATTGTCAATATGCCTTATGAGGGCACGCCATTATGTCAAGATGGTTATTAGACCGTTTTGAGAATGTTACTCGGGTTTATTTTTCGAGTTAAGTTGTTGTCAAGTAACTTGTCTGTCATAAATTTCAGAATAAACTTTATATATCGATTGACGGTACAATTTGAACGTATAATAAATAACTGCATTTATAAGCACATGTAAATTAGGATATGATATACGAAGTCTATAGTAGAAATTAGTTCACAGTATAAGCAATTAAACACCTCACGTTTCTTATTTTTATACTCCCTATATGAATTCACTCAAAATTATTCTCCTGACAAATTTTAATTACTTAAAAGTCCGAAGTGTGTCGCCATTAATTAGCATTCACAATCAAGGGGTGCCAATAATAATTGAATACATTTCAGTTAATTAAAAGGACAATGACTTGACTTCTTAGTTGACGTATGTTCCGAACCTAACGGTATAAGTTCTTATGTAATCGCCTTACCACATCCCATTACAACTAAAGCCCGATTAACATGTACGCTAACATAAATACGATAATCCAATCACAAGCCAATGACGACCGGCAGCTCATCGCTCACCGTATCGATGCAGTCAAAACGCGAACGTTAGCAACGTAACCCTATGTAGTTAAAAACGATTGATAAAAGCAATTTCAAATATTCAGCTGCTCCAGCCTGTCTGTTAATGCCAACTCGAAGCCCTATGTTTGGGAGGTAGTGCGGTTAAGTCGAGGGACAAATGACCGTATAACCACTCCCGGTTGTTCGCCATCTCGTTTAAACTCACACCAACCCGCAGGATTGACAGAGACGAATTACATAGCATCCACTTCGCGCTTGTGCCTGATTAATTCACTGTTTTTTTTTTAAAACGCGATCGGTCGTCGCGACGCGTTGCGTTAACGTTTTCGGCAAATGCAATGGAATCAAGAAAACAAAATAACAAAATCGGAAACATCACAACAATATCATAACATAACTTTGTACTATGTGGATGCATCAATTAAATGGAAGTTTCACGGCACACTTGAAATTTATCCGCCCATGAATCACCCTGAAACTGCCCGAAAATAAAAACAAATCATGATACATCAAAGCGAAGTTATGCTGACAATTCGGCTCTGCTCGACTTAATATATAGCAGGCGGTGCGTTATAATCTAAAAATAATTAGAGGCGACATTAGTTTTTATGCGTAAAAAAGACGTAGAGCGCTACGGGACGTGCACGGAAATACTCCGTGATATACTGCGCCCTCAATGCTCCACACAATTGTTCACTAGTCCGTCCTCACGGGGTGATTGTTCATAGCAAATAGAATAGACACACTGTAGACACCTATCACATTTGGCATACTTAACAATAGGTATTGATTTTAGTAAAACGTGTAAAGTTGTAGTAAATTAGTTAACGCAGCCGTCGTGGAGCTACTTAAACAACAATTCAGAGAACTGTATTCATTCGCTTCCAAATGTAATTAGTTTTACAATTGCCAACAAAATTGTTACATATTCATTTCAAAAGAAAAACTTCATAAGAGTCTCATAAAACGTTCCGGGGCCCGCGGTAAGTTGGCCGAGTCGAATAAATAGCCGCACAAAGAAACAAGTGCAGTGAAAAGCGTACCGAAGCAACAAAAGTTGGCTCTGACTGTAGGCGCATTTCAGTTAAGTACCGTTGGCGTATTATTTGGAACAGCCTGTAATCTGCCACGCCCGCCGCGCGCCGAAATGAAAAATTACTCAGCTATTTTTAACACAAGACTCGAGCACAGAAAACGTACAAAAATTAGAGAAAAGAGACGAGGGAGCACTTGTACCGCACCATTGAGATCAAAACACGCAGGAAATTACTGCGCCAGAAGCGAATGCTCTAAGGGAATTATTTGTGTGCCAACGATTTGGGTTGTTACTTTTTAAATAAACCAAATAAGGAGCGCTTGTTAACGAGATGTGGCATTCAAGCGACACTTACAGTTTTGTGAGGAGAGTTTATTACCGGATGAAAGAGCGTATAATAGGAGTCGCCTATTAGTGTGTCACGTGGCTTGGCCACACTCGGAACACTCTTGCAAAATATGAAGAACGTTCTGTATTGTTCAATTAAAAACGTAAGATTTATAAATAACTATAGATCTAGTTAGATTGCTTTGTTCATACATCAAATCATAGATACATAGACCACCTATTCAATCAGGTGTAATGCAACAAATATATATCATTGTATTTGTAATTAATTGTCGATGTTACGGTATTAGGCTGATCCGTGAAGCGTACAGTAATCTATGTAATTAATGTACCTAATGACGTTACCGTCCGACAAGTTAATTGAGGCCTGCTATCTGGTAAATGACGATCCTATTAAAAATATGACGTGATTGATTATAAAAAGAGAACCATTTATAGTGTACGCAACTACAAAATAAACGCAGCAATCCTGTCAGTAGTCTACCCGACTGGCACTTCTGTTACGAATCCTAATTCTAATACGACCCAAGCCTCCCTCGGGGAGGAGGGGAGCATTACTTATGTACGCGTATTCCGTACATAGCGGTACGGTTTACGGGGGAGGGCACGTAGAGGCCGCAATTCCCCCAAGCGGGTAGATCGTAAACCTCCGATACCGCGAATTGAATTCGCGGCGCGCTCAAATATGTAGCACTGGTTGCACCGCCCGCCCAGCCGCGTTGAGCGCTCTATCACGTGACATACGTGCTGACCTGACATTTTAGTGCACAGGCTATCACTCGGTTTTGTCTTTATTACTTTGAAATGAGACACTGATTTTCGAAATGTGTAAAGGCTTGAGACATTTCCGTTACACTTTCGCGAACCTCAATATGTCAGTCAAACACGTACATTTTGAAATATCAGTAATATGTACTCGTCATTCGTATTGCCATGTTATTAACTGTACTAATTCAATTACCTAGATATTTGCAAACAATTCCTAAAATTTAGTAAAATTTCCGTGAACATTAAAAATGTGTAACTCTGTTAATTACGTAATATTGGAATGAATGTGCGATTCAGGAAACGTCACAACAGATTAGTACGATCACTAATATGTTATATCTACCTATTTATAAGTAAAAAGTTTAATGAATTCAAAAGCTTAAACTAACAGCGAGACAAAGTATTTCCGCCCATGAAAGTATTAACATTCTACAACCCGAGTGCATGTGTTCACATAGGGCGGCAGGCGGCGCGACGAGTAAGTGGACTGTCTAAATTAATTACAAAGCTTACAAACGAACCCTTCCAGCGGCTACATAGCTGAACGCAAAATGAATGTTTTTATACAACAAAATATTCCAGCATGGCAGCGCTATATTTTACCCAAGCTACCGTCGCTGTCGTCACTAACCGCCAGATTTCTGAAGAGCTTATTCGTGTTCAAACTAATGTGGTTTGGTTTCAGAGGCTTTGTGTGGTAGCGCCTTTGATACAAGTTTTAATGTTTCATTTAGTTTTTTATTCTAAAATATATTTACCTTAGGAACGTATGTAGTAGAAAACTTGACTTTAACTTTTTTCTTTGTTATTCACGTCGGAGTACTCTCCGTTAAAGGGAACGGTACAAATAAAAAAAAAATGCCAAATTTGTTTTCGAAACTGTGAGCGGCGGAAGATGGGCGCCGTGCGGAAACTGCCTAATCGTTCGGCAGTTGTTCAGCGATTACTGACAGCGGTGGTAGTGTCCGGTCCGCAATATGGCGTCTGAATCGATTGGATCCGAGCACGCCCACGGTGCGGTGCCCACGCCTGCGCTGCACCACTTGCAGCCGAGGTGCAATGGACCGCCCTCTACTGTCGCAACGGTCGTCGCTCAACAACGTTAAACTTCGGACTACACGAAAAAGACATTACAATTTCGTATTTTAATGACTCGGAGCCATAACGATTCATCTCACCCATTGTTTTTTAAGTCGTTGGATTTTATGCATTCACCAACCCAAATCGATTAACTCCATATTTATCATACGTGCAATAACAAAAACACGTTTTAAAAACACCTATAATTCTTATTTATGAACAAAGCTGCGTGTAACAAATATTGTCAAATCACTTTCACATAGGACAGTGAAAAAATCCGATTTTCACTTTTACAATACTAAACTCTAAACAGCTCCATCAGCGTTTGAATTTGCCTGAACGTTCCGCGATTTGGGACCATTTTTTAACTATTTTCACGCGCAAAACCTATTTATTGGACCCCTCAGACCGCGCCTTTGTCATGTCGACGAGAAAATCGAAGTCAGGTACGAATGCCGCAGGGGGGAACGGAACGTTTCGCCACAATTACGTTTAGAATGCGGATGCAAATGGGACCGTAGGCCCTAAAAAGTATATCGATTGTCGCTTCGTGCCGCGATAGCTTTATTTTTGCTGTCGTTACGAGAAATCTATGGCCGCAAATAAAACGCCTATCTGTTACGAATTTAAAGCCACTTTATTGTTTGCTGTAAGCAATATAACGCATCAATCGTAAGCGTTACTAACTGGGTTATTTACAATTGTTTGCTCTGATTTAATTGTAATACGAGTTATGTCTTGTTTAGAAGTTTGAGTGGGTACATCTATTATATTTCATTTACGACTAGGTGACGAGGTATATGTAGACCAAAGATAAATTCACAACAATATTTCCTTATTAAACAGTTTTATCACCATCAGACAAATGTGGCACAGTCCAAGCTTCGTTAACATGCTATGGCGAATAATAATGATATATGGCCGGAAGCGCAAGTTTTCCATTCCAATTAGGTATATGTATAAACGTGTGTTTGTCAACAGATACGGAGCTGGGTACGATTTAGCTGCCAGGCGGAAAAACGCAACGAGAGAGTCCACAGCTACTCTCAAGGCGTGGCTCAACGAGCATAAGAAGAACCCATATCCTACGAAAGGCGAGAAGATAATGTTAGCGATCATCACCAAGATGACCCTGACGCAGGTGTCGACGTGGTTCGCGAACGCGCGGCGACGGCTTAAGAAAGAAAATAAGATGACCTGGGAACCCAAAAATAAGACCGACGACGATGACGACACTATGCTTTCGGATGAAGAGAAGGACAAAGACGAACACGAGGAAAAAATTAAAACTCACAAAGGTGCGTCGCGTGTAATCCCCGATTCAACATCTGATAGTCAACTCTTGAAGTCTCGAGTGGAGTTAATAAACTTCGGACTGAATTGTTTTCGAACGACCGAGAATTTGAGCGTGCGAAAACAGTGAGTTGACTGCCGGATGTTGATTTATTTTTAATGCTTTTAAAATTTGATGATAATGTCCGTTTCAGTGATTGTGCCATGCGAACTGTTTTCATATTATTATTGGATTGTTCTGTTTTCAACACTGCATCTGCGAGTGACAATGAATTATTACTACTACGCTAATTTTCTTTTAGTTTGAGTAGTATGTTATTTCCTGTGGAATAGCACGGTGTTGTTAAACGTTTAAAATTGCTTTAATTTTGTCGGTGTATAAATCGTCGAGTGAATTGGCATAACGCGCTGAGGGCCGGAGGGTGTACGAGATCCGAGGAGGAGGGAGGGAATGGGGGGCGCCGGACGGAGGGGGGAAGGTCTCAGGCGTGTAACTGTGCGTAACCGCTCCTCGCTCCCGGATTTCCTATTCGTAGTAAAGTGGGCGGCGCCCGGGCCCAAATTTCATATAACGCTTCTTCCGTTCGTCGGTACAACGGGGCGATGCTCGGAGGTCGCGTTCAGCTTGTCTGACGATCTGCCCTACTTCATGTTCTTGCCAAGGGATTTGTCGAGTTCGTGGATCGTTTCTTTTATGAGGATATTCCGTTGGAACGTAAGTAAGTACGGTTTCGGGGATTTATAATGTGTTCCAATTGAATGTGGAACCTTTTTTCCACGACCATTTCGTCGTCGTGTTTGTTGTACTTTACATTTTCAGCGCCAACCTGCAGTGTTCTTCGGATGACTAGTAGGTATACGAATACAACTCTCAAGTGAAAATTTAATTCAATATATAATAATACCAGATAAATTGTCGCCTGAGAGAGAATAACATCGATTGCAGCCGTTAGTTTCGGTTGTCGAGAGCATAAATTTTAAGTGGGTATTGTGGCAATAAAGATGGTTTGGAGCGTGAGGCCAGGAGTGTTTTCATTGCAAACTTCACGGTGCTAATGGAAGCGCGGCGAGGGCGTCACGGATAACGCCCTGCATACGTCGACTAATGAACTTCACTATTGTTGGGACAGAAGTGTTCGTAATCGCGGCCTCAATGCCGTCGCGGTTGCCGAGAGCAACGGTACTTGGGGACCTAAAGTGCCGATAGTAACTGAAGTGCCGGGATGTATGGAGCGTTGGGGGTGGCAAGCGACTGGAACGGACGTGGGAACAACTAGCGGGATGAAGTCATGAAACAAAACTTTTTAATTATAAATAATCACATTAAGTGATTAACCCCATGATCTTAAGAAGTTTATATTTTATATACTTATAAAGACAAGTAAAGACTAAGAGGCATGAAAACCGTGCGCTAGGTACTTTATATTTAACGTAAGGTTTTCTTTGTAAAATTTTATTTTATTTCTCGTGTCTTACCTAAACTGATTTATCTAGTAAAAATCACACTACACCTCCTATTATGCGTCATACCGTTTACTGTAATTATTCTTACATTTTGCAATGTCATACCTCTATGACACTGTATCGGTTATTACGACCATTACTTTTGTTGAAAGAAATATGTGGCAAGAATAAACCCTTTGCTATTTTCAAAGGTCAATAGAAGCCTCTCACTTTGTAAACTTATTTCAGTTAGATTAATACCTGCGTAGTGCCTTCCGCCTCTAAAATCTCATGTTACCTACCCCAGACAATGTGTGGAGACTGGGGGATTACTCAGTACTCAGACGCGAGCCATCTCAGTGACGGGGTGTCGAGGTTCTAAGCAGACAATACGCCGTGAAAAGCTTTGTTATGGAGGAAAATATTTTAGTGGATATTCAATTATTATAAGTTTCGTTTCGTCGTTAGCAGACCACAATAATATGAAAGCTATGTAAATATATTAATCTTAATAATGAAAGGATCTCTACGAATAACGTTTCACTAAAACTAACATCCTTAATGTTTGGATTATATTGATGTCTGTTTAGTTTTTTATTTTTCAGATTTAAATAAGATTCCTCCGTGGTGTAAAACCTGAAAAATTTTGAAAATTATATTCAGGTGTCATGCAGAATTTGCTTTTATTTATTTCTGTTTTCATGCTAATTTTAATCTACCTACATGAATTAAATTTTACGTTTCTCATAAAGTGGGAATCTAAGGACTGTTTTGAGAACACCCTTCCTATTTACTAAATACTGCTAATGATTAGGTTTGTTTTAATCGATAATTTTTCCTTTTTAATTTGAAATCAAGAGACACAATATATGTCCTAACTAAGGCTACAAATTAAAGCCTCTTTTTCACTACGTGACATAGTCGAAGAACATGCCAAGTCGCTGAACACAGAGCCACTCTTCTCTACAAATGCTGTCGGTTGATGTCTCCAGCGAGTCGGATGACAAAGTCACGGGACAAATGTCCCTTAGTCAAAACGAGGCTTAATTCGATAACGAAATGTTTTGGGGTCAGTATTTTTAACTTTAGTAGGTTATTTGCAACAAATATTTAGTTAGATTCGTTGTAGAATGAGAAATGTCATCTATTTTACTTGTAGACTGTTAGTGCCACAAAGATTAAATTTGGCTTGCAAAGCAATTGTTAAAAAAAATTTAAGGTACTTTCCCTACACGTAAAGTGGGCAATTTTTCTTTATTTTCATGCCCCATTGTGTGAGGTATTGTTGAATACGTTTTTAAATTTTTTTGTTTAACTTGGCACCCCACCCTATCAACTAAACCGATATTTTTTTGAATAGTATTCACAATAGTAGTTAGTAATTGAATGGAAAATAATATTTGCTAAGTACTTATGTGTAATAACTGACTAACTTATGACATGTAGTTGGGTCTGTGAAAAGTTCACAGATGTAATAAAAAATTAAATAAATCATCCACAAAACATTGTACATTAATATTTCTGACTAAAGAATCCTGCTGCTTCACGTGGCCAGCAATGTGGCTGGCAATTGGCCGGTTTATTTATTAAGTCGCCATACCTAAAGTATCCTGTTTTAATAGAACCACTTAAATTCAGTAGGTAGATATAAATTCGCCCATAAAAAATTTATGTAGAGACAGCCAAAACCAAATCCCGCAAACTACAATCCTGAGCAAATAAACCATAAAATTTCTCACTCGACATGCATAACCATTCTTTTACAAAAATGTCAATGTTCGCGACGTGTAATATATCATTTTAAGTCACGGCAAACAAAGCCAATATAAAAGCTTTCACACGCGATCCCTAGACCGTCGTCGGCAAACAAACATCCAGAACTATCCCGCGCTAAGCCACTCATGAATAAAAGCTTCATTTTCGGACCCCACCAATAAATGTTAATTTTTGTCGTAAGCGCACGCATCTCAAACAAAATATTAATCCGGCGCGCGTTAATGGAAAACGAGTACAGAAGTAATACAAACAAGTGAGCATCGGGGTGAGCGTCGGCGTCGTCGGCGGAGGAGTAATAAATTGCAGTGACCTCAGTTGTAAAGTGCAGGCTGGGAAGTGCACTGCGCCACGCGGCTGGATGAACGGAGGGATCAGCGCGCGCCCTCCGTGGCCGAGACGCATTTTTATTATGTCTCACTTCGCCCCCGGTGACTAAAGGGGAAAACCACTCGATGATAGGTATCAAACGGAGTGCATGCCGTGCTACAATTTCCACACTCGTACAGTTACCCACACAGTTTCTATTACAAGATTGGTCTATGCCACTTTGATCTTTATACAAAAGCGTTAGTGTTTAAATTGGCTAACTGGATTAAAGAAAAATCTTAACAGCGCGGCGGTTACTGTATTGGAACCCCACGGGTGTCGCTAGCACTCGAGATAAATCTATATTTTGCATACTATGATGTCGTTCAACGCGCATAGTATTTAATAAATATTTATAGGGATTTCCTTTAACTATCCACCACAAGAAATTGTTCATTTACTAGACTAGGTGATAAGTTTAAATGGACATAAAGTGTCACATAAAGGGTGGTAGAATAATGGTTTTATTTAAAAATATTAGTCACTCACAACTACTAAAATACTAATTTTACTCCAGAATTTATAATAATTTCTCAAACCGTATGTAGCTAGTATCCCGTTTTCAGTTTCACTAAAACAAAATACACGTACTTATAGGTACTTGTGGGTTATCTGAGTATCAGGTAGACAGTAACCATAGATTTTTGTAGCTAAATTAGGTTATCGAATAATGTCACGACGTACAGGTGGCAGAGGGAAAGTATAGCTACAAGGCGCCCGACGGCACTTTGATAGCTCTCAGTGCAAGATGGGTCGGAGCACGCCGACATTGTGGGTTAGATTCTTAAAGTAAAGACAGGAGTGAAGTATCGCTTCCTTCCCGCCTTAGCCTTCTGTGCATTGAGTACAGATTTTCACGTGACATAATTAGGCATGATCCGTCAAATGTTGACACCGAAAATGGCACGACGTTTGCACAAGTGAAACATTATTCTACACATTATTATCCTAAAACAATCTTTCTAATCTAAATAAAAATTTATGCAGCTGATTGCATACGTGAGTAGTATTTTGTATGTGAGGTTTTGTATTTAGAACCTAATAATTTTCTTTTACCACATTAATAATCGACTTTTATTTATTTGAAATCAGAATAATTATAAAGATTGTTTAAGGATATATTAACTAAACTAACAAACTAAACCAAAGAGTCTAACTTCACATATGGAAATTGTTTAAATTGTGAATTTCTTGCATATTTAAGGCCCTATTCTCTAAGATAACGGTGAGCGCGGCGGTGGTCGCGGCGGCGGCAGCTGGGTGGAGCGCGGCGCGTTCAAATGTATATACCGGATGAGTTTTTTTACCGTAAGGAAAAACACAGGTCATGTAAGGTAAGTGAAATAGAAGGTATTACCATTGGTAGCTTATTTTTTTTTCCAAAACCATTATCGACCCGCCGCCGGCCGGATATTGATATGCGACTGGCGGGATTCTTAAGGTTCCTACCATGTGAAATTTATTTAAAACTCATATTTTCTCGGGGGTTTTTTTTTAATTTAATTTAATGATGTGGATATATAGGCTATAAACGGGACCGTCAAAATGACACAATGCTTTATTCGATGATGGTTAAAAAAAAAAAGAATTAAACTGCCTATGCCAATACCTTCTACTTCACTTACCTAATATGGATATACTTTTTTTTTCCTTACGGTAAAAAACTTCATGTCCCTGTCTTCGATCGAAAGCAGCGGCAAAGGGAACGGGGCACTACCGATGTGCTCATGTCGCCGCCCCGCTTCCCGCTGATTTCGAGAATAAGGCCTAAACACATAGGTATCACCTTATATAGACTGTCAACGGTGTAATTTCTAAGACTTCTTAACTAAGCATTTCCAAGACACAGTCCATACGTTACCCACCATGTGTTCTGGTATCCATCGAATACTAAATCCAGAAAGATTACTTCTGCCACCCGTAGCTAAGATAATCATATTGGGACAATGAAATAAACAATAAACATTATTATTGTAATAAGTAACAAACAGCTGTTCTAATAATTTGTTAAGAAATTAACTTCACGATTGAATTAAGCATTACTACTGTAATAAAGCATTAGGAAATCGTCCAATTCTCGCTTATCTCCCGCCGTTGTGGGCCTTTATTAGATTAATACAATGAAAATTAAAACAATTTGCCGGATAAATATCTTCGCGCAGAGTATCAGTGGCATCCCTATTTATCCCTAGTGAAGGGCAACGCGGATAACCCCTCTTAAAAGCTAGGAGCAGTCAGCATTAAATGGAATAAAGAGAATGAAGTCGAGCGGTCGCGCCCCTCCCGCCCGCGCCGCTCACGGGCCTCTGAATTTCATTAGTCGCCCGAACCCGCCCTGCGCCCGTTGAAAGCCACTTTACAACGGAAAATGGCATTATGATAATACTTAAAGCCTTATAAAATTTTGCTGAATAAACATTTTTGTGTAATTGTACAATAACATCAAATTTTTTGAAGCGAAAAAGATGTTGAGATTAATTTCATTGCACTTCTAAAATAAAGCTCGCTTTTCACGGTGCGATGGCGTCGATGAGGCTTTTGATAGCGCTTTAAAATGTTATGTTGTATACAGAACCGTTTGAGTTTTTCCGACAGCGCTGAATAAAAAAATGTAAGAAATAGCTACATCGTCGGCCAAAGAGAAGAAAGGGCGAGAAGCGAGGTTGACCATTAATTGTGTCCCAGTGAACATTCCGCGGAGGAGTGCGGGGCGCGCCGGGAAATGCGAAATAAATGCTCAGCTTAAATACGAAAGGGATCGGCGATGGGTCTCGCGCCCGCGGCAGGGGCGTCGCGCCCCAAAGTGGTATTTTCACTTCGCTAATCGGATAACCACTTAACGAATGGGTCACTGCACGCCAAACGTATTTTCACACGACTTTTCTGGAGGGAGCCAGTGATTCCATATCTTATACGAGCTAAAACTTACGTCTCGGTTGTGACGGTCACGTTGCCTATTCAATCGGTGTATTATCGATATTTCGAGTGTACAATTTAAGCGGATTTTATTCCCGTTGCGTGTGCCATTGCGACTAATCCGATTGCAATAATGTGAACTCACGCCTCTAAGTAACGATCGGACATAAAATATGATCGATGAATTCGATTATTTACAGATGACGAGCGGAAGGGCGACGATTTGCTGCAGGGCATGCATCATCAGCTGCTGGGTTACGGAATAAAAGAGGAGTCGAAAAGAGGGACATCGGATTGCGGAGTACCAATACCGGCATCGAAACCGAAGATTTGGTCGCTGGCGGACACGGCGGCGTGTAAGACGCCCCCGCCCGCGGCACAACCTTGGCCGCAGCATGGATACGGGCCGGGCCCAGAACGAGCGGCGGCAGATAGTGGGTCGAACGGTTTCGCGCTGCCGGCGACGGCCGCCGCGAGTCCCGCCAGCGGCTCCTACGGCCGCTACGGCGGGTACCCTGGCGGCCAGTACGGCGGCCAGCACCCCTGCGTGCATCCTGCCGCTTTCCCCGACGTGCAGACTGACACGCCACCACAGACGCCCCCCAACATGAAGGTTCCGAGCGTGGCGAACCCGCTGGGTAGCGGCGGTGGATCAGGCTACTGCTTCCCTCGACATCAACAGTCGCCCCAACGCGACCCCTACCACAACCCCCACCACGCAACTAACAACCACCAGCCAAACCAGCCGCACCACAACGAGGGTTCGGCGGCCTTCAAGCCCTTCTACAAAAGGTTAATATTTTATTCTTTTCTTAAAACATACCGTTTCTATAATAGTTCGATTAGGTCTCTATAATAGGCACATAGTCTCATTTAGGTAGAGTTTAAAAACACAAAACATATTCGAATAAAAGTTATGTCGGTAGATGAAATAAATCCATTGAGATCTTGACTACACAACGTGAAAAGAGTGAATGTTTCCTATTCCAGCTCACTACAACACCCCAACGGTTTCGTGTCGGCCGTCTGAAAGCGGACGCGCACCACTAGCGGTGAGTTATTGATTGATTCAAATTTAGGAGCAAATACTCGCGAAACGCACATGTAAATGAAAGACGCGCTCGTAAATGGTTGATCGTAGTACTCGTAGAGATATAGAGAAAGCCATAAACAGAGTTGCGGTTTAGTAGCGGAGAGTCGCGCCGGGGTGTCATGTCGGTAATTGAAAACAATGGAGTCGCGTCAGGCGGAAGGGAGACGCGGCGAGGGCGAGATTGCAATCTTGTGTCATTTGTCAGTGTCACCGCGACGCGCCGTACATACGCCCACATGCTCATATGCCGCTGACCTGCCCAAATTAGCTCTTAGCCTCTCGCAGTATGATCTCGTTATAGTAAAACGTAGGTACTCATAACTTCATCCGAGATTGATCATTGATGCCACCTTAGGAAAATAACTCCTATTAGATTAAGTCGGATAAAGTAATCAACTTATTCATTTTAAGCAATTAATTAAATTTAAATAGTTCACTGCCTTTAGAATAGTTCTAAATCAATTTTATCTGCTTTTAAACACATACCGGCTAAAATTGATTATTTATTGCAAGAGATTAATATATACTTAAATTTGAAGTCACAATTCAGTTATTTTTGACAGGCAATATGACGTGGCCGCTTTTCGGTCCTCAAAAATTTTATATTCTTGTAGTTGGCTCGGAGGAAGTTGTTTATTATTTTTCCAATGATTTGATAAGGCGCGGCAGCTCTCCAAGGTCGAAATTGAATTTTTATTAAGGGTTTAAGATGTAAAAAACAAGAATCAAGACTAACCAACTTTTTGCAAGGCAGGACTTTTAATTCGGATAGCATATCTACAGTCCTACATTTAGGTAGCTAATTGACACAATCCTGCAAATAGTTACTGGTAGAGCTGAATTGAGTGACTCTCGACATTATTTTCACTATAAAACGAACTAAGTACACCAAAAAAAAAAATGCTTTTATTGAAACTCCACAATATCATGGTTTTGTACAAAAAATAGTTTGTTTACCCGAAGATCCGAAGCCAGTCATAAAAACAAAACAGCCGCTGGAGCATTTATTGCAAAGTTACTTTCGAGAATCCTGGTATAAATATGTAGTGTTTAATTATTATTAGGACCGAGGACCGTGTGAAGACGAGTGCTATGAAGTTTCCCAAAGGTGCTAGTGTCGCATATTTCTAAGAGTTGTCAAAGGTTTTCTGAGAAGCTCCAGCGGCATCCTTGCCTCATTACAATAAATCCGGCAGCCGACGGCCGCCGCACAGGGTGACTGCGCGCGGAATTTTGTTTTAGCCAAACGCTCACAAATTCACATCTATAACTTTTTGTATTATTTTGGTTTTCACGCTTTTTTGTCTCTCGAATTCTTCGACGCGAAAATAACTCCTTATCGCGGCATTCCTTTAAAAGTAGCCCAAAAGGAATGAATTGAAACCGACAGCTTTTATTTTCAACTCAAATGGCATACCTTTATCTTTTTAAGTTATCATATCCTGCCTAACTTATAGCATTAAACATTTAATTGGATATGTAGGTTTTAAAATATAAACGAAACAATTAAGTGTCCAGTTTCAAATAACGTTGAACTGTTCTGAGCCGTAGTTGAGCTATAAATTTGACTAAGTAGGAAGTCGCTCATCAATACGGTCGTAATCCAAGACCAGGTCCATCCTAGCTCTAATTCCATTCACAACAGCTAATTTGAATAGTTAATACAAAGGGTCAATTGTTCCTAAAACAAAAACGTTAATATATGAATGCACAATGAGTATTGTTCGTGGGCCCCCAAGTATACCTCGCGCCCGGCAGCCGTATGGTCCTCCGCGGCCGATAACAGGCTCGCGACAAGCGTGCGTGGGCGCAGACCTCAATGGATCCTCTTCATTCACAACACTACCTCCGCATTAAAGCCGCTTTACTTTTTTTTCGACGCCCTAATCTTTCCTCTTATCTCTTGATCCTCACTCGGGTCCTTCTCTGTTTCATTCAGTCGCAGGTCGCTCGGACAACCTGTTTGACTTCTTTTTTCATTGACGCCGTACAAACTTTAGATGACCGCGGCCGAGGTCGAATTTTTATTTCTTTCACATTTCGGTTTTCCGGTCCGGACGATTCGTTAATAAATTCTCAGATAATGAGACTGAACGTTTCGTCACCTCATCTCGATTGGTTTAGATTTTTTCTTTTTCGGTTGATATGTGTGAACGCGGCGGCGGGCTCGCACCGGCGACGCCGCGATAGAATCGACACAGCTATCAGGATGGGGCTTCTTTTTGTTAATTTAAATACCGCTATTCTTTTTTAATGGACACTTTTATTGTCTAAAAATACACTGTTTATAATATAAAAATGGCGTAGCACCTACATAAAGTGACACAAGGAACTTGTAATTAATTTATCTACTCTGTTCATTGTTTCAGGTAAAGTACGTGAAACCTGGGTCGCTGCACTGCCCATCAATCCTTAGAGACTGTCGAATGTTCACCAGTGGCACAGTGTTTCCGTTCTTTGAAAATCTACAATGCAAAAAACTTTAGGCGAATAGAACGTTGGCTGACTTTACGAATGTTCTGTTATGTTGTAACACTATTGATTTTAGTACATACCTTTATTTGTATAACGCATGGGGTATCGTCTAAATTCCTAAATTTAATTGCACAGATCCTTTTAATGTAAAAAAGTTCGTTACTATTTTGTACTTAAGTTTTGTTTGGATTGATTCGAGTCGACGGTTGTACTTAATTGGTACCTACTTAGGTATAATACAAATCATTGTACGAAATCAACATTGCTCAGTATTTTTATAGATTTAAGAATATTACGAAGATAATACCTAAATTATTTATTATAGAAACAAATGCGCAATTATGATGTAAAATTAAACGAACCACAATTGGTTTTAGTGAATTATTGTAAAACCTGCGCTGCACTTTAAAGATACGGCGAGGTTTTTGATATGGGAAATAAATTATGTTATTATTTTTAACGTTCTTCCAATTATTTTTCTACTTGCTTTATTTTAATATTTCAACTTTATTTAGACATGGTTTGCACAACAAAACAATCTCTATAATGATTGAATCTGTGATTGAAAAGTTTGCATACGAACCCTATATCATATATATATTTATTTTCTTTTGTTAAACACTAGAGGAATAATCGATAAGCGATCGTCGATTTGATTTATTGTTGTTGTCCTTGTATATAAAATGTTTTTGTAGATTTTCTATTTTTAGTTTCTCAAAAAGTGTACAAAGTAATTAATTAGTATGGTTTCGCCACTTTCGATGTCGTTAACTGACACTTCGATAATGAACTTTATAAATATTGTTTTAAAGTATTAATAGAGTACTTGTACATAAATATAACTATTCTGAATAATATTTTATTTTGTAACGATCAGTCACTTTCGAGCGTGGGATCCCATATATTTTTTAATAATAGAATTTTATTTCTTTGAGGTTGGATTTTAGTCATGTGGGTAATCTAAGAAATAGCAAAAATTTAGTTCCAACATTGGTCTGTGGTTCCAACGAACTCAAAGCATAGCATTAAAGATTCTATACTGTGACTAATTATGCGAAATCAGTAAAATGCGAGTTTATCACTAACTGTTAGTTACCCTCGAGGGCCCGTAGAACCAAGTTATGCGACGTCATAATGCTAAAACAGTCGGCAACGAGGGTAGCTGATCATAATGAGAATAATTGCCTTTGCCTTTCATTGCTTTAGTGGCCGACTGTAATCGCATACGGGACCTATCTGTTAGATTAACAGTAGTTGGCATAACGGATTGGAGCTGTGAATATCTAGGAAGTACTTTTCGACTTTTTGTAACGAAAGTATAAATACATCGATTGGTGATAGATTTATTAAGTTAATTTATTATACATTAAGCAGACAGTCTATATATAGCAATAACACTAATTTACTTTCCCACACTAAGATAAATATCGGACATTTTTTTGCCTGCGTACGTGTACAGGTCACAATATTTGGTTAATTTCAAACAATAGTTTGAGGCTTTGTATTGAGTAAGTACGAAATACAACGCAAATAAAAGAAAAACAATTAAATGTGACCAAATCTAAGACATTCGCTTAATATTAAATGTTCTATATAGATATTTATAGAATATTATACCTATTAATTATTATTATTATGAGTATAATTATGTAACGATTGTAATTAAATCTTTATTTCAATGCAGTAAGTTTTATTTTGTATCGAAGATCCTTAAGAAATTTAAAAAAAAAACCTTCGACATTCTAGCACTAAAGCTGCTATCTGCTTTGCTAAAGCAGCACTAATGCAACTAATTGAAAATGCAGGTTTTATTAAAATTAACATAAACCAAATTACAATAAATTGACCAAAAAGAGGTCCAATCTTGAAGAATGTACAAACAAAATGGGGAAAAAGTCGATAATGAGTTGGTAAAAGTCGTCTGTTACTCTAAGAGGGTTCCTCCCTACCTCTTAACTCTTAAACAATGCTTAAAGGCTAATAAAAGAACCACTTTTTTCAAGTTTCGGAGTGGAAAGGAGTATGGGGTTCACCCTTTACTTCGTTTAGGGATTAAATTAATTAAAGCCGAGCGTGAATTGATTAAATTTAATTAAAAATAAAACACTTCATCATTTTAGAATATATTACGCACCTGCTTAAAGTTATTTATATTGGTGTAGGTATTGCTCTTAAATAGCTTTTACGTAATATATTACTTAAAATATAGCATTAGGTACAGTCTGAAATAGATAAACCTTTACAGTCCTACATAATAGGGACAAGTTAAATTCTCTCAGGAAATGGTGGAGGTTATTCGATTGACTTATTTAGATTTAGTTACAGTAATTACTGACTTCAATAAACAAGTGATACTATCGAAATACATTCATATTTCTGTGAGAGAATTTCATTTGTAACTGTTTCTAGAAGTAAGGATAAGGGGATATACGTCTAATGGATTAGATATTGAGTTACCATAATTTACATATAGCTAGTAGTCTCAGTTATTCTGTGCTTCTAGGGCACTTAAATGGTACCAAATTTAGAGGGTGAACGGCAGCGAGTTAAACGACAAATATTTAAATTAATGAGACTTGTCAACACTATCTCTATTACATAAGTAGTAAGCCCGTTTAAATGATACAATATAGTCAATATATTGAATTAATATCAGTTTTAGTAGATTTGTTATTAAATGGTCAAGAGAGATCGTGTTGGACATTGCAAATCAACCTATGAAGCGTTCGCAACGTCTCAATTTAAACTTATCCGAGAAAACGCTTCCGTGACTCAATGTAAACAACAAAAGGTTTACAAAACGTAGGTCGCGGGTTCGATGCCCAGTGGGGTACATAGTAACTCGGTTTGTTTGGTGGGGGAGCGGGCATTTTTAAATGTCCGCCCAGTCAGCTACCACCATCTTATCTGAGCCTGTCGCCCAAGCAGCAATGTTAGCTTAGTTGTGATCCTACTATTTGAGATAAGATAGCCAGTCCTCCAAATAACTTGGGGTACAGGACGAGAGCACTTTCACCGCTGGCCTCATCTGCACTTAATATAATGTGACTGAGATCAAGCGCCATTGAGCATGTAAAACATAATTTTAATTTGACAGTATATTGTCTACAAGGACTTTCGATCATTCTATTTGTACCGACTTCTGGGGATCAATTTAGAGTTTCTATACTCATATATTTTGCTCGTAATTCAAAATAATATATTTTTAAATATTATGATCCTTCCAAAAGTCAGAGAAAACAGTTATCGATTAGTTTCAAAAAAGACAAACATATTTATTTGAGAAAATTTTAAATGTCTAGGTTGCGAGCCGAAACTCCAAAATTTATCTCCTGCAGCGCGCTTTCATCATTTTGAATTTCCAAATGGCCCTAGAGTACGAAACAGTAAGTAGGTAGGATTCACGTCTTCAGGAAAAAAAATATCAAAGGTGTCTAGCAAAAATACGCACGCAAATGCTTGATTTTAAAAACGATATAGATTAAAAACTTCATAAGCCTTTGTGATCTTGTTAATCTTTTTATGAACAGTAGATTAGCGCTGTCCTCAATCGACTGTTATAAAGATGGCATATGAGGTGAAAGCACACTCGCTCAGCACCCCTAATTTCTTTAGGAGTCTGTTTAGATTATCACAGACCCCTAACACAAATTAAGAAGAGAACATTATAGTTTATGTCTTCCTGTGCAACAACAAGCATTGGCTATGTACTCACGAGAAATATTTAATATAAACGATACAAGGAGTAAATTAATAAAAGATCATAGAACTACTTAAGACATGCGCAAAAAGAATGACCATAAATATCACCTCGCATGAATATTCCACACCGAACAGATAGCCAATAAAATCGCGCTCATTTGGTAACAAACAGAACGTAACGCTTGCTTTACTTAATCAAATCCGTAACTATAGCAATTGAATCCGCAATAAAGTCGCCAGTGGTCATAAAATGGCCATAAACATTGACAACACAAATAGCAGCTAATAATCTACGGAACCAATCATATGGCGAGCGTGCGACTCGCATGGTTTATAGGTACCTTTATGAAGAGGCGAGAGCGTTGCAGATGATTGCCGCAATAAAACTGTTTGCTGGAATCACAGCTTTTAATTAATTTAACCTGTCTTGCTCGAACTGCACTCGACAATGACTTGTTTCATTACCAACGCAAATATGACTTTATAGTGAACGGCTCACAGTGTCCACGGGATTGAGTTAAAGTTTCTACCTCGGCTCTGATATTTTATTCTAACTATTTTAACAATTAGAAACATACACATCAAGGTTCACGTCCTCACTGCTCGCATTCTCTCACTAGAGAGGGTACGGGCCATAATCTATCACAAAGTCCCAGTGTGGGTTGGTGGATTAGGAGCCACTTGTTCTCAAGCCTCCTTCGTAGTCCACCGAATTGACTTAACAATTACCTTCAATTGAAAACAACCATGCAACGTTAAAGGTTGCATCCAAATTACGAATACACTCTTATAAAAATGGCACCAGTGTTCACCCATCCAAGGCCTGACCGCGTCGAACGTTGCTTATTGCTAATTGAAAAGGGAGAGTGAATGAGACTTCTTCATTTTTAAAATGACGACGGCGAATTATCTGTATAGAGAACCAAGCAATACTTTTTCTTCACTATCAGTATCAAAAGCCTAAAGGAGACCACAGGAACGCTTTACAATGCTTTCCACGATCGACACACTCGCTGGCCGTGTTCTTCCACAGATTTTTCTATATGCGGTATACATTATACAATCCGTTAGCTACCTTTAACTTCATCCATGGTTAGGCCTATATACGTATAAATAGTAGCATACGGAACAATAACATAACACATTCACAAAAGTTAACACGTAGCCCACGTGATTAATATATTGTTTTCATAATAATATGGATATTATACAATTATACAGGGTTATTAAACAATTTGAATTCGTGTAATTGCCATTAACTTATGACGCCAATCTTGATTACGAATAACTTACCCCAAGAAAACAATAGTCGAATTCGATAAAATTTTTCTGATTACCCATACAAAGTAAACCATTCGAAACCACCTTAGTATGAAAGTCTAACAATTTTCGGCTGAATGCGGCTATGGTTCCGAGTGGAAAGCTGTTCGTAATTAGAATTAGAGTCCCCAGTAAACAAGAATTACATGTATTAAATTTCATCCTGAAGATTTCTAGAACTTCCTCATATATGTCAAAGCATAACCGAGATTAATACGTTTATATTGAAACATGCTACGCTATTTAATCCTCCTGTTCGGTCTGCTTATAGTATTGACAAGTCTGTGGTTTGCATTAATATCGACTGTAATTACACTGAAAGCATTGAAATGGACCCACCCAATATTTCGCTATAAAACTACTGTATTTATATATTTGGAATATAACGAAATATTCTATCTTTATTAACATTTTTATTTTTTTTCTTCAGAAGAAAGCTATACAAGGGTGAAAAGTAAGTGTGCGTAAGTAATACCGTACATAATCTATAGAACAAAAAAATATGACACAATGGGCTTACTTTGTCAAAATTGACTAATCACAAACTTTGACTTTTCTCTCTGTGTCCTCGGTTTCATGAGACCCTGTAATAAAACTCCGTGGAATTGAATACTCTGAAATTGAACTTTTGCATTTTCTTATTCGTATAATTTGGGTGGACAAATTTTTTATTCATAAATAAAACTTTGGTTGATTTTCGGAATCAATTAACAATATTTTCAAAGTTAATGCAGTGAACTGAGACAGGTTAATAATCAAATAGTGATGATGATTCAATCGCATAAAACTAGCCTAGAACCTAACACTTCTCGTCAACCCGCACTGAACCTTACCTTTAAGTAGTTCTGACTGTTTCCACCACGTAACAACAGATGGCACAGCTCGTCATAAATTTAAACTGTTTCAATAGTTTTAACTTTGAAATATTCATTGTCAATTAGCTCTTTGCTATGATGAAACAATACAGTTACATACATTATGTTTGATTAGTATTGTATTGATAATACAAATATATATATTTTTTTAACTAATAATATATTTAAATATACATATTCAGTCATATTATAACTAAATGAATGATTATTATGGTTAAAAGGAATTGACATAAACCAATGACTGGTAAAATACCGAAAATTCTGATCTTCAAGAGCAGAGCAGAGTGAATAGGTAGGCATTAATGGGATCGCGGGCGATATCTTCGACCGCATCGTCACTTTCCATTAGGTGAGATTGTGGTCAAATGCGAAACCAGTCAATCAAAAAAAAAATATGTTTCTTTGCTTTAGGCACTTTTTGAGAAGATATTATTTCTTGTGGTCTCTAGATACAACCTAAAGTAATAATATTATACTGCATTTACAGATTCAATTTCTTCTACTATGCATCACCAAAGGCAAGAATGATGTTTTATGGATCATTATTATTATTTTTTTCAACAAACGTAAAATATTATGTGGCATAGTCGAATTCGCTATTCGTTTTCGATTGTCGTATATGAACAACATCTGTGACGGGGACAGTTTTTAGATGGGTGACCATTAGTGGCATTTTCATACAAATGTTGCCGTATGTCGGAGGGCACGTTAAAGAATCGGTCCCGGTCAAGTCGGTTGCTTAAATAAATTAATATACAAGGGCAGCTTTAGAAACATTGACAGTAGGTCTGACACAAAAGTTTGCGGCCTAATGACTATCTATATGTCAGTGGTTTTGTAACGCCATAGCGGCTGAACTAATTTTAAAATGGTTTTTTATTTGCGAAATGGGTTTTAGCCACGATTGATCAAAAATTATTAAACTTACTGATTTGTTTTATACTTTATACCTACTTGTAAAACAAAATTTCAAAAATTACGAGATTTTAATAGTTTATTTGTTTATTAGGATATTTACAAGTAGGTATAAAGTATAAAAGAAATCAGTAAGTTTATCAATTTTTCTTAAAAGTTTACAAAACATAAAATAATCCTATGCAAATGGCTAAATCAAACTGCCACATTCACACAGGACAGTCAAGTCCCTTTAAGATTATGTATTTCACAGAAAAAAAATAATAGATACGTATCAATCGTCATTTACTGTTAACGTAATGTAAACGGCCATTGTAAGCCGAGGACGGCTCTTAATGCGAATTCAGGCTGAGCGTTAGCTTTTTAAGCCTGTAAAATTTATTTGGTCCTACACGGCAATTTGAATTGGAGGGCAATCGCGAATAAAACAAATTTATTGTGTTCACGGCCGGTGATTTAAAAAAAAATATTCGAATGGTCATTACGAGACCCGTAAATTACGGTCATAAGCCAATTTGTTGATAACTCACATTGAAACACAGGTGTATATGAGTCGCGTGGTCGTGTCCACCTGCTTAGCCTTGGGTGTCGGACCTAATCACTTCAGATTTCTGTACGGACGGGCAAATTTATTCATACCCTCACATTTATCACCGCGGGCCTCGCAAGTAGTTTTTCACATGGGAAAATTGCCGAGGCGAAATTCTATCACGCGCTTCCTGAGGAGGGCACGGCGGGCCGTTAGAATTTCGTGCACCTTGCCTAAACCGATAAATCAAACTATTGCGTAATATCGCCTCTATATGCATGCAGATCACCCTGGACCTTCTTTATTTATTACAATGCTAAACAGATTTTTGCGTACGATTTATGTGTTACAGAGCGGTTAGGCTTGTTTAGAATTTTTATCGCGATTTAAAAAATGCCACATTAAAATATCAATATGACGGATGAACGACCGCTTTACATTTTGTAAGAACGTTCGTTCAGTGGTGTATATTACTTTATTCTACAGTATATTAACAACTATTTATATCTTTAACTGTATATCCATAGTTATTTGTATTTAAACACGGCGACCACTATGAAGATCTCAATCAATAGCAACACAAAGAATTTGGAAATATTATATAACATAACACACTGTAAATTCACTTTGACGACCTTTTGGTGTAGTGGTTATAAACTCTGGCCATTATACCAAAAGGTCGCGGGTTCCAATCCCGCTAGGGGCATATGTTTGTATGATGAATATGGACATGTGTACCCGAGTTATGGATGTTTTCATTTAAAGTATTTATTTACTAAAAAAATGTTTTTATGTAGTATCAACCATCTGGTATCCACAACACAAGCATATAGTTTCTTAATGTGGAACTAGATGGCATTATGTGTACGGCCAAGGATATTTATTTATTTATTTATTATTATTACTTTAATACTGCTAGATTAATCAAAATAGAAGAATCCCACAGGGTATTAACTGTAGAAAACAATCCCAACTTTCGGATAATACGAATTCTATAAAACGGGTTATTTAACTTAACCTAACCGCGTAGGGCTGATTCCGTTGGGTCATAAAAGTTCTAGAGTTAAGACCGGCAAGGGCAGCGTAGGACGTCCACTCAGAAGATAGATAACGGTATCTGGATATCTATGGGGGAGGTCTATACTTAGCTGTGCACATCTGTGGTAGATATGATGAAATTGATCATATTATTTGGATTGCCTAATAACTTAAAAAAGCGACGATAAAGATATTTCATTTCATTATTTAACCGCTTCCATGACTCAATGTGAACAACCAATTGGAGGTCGTGGGATCGATTACCAGCGGGTACATGTTTAGTATTCTATTGGGTTGGTAGTACATACGGCATTTTAAATGTCCGCCTAGCTAGCCAGCTAAAGCCATCTTAACTAAATCTGCCGCCAAACAGCAATGTTAATAGCATTATTGTGTTGCGATTGTCAGAGATAAGATAGCCAGTTCCCCAGGCTTCGGCGTCATCTTCACTTAACATCAGGTATGATTGATGTCAAGTGCTAACCCGTAGTGCATAAAAAAAGTCTATTATTCATTAGAGTTGGACTTGTAAATGTTTTTGAGTTGATAACGAAATATGCGAGTGTCGAAACCTCAAAAATCGCACCGTGTGCCAGTTACAAAACATCCATTGACCGAAACTCCTTCATCTCGATTGCATTGCAGATCAAACATAACATCTAATATTAAAGTAACATTAGTAATAATTATTCAATTGTTTGAAAGCATAAGTAATCATTTATTACGACATAATGTTCTACACGTCATGTTAGGTACATAAGTAACGAACAATAAATCTCTATGACTTCGATAAATAGGTTTGGCCGGTGGTTCACGCCGATAACAAACTGGTGGCTACCAGATGTGGGCCGAGACCTATCCGGGCTTCGATCGCTCCTCGAGATGTGATCGTCTACGTCCCTGCCGCTACATATAAGAGATAACTGAAAACATTACGTATAATAAATTTATCTACAGCAATTCGTCTGCGCTCGGCTTCTTTAGACATTCCAGCAGCGAGCTATGAGGAATGACGATCGCTCTAGATATGAACGAAGAATTTATGGATTTGTTTAAATAATAGTTTGTCTCTTATATCTTGGATTTACCAAAATCTCTATCGATTAGTTTCTTGCACAAATCAAATAATCTAGGTATTTAATAACTTTTATGTGGGGGGTTTCGCACAAAACTACCACTACTCCCAAGTGATCATTTACGACGTCCACCGTGGTCCATCATTTTTCTTAGCCAAACACTACATAGGTAGATAGATTAGTTATGTAAGTCGCAAAATATATTTCAATATTAAACGAGAAGTTAGCTTCTCTAAGTTCATTATAGCACCTATAGTTTTCTTTAGAGGATATTGTGAAAACAATTTCTCATAACTCACGCCGCTTGCATTTCTGAACGCAAATACCTATGATCTCATTAATATTACCATTGGAATCAAATTCTCCAGTTAGGAATACTTTCACGGCGGTGCAAATATCGTATAATCTGGAAAATCAATTGGGCATTCCTACACGTCGGGGTTCTGGATTTTGTTGAAGTTTGAAGCCCTATCGAATAAGTTCGCACCTTCAGTCGTGATTCCAGTACCTGACGAAATGCAAAGAACTTGAGATTTATAAAGTCGTGTCTTGCAGATATATAAAAGAATTAAGTGCGCTGTGAAGTTTCCATATCGTAATAAATAATGTTTTATTAATAAATTGAACAGTGAGGTTGATTTAATTCGGATATTAACAAAGGTGGACAAGGCGATATAAAACAACATAAATCGGGCCCCGTGGCGTGAACCTCGAGCCTCACTTATGCGCCGCGAACATGTTCGTAATACTTTATTGCGCGCATCGCAACACACTTGCAAACACGCCGCTCCACCAATGAATAACGGTGTTACGTAGCTGTCAATTTCGTGGTATAAAATTCCTCCTCGGACATGACAAAGGCAGCTGTCATCGTGTAGCTTGAAGGGTCACCTCGTCCCTCGAGGCTAAGCCCCCATCTACGGTCGGAGACACGCACGCCGTCCCGCACTCGCCTAATCCTCACCTACTCCACACATAAACCCATCTAATTGATAATAAAAGGAGGAATTCGGAAGCGTGCGGTTACATCACTTTACTGGAGTCTCTAATTGATTTTTACAGCCAGTCCAGTTTAATACGATTTTGTGGGGTTAATGGGCGCTAAATATTGTTTAGTGCTAATTCTGTGCAGCCTGCTTAGATAATTGCTGGGGTAGGTGTCAGGGACAGGGGAGAGAGACAATGCAATTATCAGAGGCGTGGCGACGGCGCATCTAAATAATTAATATCTTCATCTTACTCCTTCGATTCACATGTCAACACAAATAAAAAGTAAAGCTTCAAAGTGTTGTTATTTATTTATTGCATTTTTAAAGTCATGCTGTAAGAACAAGGACGAGAACGTACTCGACAAATAACAGCAATATATTGTTCATAATATTAGGAACTATCCGTTAAAAAAACATTTATGATAACTAGAGAATTATTACCAAAATTTATCTCCGTACAAAGTTATTGGACATTAGTCATGTAAACATACACAAAAGGACTCCATACGTTGCTCAACAGCAGATCTGTATAAGAGGAATTTCAATTTTTATTCTATTTTGAAGTCATCTTAATAACTCGGACAATATTTTTTGTGAAATGTCTTATTTTCTAGTGAATAAGAATTTGTTGGAACTTCTTGAACGTGTACAACATAATGTTATTATAATTTATGTCATACTAAGCAGGTGAAGATATACGAGCGAGTCATTCATTTTATTAAACATGTTTGCTAAGTCGATTTTGTTATTTTTTTGTCGCTCGGCCGTGGGCATCTATCACGCAGCGTGCGGGCGCTTTCTTGCTCAGCTCTTATAATACCAATGATTTCCGGACGAGACTCTGAGCATGCTCCACTCATATCTGCCCTTCACTACTATACCTATTCAACAACATTCACAGCACTAAAACACAAACCATTCACCTTACTGTAAAAATGATAAAAGACATAATATTCCCGGGGGTGTATCCCATATCTTCAAATAAGAGTTAGCGAAATGCGAACGTTGGGCAATCCATTACAAAATGTCTCCGGCAGACTGGCCACCTCTCGCAAAAGCAGTTTGTATTAAGTCAACAAATCCAAAATACCATTCAAAGGACATTTGTTTCCATGAATAATAATATGCAAATGCTTTATTATATACAGAATTGGAGAGAGCACTCCAGACTACTTTACTGTTGTGAGTTTGGTACATTTAGTGGCGAGTTAACTGGAACACTTAAAATATGAATAAAATTTTAACAACTCAATTTTAACAAGTCAATGTATATAAAAAAAAATAGTAATTTTAGGAGGTTGTGTATATGAAGGTGTTAAAGATAGCAAGTAAATTTAATTAACAAATTCTAGACATACAAATCGTACTTAGCAAAGATAAATAAATTATAGGCATGATCGATCTAATAATTAGTATGATTATTGTGCTTAATTTTGAAATATCCAGAGATAAATATATTACTAACAAAAAAGATTTCCTTACTCAATGAAAATAAGATTATGTTTTGGAATATGTAGAACCGTGAAACCATTTTCTCCTATGACTATTTTGCGAAATACCTAGAGAGTATTTTATAAATCATACGAATAATAATATTGCAAGTATTGTGACTATACCATATTTTATTTAAATATTTGCTTTATTTATTGATCACAAATGAGAGGTCAGCGTACATGGCTGATGTGATTCACAATGAATTTTAAATAATAGGTACCTATTTGTCGACACTGAATGAATAACAAAGATCGATAGCCGCCAGATATCTATCTTACTTATGAGATATTAATTATTGTAAGTAATTGGGATGGTTGTTATAAAATTATATGAATTATATAAAAAAAATCAGTCGCAATTCATTTTAAAGTAAGAGTGTACGTTAACAACATTTCGCGAAAGTGTAATGTTAATAAAATTGTATATGTATGTAAATGTAGGTATATGTGTTTAATTAGTGGTTTTCATGTAATTTTATGGATCAAGCAACAAGCAGGCGGTAGGTACAAAATTTTGGAAAGAAATGTAAAACAAACACCACAATGTTTTCCTGCAATCTGAGTAGTCATACTCTCTCGTAAAAGGCGCTACTACGTGGGTACGAGGGTTGTAATTTTTTTACTCAGCAGTAGGTAAGCATTCCAAATTGTCGTTTTCTTTAAAGTTCCACTCTAAGTTTCTAATCCTAAGTACGCATCCCTGACTTGAACCGTCAGTGTAACTGAGGTCATTGCAAGCGCAGTCCGTCCCGAGAGTTTTACAGATTTTAATTTTCCTTTTGTCTTTATGGATCACGAAATGTTTTGTGTACGCAGGCCCCGGGAGGCCGAGACCCCCTGCCGCGGCTTCCTTCCTACATCGCCTCACTACAAAAACTCTTGTTATAAAAATGCACGACGAACAAAAACGCTTACGTCGGGTGACAAGTGGGCTTTGTTTATAATATTTGTTGATTTGTTCAAGTTGTTTATGAATGTTCATAACACCTGATGACGGGGCTTTTCTGCGGCTTATGGTTGAGTGCTATGTTTCGATACTTGTGTGAAATATTTTGTACCCTATAACTTTTTAAATTTATTATGTATACATCGTTTCTGAAGTACTAGCATGTAACTGGTACTTGTACTGTAATTTTAGTTAAATATGCGCGTTCTAACTCGTTAGTCTACTAATACTACTATTTACTTATTTAGTATTCTAAACCAAAGTTAGATATCCTTTATCAAACGTAGCGATGGAATAATGGCACGTATATATCTATATGTAATTACATAATTTAAAGGTCAAATAATTCTCCAGAAAAACCGAATCCAATGACCCTTCAATAAGAATTTAAATTGTAATCGTTCAGTTATCCAAATATACTAAGGTGCTTCTCAAATTTGAAAATACTACATCGTCATTGCGAATGAGTTGTAAAACGGTGAGCGAGAATACCGACAACGACATCGAGAACTTTATTAACTGACACCTCCAAATAAAACGGTGTCATTATCGAGATATCATACTAATGTAAAATGTTAAATTTATCAAACATACGGTATTTGGATGAAAACATACAAGTTGACAACACGTGTAGTCGCTATCTATGCGAATGGATCGGACGCCCCGGCGCGCGGGTCCGAGCTGGCAGCATTACTCACCGTGACCTAATGGGCGGGGATAAATCAAGTGTATACCTAAAAAAAACATACAAAACAACCCAGAAACGGACCAATGTTGAATAAACAAAATTCATGGAAATGGGGACAAATCTGACAATGCCCGGTGCCGGTGGTCCGCGGATTCCCTGCGTGATCCATTTGCGAATCCCGGAATAATGACACTGTTTTATCGAGTCGGTTGAGGGTACATATTAAATAAATGTTATCTCTATCGCTATGACTTCCCGCAAACGGTTAATATTTTTATAGTTCCGGAACACAAATTCCGTATTTGGAAGGTTGGTTCTCAAATTTAGTGACATATACTGATCCAGTGATATGACTAAATCAGGCAAAAACCAGATTCCAAGTGGACTACAGAAGGTCTTGTTTCTCAAATAAAGTCCTTGACGTTTTCTGTGGATATGTTAAAAAACATTACGATTAGGATTTATCAGAAAAATAAACAAAGAAACCAAAACTATTGTCAATATCCAGCTTCTATTTTTATTATGGTCTCATGTGATTTCTTCAGATCACAAAGTGATACCAAAACTAGCTATTTAAATAGTTCGAGCTAACACTGTATCTTATCATTTCCGACTTTCGTTTTATCAAAATTACATTAATCATAGAGATTTATCTACTTAAAATTATAACTGAACCAAGCTTTACTTTATCTTACAATAGTAATCATAATACTAATATTAATCTGCAATGTCACTAAACCCCAATGCAAACTCGCGATAAGCACCCAACCCAACAACGCGGAGATATGAATTTCACTCTAATACGATTAAACGAAAAGTGCAACAAATTAAATTCTCCCACGCAGAACGTCCCTCGAACGCGTCAAATAAAGAAAGACATTACGCCGGGGCCCAAACAGAAGTAATTCATAAAACTGAGCAGGGCCTTTGATATGAAAATACGACTAATCCACGGCACGCGCTTCGAGCTCCGGGAGGTGACCTATGTTTGTTTGTTTGCCTTCCTCAGTATCATGTTGTTATTTATTTATCATAACTTTGGTCTTTTCAATACTCTCGTCGAAATTTATTAATGCTGTGCTCGTACGCCATTATAAATTATAATTTATCCGGAGATTAATGAATATAAGTGTGTTATAATCATTACAAGGAATTTCCTAAACATATGCCTTGAATTTCTGGAATGCTTGCCGTACGTATTATGAAGTTTTATTTTATCGGATGACTTATGAAGATAAGGTCCGGTGAAGAGTGAGTCGGGTATTGTGATATGACAGTATTTAATGATAACTTTAATTAGGCTAAGTGTATCGAAGCTTTAGGTATTTTTGTTTGAGAGCTAAATTTATTAAAATTAAGGAGAACCTTCAAAATATCGCTTATTATTTAAATGTACGTATACATTTTTACATACTAATACATTTAAATTACTTAATTTACTTCTTCATTCCATACAGATTACCTAGTTCAAATTATTCGAAATTAATAAACTGATTTCTATAATAAAACTTTACACACCTATGGTAGAGAACATTTTCGAGAAACTATATTGAAACTTAAATATGGAACGCAACTGTATTATATCACATTAAAAAATATATTTAAAAATAGAACTCAGTAAGCCGTTTGCCCAATTTTTAAAAATAGAACTGCTTAAGTAAAGGAGCATTTCCTTTTTTAAATTGGACAAACCCAATTTGAAAAAGAAAATGTTCCAATCATTTTGCTGCAACGCTGCCCGCGCATTTTATTTAAAACGATGAATCTTAACCGCCAACTTTCGCGCGCTATGATCTATTTTGATTTTAAACATTTGGTTTAACCGAACAATCAAGATTACAACTGTTACATTCAGTATTAGGAGACTCAGGTCAAACTCGCGCAACCATTTTTATGTGGCTTGCTGAATTTAAAAGGGGTAAAATTAACCTTAAAAATGGTCAAAGAAGCGGAGCTCCGCAAAGAGCAGTAATTGCAGAAAATGTGTGGACTAGTGAAATGTTGTGAAGGGCTGTGTATTTCCGCCGCTTGACGTTTTTCGCAGGGGCAGCCGCGACGCCTGCACTCCTGCAGGTGGAGGCTAAATGGGAAGGTGCCAGCGTTGCGACGCAAGTTGCATTCCAATATTAGCAATAAAAATAGCCGCCTTCCACCTATTGAAACTAAATTAGAGCCATTTTAAGTTCTCCCCACTAATGGAGAAATGCAATTGACAACCCTCGTTCCTTAATTAAAACGACATGAGATTTAAAAAAGGAGCTCGTGGGTTCTAGCTAGATGCATAGTTTAGGTTGGTGCATGTTAGGGCATTTTCCAGCTGTCATTTAATTAACTAAGTTCACCGCCAAGTAGCAATGATAATGGTATTACTGTGTTCCGGCACAGCTAACTCTATCAAATATTAAATTAGATAATTTTAGAATATCGATATTCTACCTACTCGTGCAAAAAAGTGACTTTTATCTTCCAAATCCTAGCCATTAACCAGCTAATTTAAATCCATCGTTTGCTAAAACACTATACTCGTTACATGCATATTATTATGACAGTGAAAAGGCTGGACTATCCTTTTAAAAGGCTGTTATTAAAAGTCATTCAGAACACAATAATACGAGAACGAATAAACACCAAAACGGGCATTTACCCGGTTTAAGTGCCTCATGATTGAATGTTGCGGTGGCACAGAGAGCATTTATTAATTTTAAATTGGATTTATATTGTAAAATGTTATTCTGCCTATGAATGAAGTTATTATGTCTACTACAGGTTAATTAAACCCTAGTGCTTTATATATTAAGAGTAGACATGAGATAGTGTTTATTCTATTTACAAATTTATGATTCGAACCTCACTAATTTGGCAAATAACTATAATATTCCGAATACAACATTATCTGGTCCCAAACTAGTGAAATCTGTACCTTTGGAGAGATAAATGAAACTAGGTAATGAATATTCATATAAACTTCCTTGACTCATTAAATGTTTTGTATTAATCACTTTTGATTTATCCCTAGTAGGATTTTAACCCACAACGAAATCAAGGTATGGAAAGCAAGGTAGGAAGGAAGGAGGAAGTAAGGAGGAAGCAAGGAAGGCGGTATCGAAAGCAGGGTTGTATCGAGACGCCATGCGACTCGTTGGTTCTCATTTTTCAGTATTCTCCTTGTTTGTTTCTTTTTCGGTTAAGTCATAACCTCTCTCTCTCTTTCTGTGTAGCTTTTGTTTAATCAGTTCATAATTTACCGTTGAGAAGATTGGACATATACTTTTCTGTTATTATTGTTTCTATTCTATTTTATTCAGTATAAATATATATTCCGCATAAACATATATACAGTATAAAGTTCTTCAAGTTATTTGTGTACGCGATACCCTTAAAAATAAAAGTTGTCACTGACAACGTTTTCAAGTTTTTCGCTGGCTCATCTTTCATTTTCTTCATACTGTGGCCTACTCCTGGACATCTACAGCATCAGCCTTGGAGTAGTGCTTCAGGGTAGACCAAGCCGCCATCTGAGATGATCTATGAACTATGATTGTTTACATAGCTGATGATTATCAGATTGAAGTGATTATTGGCCTATCGTGGAGGCGATAACCGTTTAAGAAAATGTAGTTTAGCTATACAGTATAATTAAAAAAAAAAAAAAAAATTTGGACACCTTCATTTAAAATAATTATGTGATCAGATTTTGTACGGAGAGATTTTTTTTTTGAACTTCAACAGCTTACTCATGTAGTTTGCTTCCTGTATTTATATATAGTAGTATTTTGTTAAAAACATATAATTAAGTTTCAGGACCTGCTGGTAGAATAGAGAAAGCGTGTTTGTCATTCAGTTAGTCACCAATTTTGTAATTAGGTTGTTTGGGTATGTTGGTTTGAAACTTTCCGATACCAAAGTGAATATGGACTATCGAACCATTTAGAATACGGACCTGGTTTCTTCTATCCTGTATTCCAAGGGCAGAACCAGACATCGAGTCAGACCTGCAACTTAGGTACTTCAGGTCTAACATGGACAGGCTCAAAAATATTAACAATAAATATAATTTAAAACAAACAACACAATAAAACTGCTTACTACAAAACCTTAAATAAGTCTTTAACACAGTCAAAAAATAAAAAATAATAATAATATTTATTTCGAAACAGCTTATTCATGTTACACTAGTATTTGGGTTCTCCTAGTAGGCAAATAGAAAACTTTGCCTGTGTTAGAAGGGCCCACTCATTCATAAAACAAAATTACTTAAGCTGGTGTACATCGGTTTCGAAACAGCAGGTTACAACTACAGCAACTATGGTACAAGATGTTATATTTATTGAAAGATGTCATATTTATTGAAACTTTTAGGTATTAAGACACCCAGGCGCAGGAGGGTTATATGACTCGCCCTGACCGCCGTTGTTGTATTTAGATATAGAGAGTCTATAGGTGTCGATCATTCAGATAACTTCTGCTCAATATTTTCTTTCCTTTTTACTGTTGTATCAAAAAATACTATTTTCTTCTGTTCTTTAGAATAAGTAGAATAGTAGATATATGCCTCTAGTAGCTCTATAGAGCTGAAGCAATCGAGATAAAGTAAGTGTGGAATTGCAGTAAAAACGTCGCGGGTTCGAATCCTGCTAGGGTTGTGTTCCCGTGTTGTGGATGTTTTTCATTTAAATAGGTATTTAAAAAAAATGTATTTGTGTAGTTTATCAACCATCTCATATACATAACACAATCCCAAATGCTTACTGTGGACTTAGATGGCGCTGTTGTATGTGCAAAGATATTTATTTATTTATTCTGCATCTATATTGGTACAGTAAAAAAAAAAAATTTCTTCTGTATAAATTTTGTGAACATAGTATCTACAGATAGAGAGTACAAAAAATCAGCTTTTGTTCCAGGCGACAACCTTCCTGTTATGGTGCAAAGATTTTTTGCTAAAGAGTTCTAACAACATTTTCAAAACTTGTGTCCAATGATTATGTACATTTCCACTGTAGTCAATAATGGATCACACTGTATCAGAATAACAATTCATATATTTCTCAGCCAGTCAGACCTTGCAGTCACTTCCTGCAATTTCTATAAAATTTTTCATCGCATTAAAACGGGCGAGACGCGAAACGCAATCATTAATCCCGGTAATGAGAGTTGGAACAACATGGGGCGTTCATGTCGAATCTAGTAAACATGACGTGGGCTCCACTATCGCGCCACGATCAATGATGTATCGAGATGTGTGTTTCATTAAGCACGTACCAAGAATGAAGATGTTCCGGCATTCTAGAAGGGACATCATGAATATACAATGCTACATATGGAAATGGCAGTCCTTACCATGGTCATTTCATCCGAATGTGGAGATCTATCGGTAGTGACTCATGACTCATGTTCATATCTACCGTCTAGATTTTTGGGCCGAATCTTGAGCTGATTGCCTACATAGTTGTTTGGGGCCAAAGACACTTATACTTTTCAGTCTGTACGAGGATGACTGAGCTAATCGAACGTTAGCCGACCGTAAAAACCTGCATTGTTTTAGTTCCGAGTTTGATATTGCGAGTTCTCACGGAATATTAAAAAAGCAAAAATATGGCTAAACTGTGCTGCAAAGCGCAAAGTTTCGCTTCAGTGCCCGTATGATCTGCTCGGGGTCTCCAAGTTTTCGACCGCACTAGATACCTGACTCTAACACCGCAGTTGGACCCTGTCATTGTGCGATCACATCTACGTCTACCACTCTATTACCCTTGTCAGCTGAGCTCATGGAAACCGCCAAAAGACATGTCTAGCAACGCACCCAATTACAAAGCTTCGGAGCTCGTAAAGTCACCCGTGACGAGAGAAGACAACTTATTGTGGATTGGTTAGCAGGATCTATGGCATACTAGATATATAACACTGATTGCTTTATTGTTGGATGGACACGACACCGTTGCAAGCTTGTTGCCATAATATTTCCACAGCAAGACAGGACATGGCAGTACATGGCAGGACATGTCCACTTTCGCTCATCATCCCAATTCAGCTGAATGATGACAGAGATTTGCTCCGAAGAGAAGATTGAAAGAAAGCCCTGATATTTGATTTGCTTCTCATCTTCGACGAAAACTTACCAAGGGAAACTTGGCCACTTGGGTGCAGTCTTGCAACCTTTCTGAATGATGACGTAGCTACTACAGTACTTTTTCATACTTTACATACACGTATTTGTATAGTTTATTTGTTTTGGTTTTTAGGCATTGCGGAATTGCGCGGCTTCTTCGGTTTATATGCGAGTTTAACTTACCTACATTGAGTGGTTGTTTGATTGTTACCTACGTAATGCTTGCTTGGTTTGATTGAAATTTTTTCTTAGGTAATGTTATTATTTTTACCCGACTTCGGGAAAGGATTATTACTACAACTGCTTCGGATAAAGCTAGATTGTTGTTACTTACAGTATTTACGTTTACTAAATGTTTATCTCGCTGAAAGGTTTGACGGCTTCCAGCTTACTGAACACACTAAAAAGCAGCAGATCATGCACACATCTCCTTATTGCAAAATAAATAGATGACAATATTCTCAAAACAAATATATATATATAGGTAACTATTACAAAATATTAGTTTTGTACTACCTCTCGAATGATGACGACTGACAAGAACTGCGGCTCTTAAATAAAAGAAGAGGATCCAGTTTGAATTAACGGGGCTTTCGGTATATATTGTCGTAGCATTCTACGATTATTCCTAAATAAGCTTAATCACGTATTTAATATTAATTTCGGAATACATATCAAATGATAGCGACCGACAAGAACTTGAGAACAATACAGTTATGTAGAGTACGTAAATGTACCTGATGTTTTATATTAAATATGTGATCAAACTTATTTAAGAATTTAAAGGTTTATATAAATTTTACCTAAAATGAACATACGAGGATGAGATCTCTTATGGAGATAAGCTCGCCTTTTGTATGTGTTTAATATTGCAATAAAGTAATGTAATAAAGTGCAACAAAGTGTTAAATAAATAAATACACAAATTCCTATAGATAATATATTTTTTTAAGAAATTGTAAGAATTTTTTATAAGCAACCCGCCCCGTTGCAACTTGCCATATTCATGACACTTTTAGTAAGTACCGTATCCGTGAAGGGACTCATGTGGGTGTCCTTGACTCCGCCAGTCATCGATCATCGCCAAGGGATGCTCAACTATCGATATTTACGAACATATAACTTCATACGTGTACAATAATCGATATTCCGTGATAAATTAAGTGACTTTCGTCAGCTCCTAAGTAGGATTTAATTAATAATGCGTGTAAACTTTAGTGATCTAGATTCAGGAACAACATAGCTACAGATTTATCATGATTAATGAGTAATTTTATACTTAAGTGTATTACTATACAATTTTTTTGGATATGGATTTTGAGAAAATATTAATTCTGTTATAATAATAAGCATGAGTGAATAGGTGTCAAATAAAATTATAATTTTAATTAAAAATTGAGACAAACCAAATAAAATATATCAGTCTCACAAGAAATCATAGAAATCGACAGTATTTATTTTAAATTATTCATACATATATGGCAGAAAGTAAGAAAATATACTACAATGTCAAGCAAACCGAATGTTCTATAAAAACAACCATCGACAGTGTTCATCAAAGTTCATAATTGTTGTAACAGCTGGCTATATTTAAAGAAAAGTATTGATTATTGAACGCCTGTGCGGTTACAATCGGCAACTGGCTACGATACTTTAATTTTCTTTCCCTTTCTTAACAGGCGTTGTGCGCGAGAGCATTTTAAACTTGAAGTGGAAGGGAAAGGGTAAATAAAATTTAGAATGATAGCTGATTTTGTGGATTCAAGTATAAATGTTTGCATTTAAGTTTAGGTTTCTTGTTGTACACATTGTTAACGCAATAAATTTTTATGTGTAACATTTTTAACTAAAAAGTCTCATAAAACGTAAACATTCAGTTTCTGCTTATAAACCAGTTTTTGTCTACTTTTGTAGATAACTATGTAAATGAAGTCATTATTACCCTTTTAATTAGAACAGTTAATTTTATTAATTTTGATTACCTATCGTTTTGTCCGTAAAGATAGAGAAAACTCGATTATTTTGATTCGTTATCAATATCGATCGTAGGTAGTTTTATGATAAAAACAAGGTTATTGAGGAAATAGGTACTCAGATAGTTATTTTAAATATCGTTGTTATAGCAATCGTTGTTGAGATTAAAGAAATCAAATAAACTGGTTATTTGAAAATATATTAAAATATTTAAGCGATCCCTTTGTTCTAAGGAGTTCCTTTATTTTTTACCATGCCAAAGGTATGGCAATAAACTTCGCCAGAAAAGGAATACAACTTCAAATATTAGGTGAGATTGGTTTAAAGGTAAATTGATTACGAACGATTAGGTACAAAATGTTTCCCATGATCAATGTCTATTAAGACCTTGTATTAACAAATCCTTCGTGGTTTTCAGTTTTGCTCCAGTTTTCCTAAAGTCAAAACATTAACTGTCTCTATTTCGAATTATCATCTCACTTTTACTGCCACTGTACAATGGCCGTTTGGGGGCATAAAGGGATGCACGCATTTAGGTAGATACACATGGGTCAACTGCAATTGTAATGACGCATTCTCACGCAGCAGTGGTCGAGACACCTACCGCGAGGCGATGCAACTCCAAACCGTGCGATATATTTGCCTCCTGCCATTGTTCCTCATACATCTTCACTGACAATATTTTATACAGCGACCCTCATTTCACGGAATCCGGCCATATTAAGGTGGACAACACTCGGACATGTAAGCAAACATCTTAATGTTTACTAATGAAACATTTCGAAATACTTTGATTGATGATGTTCCCGCAGCACGGGTTTTGTGTAGTCTCGCATTATTCTATTCATAAGTCGCGCTGCGGGATGCTCGGAGTCAGCGTTGGTGGCTTCGCTATTGTTCGCGTAGACACAATTCGGCAAACATTTCTGGTGCGATTTTTTTGCTTCCTTTTCTTCGAGTGGATCATTTAAATTTCATGCCTATTTTAGCGAGATGCGATTGTCGCAGATGGGTTTCCATTAGGAGTGAATGATTAAGAGGTCGCCTGTCGAGGCGAGGTGGGGAGAGGTATCTGTTCATGACAGGGCCCGAAGGAGGTCCCGAGGGAGCGTGTGGGGCCCCTGACGGCTGAGTGTGGTGCAGCGCTTGCAATTAACTCCTCTGTCGGAGCTTTATCCCGGCATTAGATTGTAGTCGTGGTAACAGCCGTGTCCATACGAGCTATGGGACAACAGTCACTTCTCAGAACTTTCTCGTTATCACAACTAATAGCAAATGGGAAACTATTTCACGTCAAATTATCTGATATTAAAATACGTACTAACATTTAGCAAAGTTTTCTTGAAGATACAAGAACCCAATTGAACACAGTCTGATTATATAATTACCTAAACGTTTTTATAATGATGAATAATTTTCAATTTCTGCTACTAAATTCGAGAATTAACACTTGTATTATTATCAGAATCGATTTTAATGAAAATAACTTCGTTAAAAGTTTTATTACATTTGCAAATTTATATTATTATTTTATTTATAATAGGAAAAATTTGATAATATATTATTAACATTGTATACATTTGTTTGTTTTGTGTATAAAAACGCACGCGTGATATATTCACCTTAAACGTCAACGGCTGAGATTGTAAAAGTTAATCATGTTATTGCGCCGGGGTGGGCCGGGTGTCGCAAACTCATTGTCCCAGGTTCGATCCCGCCGCCCCCCGCAAGGATTCGTTGCTTATTTAATGCAACGATGCACACGTAAACATCTAAATAACTTTTGTGTGACACTTCTCCCCCACCCTCTAATTTTACTAAGTAGCCGTATCTTAACAAATGTATTGGGGAGGAAACATTCGATCCAAATGTGTTTTAGGAACAGATTTGTTGTTTGAATTCAACTGGTGTAGTGATGCCATAATATTTTTTTAGGATGCGTGTTTTTTATTGCCATGGTGATTCCAAACATATATGTGGGTAATATGTATTATGACCAATTAAAAAGCCGCAGTAGATTATGATGCATTATTTTCATATTGATGAGTAGAAAATGTTTTTATTCTAATTTTACCATTTAATATATTTATTTGACACCACGCAGTTACAGAAATAACAAAGATTAGAAAATTACAATACAGAAAACAGAGACAAAAATGACCATCTATCTCTTAATAGTATCTAATAATGATATAATAAAGCTTAGTAGGTATATAACTAAATAAATACAGTAATTTTTAATGAACGCGAGTATAAATATTATTTAAACAATGTAGCTAATCCAACCCCACATTACTCGTAGTTTGTGAGTTCAAAAGCTATCGTCCAATGCAATGACGTGTAGAAAACAATAGCGTCGAGTGTGAATAGACCAATGTTTGATACTCGATAGCGCTATCTGCGCAATCCATGCGTGGACATGCACGGAGCCCGCGTCGCTCGCCAGCAGCCCGTAAGGACGCCAACCGTAAACCCCAGCATCGCACCCCACAGCTCCTGCCAATCTCCTGTCACAGCTTACGCAAACTGACAGCCTCCCAATAATTCGTTACGAAAATGTGTTAATCGTACACCGAACACTTTCACGCTCTACGACTCCGAATTAGATTAGCGCGATGACAATAGCGACATCTGTAGCTGAATGTGAGTCGTCATATTTTGACAGGTATCGTCACATGTCTGTCTGTCTGTACCCTCGTCTGCCCACATACACGTGTCCATCCGTCCCACGCGAACTCTCCGCCGACTTAACGTTCGATGTCAGCATTTTTTCCCCACAAAAGTCCTGATTTCACGCGGCGCGAACATTCATCCGATTGTCGTGAATTTCGTTATCTTGTATTAGCGAGCTCGTGAAGGTAATATTGAAAAAATAATACATTTGGGATTTGACGGCTCCCCATGTGCGCGCGGCAGCTTCCTTTTCACTACAACGCTCTTATAAATGAAACGGGATGATAAATTTATTTAATGTATACAAATGTTTGGACATTTTTATTTTGCTGTCGTTTAGATGTAGGTAACATAATTTAGTTCACCATATGTTAAGTCGTTACAGCTCTGAGTAGGAAGTGGAAAAAATGTTTTACGACTTGTGAGAGAAACTATGACAAACCGGTCCTTTTTCCGTGTATCATCCTGACTGGATCGATAAACAAAGTTTTTTCGCACTCACGCAAAAAGTTATTGATAAATGTATTCATTGAACGGATAGTCAGTGAAATCGAGTCGAATTAAAGGAAACACAATAATCATGTCTGTAATATATTATTTTAAATTGAAAACGGTTGCACGTGTTTAATAACACGGGATAATTATTTAGTGCTTGTCGTAGTTTAAGCTTCGATAACCATGTTATAATTAAGCGTTGGACGTGCATTGGGGAATTAGCTGGATTTTACTTCCCGGTAGTCTACCCTGGGCAAAAGATTCACCAGCTCTACAAAATGTATTGGACCTTCTGTCCACATTTTTTTTTATTTATTTCCAAAAAAATAATTACAAGTAACAGTCTAATACTAAAGTACTTAAAAATTCTAATGCTTGGACTCTGATCCCCAAACTAGGTCAAATCTGTATCTTGAGGATCAGTTCCATCCCTATGCACATAGGTAGTAGTAGTACTACTACTGTAATACTCGTATAATATACATAGACTGTGTCGCTTTTACCATTTATCGAGTCACAATCTATGGCTTTGATGGATAAAGACGGATAACAATACAATTAACATTTGAATTACATATATGTAGTTAGCCTATACTGATACATATGTTCGACGACCGATTGGTGTAGTGGATAGTGACCCTATCAGCGAAACCAACGGTTGCGGGTTCGAATCCCGCGACGGGTAAATGTTGGGTATGACGGGTATGATGAATACGAACATTTATTCCTGAGTCTTGGATGTTTATATAAATATTTATGTATGTTTATCCGTTATTTAGTATCCATAGCACAAGCTTTGCTTACTCTGGGACTGGATGATTTGTGTAAGTGTCCGAAATATTTATTATTATTATTATTATTATTATACAGATACCAATACTTATTCTAGGTGAGCCGAACATGACGACCGATTGGTGTAATGGGTAGTGACTAAGCCTTCGAATGCAACGGCTGCGGGTTCGAATCGCGCTAGGGGTAAATGTTTCTGTGATGATCATGGACATTTATATGTTCTGTTATCAACTATCCATCCATAGTATGGGCTTTACCTAATTTGGGATTAGGTAATTGGTGTAGGTATATATTACATTTATTACCCGACATTTATTTAAAAAACCAAAAATAAATAATTACACATTTACAAATAGAACATATCATGTCCCAGAACTTGCTGGACCTGAAGGGTGCCTAAGAGGCTAAGTGCGTTTCCTCTTCCTGTGTTTTATTTACATACTCCAATTAAAATATTTAATATATTAATAGCCAAACGATAATAATAATTGGACTTGACTAAGTTCTTTTCTGAAATCGTAAGAATGTGGTGAAAATAAAAATTTGCCAGTTCATTAACCGGGGGTTTTAATTTGGGGTTTCCGTATAATTGATCTCCGGCCCGGGTAATTATTCACAGGGGTATATAAAGTAATTATTGCTGGGTAGCCCTTTTTCCTTGTCGCCATGGCCCCCTTCCCCGCGCTCAGCTAATCACCACCCGCGCCCGGTGTCGATGACGGCTCGCAACTGTGTCTTGGATCGCGATGACAGGATTTTAATATATTTTGTTGTTGTATGTAAATTGTGATACAGATGGTGTTTGATTGAACCGGCGCGGCGGCGGTAGATATGATGTCAAGTCTAGAGTTTCGTAAAGTGTTTCTGTGTTTCCAATCGCATATAACCCGCAGCTCTTTAAAGTCAGGTTAAATAGGCATCTTCTGGGAAAGCTCGTTCCATCGTAGACCTTATCTCGACATTAGTCCAGATTAAGGTCAAGAGCGATCCCATTCTAATTAAAAAAAAAAAAAAAAAGAAAGAATTATGCCCAATAAATATCCCTCTATGGTACTCCGACTTTGTACCTCATCACATCAGCTGCTTAACATACGTCCACCTTGTGGGTGCAACGCTGCATTTGCCATCGTTTACGGATGCATTTTTGATTTTCAGTTTTACACGTAGATCGGGTGTGAACATAATAGCAGGCACTTGTTAATTAATTTTATGAATTTTCATAATTGAATTTCAGTTTCTTTATGATTTCTTTTATTAAAAACATTTCGGGATCGCATGCTTCATCTTCGACCGAATCGTCACTTTCCATCAGGTGAGATTGTGGTCAAAGGCGTATCCAGTTAATCATAAAAAACTCGTCGACACTCTGTAGCAGAGGCCCACGTTCAACCGTGGACGTTCTGTGGCTTTTTATGGAAATACTCCAGTAGTCAAATACGTCATCAGCCCATAAAAGTTAATTGCTATTTATACTTTTCTTGCTTTCCAGTGATCACGAGATTTGGCGATCGTACTTTTCTTTGTAAATATCATATCCAACAAAGCAAAACTCTTAAATGAAGAATGACAAGTAATTGTATAATGTAAACATTAATCGATCTTTAGTTTTTATGTGGAACAAATTATCCATGATTGTACAGACGACGGCACGACGACCGTAATAGTACCAACTAGTGTAAGATGGCCGCGGGACGCTACAGGAAACGTGAACACAGCGAGACCTGCTTATAATGGTAATTTCGCCTGTACTTATAGCTCAGAGGTAAGGAATTGGGATCAACACGAACGTAAATAGACTCCCCACCTAAAGGTGGAATATTTCCTCATTTTGGAAAGTTCCGCAGACTTGATGCAATGTGCATCGCTGTCCAAGGGAGGATTTGTTTTAATCTCCACGTTCGGTGCAGATGGCTTGAGAATTTAGAGTACTGGTAAGGTAACCACACGTAGAAAGAATAGAACCAGCCCGTCTCGTCTCGTGAGTGTCGTAAAAGGTAACCATAGGACGTTACAGCAAAAACATCTTAGACTTGTACGTTTCAATGACGTTGGGCTTACGCTACCATTTCTTAAGGCGAATAGAACATGTTGTTCCAAGCATTAAACTTTAATGTTTGGAGCATCCAAACGCTTTTTTTTTATGTACGACGGGTTCGTACTTGACCTCAATCACACCTGATGTTAAGTGAAGATGAGGTCGAAGGTGGAAGCGTACCGACCCGGAAACCCCAACACATTTGGGGGACTGGCCATCTTATCTCTGACAACCGGAACACAACAATGCTATTAACATTGCTGCTTGGCGGCAGATTTAGATAAGATGGTGGTAGCTAGTCAGGCGGACATTTAAAATACCCTACCACCAACCAAACCGAGTACTTAAACATGTACCCCGCTGGGGATCGAATCCGCGACCTCCGAATCGTAAACCCAATGTTGTTTACATTGAGCCACGGAGGCGGCTTATGTTTGGAATATCTCCATCCACTCCATATGGGATTAAGGGCGTAAAGTATGTACACGACGGACGTACAGTACAGATGTACTTATTAAGTATACAGGGCGGCCCAAAGTTATGGGACATGAAGGGGAAGTACCTTAAATATTGTAGATAGTGAATTTTGCTCAAAGAAGACTTTATGTTATTTTTAAAAGTTAGTAATTCTGCATTCATAGATTTTCTAAAAATTACTTGCTTCGGCTGGGAATCGAACCGACTTAAATGTGAAAAAAAAAACACCCTACTTTTATGATGCCAATCGAAAGAATAGCTAAAAAATAATAACTCTGCCTAAGTAACATAGTATTTTAAAGAGAAAGGAACAACATAAAATGATTGAGTCAAATTTCAAGAAAGTTATTTATTGCCGACGACGTTCGAAAAGTAGCGATATTATCATTCCAAAGATAGCATTGATTATTCGTAAATAAGTACCCACTTCATAAAATAGGTACTAACATAGTTTTCCTTATTATAAGTGCACGTGTAGATGAAATGATAAAACTTGTATTTCAATACGTCCTCTGTAAGCTAGACAGAAGGCAAATTAAAAACAAAAATAAATAATTTATAATTTGAGCATTTAATTAATTAATTTACAAAAAAATACCTACTTAATTGACTACGGCAGTTTCATGTATGTTTTTTATTTGATTAAAATGATTAATTTCACGTTGTTCCTTTCTTTTAAAATACTATGTTACTTAGGCAGAGTTATTATTTTTTAGCTATTCTTTCGATTGGCATCATAAAAGTAGGGTGTTTTTTTTTTCACATTTGAGTCGGTTCGATTCCCAGCCGAAGCAAATAATTTTTAGAAAATCTATGAATGCAGAATTACTAACTTTTAAAAATAACATAAAGTCTTCTTTGAGCAAAATTCACTATCTACGATATTTAAGGTACTTCCCCTTCATGTCCCATAACTTTGGGACGCCCTGTATATCCATCGATAAACTAACCATAGGATTTATTTGTTTTTATTGGTAAGCTTCTGTTCCCGCATTTAGACTCTCAGTGATCCATTCGAACCTATCAAACTCGAACCAGCCCAGCTCCGCCTTGAAGCTCTCGTGGGATATTTGAAATATTCCAAACCGATCGTTTTGCTGTTTATAGTCTATGGCTGTGTGCAGATACCGAATTTATTGGTTGATTTCAAACATAATGTATCTGATTTTGGATGACATAAATATGTTTTCTCTTTGTGTGTTATGGTGTTTTAAAAAAAGTTATATATGGGATAGATTCAACATTTGAATTGATAATTCTCTATGTGTGTGAAAGAGTGAAGAAAAAATATTTTTATTACTTTTGAGATTGGCTAAATTAAAAATCACAATTTTTTGTTTATGGATCCGTCTCGGCGAAACTCCACGGATAAATAATTTAGTAGTATCCAGTAGAATATTTAGACAGGGGTAAATATTTGTTACCGATTTACAATCAAACTTAGAGCCAAATAAGTTCAGTAGATCAAGAAACGGACCTGACCACTGACACGTTAGAGACCTATGTCCCCCAGCAGTGAATTGATATGGACTAATAATGCTGGTGAATTAAATATCTACTACCATGTCACTGTCACCAATTCACTGTGTATTCCGTATTAAAATAGGCTTGTACCCACTCGATGGCATTGAAATTGAATCGTTTATTAATCCTAAAGGGGATATTTACCAATGCTTCCCATAATGCATATGTATCAAGTTTATGTTGACTTAGATAGAATAACTTTTAGTAAAACAATTAACATCAAACGATGTTTTTAATTCCTTATTGTTAAAATAAAAGAACTTTAAGGTGCTATATACATAGACAAGAGCACAGCCTTAAATTGAAAAGAGAGATACATAGTTTTAACCTTCTGTAAAGTTGTCAATGGAATTAACTCCTATGTGCACTAAACGGTACAAATTAGAATGCTAATTGCTAGGTACGTCTAGATTGTCAACGCAGAGATATGAAAAAGACAAGCAATGCTTTTGCAAAATTGTTTTGAAGGCGAATGAAAGAAACGGGATAAACTGGAAGCCTTTGAGAAGTGAATTTGAAGGGGACCGGAAAGAGCTGAAGTTGATTTTGGAAAAGACTAATGAGGACGTTTTTAATATGATGAAAGAAAAATAGAGGCCTGAAGAGGGAACTGGTTGGGAAAGACCCAGAGATAGCTATGTAGGTCAAACCTTCCATAAAACAGAAACACTGTACAAAAGGCTTATATAACACTAAACTCCATAGTAATGGAAACCGCAAATGGCTCTAATTTAGTTTCAATAAGGTGTTTCGAAAAAGTGCGCTACTACATTTTTCTTGTTAAACGTTTATAAAGTTTGTTTGTTTGTAAATTATTATTCAAAAGAATATACAAACCAAATTTACTTAAATCAAAGTACAAAGGCGGATCTTCCAACAGAGGGATTTCTTCCAGTCGCCATAGAGTTAGTAAAAGTAAGAAGAAGAGGCGTACACTCTGTATGTTTCATTGGAGTTGGTTAAATAAAATAAAATTTGAGAACTTGAACGTTTATTACGGACTTACATGTGGGCTAAACGCTCTTATCTACGAAGTAAAATAGAACACAAAAACGTAAAATAACTTCTGCTCAAAATAATCCAAGAGAAGTAAACAATGGCCTCAAAGAAGATAAAAGACAAATCGTTAAGAAACCTTGTCAAACTAAGTTTTGCGATACAAATTCGAAAATGAAAAACGATTTTTGTTAAATGTTCATGACACTTATTGCATTGTCTTGCATCAGTGCCTCAATCTATGCCGTCTCTATAACAATTTTTAGACTGGTTGGTTGCCTAAAGGGAGGACCCTTGACGCGCGATTCGGACTCGCACTTGTCTGGTTTTTTAATGTAGATACAAATTGTACACAATTGTATTATTGGACGATTATCAAACAATAATCACAGAGGTACTGCATGTAAAATAGGACTTAAAAGGACTACTGATAGGTACTACAGCCAAGTCCGTCAAACCATTCACTTGAATGCTTTGAAGTACACGCCATTTTGTATCTTGCCAACAAGATACAAAATCCAACATGGCGCCCCCGTAGAAATTGAAATCGAGATCGAGATGACTCTACCAACACTTTAAATTTCAAATTCGGTAAAGTCATTTAGGCTACAGGAGGTTACATAGAAGTCTACATACACCGGAAAAATATTACCCTCCTTCCTTAGAAAAAACACGATGATTGCAAGAGATAATTTTGTATTCAATGAATTAAATTAAGCTTATATTTCGAATTTTACTACTAATACCAGTTTTTCAGTCCATTGGTTTTGTGTTAATATTGCATAAATATTTCTTTTCGTTCTTTTTTATCTTTGTTTTAATCGGACAAGTGCGAGTCAGATTCGCGCGTACCCTTCACGCGCGAACCTCAGCTACAGGACGTCCGCTGCTACACAGAGGTCTCCACCACAGATATCTAGAGCGACGGTTGGAGCGACCTGCATCGAGCTACTTCCCGTGTCCCATGTCAGTTCATCCGACCACGGAAGTCCCTGCGCTTGTCGGTGCGTGGTCTCCACTCTAGAACATTTATGCCCCAACTACCATCAGTTCTATGTTATATGCCCTGTTCACTGGCAATTCTTATATCATAAATCTTATAGTAGGTAGTGTCTTAAAAGTCCGGGAAGATATATTTATAGGGTTCAGAAGTGACAGCTTCGACGATTTTAATTTTTAGGAAACTCTTCGAATTTCTAATGGTAAGTACTTTTAATTCTTGTGCAACTTATGTAGGTATATACTTGCCTAGATATTTGCCTTAAATACCAAGGTGTCTGAAAAAGAACTTTAATAATTTCAGCTGGGACTGGTTATGCACTATGAACATGATTATACCTTATTATTATTAATTATTTGGTATTTTACCCGTGACTGCCTTTATTATTCTGTTAAGGAATAAAGTCCATTTTGCCTTTGACTTAGGTAACTGCATAAAAAAATTCACGGGATGAAAAGGAGATTTATATTTGTTAAGGCTAAGTTGTTCGTCTTCATAAGGCTTGACGTTTCATTTCTGTCTAGGCAGGCCGACAAGTGCTAACCCTCCTTTGTCTCCCCCCTCTCCCTTCACGCCCTCTCTTCACCCCCTCTCGAAGGGCTCCCCTTGTTATGCATAAAATTTTGTCTTATTACTTCCAACTTTGCTATTATATTTAGACGAGACGAAGTTGCCAAGTTATTTTGTTATTAAAATTTTTGGCCGACGACGGCACCGGGATGAATCTAGTTCGAATATAAATGGGACCGCTTAAAGAACTTATTTGATTGAACAAACCTTAGGATCTGGGGATTAATGTCGGAGACTTTGTCGACGACGTAGTTTTCATGATTCCCGGCTTTGTTGTCACCCTTCACCCCGCCCACCCCCCGCGCGATGCGGGCGAAATAAAGAGACGCGAAATAGGATTGAGCAGATTTGCCACAAAAGATTTTCTACAAGATGCTAAATTCTATTCAGGTACAATTGTTTGTTTATTCACGAAATAAAAATGGTTAAGTATACTAAAAATACATACGACTCTGTGACAATCACAATAAGTTCTTCATTGATTGATGTATTTGTAAACAGTTTATTCATCATTGCTTATGAACTTTAATATATATATTTTTAGTATATGCGACCTTAGTTTGTTTTAAATTACACTAACCATTGTTTTTCACTAAATAATTAAATAAAGTATAACTCATCATTATCATATCCGTCACCATATCATATATGTCCACGGGTGATCATACCTCCCCCATTGATTTCCAGAGCTACCGGTAGGAAGAAGCCTGCATCCAGCGACTTCCCGCAGCGTAGGACGTCACTCACAAGGTGAACCGGACACCTGATTAAGATCGCAGGAAGTATAACTAGTGATACTTATATGTCGAAGTATCAAATTGAAGGACCGTCCAAATGGTGATCTGATTTTCGAAAACTGATTATCATAAATAATTGGAACATGCATCGTTTTATAAATAAAATTTTAGAGGTACTGATGTTCTACTTTATTCTGTGGGCAAACTTCAAACTTCAAGTATTTCGTATCGACGACTTGGTTGGTGCAGTGGCTAGCAAGTCTGGCCACTATACCAAAAGGTTGCGGGTTCGAATCTCGCTGGGGCATATGTTTGTGTGATGAATACGGACATGTGTACCCGAGTTATGAATGTTTTCATTTATAATAAGTATTTATTTATTCGTAGGTGCAGGCTTTCAGATAAACTGCGTTTATCTCACAAATATTTACGCCTAGCGGGGCTCAAACCCGTAACCGTACTATTCTAATATGCAAATCGTAGCTAGATACATTAACAATAATAAGTATATAGAGTTTGTTTTGAATCTGTACCTAATAGTTGTTTAAAAATTACATTATACAGACGATGCGGATGGTAAAGATGTTCTAAATCATAGGGATCGTAAAGAGAAGTGTTAACATTCTGTAGAAGGAATGTAAGCGGAAAGCAACATGTGCTTAGAAAGGCGAGCAAGTAACGGGGCGTGGAGCGGAGCGAGGGGCGTGGAGCGGAGCGGGCGGCGGTGGCGGCGCAGCGCTTGCGAAGCGGGCGTTCCAAACATCTGTTCCTTTTGTCGCGACAAATTAACAACGACTGGAGCAAACTGAGGCTGCAACGAGCCATTCCCAGCTCCGAACGAGCCCTAAAGCTTCCCTTAAGCGCGACGCCAGCTGCTTCGAGTACTAAATTCCACGTTACAATGCTTTGTTTTAAAATTTGTAATCATTCTCACATTTTACGACGGTGAACGGTCCGTTTCGGAAAATTTGATACTACTATAAAGCCTGTAATTGTGTTAGCATTCCAGTTAATTAAAAGTTATGAATTTAAAGGCGCACAGCTTTAGTACGCTTTGACGTTCGCCGTCCGAGTGAGACGCTCATTTAAATGTGATGAATTTCTTTTTATTGTTCATATGAAGGTTAAGTAACATTATACAGTTAATGAGCGGATGAATTCCATTAAAATTAGTGATGTTTGTTTATCATCTGTTATTTTATTTTACAATAATATTATTTATTTTTACAATTTTAAATAAACATACTACATAACCAAACCGTGTGCTTAATAAGTGTCACTAGTACCACTGATGGTACTAAGGATACAAACTTGTGTCATTTGTACCATCAATGGTACTACTGATCCTAGATTAGTGTCACTAGTACCATTAATGGTACTAAGGGATACAAACTTGTGTCATTGGTACCATCAATGGTACTAGCCAACTACTACTGACATAAGGCCGTTTAAATTCAGCGTTATTACGTCAATAAAATAAAAAAAAAGTGCAAAGTCAATATATTGTTTCCCACAGTGATTAAACGGATCCGCGCTATAAAGGGCAAACTGAAAACATATAGTACAGTGAGTTATGAAAACAAATACACATTATGCTTACGTACGAAATCTCGTACAACTAATAACGTTAAAAGCGAGGGGTAAGAGTAACATTGTTAGCAGTCATAGTTCGGGTGTGTGTGCCAAAAGTTGGGTATAGAGGCCATAAATACCGCCACGGGGGGCTCCTGCGCCGGGAACAATAACCGCCGCGTATGCGCGTGTTAACATTAGCTCCGTACTTAATTCCTTGTTGCCCCAAACTCGCTTAAGAGGGTAAGACTCCGTGACACCGTGTTAATTAAATAATTACTTTAAATAATAACTCCTCGGCCTCGGGCCTCGTGTACCTTTCGAGAATTACACGCCGTTGTATCGCCTGTGCTGTACGTGTACGCCTGTATGTATTTATGAATGTACTTACACGTTCTGCTCCAATTTTGATATGCTCTATAATATTTACAACACTCTTTTATTTTTCAAATTGAACACGTTTAACGCTTTCTGATGCTGTAAAAGCAGTGCTACAATGAACATTAAACATTATTCTATCACTTACTACGAATTAATTGACGATTCGAGAAATATTCTTATACTTTACATTTAAAGTATTTTGTAGCGTCGTTTTTATGTAATTAGGCCAGTATTTAAGCAACCGGTCACTGTAACTGAGAATGATAAAAATTCTAAGAAATATTCCACATGTAGCTGACCACAACGGAAATCGGTTGTACGTACATTAGCTGGAATTTTTTACCATAATACCCGCAGTGAACACGCAAATCATTAATTCAACACGTAATGAACAATATCTCAAACAAAACCCAGTGCTGGCAGACTCGGCTACCCTAATTTAGTTTAAAATAAGACAAATATTTAAAGAAATTAATATTTTAACATTCTCGTCACAATATATATATATTATATGAAAATCTTGTATATGTTAAGAGAAATATATATTCATTCGAGAAACATTGTGACCGACATAATGTCAATACAAGGAGCAAAAATCAATTAGCTGTACCTTTTAGTAGACGTTAGTAAGTCATCCAGAGGTCAATGTATGCGCTTCTACAACAAGGTTCCCATGGATATACGGAATCTTCCGCTTAATAAATTTAAACTTATTATAAAACAAAAACTATGTAAAAAGAGATATTACAAAATTTCAGACTACATTAATGATAGTAATCCATGGGATTAAACGGATCCTCTACACGATATATAAAAATTGTTGTAACCTTTCTAGATTGTAAATGACTGATTGAAAAGAGACAAACCCTCTGAGTTTCTCGCTAGCTCTTCTCAGTAGTGGTCGCGTTCCGAGCTAGTGGTAGTTTAAAAAACAAATGACGTTCATAAGTGCATATTGTATTGCCTACATGAATAAATGAGTTTCATTTCATTTCTAAAGTCGTACTGTAGCGTCGTCTATGGCCACAAGGGCGCCGTGTCGGCGTGTACCTAGAGTACTTTTGATGTTTGACGGATCGCCCTCGGCAGTTGTCCTTGTGGTTTCCCTTTCGTCAATTTTGCATGTGCCTTACGAAATACCCTTGATTAAATAAATAAGTTCCGTGGACAGTCAAATGTACCATATAACGTCAGAAGTTTTAAATATAGCTTTTTATTCCCTTGTTATAGTCACAATATCCCGTGAAACGCGACTACAGCAAAAGTCTCTTTAAAATATTATTGGCATACACAGCTCTGGAGATCATTTTCAGTGGCGCATAGAGTATTGGAGATTTTTTTTTATTAATATTTTATGCAACTGACAGGTAAGGAAAGGTTTTATTCTTTTTACGCAGTTGTATGTATGTATACGTAACTCATTTTACGATTATGCAATTATTTAAGCAAAGATAAAAAATACAAAATAAATTTTATTATAAACAATAAATAAAAATATTGTCCGTTCGAATTTCCAAGGCGTTCATAAAAGTCTGAAGCGTGTAATGGACTGGATATGCACTTTTGAAACCAACTATATATGCCCCCGGCCTCTTATCTACTTTAACGAGCCGTAGCATTATTATTTTTTAGTGAACCCATACATAATTTGGTCTGTTGTTTGTTGTTCAAGGCGGGGCCCTTCGCCAACGCCAGCGCTATGTAAAGCCTACCCCCGAGCACCTACTCTATTGACTTTCTTCCGCCACTTGCTTATTGAGTTATGATAAATGGTCATGGTAACATTATAAATTCGACTTTGGAAACAACAGGCAACAGTACACATTCCCTCAACAATGCCCATTGAGCATAATTCGTTTCACCACATAGAATACTTCTTAAATAATAAAAGCTCTTTGTAAAACTTTCCCTCCTTGAGCGTTCTAAAGCTTTCGGTATCCAGTAATTAATATTCATGGAGGCTCGTGGGGAGGTTCACCAACAAATGTGACATTTCAGAGACATTGTTAAGTAAGTTTGTTAAGTTTTTCTATTGTTGTCCACAGGCTTCACAAATGCTGAATTTTGTCTGTACATTTTTCTCATTTGTAATTCTTGGAACATATCGATTATATTTACTTGGTTTGTTTAATCTTAACTCTTGTAGCCAATCTGCTGAATATTGGCATGCGGAACAGATCTTTCCATGATTATTTATGTCATAAATCATAACATTGTGAAAGCTTGTCCATAATAGTATTAGTCTATTGATTCTATTTTGCGGGATTGTCTACGTATTACTTTATTATATGCAAGTAAAATAAAGAAAGCCGATAAAAAGCGACCAATACTCGAGTGCTGAGGGTTCTAAACAAAATAAACACGTGATTAGTTGCTTCGACAATCTGTTGATACTAACCGCCACTAAACTCTGTCTTATAATATTCCACACGCATTTTTAAATTACTTTATTTGTTTCTTCACTTGTGTCAAATTTCAAAATTGTAGGACATTGGGAAAGCACTATAGGTTTTGATGATATGAATCTTATATTCGTCCGAAATGAGCTACGAAACCCAAAAAATTACATGATTTCGTTTGAAACTTGAAGAAGTTGATAGCCAACACCCTCAAATCAATAACACTATCGTACTTGTAAAGAAATAGTTATTAATACTTGATTTAGAATGCTTAAACTAGGTTCATTATATTATTATGTAATGCAACCTGCATTACAGGATAATAAATAGGTAGTAGCGGGCCAAATATTAATGTACCTGTTCTTTATGCTGAAGTCGAAGCTTACCTCAACTACAATGCTTTTTATATACAAATATTGCTTGTTAACCTAACATAATATTATCGAGGCATTAGTTAGGTATTAATAACTAACAGTTTTGTATGGATACAGGCTACGCTATTTAATCCTTATATTAGGTCTGCTGTAGACTGCACATGCAGAAGCGTTGAACACATTACCCTTCGTTGATAAGTGACGTGATGAAAAATACTCCATAGAAATATCTTTAAATTACTTCTTATTGTGCACAATTCTCGATTGTGAGAATCCCGTGACTGCTGTCAACGGCTCCTTAGTGCAATTATTAATCCATGACGTTAATCCCACCGGGAGTACTCCTCAAGAAACAGAACAAATGGAGACCCTACTCGACCCGGAGGGGTCGTGTAATTAATAAACTTATATGATACTTTTGTTTACAATGTCATTCCTGAAACGCAGGGGAGCTGTGGATGACGATATTATATGTAGGGACTCACCCGCTTGTGTTGTATAAGATTTTGAGCGTACTTTTGTTATTTGTTAATTGAGTTAAATAAAAATGACATTGCATAATAAACAAATGCAATAAATTTGCTAATATTATAGCATTTAGGTTTATACCTAAAAATCAATCAATCTACCTAAGTCAATCTATAAACGATCGAACTCTTTCACACTACTCTCCTTCAAGCTTTACTCATAGTCCACCAATGTGCCTTTGCGAATTTTGTGTCCGCAAAAAACTCCCAAACTAAACACATAAAGAACATTAGGATGAAAACAAATAAATAAAAATCAATGTCGGTTTCATTACCAGACTGGAAAAGCTTTAAAGCAAAGGCCTAAAATAAATTAATGCTTCATATCACTAAGAGACGAGTATCGTTTAATTTAAATTGAAAGCACAAGTAATTTGACAAAACTTCTGTAATAAAATTATCGAGCATTGACCGTGGGTTGATAACGCCGAGTGGGTGTGGATGTAGGCCCGGGATTCGAACGCGCGACCGGACACAGCTCCGCATGTTAATACAAGTAAAATGAAGATTATCCATAAAACTCACAAAAGGTGCCGAGCTGTCTTCACGAAGTGCATGCCAGGTTGCACCACTGGCTTAACTGCAGTTTAATGTTAATTCGAGTTAGTAAATTTATAACCTACTAGCTTCTCACCCGCGGCTTCGCCTGTGTGAAATAACTTTATAAATAAATAAATATCCTTGGACATACACACATCGCCATTTAGTTCCACACTAAGCAACTAGGCTTGTATTATGGATATCAGTTGGTTGACATACTACACAAATACTTTTTGTTTTGTAAATAAATTCATATATACACGAAGAACATCTACAATTCGGGTACACATGTCCGGATTCATCATACAATGCCCCTAGCGGGATTCGAACCCACGACCTGCCGGTATAACAGTCAGCGTTTCTAACCACTACACCAAACAGGTCGTCGCGGAGACGTTTAATTACTTTATCCGGCGGAAAACTACTCTCTTTATTGGGATAAAAAAGCTTAAGCTTTCCGCCCGCGGCTTCGCCTGCGTGGAATAACTTTATCGCGGAAATATATTTAACCTGCGGGAACTACTCTCTTTATTGGGATAAAAAATATTCTATGTTTTAATCCAGGGTATGTCCTACCAATGTACCAAATTTCATCTAAATCCCTTCATCCGTTTATAATATTATTAAACTTTGACATTTATAGTTAGATCTCTTCCAGATAGGTGCAGAACATATCTCTACACATTTTGAGATGATGTATGTAGCAAATCCCAACCTTTAACTTTTTACTAAGACTGCCACCTTTTCGTGTCATTGTCATTGTCATTGAGCATGCTCAATGACAAACTTTGGAAGGTAACACAGCTTTGTTAGTAACTAGCTTTCCGCCCATGACTTCGCTGCGTGTAATGACTTTATCGCGTACTTTATTCAGAATAAAAAAATGCCCATATCTATCTCCAGGTTCTAAGTTACCTCTCAAATACGATAAATTCAATTGCGTTTATAAATTAAATTAAAATATAAATAAATTAAATTTCAATACGATAGGATCATATGTTTAATCGTGGAATGGTACAAACAGTGTGACAGACTTACTTTTGCATTTATCTATTACAGTGGATATGGAAAAGGTTTTTAACAAACTTTGGGTAGCTAGGTATTATACTCAGAGAAAAAAACATGTTGAGCATAAGTGCCTATTCTTTTATATTATTTAGTATTTGGAAAAGCTCCTGAATGAAAATATTGAGCGGAAGAATGAAAAAATGTCAGTCTTCCGCTCAAATACTCAAAAGCTTTTTAACTTTCAGAGTCCCTTAAATATCATGCTATCACTTTCATGTCGTTGACGTTCAAAGCGACAGAATGTTTTTTGTAGGGCATTTAGAACTTAAGAAACTTATATAATTCAGTAGTTAGTGTTATTTCTCAAATAAAAAGATAAAAAAGTAAAGAAAATCTTTACAAACATTACAGCCTAACCTCTACAATTAAAATACCTACACACATTAGTTGTGTGTATACACGCAAATACCTATTTTAATATATTTGCATTGCTTATTCATCAGTGAAACTCAATCCCCTCGAAGCACTTAAGCACTTAGCGCTAACATATCGATTCTCAATACGCGACGCAAACGCCCCGGGGACACTGTAACAATGTAAAAACGCGACGGAGCCGAACACCACGTGATTCACTTATTTGTTCTCCTGTGCGGCAAGCAGACATCCTCGAACCCGAGTTAAACTAGGGTTAAAACTACCAAGGGTCGATCGGCCCCAACTTTATAATATTATAACGCGTAAGGAGTAAAAGAGTCGGCGTTATCTTCAACACAAGCCCGATTCCTGACCACTTTAATGGGAAAAGCATGTTAGAATTAAACTAAACAAAGACGACGCATCAATTAGGGGCACTCCTTTTTTGTTTTTTTTTTCCAAAAAAAGGGATTAACTTTTTAAATCTTGTACGTTGACCAAGTTGCATCTGAGCCTGTTCATAATTTTTTACTGGCTTATTTGATTAGATCAATCTCAATGATTCTTGTATGGATTTCAAAAAAGCCGATAATGAGATAAGTGGATGCTAACATTAGCCTTTATAAGTTGCTTTTGATTTATAAGTTCATTAAATATGCAGTTGATGCTTTGTTTTATATATCATTTATCTAAACGAATGTTCATTGACTATCATCATCGGCCCGTAAACATCTCACTGCAGGGATATAGGCCTTCCCTCGCATATGAGTAAGTATGGGCAATAGTCCACCACGCTGGCTCAATTTTCACATGCCTTGGAATTTTTATAGGCATACAGGTTTCGTCACGATGTTTGTCATCTAACTAATATTATAAATGTGGAAGTTTGGAAGTTTATTTGTTTGTTTGTTGCTCAATCACGGCGAAACGGATGAACGGATTTGGATGAATTTTGGTATATAGGCAGAACATACCCTGGATTAAAACATAGGTTATTTTTATCTCGATAAAGTGAGTAGTTCTCGCAGGATAAATAAATTTCCGCGATAAAATTATTCCACGCAGGCGAATCCGCGGGCGCTAAGCTAGTTGACTATAATTACCAACATACTTACCAATAATATAGTCTACTTAAAATAAATAGATATATTAAACAATTAAAAATGTTCTTAAACACAAATATCTTCTGCAGCTCGTGATGCTCACCTCAAACATTAGGTACCAGTCATGGCATACTGAAATATATATTATTATACAATGCATACATTAAAGTTATCGCCGAACCACCACCGAACAGGGCTTTGATCATACGAAAAAATGAAGTGCAATAAAACTCAGGACGATAACGCCGCCGTAATTAAGACGAGGTAAATATATGGAACGTATTGACGGATCGTAAAGCTAAAGGATTCAGAACAACACAAACTGCAAGGTATAGTTTACGACGGCGACCGAACCGCTTTTATTGTTGTTGTAAAATTCACGATCCATTATTAATTATTACAGACATCATTAATCTACTAATCTATTTAAGGACGGGCGATAAGAATCTCATTTAAAGTATTGAATGAAGAGTGTCCGTAGTGGACTCGAGATAGGCTTAAATTAGCTCGTAACGCAAAGAAGTACGGGACAGTGTCAATTTATTGAATTTACACTTTATTGCGATGGGCATGAGGTATGAATTGGTTCAGTCACTGCTGGTTGGTTATGATCGTTTGTTGTGATGAGCATAGCGCCTGATTTATTACAGGTTGGTGTTTAAACGACAAATGCATCGAAACAGATAGGAGCGACATGTCCGACATTGGAGGACCGATGTTGACCACTATACCCTGGGCATACATCGCGTTGCCGCCTTCAGATAGCGCGCAAGATATAATTTTTGTAATCATATGCAGTACGAATGAACATAATTAGCACATGACTGGATTTTTTAGTACCTTTTAAGGTTTTTGTTGATTATAATAAAACTGCAAAGTACCCATAAAATGAGATATGACACTGTAATTGGACTTGTGATATTTGTTTCTTGAATTTCTGCGGTAGGTAAATCATGCCATAAAGGAATTTGGGATGTTACGAGTAGGTAGGAGTAGGAGTGTGTATTATGTTATATATACAAGACTAGTCATTATTAATTGAACGTATTAAGCCGAAAGGGATTATTACATATCGTGAACAGAAGAGGTTTTATTCTTTATAAAAAGGAAAACAGCTATACATATACTGTTGTGTAGTGTTTTAGTCAAGTACCAAGTAATTATAAATATTGTAAAAAGTCTTTTTTGTCAATACTTACATTTTGTAATAGTATTATATTTATCAGTACAGCTGCGGTCACTTTTGTATGGGAAGTGAAATATTCTTCGACCACATCGTCACTTTCCATCAGGTGAGATTGTGTTAGTCGAACGCTTATCCATTCAACTACAATAAAAAAAAAACAGGTTAGAGAATTAGCCAAAAAAATAACTCACATACATTACACATATATTATGAATCACCAGGCTAATTTGACCTTCCAAGTGCAGTCGGCTGAAACATGCGAATTTATTACCTCTTATTATCTATTACTATATTACCTATTATATAAGCACCTAGCTATTTATGTGTACATACTTAATTGATATTAAACTTCTCCATTCTTACAATACAATACAAATAGTCTTCATTGCACAAAATAATTTACAATAATTATTACGTAATTGATGATACGAGTAACAATGGAACACAATTACTCGTAGGCGGCGGTTACACTATAAGCGTTAAAAATTTCCAGACAACCCGCAGTTATGGGAAATTTGTAGATCGAAAAACAGGTAGGGTGCACGATGCCACTAGTTAAATAATTATAGATTAGTATGTATAAATTTTATAATAATATACCGGTTGAGTTTTTTTCCGTAAGGAAAAAAATAGGGCATATTAGATAAGTGGCATAGGTAGTTTAATTATTTTTTTCTAAAACGCACCCGCCCGCACTAGATAATGCGACTGGCGGAATTCTTAGAGTTTCTATATCATGCGAAATTTACTTGGAACTCATATTTTTTCCAAATTTTCTTTATTTATTTAATTTAAAGATGTATTTATGTGGAATAGAAGTATATTCCACATAACTACATCCAGTCACATATCAATACAAGGCAGGCACGTGTGTTTTTGAAAAAAAAAAAAACTACGTATGCCAATAACTTCTATTTCACTTACCTAATATGCCCTATGTTTTTCCTTACGGTAAAAAAACTCATCCGGTATAATATACATACTCTTCATTCTTCTTCTCGATACCACCATGGCATAAATCTGAACAGTATTATAACAAAAGTTTTGACGTCATCTCATGTGTACCGGTGGAGCCCAAAGACCGGATGGAGGTTTCTTTAGGACATAATCTTTACAACAAAACTGTGATCGGATCGCACACTAACGAGCGCATTGGAACACAGAGATAGACTTTAAGTAGCATACATAAAAAGCAATCTCGACGTCCCCTATCAATATTTTAAATGGCTGTTGTTACAAAGTAAGCCATAAGCCATAATTTTTGTAATTAGGTGGGTATTAGTTATTTGAAAGTACGTTTATTGGAGTATGTTTACCGGTAGGAAATTTTGACGGAAATTTTTGTAATTTTTCTAGGTTGACATAAATTTAATGCAGAAATGTTATTATTTTATTATGCTCAACGGGTTAGCACTTAGTTAAGTGAAGATGAGGCCGAAGGTGGCTCCAGTATTGCCAGATGTACCGCTCTTCCGCTTTTTATACCACCTTAATGGATCCGCCTTCCACTTTTAACGTAAGCGGTTCCGCTTTTTTCAAACCTGCTAGAACAGCACTTTAGCCTTTCATTTGAACTTCTACGAATACAGATAAAACATCTTTAATTGAGAGAGCAAAATTCGATGTGAACATTGAAATAATAAATTCCCCTTTTTTGTCGAAAATCCGCGTTTTTGAAGTGCCGCTACAGCATTTTCACATCTCTCATATGTCAACATTGAAGCGTACTGACCCGGAAACCCCATCTTATTTGAGGGTCTGGCTATCTATCTCTGACAACCGGAATACAACAATGCTATTAATATTGCTGTTTGGTAGCCCGTACATGTACCCCGCTTGAGATCGAACCCGCGACCTCCGAATCGTAAACTATGTTGTTTACATTGAGTAAACACGGTAAAACCTATTTTTTATCACAAACATCCATCCCAATACCTTATATATAGTGGGCAACGAAGACACCAGCTATACGGCCTGTTGGCAAGAAGTACTAGATCACGTCTGGCGCAGTCGCATTCGCTATTCGTTTTCAATTAGCGGATTTAAGCAAAGTCTGGCGTGGTCTATCCTTGGAGGGTTCGTTAAATATTCGATCCCGGTTATTTTCAGTAAAAGGCTGTCATTAGGTCAAATCGGTGGTCTACTACTCAACATACTGACAGTCAGGTTCCCACTAGTCTAATGCCAAATCTAACCAATCTGCATCTAGGCCCGTGTGGTGGATGGTCCATACTCTCTCCCAGGAAGAGGCTGTATAAGTGAGTAGTAGGGAGGGCGGCTGAATAGTAGGGACGTCTAAGGATGTTGATTGGATCTTTTCCCACATAATCCAATTAAATATGAAGTTAGTCCATAGTTAGCTCAAGCTTATTGACGCCCTTGAATTTAACATTTTAATATTAGTTAAATTTGGAAAGTATCGTATTCGGTGTTAATGAACAGTAAGCCCCCGTTAGTGGCATTACCGTACGCCCAGCAGAGGATTGATGCAGACTGATAACGATAGGGATTATTATAGACATTGCAATTCTAGTGGTATGGTTGTCTGCACATTTTAGTTTATGTAAAATTTTAACTTGTGGTCGAATATATCAAAAACTGTTAAAGCGATTGACTTTATGAATCCGCTTTGGTGTTGTGTTTGTGAAATAAAACAAACATTCGACCTCCATGGACGAGTAAATTCGCAGGCTGCTACAATAGAGGGCTTAAACCCGAAAAATTTCGCGGAAAAGTCACATTGTTCTGATAAATATTTTTCAATTGTCATTACAAGGGAGACGGCCTACTTTTAACCATAATTATGGACGTGGTGGTCACCACCACTTGGGTTTTCCTAGAATCACATATCTACTCCCGATCCTGAGCTTCTCAGTAGTTTCAGTGTTGTTTTCAAAGCGAAAGCATCGCCTGGTGCATGGTATATATGTAAGTAATGACGAACGACAGTTCTGGCCTGGCCTGGAATTCCCTACGTCCACATGTCTCAAAAGACCTAACCTTACAATTTTTCAGTTTTCTGTAAACCGACAGTAATAATTGCCTTAGTTATTGTATATTAGAATAGAACATACAATCATCAAAACAGTAGATGGAAACATGAATCCTTGCTTTTATATAACAAAGGCTTCTCAACTGCATTATAATCCCAGCAGCGCGTGCACGAGATTCACGGAAACTATTGTGTTTTGTAATAGAACTAGACAGTATTGTACGGATGCGATTGCTGTTCACCTCTTTGTAGGTAGCTAGGGGGAAAGCCGGGAGGTGTAAAGGGGGATGGTTGCATCGCTTGCTCCGCTATTCCTCGCCACCACAAGTTTTGTTCGCAACCTCTCATCGGCCCTCTAGCTCCCCGTTAAGGCCAAGCATCGCTAATTGGACGTTTTTGAGTGTACGTTACAGTGTGCCGACACAACAATAGGAAATATGCTTGTTATATTACAAGTATGTTAACAAAAGCTCTGCATTCTCAAGTGGTACACGAAATATCATTAATTAAATTAATGAGGGCAATGTTTCTAATGTCTAAAATGAACAATAACAATACTTACGAGTGCGTATGTTTATTTTAAATTGTTATGAATAGTAGTGCTCTATAATTAGAGAACACTTGGTGATCAATATGCACTTGTCACTGGGAAATAATACAAGTTACTCGTACCTCATTACTTGGTAATGAAGTAATCAGCAAATCTGTCGAGTTCCTACCTTTTCGTCAGAGTTTGACCTAATTTATTATCAATTAATTATTTGTTAAATTAACTTTGTGGTGAATAAATACCTTGTATAATTATTATTGATCATATTTAGCCCATAAACACAAAATTTGCTGGTATTGCAGAATTTACGATATATTTGGCGGTCAGCTGGTAGGGGAAATGTAATGTTTACGGTTTAAGAGTCCAAATCCTGATCACAGCCGATTGTAAGATGATTTCATCGACTCTATCATAATACTCAAACAGTCATCCATTTCTGCCATGTCCAAGTTTCAATTAAATAACCATTACTTTGGCTATGTCAGGCAATGAAAACAATAATTGCCGTCAATCTAGTTATTTTTTCCTTTATTATTATCAGAAAAAAATAGATTTTCAGTGTGTTCAAAGTACTGAAGGTGCAAATGGCATCCAATTACATATGCACCAGAGAATATTTTTAAAATGGTATTGATAATGGCGAACATATAAGTTTTCATTATTTGTCCTGAGATGTTCTGATTTATATTTGTTCTGTTATTTCTGAGATTTGTTCGGGAGTAATATACACATCAACAGGTAGTATAATCTACTCCTGTACATACCTAACCCATGAGATTAGCATTTTTTTCCACGAAGATTTGCCCTGTTCGCTACGCTGGGGACGCAGGTTGGCGCTCATCGATTTTTAGTGAACTCCACAGCAATAACGCTGCAGCCAATAATTGATGCAATGCAATACTGTACACAATTGAAAATAAATATTTAAATTTTGTTTCACCCTATCCCACCCCATCTATCCTCCCACTATCCTTACTCGCTTTTTACGACACCCACATGAAGAGTAGATTTGGTCTTATTTTACTCAGTAGGGAACACACTACCAATGATCTCTGTTGGACAAAAAAAATATTAGAAAAACCCCGAGACACAAATAATTATCTACATAATAACATCCAGTTATAGAATCCAACTCGGCTGGGGCAGCGTTTGGGAAGCTACGTAACATCTTCTCGTCTGAAATACCGCAATGTCTCAAACAGTCTTTGATCAGTGTGTGTTGTCAGTGATGACATATGGAACCGAAACGTGGTCGCTCACTATGGGCCTCATAAGAAGGCTCAAGGTTAGCCAAAGGGCCATGGAGAGAGCTATGGTCGAAGTCTCCCTACGGGATCGAATCAGAAATGAGGAGATCCGCAGGAGAATCAAGGTGACAGAATTATTAAGAAAGGTAGGTAGGTAGGTAAGAATTGACAAACTTAAGTGGCGGTGGGCAAGGCACCGACAAGGTGGACCGACGATTTGGTAAAGATAGCGGGAATCCGCTGGATGCGGGCAGCGTAGGACCGATCGCTGTGGATATCTTTGGGGGAGGTCTTAGTCCAGCAGTGGACGTCTTACGGTCGATATGATGATGATGATCATCCAGATAAACGAAACCAACTGAAGTTAAATATCTTCTGATTTCCTAAAAAGCTATCTTAGAGTTTAAACTTAAATAAAAAAATAAAATGAGAAAATCCCCCGAAAGACTACGGTAACATTCAAAAAGTTTTAAACGTTAACTATATTTTCGAAACGGCCTAAATGATTTTCATGGCTATAGAACCAGAATTTAATTTAATCTAAAATATAAAGAAATCGCATTCAAATCTGACCATATTATTGATATTATTATTGAGATACATCTGGACAGACACTCAAGTGTCTGTCCAGATGTACTTGTGTCCACACAAACACAACGTCGTCAAATGCATAACACCTGTCGCTTTACGTCGGGTGTTTGAAGAAAATGAGTTTGAGTCATTGCTTCTTCAAAATGGCACCAAAAATTAGCTGTATCTGACAGAAATACTGTTATATAATCGATGACTTCTGTTAGGTTCCATAAATATCACACGTAGCCTTAACAACCCGGTGGAACTGCATCCGAGGTTGTTGTAGAACGCCGCCACCCCGGCAGCTTAGCGCAATTTGCAAGAGTTCATACCAGTAGGTACACTCGACCACTGAGCTGAACAGTGTGGACTATAAACCAGACCGACTTATATGAAACTCTCGTGCAAAAAGAGGTCACCTAATACTGGTGACGTAGTTTGACGAGCCTGTGGTCGACCGTAACATGGCGATGCACTGTTTGTTCCATACTTTTGTTAAAAGCTCTTCGGTCTCTAACAAAGTGCTAATTGGTGTGATATTAAAATTACCAAATAGTGAACAATGAATATTATTAAATTAATTATAATTTAATAGCCGTAAATTGTTATTGATTTTATACAAGGGTAACTCATTGATGGAATTTGGAACTCTTGTTCAAAGCTTGCTCGATATATTTTTGTTGTAATCAGTATCAAAACTGCTCCATGTTTAAACTGCGAAAATTAAAAGTAGCAGGAATATAGGCCATTAGTTACAAAAGGAACTGAATAAAGTGACTCTCGGTATTATTTAGATAAATTCATCTACACATTAATACAAAATTCGGATTTTTTTGTAACCCTTAGAAGCTGAACTATAAAACACTTTCCTCCTTATTGTGAAGTAACCATAATACAGTTTCCAAACACCATTTAGACAAACCTTAAACAAGAGCACAAAACCGATAGTTGATAGATACTTTATGAAACATGTTCCAGGACTACACAAAAATCAACTGTGACGACAATGTTCAGAGTCGTGTGTCGATTGACGGCGCTCCGAGTGGCGCCACATGTAGCGCAGTCACGCCAAAACGAGAACTTTTCAGAATCGCAATCACGGCGCGGGAAAGTTTCAAGTAAGTATTAAGTTTAACGTGAACCGAGGTAGTGAGTTAGTTCACGATGTGGGTACCTACATGTGTAGGTGGTGTAGTGATGTCAGTTGGTAATGGCTATTAATTTCCAAAAAAGAGAGGAAAGAAACTTTTGGACCTGTAATCTTGGGATACTCTGGTCATTAATCATATATGTAACTGTGTCATAATTACCTACTTGAAAATTAAATGAACTGATAGAATATTATTTACTATGTCACGTCAGCCTACAAACTCCAAATAGGAGGTACCTTACTATTCTGAATATTCGAGTTGCATCCGACTATGATATTGTTTTAAATTATAGAAGAAATGCTGCAAATCCTAAAGGAATATATTATCACAATTGCATAAAGTACCTACTATGTCTATGGTCTTACAATTTATAGGTTTTTGTGTTATCTACAACCTTATTCTTTTATATAGGTTTTAAAGGAATATATCTGAGTGCATGATCTCTTCACTTTAAGAGCCCCTTATATATTATGCTGTAACTTTTATATCGTTGACGGTCAAACCGACAGAATGTTTAATTAAGGAGCTCTTAAAGGCCTCTTAAGGCCTTTAGGTATTCGAACGTTAGAAAGTGTAGAAATCGCAGATTGAGAAAAGTACCAAAGCAAAGTCAATTTTTGATAAAATACGGTCGTAAGCTCTTTGCTCTGCCCCTGCAAGAGGGCGGTAGTGGGTGGAAGTGGGAGCTAGGAGAGACATGCACTTTGCACTGTGAATCAGGCTACAGGAAATGTGCAAGTTATCACATCACAGAGTTGATACTTAAATCTAAATATTCTAAATAAAATCACATATCCTAATCATCTACAATAACTCAGAATGACTTTAATTAATGTGTGTTACCAGTGGAAAACTGGTCTCATTAAAAAGCTCAAAGCCATGCAACGAGTTATGGATACCGCGATGTACGGCATTTCACTACGACATCAAAGCTGGAATGAAGAAGTCCATAGAGGCACGAAAGTCACCGACATAGCCTAGTGGATTAGTATGTTGAAGAAGTTGAAGAGGCAGTAGGTAGGCACAGGGCTCAAATAGTGGTAGTGGTGGGTAAGGGGCATTCAAGTTCTGGAGAGGAGTAGCGTATAGAATGTATACCGTACAATGTAGACGGATGAATGTCGCGAGAAGTCGCTGGATGCAGTCCAACCGGTCACTCTGGATGTTTATGGGGGAGACCTAGTTTCAGCAGTGGACGTCCTATGGCTGATATGACGATGATATTAGGCCCTTACCTATGAAATTGGCATTTTGTATGAAGAATTTCTTTAAGACTGTTTTCTCCATACAAACATTTTTGATTTTTTTTGGGAACGGCAAATCCAAATTTGTCTAAACTTTGTGTGTATTATCGGATAACATCAAGTTAAGTATAGGCAGCGTTAATTTTTAAAAGTAACCGCTTTATAAAAGTTAGAGCGAATCTAAGAAATGATTATGAGAAGCACATGAAAAGAGCTCTGCTAAAATTTTTTTTATTATGTGATTTAGCCCAGAAATTAAAAAATATTTCATGTGAAACCTTGAAATAATATTCCATTTTCCAAATAAACAAATTTGGATATAGCTTTGAAAATCGCAGGAATTGGTACACATGATTAACGAAGCAAAAAAATTTCATAGGTAAAGACCCAATATTAACGAAGCATTTAATATGTCTACCGTTAATTAAAATATCTCTAGAAGTGTTTAGCCTGGGTCGAGCGAGATTTTGAGTTATATTAACATTTGATTATAGTAATTATAGCGCGCGTAGTGTTCGCACCGCACACCTATCACCAGGATTTTTTTGTGTTTTTTCAATTATTTTACAGTAAATATATATGTATCGTCAGTCAGCATTCAATCAGTGCCGCATTCGTTTAGTTTATGGAAATTTATTCCGTAGCAATAAATTTTCAGTGTTATGACATCGATCCATAAGTGTGCACAAGTTATCCATTGGCGAGTTTGTAGCAGAGTCTACAGTAGACTCCAAACCATCGAACACGAACATAAGCTGGGCTTCATTAATGAAATGAACAGGCAAACATAATTATGTTGTTATGTAACAGATACAATATGTACGTAGAGCACCAACACTACAACAAAGCTGCCATGTTTGTCGAATATTGTAAACTAGCTTTCCGCCAGCGTCATCGCCCGTGTGGTATTTTTTCAGGATGAAAAGTGGCTCTAGTATGTTCTTCTACTGGGCCCAGGCTACCTCAGTCACAGAATAGGTTACCTCAGTGCCGAACTGAATATGATCGGTTCTCAGTTTAGGCGCGAAAGCCGGACCGATAAATAGACAGACTTGCGGATATTATGATATATATTATCCATTTATTTTTGTTTGAATTTCTTGGAATTAGTGAGATAATGGCAAAATGTAATGATGATTGTAAGAGAATTGGTGAAATTTTTCGAAAATCATGGAGTATTTTGGATGCCATCGGTTATGTAATTTTCAAAATTTGTATTGCCGATATGAAAGTAGAGAAGATCAAGTGGAAGTCTTTTTGTTAAATATGGAGATACAGGATTCCATAGTCGGCGCAATTTTCATTTACATTCATCGAAACCATTCCCAATGCGCTAGTTACGGGAAGAGCGAAATCTGTGTTTTTTTTTCATGTTATATGTTTGACTTGTAACATCATTTTAATGCCGATTGCATATTTTCACGCGCGCTGTCTGATCGTGTAGAGCAGGCTAAAAAATCACGCACCAATATTGTAGTCATATTGAAAAAACTAAAAGACGGCTTCACTTATATTTTTTGCATTCAGTTTTAGATATATTTACTAGGCATAATATAAATTAAAAATTTAGAAAACCACCGACCAACTAAACCTAATAAATCATCCAGATATAGAGAGCAAAGTGTTAAAAGTGAAATATCTTCGAAACGGCTGAATCGATTTTCATCACACACTTTCCCATAGTGTAATCTTTAATATAAAAAACCTCATACAAATAGGACCACACATTATTGAGATACGCAAGGACTGGACACGCATACACACACAACGTCCGCAATCTCATATCACCCGTCGTTTCTTGTCGGAGGTAAAAGGTACAAGGATCTTACATGTATAAATTTCAGAGAGATGAATATACAAATCACTATCACTATCATCGGTAGCTAGTAATTAATATGAGGTCCATAAGTTAACAGCAAATAGAAGTCAAACTTGCCTTAAGTATAACCATTTGATAAATTTAATGCTGGCTGTTGAAATGCGATACCATTTTCAGTCATACTCACTATAGCTTGTATGAGGGTAGTCGCGATTAACTTGGGGTTTGTAGACGTGCCACCGTGTCTACTGTCTCGAAACTTCCCGATTGTTCGGCACAACTGCAATATGAGCCCCGGGCTCTTATTAGACTCCATACTTCTTTTTGTTTAAACTTGAAAGAAAATGAAAGAAACTTAAGAGAAAATGAAATCGCCCGGTTAGATTGTATCTGTCTTAAAGCGTTATTGGTTTCAAAAGTTTCTGTTAAGTTAAGAAGCGATGTGTGAATACAACGATTTACAAGCGACATCATATTGTTATGACGGTAAATAGACGTGATCTATTGTTTGTAGTCTGTTATTGTGATATTTTGGTGCAATAAAGAATATATAAATAGTCAAATTCTTGTTTCAAATATGTCACAAATTGCACCTGCAAGAGAGAAACTATGTCTATAACGGTGAACTTTAATACGCTGTTGTGTTTGATGATGATGCCTGTCCGGGCTCGGAGAGATTTGCCTAAATAGCCACACCAGTCAAGCGGGTTGGCGATCTCTGATTTTGAGCGCTTCAAACCAATTAAGCTGCTGCCCGTCACTAGCCATTATGATGTTAATTCCTGATCCTTTAGGCACCTTGTATGACACCCACGGTTAGATATATGTTATTCTATATTCCATGCTTGGCTTGCTTGTTGACTGCAAATGCACGAGGTTGCTTCCCTTAATCAGCGAATAACAAACCTCTACATATCGATATAGGTATATTACGAAATGAGCGTCGGTGGCTCAGATGTTAAGACGCGCTCTCCTAGTTTGAGAGCGCCGGGTTCAATTCACAGGCAGGCCATGTAAGAATGAGGTTTTAAATTTAATTACTTATGTGCACTTATCCGACTGCTGTTGTACGCTGAAGGAAAACATCGTGAGGAAACCTGCATGCCTGAGAAATAAAAATTCTAACGTATGTGAAGTCCCCAACCCGTTTGGGTCAGGGATTATTATACGAGGGAAGGCCTAATTCCTGCAGTGGTATGTTTACGGGTTGATAGTGATTAATACGAATACAGTTATTTATAGTGTTTCAGGCGTGATTGTGTAGAATTTAGTTATTATACTATAGTTCTCTTCCCTTCTCCAACAATTATGAGGTAAAATTTTGTTGCGATTTGAGATTTGCATCAGATACTCTGCAAAGCTTTACAAATTTTTTATACCCTAAACTTACTATTTACTTTAATTTACGGGGGCTATCTATCGGCTATCAAATAACTGCTCAAATGATACGTTGAACAGCAATATCCACAAAGAGGACAACTTGAATAATAGCAGCTTCATTCAATACAAGAGGCGTACGTTAAACGAACCGTGATGCCAATCGCCCAACCAAATCGATACTAAATTACATTAGTCAACTTTACTTCCGGAGACAGTCCTAACAATGAAGCTGACTAAACTTATATGGAACAGTACAGACATTGAAATAGAAAATTCCGAAGTTAAGGCTAAACGATAATGACCTGTTTTCATTCAAATCATCCATATGTAAAAAAAAAAATATTTTATAGTAATACAGTTTAAAGTTGGTATAGGATCGACCTCGTCATCATCATCTCAGCCCGTAAACACCCACTGCAAGAATATAGGCCTTCCATAGTATAATGATGGAGTATGGGCCATAGTCCACTACGCTGACCCAATGCAGGTTGGGGACTTCATATGCCTTAGAGATTTTTATTTCTCAGGTAAGCGGGTTTCCTGACAATGATTTCCTTCACCGTTTAAGAGCAGTCGGATAAATGCACATAAGTAAATAAATTAAGATTGAAAACTTATTGATACTTGGCCCGCCTGGGCATCGAACCTGGTCCTCTCTAGTTCTACTTTGCGTAAATGAAATAAATTAAAATTTATAAGTTATTGGTTCAATTATTTCGTCACTTTTGTGTTTTCATACCAAAAATAAAGATGCCGGGATAATTATAATAAAATAAAATATAATTAAATCAAATTCAAACTAGACCCTACCTACACTATCATTCATTTTTATTACTAAAATATAGAAAAAAATCGCATAATTTTTTACTTCTGGTAGATTACAGTTTACATGGAAACTAATTACAATAGTTTACCCTTAATTTACCATTTGCGGACTATTGGTCGCGGGGATTTCCACCCGTTCATTGTCCGCATATCGAACATTCACCTTGAGCGATTCGCTTCTTCCTTCATAATGGGCTGCTGCAATATAGAACTTTCTATCGGTGTCATGTGCTCCGAATCTTACTATCTTGAGATCTGCAAGTCTAGGGTGAATAGGAATTTACTGGAATCACGTGCTTCACACGACTATATCCGATGGGATTGTAGTTAATTGCGTATCCTGCAGTACAGTTGTGATGATTTTTACGGTCAATCGCTTAAATTTCACCCTTTGGTACTTAAGACAAAATAGTAGTAAATAATATGGTGATTTGATACGTATATAGAGCGCTTACACCTGGTACCAAATTTAACAATCGAACGGAAGCGAACTCAACGGCTAATTATTAGCGATCGAACATAAATATTTTTACGTGGTATTACGAAGGCAAAACTTTTTCCTACAACTCTAATGTCCAATGTTATCTTTCATATCTTATCTTAATATCTTTATTGTACACAAAATTGTTACAGAAATATGCATTGTATATAAAATGTTGTACATAGGCGAGCTTAACTCCGATAGAGTTTTCTACCAGCAAACCTTAGAGATACTGTTTGTGTTTATTAGATTGGGCAGAAAATAGTGTACATAACAATTATATTATATATTATATATTAATCATAATAATCTTTACATCGATAATTCAATACATATATTACACATTGATTGGAAATAGAGAATTTTCTACGATTCATAACGACCACTAATTTATGATACGTCTTCCAATTAAGGTAATGATAACATGGCAAATATTTTACTGAATTTTGCACATGTTTTCTGATAAACGACCGAGGTAGCGAAATTATTACAAGCCAACAGATATTTCATGCAATGCTAGCAATTATGTAATTACGCGATATGGTGAATTTTAAAATCAACGGAAGGGCAATCAAATTGTAGCACCTTTATTAAAGGGTTGCGATGATTGCACCCTGTTATTAGTAAACAGTAGTTTAGCGTTCACGTACCGACCAAGCAAGAAATTTACACTATATCTATCTACCCCTAACTGTCTGGGGTCCGATTTTTGAATCCTTCGTTTTTGAATGTGTATACGAGAATTACAGATTCAGAAAATTGTACCAAAATAGATTCCGTGTTCTAACCATTTGTAAGATTGGTTGAATGAAATCTCTCTCACCTATATAACTTCTTCTTAGCGAGGCAATTGCAAAAACATCAAAAACGACTTGTAACTTCGTGTGTGTGACCAACGTATCGTTTGTGTATTTGCATACAAAATTCATATCACTCGCGTTCCCGATGAGTGCCCCCTACCCATTCGTATTTAATTTACCCAAGTTGTGAAGTTGTTGCCATTGGCTAGTATATGGAGTTAAGCGTATTAATTTTCCATGGCGTTAATTTTTCCGCATTTCTGGGCCATTTGAAAGTTGTGTTGCCAATTAAATCGAAAAGCAAGAAAGTCAAATGTTATCCATTAAAAATAATAATTTTGTAAAAGAATCTGACTAATGTCGAAAGAATTAGACTCTAAAGATGAAATGCAACGTAATTCAATATACTGGGGAATTTCCATTTCATCTTCAAAGTCAAAAGTCGAGTTAAAAATATTTTGATTCAATGTAGGATACAAAAATACCATTTATTGAAAGCCAATGTGTTACTTTGTAAAACTACATCGCTTAACAAGTGGCTATGGTTAGTTAAGGAGAAGAAGTGACAAGAAACTCCGTAACAACACATCTTTTAAATACATTGGTCTCCATCTTTACAATTTTATTACAATTTATATTTAACAAAAGCAATTAATTAACGACTTGGACTTGGAATTCAGCGTACAGAAAACCAGACCTCCTTATCGCCTAAATAATAATCCACCCTTTAATCTGATTCGAAAATGATCGTGCCGCCGAGAATGCGAACGATGTGACTTATTAAAAATGCGATCATTTAATGTGTGAATCAATCATTTCCGCATGTGTATTCAAAAACGAACGATTCAAAAATCGCACCCCAAGAACCTATTATTCATTGATACCCTGTTCCTAAGTATGAATTTTACCCGCATACACAATTCCTTAATAACTGTATCGTGTTTGTGGTACAAGAAAATGATTGATTTTCTATTCTGTTGTTGCAATACTTCTTCATTAGTCAATATAACTGAACTAAAAAAAGTATATGCATACACTTACTGGGTATGGATCGGATCATTGAAATAATTAAATTGGCACCAACTCATTGTTTGACAGTGTTGGCACCAATGAGATATATAGATAGACAGACAGACAGACAGACAGACAGACACAGATATTTCACTTTTCAAACCCGACGTATAAATTGTTCGAGGAGTGGCGTCACCAACGAAAATTGTTACACTTCCATATTGACGGTGGTTTCAGAATGGTTTACTTTGTGTAAACCATTGAATTAGAAGTTATTGGCATAGGCAGTTTTTTTTTTCCAAAACGCACGCGCTGCCCCTATTGATGGCATGTTTTCTTAGGGTTTTTATATATCATGCGAACTTTGTCCCTCATATTTTCTCCAAGTTTTCTTTATTTATTTAATTTAATGGTGTAATTATGTGGAATAGGCTACAAACGCGACCTTCAAATGACACGATTACTATTAGATTAATAGAAGGTATTGGCATAGGTACTTTATTTATTTTTTCCAAATTATACCTTATATTTCACTTACCTAATATGCCCTATTTTTTTCCTTACGGTAAAAAAACTCAACCAGTATAGCTCAGCGGATAAGCAAGTTGAAGTGGCAGCGGTCAGGGCACATAGCTCGAAGAACTGTTGGCCGGTGGGGCATTAAGGTTCTTGGGTGGAGACCACGCACCGGCAAGCGCAGCATAGGACGTCCTCTCACAAGACGGATAGATGATCTGATTGCATCTAAATTCCTGTATGCAGGCCGCTTCCAACCGGTGACTCTGGAATCCTATGGGGGAGGGCTATGTTCAGCAGTGGACGTCCTGTGGCTGATGATGATGAATATGTAGTTGGTGGTAGGGCATATTAAATGTCCGCATGGTCAGCTACCACCATCTTATCTAAATCTGCCGCCAAGCAGCAATGTTAATAGCATTGTTGTGTTCCGGTTGTCAGAAATAAGATAGCCAGTCCCCCAAATGTGTAGGGTTTTCCGGATCAGTACGCTTCCAGCTTCGACCTCATCTTCACTTCACATCAGGTGTGAATGAGGTCAAGTGCTAACCCGTTGCGGATAAAAATATATATAAAATTTGTAGCTCAGTGAAATTGACCCCAGTGTGATTTGTCACATAGTGTTTTGAAGTTGCATTGGCGCAGTTTTCTTGCTACTTACTATAAAAAATAACTTTTTAAGGTCGTAAAATAAGTAAGTTTGGGGCCTGCTATTGTCATTGTTAAATTACACTTGGACATGAATGTCCTGTCCTAAATTTAAACTCGTCTTAGGTGACTGTAAATTACAACTACCTACTATTACTTGGGTTATTAAATATGGGTACGTATCTAATACGTAAAAATTAGTTCCTTACACATAAAAATATATAATATAGTTAATTATATTATTTCAATACATACCTATACATTGATTCCAAATGGGGTGGTCAAAGATAGATTAGATTAGATTAGATTTATTTAGTTCACTTTTACAATAGCATGTCATACATACAGTTTCGTAAATTTATGAAATTTAAAATAAAAGTGATTGTCAAACATAAAACAAAAAATAATAACATAATAAACAAATTCCTGTATACAATAGTAAAACATATTGTTATATGTATGTCAAAATTAATTAAGAAAGTATAAGTATGTAACCATTGTTACGTCAACGTCATACCATTTTAGAATAATCAAAATGAAATAAAACAAAACAAAATAAAATATAAACCATGTCATGAGATTATTGATATGCCATAATCACCTTTGTCAAATTATAGTTGAATACAAGTTAAAATAGATATATTAAAATAGAAAACATGTCAGGAGGTTATGAAATCCCAAATATAAGTGTTCGAGTTTTCCAACGTACACGATACACCATTCAAAATATACCAAAATGCATACCAAACAGGCGGTAATCCTCTCGTTGAAACATGCAAGTATGTAGACGTCGTTTTTAGCTACATCCACGGGTTTAGACGCGTTGCTTCAAATGTTTGTTAAGTAATTTTTAATAAAGCTTGTATATGTATATCTACAACAGACAACGTATTGAAAATGCCACCTATCTTTTACATTATCCGTACTAGATAATATAAGGCTATTTCTAATGTAAAGTTTATAAGTAAGTTTAATAAGCGTATTATTATTGGATATCACAGTTCCTACTTTTCATTCCATTTCAAAGCGCAATAAAAATCCAATTTTAAAAAATTAAACTTCCATTTGACGGCGTGTGTGTGACGAATGAAAATCGAGCAAAAGGGGTCGTCAACCCCTTCCTTTAAAGCCGACGCATTAGTGCAACAATCTGTGTTCAAAATTATGGTGACAGACACTTTTTATAGCGGCGAAGTTTTATTATATTATAGAAGTAAATTAATTTATAGCCGCGCTCATGAGCGGCGACATAATTTTTAAATTGGTTATACTCATACTGGTCGCTTTCTATTAAAGCAATTGCAGTTTGAACTAAAAAAGAACCAAAATGCATTGAGCTACGCCTTGCGGGCTCAGTTAGTGAATAAAAAGGAAAAAATCCAGACAGAAGCGAATCAGATCCGCGCGCCGACGATTCCGAACTTAACCAAATATCTGTGCCCGTTGTATTTCGCCGCAAGTGAATAAGATCTAAATAATGAATAGAAGAGTGTTCATTTCTTGTTATAATTTAATTGTAATTGAGAAATGTAAATTCAATGATATCATTGAAATACGTCTTTTGGTTTCAATTAATGAAAGAATAAACATGGATATCAAGAATTTTTGCTGATTTTCTTCATAAATAATGATTGATTACAGCATTTAATTATTCGTAAATTATATAGCTGTGAACTGATCCACGCCTCTGGAGATGTTAGAGCTAGTGCCATACTTTGCTCAGCAGCTGAGCTTATACATGCAGTGGGGCAATAGCGCTAGCGTACTAGGTACTATGCCTGACGGAAGCGAGTTGGACGGCGTATTTTTTCTATAAGATATAGGTATTTTCAATTGTGTTTTATAAATTTGTTGTCTCATGTAAACACTTTAATTGAATACAGAATTTAGTATGAACTACTTCAGATTTATTATGAGGAGGAGGCGGTGTTTATTATTAGAATTGGCAACCTACTGAAGTTAAAAATCAAGCACCATAAGTGCTTCGGGACCTTAATAACGTCTATCCCATGGCGGATTCGATTTTTTTTAATATTAGTAGCTGTCCGCCCGCGGCTTCGCCTGCGTGGAACATCTCGGATCGCGGAACTTTCTTCATTCCACGGGAACTATTCACTTTCTCGGCCTAGATAAAAAATATCCTATGTCTTAATCCAGGGTATATTCATATTCATTTATTCATGCTTTCATGTGTACATTAGGTCTTAAAAAAACAATAGTCCATACATGAAACCCTGTAAGGGCACGGCAGATTCTAAACTTAATCCAAAATATAATTAATTGTATTTACTATTCTAATTATCACAACATTATTATTATGTTTATCTATTTATTTCATTATTATTGATATACTTATGTAATTAATTATAAATATTTTGAGGAGGGCTTATCTGTTTAATACTTATCAACCTTATCAATTCTACCAATATACCAAATTTCATCCAAATCGTTCATCCGCTTTGCCGTGATTGAGCAACAAACAAACATCCAAACTTTCGCGTTTATAATATTAGTTAGATAAATTAAATTCAGTACATTATGATACCTACATCTGCATAGCACGTTACATTATTCTCAGACGTACACAAAAAACTTGCTTATTTTATTCTTTTGTAGGTACCAATGTCTCTTTTTGGGTAATAGCTAAGCAGTTTGGCTGTCCGACCCGATTTTATATGTATCCATACTTTCCTGTATCCTGGCTGATATTATTTACTTTTATGTCAAGAAAGTCAGTTACGTCGGAACAAGACTTACTGGGAGTTCCCAAACTTGTATCTAGTTATTAAATTATACTAGCTTTCCGGCTGCGGCTTCGCCTGCGTGGAATAATTTTATCATGGATATGTTTCATTTGGTTATCCAGCGGGAACTACTTACTTTATCGCGATAAAAAATATTCTATATTTTAATCCAGAGTATGTTCTACCTATGTACCAAATTTCATCCAAATCCGTTTATCCATTTCGCCGTGATTGATCAACAAACAAACCAACATCCAAACTTTCGCATTTATAAAATGAGTTAGATTTAATAATACAAGTATGTCCTATACTTGTAGATCTACTTATCATATATAGAGTTTTAATATTCATTCTTCATTTTATATAGCAACATGCAATTTATCGTGACCAACGTAATGCCGGCAAACCTTTTAATTTCCCGTTAAAATGAGTAAAGTATACCATTTTCTGGTTCCATTTCCTTCTCCCCCATAATATTAACAATAAACAACCGCACCAGCAAATAAAACTCCTCTCCTAATTCTCACACGAGCGTAAACCAATTGGATCGTAGTAATTTACGAGTTAAATCTAAAAATATGTCTTTTCGATGGCGTCCCGGTCCGCGTCACAGATGGCTACACAATAATATCAGCCCTAAGACCCCTTCCGAGGGGAGCACCACTTGTTTTATAAAGTTTGAATAAGATTTTAAAAAGCTTATAGAAAGATTTGGGTGGAAAACGACGCGGATTTTGTTTTGGAAAGATTGAGTAAATTTTCGAGAAATCGTTTCGTGCAGACTGTCAAAAAGTATTTTAATCAATGGAATTAGGGTTTGGGAGTTAGCCACAAATAATATGTTAAATTAAGAAAATGTAACGGTATTATAGAACGAAGCAATAGTGTCATATTTGCTATTCTTTATGGATTAGCGTACTTGAGCATCTAGCGTGGTCAGTCCTTGGATGGGTGATCACTAATGCTATTCTCCGTTGACTGCCCCAGGGCTGCTGTTTATCGGGTGTATGTATGTAGATTTCTATATCATACTCCTGTGGCCTAATCGGTTTGACCGATTTTGTCATTACATTCGTCTTCATCTCTAGACTGTCATAAGTATATTAGATTAAAAATCCAATATGGCGTCTGCAAAATACAAGTGCAAGGCTTGACGAGTTTTGAAGTAGATGTCTATTTGGATTCTTCTTTAAACAACATGAAATTTAATTCGTGTAATTCCTGTACCTGATTACGAACAATTTTCCACTAGGAACCATAGCCGAATTCAGCCGAAAATTGTTGGACTTCAATACTATTTTTATTTTTTTTATGTGGTTATACAGGGCGTCCCAAAGTTATGGGACATGAAGGGGAAGTACCTTAAATATCGTAGATAGTGAATTTTGCTCAAAGAAGACTTTATGTTATTTTTAAAAGTTAGTAATTCTGCATTCATAGATTTTCTAAAAATTATTTGCTTCGGCTGGGAATCGAACCGACTCAAATGTGAAAAAAAAAACACCCTACTTTTATGATGCCAATCGAAAGAATAGCTAAAAAATAATAACTCTGCCTAAGTAACATAGTATTTTAAAAGAAAGGAACAACATAAAATGATTAGATTTCTTCTTTTGGGGATACGTGAAAGATATGCTATACAAAAAGCGATACGAGAACGTAGGCGAGTTGCAAACAGAATTGTGCCATATCACATCGAGTGTTCACCATAAAATGATTAGAAAATCAACAGGCAGCGGGCTCATTAAAAGATTGGCGATTTGCGTAAGACAAGAGGGATCACATTTTGAGCATTTAATTAATTAATTTACAAAAAAATACCTACTTAATTGACTACGGCAGTTTCATGTATGTTTTTTATTTGATTAAAATGATTAATTTCACGTTGTTCCTTTCTTTTAAAATACTATGTTACTTAGGCAGAGTTATTATTTTTTAGCTATTCTTTCGATTGGCATCATAAAAGTAGGGTGTTTTTTTTTTCACATTTGAGTCGGTTCGATTCCCAGCCGAAGCAAATAATTTTTAGAAAATCTATGAATGCAGAATTACTAACTTTTAAAAATAACATAAAGTCTTCTTTGAGCAAAATTCACTATCTACGATATTTAAGGTACTTCCCCTTCATGTCCCATAACTTTGGGACGCCCTGTATACGTGGTTTCAGAATGGTTTACTTTGTAAGGTTAATAGAAAATGTTTTGATCCAATTCGACTATGGTTCCTTAGGGAAGTTATTTGTAATCAAGAGTGGCGTCACCAGCTAATGGGAATTACACGAATTAAATTTCACCCTGTATACCATCGCATTTTGTTATACTTACCTCCATGTTTACAGTTATATACAGACATGGCTCTATATGGGATCTCTTTTTAGTGCGAAATAATTGTGAGACTTGGCATTTTTTTGTATTAAATGTTTTTGGTGATACAGTCGGCACCCGAAGTAGATGATGTCCCGTCGTTTCGAAAACTGATAATTGGATGAATTGCTCATTGGATGAATCTGTAAATAGAAATCAACATTTTTGCTTACCGTACTTAAGAAACATTAAACAACATCTACTCCTGATGCTGATCGTATCCTCCTTTACTGTAACATCATATCGTATTCTAGTCCTTAAGCAATAATATCCCCCTTTGCTTCAAATTTATTTGGTATGCTGACCATACAACTTATTACTGTATATGTACTCGTGTGTATGTAATCTAAAATTTATTGTAGGATCGGTCGAATAATTTTCAAAATAAGACGACCGATTGGTGTAGTGGATAGCGACCCTATCAGCGAAACTAACGGTTGCGGGTTCGAATCCCGCGAGTGGTAAATGTTTGTGTGATGAATACGAACATTTATTCCCGAGTCTTGGATGTTTATATAAATATTTATGTATGTTTATCCGTTATCTAGTATCCATAGTACAAGCTTTGCTTAGTTTGGGACTATAGATTATTGGTGTTAGTGTCCGAAATATTTATATTATTTTATATTATAGTTTATATTATTATTACTTATTCATTACCACAAATGTACGTACAAGCAAATTGTATGATCACTGCATTTCTTTTTACATTGTGAGGAAACTTTGTTTAGGTGGATTACTTTTTATTCCTCTACCCTGGAATATTTCCTTGGGTAGTGAGTAAGGATCAGTTTGTGAAAGCGGGTAATTCGGTATCGTCCGTTACGTGACCTCCGAACGATGTTCGCGACGTGTTCCTACTATTGCCCCAGGCCGCCCCTCTTCACCATGCCACTGAGTAAGTATCACTACGATTTTATATCAAACAGCTACGCTAATAGATAGAAGCTCCAACAAGAATCATATTTTGTGTATCATATTATATACATCAAGAGCAGATATTGAAGACTGGTGTAGTTGTACTTGAATTTTGCTCATACTTTCCAAAATTTGAAAATAAAAGAAGAGTAAAGATCTGGATTTCATTCTTTGATGCATGAATGTGATCCCAAAGTAAATAACATGTTGTCACTGAGTGAAAAAAAATCTCTTTAATAGTAAAATTTATATTCCTTATCAAATCAAATGAAATGCAGTTTTAATTACAATAATATTTAAATTATTCAATAATATATAGGAACCTACTCAAATATATGGGTAGATTTATTCAAGACAGTCAGAAATATTAAAACTATATAAAACATTAAACTATATAAAACATAGGTATTCAATCTAAACAAAATTTACTAAATTTATAAACTAAACATGTTTTATTTATAATTAGTTTTTAGACTTCTCGAGTGCAGGTCAGTGACTTTTTTCTGATTAATCTGTATTTAAAAAGAAATGTTAATATATCCAATGATGGTGCCACTAGATGGAACAAACCCTCTTAATTCTAAAATGGGTAAAATCAGTGAATGCGCCTGTTTTCTTGCAAAGGGATTTTTCATTCGTACATTGTAGTACCTACTTAGAAGATTTAAGTTTGACGTAAAGGTTAGAATTCTATGTACGCCTGGCTATCACCATCTCTAGAACGCCCTCAGCTTAAGTGCTTTACTACATTGTCATAGAAATATGATCCCAGATGTTATTCATTGCTTCGTAAATGTGTCATTTGGCAATGAAACCAACAATGTGTATCATCTCGGATAATGCCGCCAAATGGCTACGTACAGTGTAAATATCTATCTTGTATTCATAATTTGGAGATAATGCTTGAGCAGGCTTCCATCTTCTTTTTCATTTTCACTGAACTGCAGGTGTGGTAAGTCCAGCAGTTATTGTGTGTATAAAAATGTTGGTTTGTGTCATATTAACTTTTACTAAAATGTTTACTTTCTTTAGTAACTTCCGTGTTTCTTTATGAGGAAAGATTTTTTGTGAAGTGTTGTAAGGATTGTCTACCAGTTTCGAATATCTGCGGGATAACATTGCTATTCGGCACGCGTACGTCGGCGGGGCGTCTTCCCGCGCCCTTTGCGCCGATGGTCTTTGTCATTATCATCGCTTTTTGCCTCACATAACTGGCCACAACCTCGAGCGAGAGATGTCGTATTGTGCCCAGCTTACGCACCAACTCGACATATCTACAGATGCGATAGCAAGAATACATTTAGACGAAGGTGGGCGGTGCAATAGAGGTAATCTCAAATGGGTATTGCAATTTGCCTTGCATTTGCCAGTGTTATGAAAATTTGTTGAGGATGAAACTACAACGAAGATTTTGAGCTATTTCTAATTTCATATACTTAACACGCGCCACAAAATTCACAATATTTACTAGGCACTAAACAAAGAACCGAGCATACACGTGAAAAGATAATATAATTTTTATGCTTCCTCTACTGCTTCGGTAATGATACTATTTTTATAGCAAACAGTAAATATAAATTATACTTTTGATTTATTATTAATTATCATTTTATTATTGCTTGCATATATCACATTTTGTGGTGGCAACAGCGGTAATAATAGAAAACCAAGTACTCAATTGTCGGGTTCTTTGACAATCTTAGATTACATGGATTCTGCAACACATATTAGCTACATACACTTAGCTAAAGGTATATTATTGTAATGAATAGAATGGGTTGCCATATATATAATTAAAATAAACAAGCCACCATTTATCACTGTCAAAGGCGGAACTGCTACCAATAGCAGTTTATAGTCACAAGACCACTATTCATGTAAAGCGAATTCCCAGTGGGGTGACATGTTTATTCTCCAGCACTGAAAGCCTTACCGGGGAAAGGAGTAAAATGAAAAGTAGACACGGGTCCGATAAATAATTGAAGGCTTTGATAGAGCATCGGGAATTCCAGGTCGAACCTCGCCCGGCAGGATCTTGAGGGAGCCATCCTTCAAACCACCCTCCGTCGCTACTGAATTATTCCGCAATAACACACTTGTTATAGACGTTTCTCGAGGAGTGATACTTTTATGATTTACTCCAACTTTTATTGGCACTTAAAGGAAGTATACGATTTATTTCCCGTTCAATATAAGGTGCGGAGTATATCATTTTTTCAGTTAGTACGAAATCTCTTAGGGCGGTTGGAACGCTTGGGCGTCACACACCATTGATATTTGAAACGATTTGATGTTCGATCGCATTATGATTTAGACCTTATGAGTTTTCATATTCTTCATTATTTATTTTGTTTTATGTAAATATTATGTGACTGTAGTGCTGTGTGGTTTCGGCGCATAAAAAGAAAAGAACCAACCCATCTCTTCCCGCGGGTGTCGTATAAGGACTATGGGATTTTGCACCAAAAAACATCCATAGATTGGCACGTTTTAACGACGATGAGCTAACCCGCCGTCACGTATGCATTTCTATTATAATCTCGAAAAGTGAACGGTTCATATTTTTTCAAGCATTAAATTTTAATATTTAGAGCACTTAAATGCTAGGTTTGTTATAACTCTGATCACCCCACTTTGGGATAAAAGCCATGACGATAAGTATGTATGTATATGTGAATATATAATGTAACCAAATGTACCTTTAGGTTAGGTAACCAACCACTTCACTTGTTAATAAAACCAGTAAATATTTTGTTCATTTTATTAGTTTGTTAGCCGAGTTTACATTGCTATTCATGAGCATAAACTTGTCAATGCTCACGACATCAGGTACCTCGCGATAGTCGTAATTGTGTTTTACAGCTCTAGTTATCGATTCTTGCTAAAACTGACAAAGGGAAAAAATGTCACTATTTAATTTTGAAATAGTTTCAAGTACATCTATCGCTTCCAAAGTAAAGGTTGTAAGATGGTAAAATTGTAATGATATCGCAATCATGGCAACTCAATATAACAAACTCGAAAGACCCAGGTTATAACGAGCTGGTAGAAACGTGATTTGCGTTCGTGTCTAGCCGTGATGCATGTCGTGAGCGAATCTGATCTGATCGGAAATTATACGATTCAAACATTAAACTTCTGTACACAGTGGTTTATTGACGTCACTTCCGTGGCAATAAAATCGACATGTCTCCAAAATGCATAATTTGTACAACAGTCACGAGCATTACGCTACTAAACGGTGTCTCTGAGAACACATTTCACACTAAAACTCTCTGGGGGCTGCCTTCCGATCGTAGATAAAGCTTTGTTTTATGCGTTCGAATTATCATCGTCAACTGCTTGTTTATGATGCCGGGAATATTAATATTTCTTTATATTGAACGTGCACGCACCAATTCTGCCTTAACACGAAACATTATACGAGAAATAATTCCAATTAAATGACCTTATATTTTATGTCGAGGCGTGTACTAACATAAGCCCGGAAAACGGGTTATTTTAATTTCGTATGTGAAAAAAGCTCTGAGATGATATTTTTTAAACAAGCGGTGTCCTTTGTGACAAAAACGTTTCTAGCGAATCCATTAATTAGTAAGATATACGACACACCCGCAGCGTTTGGCGCTCAATTATGGCCAGCCCTTTGACGGTTGATTAATTCCGACACAAAACTGACCTATTAGGCGCAGCTTATCGATTACGATCTAATCGATTCAAAGCGCCGCGCTTCCCATATGCCGGTTTGAATAAAAGCTTAAAATTCCCTAAATTCCAATCGAGAAAAACAATAACCGAGGAGGCGAAAGACGGAACGGGGGCAGTGTCACGTAATAGCTTCAGCTTCCGGTTCGTCTATCAAAAAATTTATTTGGACATTCCTTACGCGCCTCGGCTGCGCTTGCCGGCCGGGATGTGTTGGCATTTAATTTATCTATAACGCTGAAAATGCCGGGAGACGGCGCAACCGTTATTGCAGGGGCTCTCTCACCGCCGGCAGGCCACGCACTTCCGCTATGTCAATGATTTATTACCGCTTACGGCATTTGCGGCGTTTAACTGTGTGTTGTCCGATCCATTGTCCGAGGATCGCCGAATATGGACGAGGAGGATCAGCCTTGAATTATGTGCAGGGGTGGCTGAAGCTATAATTTTTGATTTGGCGTCTTAATGCAAGGGGTCAATACGTTGCTTTATCAATAAACTGATTGCTTTTTCTATACGTGCTATAATTCGTTTGGGTAGATTTCTTTGACGTATAATTTTTTCTTACTTGAATTTTTTACAGAATATGAGCTCTATTTTCAGTGTAGACATTCTTTTATAGTGAATATTGGTAACGACTTCTGCATTTTGTTATTTATGATCGTTTTGATATACTTTTTGTACTTTTGATACTTCTTGATATTGATTTTTGGTTAGACGATCAGTGCGTATCACTGCTGTGGTTTCATGAATAGCTTGTTTCACTGTTCTTTACAGGATTTGAATAAAAAAAATCCAGTCCCAAATGTTTTAATTTCTTACAGTAATCAAATATTATCATTACCGTCTAAGATCGACAAAGAATTTTTTTCGAGCACATAGAATTGACCACACATCAAGTTACATTACGATCAAATGAGGGTCCTTAGTAGGAAATCTCCTTACAAAATTTCATAACGTGTTGCCCAGTTTAAGATTGACTGTATCTACCTACGACAATGTCTCTCACAACATTCTCACGCTTACTCACTTAAACTGTCGTCGCAATCATAATTCCGTCGTCGGTATAGATTTTGTTAATTGTTACTTATGAGTACTTTGACAACATTTGTTATGGAAATATTTCTAAGTGGATTTAACACTCGTAATAGGTATGTACAGAGGTTCATCGAATTGAAGTTGTTTTGTTCGGTCTCATCAGCTTTTCTCCTTTAGCAATTATTATACGAGTATACTTTCTGCGGAGTGACGAATTCTGCAGGATAGTCAGATAGTTAATGCAATAACGATCAGGGGAACTATTTTCGGACGTTGTAGAAATATTGCATACGCGATATATTTTATGAGAACTTTGACATGTCCAATGAAAAATAATTTCCGATCCTATAGTAACATTCTGTCTAATAGTAGAGACTAATAAACGGATGAGCGATTCGTGGAAATTGGATATTGTCGCCTATGGAGATATCTGGGTAATGAATGACTAACAAACTGGCATTTATTCGTTTTTATAGAAGAGTAATATCATACAAAATATCAGCATCTATAACTGTCCCCTGCAGGTCACAGGCCTAGCTTCTTTATAGGCGGGAAGGTGGATCATAGCCCACCTCATGGAACCGGTGTTGATGATTTATATAGCCTTAGTTATTTATTTTATCAATTTTCAGAACTAAGGTTTTCTATGACCATCTATTGAGTTCAGTGGACATTTTTTTGCCATCGAAACGCTAAGAAGAAGAAGTGGCCATATACGTGGAATAGATTTGGAATTCCTATTGCTGCTATTCGAATTGGTGTGGTACTGTTAGTGAAATATGTATAAAATTACCGTTTGCTCACTCGTTAGATACACGTTATTATAAGGGAACTGATAATTACAATAATACAGTAAGTAACAAGAACCTTCTTAGGCCCTCAAAGGTCTTATATTGTTCAAGAAGATGTACACATCGTTGTTCTACGACTTTTACAAATTTACAAAAAAAAATTATCTTCATATAAATTTTGCCGATCACCTAATAATGTTGTATGGGGATTTTTGCCTTCTATAAATACTACATGAAATTCTTACAGATTTTTTGTTACATATTGCCTACAGGCAATAACTGTTCAATGATCGACAAGAAAATATTTCATCTATCAATCAATACGTAGGTCTTTTATATAGCAGTATTAGACCAGCGAAAATATGTTATTGGAGTTCTAATGAAAAGCCTACCTGACACACATCGCATGCATGTTGTTTTAATACAAACGTAGGTACACTTGGTATGCTGTAAGGACGGGTTAAAATTTGATTAGTCTTAAATAAAGCGAAATATTTGTAATGAAAAATTGTTTAATTCTGACCGTGGTTCTGGACAAGGCTCTCGCATGTCAGAGTGGCCTCTGAAAGTTTAATTAACACATTTATACATTAACGTATTAATGTCAGTGGTAAACGTTTAAAACAGTAGAAACTACCCCCGTGCTTTTAAATGCCAAGTTTTAATGACAAAGCCTTTATTGTTGCTATAAAAAGCCATAGCGTGTGTTCTTGTTCAAGTGGAAAAAGTGAAATCAAACTAGAATACTTTTGTTCAGCGAACATGGCATTATATAGTACGTTACAAGTATTCTATTACAAATTCATAGGAATATTGATCTTATTTACGTAAATAATATAATAATAATAATAAAAATAACCTCAGTCAGAGATCAAATCTAATGAATATTGAATTTAATACTGCGGATGAGTTAATTTTTCTTCAATAACGGTCTTGTGAAAGTTTCTGACGGTTGTTTATATCGGAAATTTTAATCTATGTTAGCCCTTACGCACATAAAATTTGACAATTGTACTACCTAGAATTATTATTATAGACTAGGTAATAAAAATAGCTTTAATAGAGGTAGGCTACTCATTGACCAATTGCTATTGCTTTCTATTTTTATCGATTTCATCGTAGTAAATGTTATCGTATACTACTTTATTTTGTATATGGTAGTGTACATACAATTAAAATTTTTCTAATTAATATTTTATAAATGTAAGATGAATTTTATTGACCTTGGATATTGTGTTTCAAATCCTATCAAACATGTTTCATTGTTTATGTTCTGGTCATGATTAAGGTAAGAAAACCCCACCACATGTTCTTCATAATGAGGACTGTTAATGAATGGAAATGCATGCTGGCGTCAGTGTTTCACGAATCTTACAATTTTTTGATCTGCAAGTCTAAGGTACCTTCAATACTCCATAAAAAAGTTAATGTTAATTGAGTATTGACAATATTATATTCAAAGATTTACATGGTACATTGAAGGCTTGTTAATAATATATAATTGCTGTGTTGTAATTTTACAGCAGAACTAAATATTAGATCCTTACTTATGAAATTGGCGTTTTGTAAGAAGAATTTCACTAAAACTGTTTTCTCCATAGAAACATCAAAATTTAGCTAAACTTTGTGTGTATTATCGGATAATATTAAGTTAAGTATAGTCAGCGTTAATTTTTAAAAGTAACCGCTTTATAAAAGTTTCAGCGAATCTAAGAAATGATTATGGGAAGCACATGAAAAGAGCTCTGTTAAAATTTTTTTTATTATATGATTGAGCCCAGAAATTAAAAAATATTTCATGTGAAACCTTGAAATAATATTCCATTTTCCAAATAAAAAACAAATTTGGATATAGCTTTGAAAATCGCAGGAATTGGTACATATGATTGACGAAAAAAATACTCCAATTTCATAGGTAAAGACGCAATATATTTTAATGAATATTTTTTTATAAGCTTTTTTATTTATCTAACCAGATACATCAGCGATACATATCACAATTGCTTTTGTAACAACTAATTCTAAATCAGACTTTATGAGCGAACTTTCATAAATTACTACATATATTAAAAAAAATTGTACACGCAAAACAAAAACAAATAAAAAGCGCTAAATTTTGAGAGTAGTGAAGTAATTCGAGAAGTAACTACTCGAATGAAGCTTTCAGGGACAGTTTACTCAAATTATTAGTTTAATTATTAATGTTTAGATATGGATTTGTAACCTTTTCCACAATAAATTTCAATCTATCATATTTCTTAGTCATTATTTCTTAGTGATGGAAACTACGCAGCTTATGAATAAATGGCAACAATTTTTCACATCACCTATTTGCTGATGATAAATGGTGGTGGCCGAAATGCAGCAAGATATCAGATGCAGAATAATTTCAATTGTTCTTCTAGAGTCGGGTTGAGGATGAACGTTGACAAAATCAAATTAATGTCTTACTGTTAAATTGACCCAAGACGATAACAGTCGACGATGCCAATGCAATCTAAGTTGTTCAATAAATGTACGTTTAATTTAAGACAAACTATTCAGTTGAGTTAGTTTAACTTGAAACAACCAGCAGGTAGTCAGATTCAATTACTTTGAATCATTAGCAAGTAGCATCGGGTCGTTACGTTGAAAATATCTTAAAATTTAAAGGGATATAACTTCGGAACTCAATTTTCGATGCCCGGTAGCTTATTTTTATAACTATTTATTACTAGTTTAGAGAGCGCAGGGTTTAGAATTCCACTATTAAGCACTGCAACATTTGGAGATATTGTGTCATTCTCTCTGGTTAAAGTTTGTCCCCTGTATAATAGTTTGTCCACAGTATCCCGGGGGCAATGAGTTTAACGTCTTTGGAAAGTTCTCGAAGAGATGGACTTCTAGTGTGGATGAGTGCACTACACTCACGAAGGATGTGTATAGGAGTTTCCTCCCCATCACCACAGATTGCAATGCTGTTCAAGCAAATGTGTTTATTCAAAAAAAATCGCAATGTGCGGTTAGAGTCCTCGTACGATCCCCCAGAGCTAAGCCCTACGAGTAGCCCTTGAGCTTTTGCATATGGTCTTGTCCGGACAGCCCAAATTTTTGCGCCTCTGTTACTAGACCATTGCACGACCAATCGGCTGGTGGTGCTTCTAGGTATTCCAACAGTAGGTTCCGGTCCCGCAAAGTTAGCCCCAGGACCCCTCTTGGCTAATTCTAAAAGACTTCGGCGCCGCATCATCCCATTCTCGGTATCTCCACCTGCAGAATTGGAATGAGGTCATTGTGTAGTTTCCTCATTACAGCTGATTTCCACCTGATCTCCGGCCCCTTTAGCAACTTTAGCAAGGTGGACTTTGCCTTCATCTGGACATAAATGTGCCAAGATGGCAAATTTAACACCGCCTCCTGGGCTGTCCTAGGGGCTGAGGAGAACAGTGTTATTATCTAAGCCGTAAAGTTACGGGAAAAATAATAGATATTTTGATATTAAATCTAATATATTAGGCTTAATAGGGATAGATTGATAATATGGACCACGCCCTTAAGCCTAATATTATCATCATGATTTTAGATGCAGGTGTGTGATATTGACTGTGGGTCTAATACAGAAAATAAATTCGCTACGCGACTGTGTGTTACGCTTTTAATTTGTTTGATATACGATATGACCTTAAAATGAGGCGGATTAGATCGGTATAGAGGAGGTCAAAATACCCCAAAAATTAACAGTTAAAAGACAAGTTACAATTGTGCCAGAACCGATTTCCGTTAGCGAGACAAGTTTTATGGAGACTTCATTAGGAAAACACAGCGTGGGATAAGGCCTAGCAAAACTGAACCAAGTAAAGTGGGATGGAAACGGAATCGCTGTGATTGCTTACATATTACAGTGGACGAAAACAGACTGTGTTAGTTATTTATTTCATTGAGTTAGGCATAGTTATAGGCCGCTCATAGCCCTATCCACATCTAATGCTAATAGCAAGGAACGATGATCTCTATAATACAGGTCCCCCGCCTAGCACTGAGATTAGAAGACCATTATTTAATAACACCAACAGCCTATTATTAGGTATAGATACATATCAAGATAGATACATGGTACAAGGTTTAATGGGTATTAATTCGTAATATATAGACAAAATGTATTTTGTACCAAGTTATTTAATTGTATTTTGTTGTTTGTTGTATTTTTTTGTGAGTTTTTAAGTAAAACGTATGCCCAGCGGTTAAGACGCGGCCTCTGAATTTGGGAGGTCCATGTTCGTTTCTCAGGCAGGCCATGTACCAATGAGTTTTAAATTAATTTAATTTATTTATCCGACTGCTCTTAAACGGTGAAAGAAAACATTGTGAGGGAAACCTGCATTGAGCCAGCGTGGTGGACTATGGCCCATACTCCCTCATTATACGAGGAAAAGCAGTGGGATGTATACGGGCTGAGACGATGAAATATTTTTGGAAAGATTTTTATTCGCTTTATTCATGTATGATGCGGCATATGACAGAAAAGCATTACTAATTGTTACTCACAAATCCTGCGACACAATTGCAAAAACTAATGAAGCAAAAATATGACTTTATTAATGCTACTAAGTTCCAGTTGCAATGAGGGCAGACAATATTACAAAACTCATTCCTCGCTGGCATAAATGATGGGTGCACAAACGTCGAACCATCTCGAGTGCCAATTAAATGGCCACAAACATCCTGTAAGCCAAGATTATCGTATCGTAACAAGCATCTAAAACCTGCACACTTCTCTCACACTGAATAAATTAAATAAAAATCCAATATAAAATAAATTTGAAATTGTTATCGACCCGACAGTTGAGTAGTCCTAACTCATTAACTTTAGCACCAACGAAACTGAGTAATGAGCTGAGGTGACTAGAAATTTCGTTGTCAATTCAGGTTTGTCTATAAAAATTCCTTTAATATGCTGCGCTTGAAAAATTAATTGAATATTTTTTTATTTATTACCCCAGGGAAAAATGATTTCTAATCCCTAAACCTTACATTAAGTTTTTGCACATATACTTAATTCTCCAAAAAGGAAATGAATAAAAGAAATTAAAAATAGTATTAAAAAAATAGCTACACGCGTCTGTCTTTTTGTGTGTAATTGTCCTATACTACGCAACGGATCTGGATACAGTTTTCACTACGATTTCGAGAATTTCATCCGTAAACTTATTTTTCCAAATTCCACCAGGACATTACTGTAACAGAGTACTAACGATTGGTCATGTACAAGGGTGTACTTCTCATAAGAGATCTATTCCAGCCAATGAATCACCTATTTAGAAAAATCTAGTGGCAAACTTAGTATAACAATTAGGCTGGTCTTAAATAGGAATACCTTGTATTAACCTAATGACAACTGAGGACAGGAGGCAAATTAAAGTGCATCCGTGATATCACTATCGATTTCGGTTCGTGACGTTAAGGAATGTATGGTGCTATTTGGATGGGTGACCACAGTGGCATTTAAATACAAGTGTTACCGTGCTTTGGAAGGTATTTTAAATAGATTGTCTCTGTTGTTTTTAATCGAAGGCAGTCGGTACGCCAAGTCGGTGGTTTTGTGGTGGCTGTCAATTTTGTCTGTCAGGGGGCCAATAGTCTAATACATTGGTAGATTACCAATCCGCACTGGTCCCGCGTAGTAGATCATGGTCCCTAAACTCTCCTACAGAGAGGGGGCTGTGCCCCGACAGTGGGAACGTTGATGATGATGACGAGTTATTTCTCCAGTAATCGACCGTGAGATATCTTTGATAAACGCGGATCTTTTCAAAAATAAGGCAATACGGTCATTGAACAGAACATCTTTGAATCCGTCATTCATTACACAATAAAATATGTCGACTAAACCAAATGTTCGTCGGTCGGCTCGTGTGTGTTCCCGTTGGTTTTGATGGTGCGAGGATTCAGGCTAAGACAATGATCGAGCTAATAGGGGTTTGTCACGCGATGCCTAATCAGCGATCGGCGATGTACCGGAGTGTCACTCGACAACGCCTTATTTATGCCTGCCGATATCGCAAGACATTTTTTTAATAAGTACATTCTGCCTAATATAAATACTCGTACATACTCGTACAAGATGAGTATGACTGATGTTCGATTTTCGTAGTAACAATATAATACATACATATAATCACGACTTATATCCCAAATGTGGTGGTCAGAGATATACAGTGTGTCATAATGTTCCCAACATTAAAGGATCAATGCTTGAAACAAACACGGTTCACCTTCAAAATATACAGAAATGCACAAGTGACAGGTAGTGAGCCCATCGCCGTTAAAACGCGCAAGTCTATACCTACTCGTATATGTTTTTGGTAGAAAGTACCGTAGCGCCTTTTTTGCCACCCACGGGGTAAGTCGGGTTAGTTCTATTCTTTTTACGTGTCGCAATCACACAACACTTTCGTAGTAACAAATGGTAGATAAATTATATTATTTATTAAGTCCGGTCATTACTCGTGTATGAATAATTAAGGAGCTTGATGAGATAGAACATACTAGATGATAATTATTGTAAATTTAATATTATCTGTTTGATAAATGTAATCTTTGTGAAGTTTTTTTTGTTTTGTAGGTGTTGTTGATTTTACAGTTTATTTCGACTCTGACATCAGTTTTTTAGAAATGGGAAAATAGCGCTTACGTAACGCAATTGAGCAAATACACAATTACTTTAATGGAAAGGCTGACCCGTTTAGTTTGAATCGCCTTTACACTGTTCGTGGTTGTCTTAATGCATGATTACTCGTTCCTCCCACCGGCTATCATTGGTTCTCTCCGTACAGACGCCGCCTCCACTCCTGCGCACACTCTACTTCAAAATAACTCCATCGACTCAATAAACAAGTCTTGAAGTCCATTGTCTCCGAATCATTATGCCGTCACACCGACATGTCACGCGTACCCGTCATAGAATTGCTAAAAATAAACAACGAAAACCCAATTTCAATGAAAATTTCAATACTTGATTAAGTATAGATAACGTAACGTCTCCAATAGGAATGTCATACAGTCGTCCGGAATATCTTCTTGAAATATTTTAGTAACCAATAAACGTTGCCGCCTTTAACTAGATTCCCTAATTGAATAAACCAGACTAAGGGGTTGAGTTAACAAAACATATGCCATCTCATATAATGTGCTCGTTAAACGATTCACAATGTAAGCATCGACGACAGGGGTATGTTAGGCGGCCTGGCCGAAGCTAAGGAGAGCGTCGCGAGCGTGAAATGTGGCGCCAGGCGCAATGGACGAGGGGAGATACCCAGTGGCTGCGGGGGAAGGAGAAGCGCCTCCGCGGAAATAAAACCACCGTTCACAGCCGACGCCCGCGCTTCCTCAATAGCAAAAAGTCGAAGATGGAACGAGGCGACAACCACACAGGCTCACCTCCACGCTGCCGCGGATAAAATCGACATAGAATTAAAGAAAAATACAAAAATCACTCATTGTTCTCATAAAATGAATGTGCTGGGAGTTGAATGTGAGGCTTTTTGTGAAAATATTCTCATACTTTTAAATGGGATCTCGTGTGGCGCCTCCTAATGATTCGTCCTTTTTGCGTGGTCGGCGCGCGGCGGCTGCACTTTCGGGACATCTCTAGGCTTTCGGTGTGTCGGCGCATGTCACCACTTCAACCTTTTTATTTCGTTGTTTCGGATGTAAATTAAACAGTTTAGGCGGCATTGTTCCCAAAAATGGTGAAGAGTCCAAAGCGAAAGATTCATTAAATACGTTAGATGCCCAGAGGTTTTTATACAAAGTTATATTTAGAGGTCTCTTTGGTACTCTTTGACTTTCAGCTTTCCGTAAGTAGGTAGAAGCTGTTGTTCGAAAGCAACCACGGTGGTTGTTTTGGTTAGATAATAGGCAATTTAAATAAATTATGCATAATGTTGATTTCATTGTAATAAATCTAGAGTTTGTTGTAATATATTCCGCTGTGCAACTTGATCACATTGTGTGCACGTTGATTGAAAGCTGCGCACTTGATTGACAGTGAAGAACGTTCCTGAGAGCGGTGCACGTACAATAAGCTCTGCATTATTTGGACTGAGTACTCCTCTGTTGATTATTATAAATATCACAATAAATTATCATGAATCCTAATTGTATTCATAATAAATTCATTTCATTATCATCTGTAACCACTTACCTTTGCCTTGTACTTCCATTTTCTGTTATAGTCAATTTAAGTTTTGTATTCCACTCTATTTTGCAATAATTAACATGACTTACTTTTAAGACCGTGTATTGCAGTAGTATTTTTAATGAGTATTAACAAAACAGTTATTTTTAAAACTGTGAGCATATTTAGATGATTAATTCATTTTGTATTCATCGTTTACACCATGGGGTGAGTCCTCTGACCGTAATCTTATAGTGCGCATACGTTCATTTGTTTGCGCACAACTCGACCGGTGCGGTGTCGAAAGTGGGAATAAATAATACAACCCGTGCGAGCCCGAGAATCGTGACACCTACTCTTTCACTAATGGAGCATCGACGCTAAGTTTGTATTGTGCAGTCTAATCAAGATCGTTCGTTAGTTGTTCCTACCTTTTTACTGGTCACACGGCCTTACATAAATCATTTATTGAAAACTACCACGTACGAGCGGCAAAGTGAGAATTCAATTTCATTTTGCGTCACCAAACTCTGAATAGTCAATATATCCTTTTTACTGTTCTTGATTACGTTTTACGACTTGGCTCGTGACCTTTACAATTTAACAATAATACGCAGTTGTAGTTCTAATTGTAAATTAAAAGGCCACATTTAAATAAAAAAGACATACGTAATCAATTACACAGGAAGCGGGTAGTCAAAGTAACTGTATCGTGTGGTTCCATTTTCTTTATTTTTGATGGCCACACAAGAGAATGGAGGAGGTTTTATCTTAAATTGATGGAGTTAATCTTAAAACGATGCTTTGTCGTTTGTCGCTAGATGCATCGACCTTTGTTGGAGGTATAAAAGATATGAGTACAGAAATCTATTACGTGTATTTGACTCAATAGTTACTTTTTGTTACGAAGTTCTCTTTCTTGATAAATTATGGTTCTCGAATTACCTACACATTAATTTCCGTTTTTGCTTTTGTCTCTTCGAGCCATGACAATAATTTTTCTACTCCAGTCCTTAACTACCCATTTTCGAGTGACATTATGTTCCGATGTCATTTGCGTTGCGTGACAGAGAAAAGTAAGTCAAAGGCAAAGTTTGACTTGTTGCCCTAATTTTATTTCATTGTATTTTTGTTTCAGTTTTAATGTTTATTGTATTTTGGGTTTGTTCGGAGATTATTATTAGGCACACCATCCACCCACGTTCGACATCGCGACATTTATAGCTATGTACTTACTGTTAAAGATCGTGACTTTGTTTGGTCTTGTAAAGTATTTCTAAACATATTTCATTTGAAGTACGAAAACTTTGGCAAACTTTTTCAACATTTCTAACTATATGCTGTAAGCACTTTCTTTTGTTGTACCGGTAACTTAATAAGATGCCCCCTAGTTTGTGGTGTATCGTAGTTGATAAACAAACATATTATAGTCTATGGGTAGGTTTATATAATATAACCTATTTTCAGAATCATAAACTAAAATTTTCAAGAGTTGTAGCATACGGTACGCAAGTGTAGTAGCTTTTAGCATAATATGTAGTTCAAGTTCACTCTAAGAATATTTCTCATTAATTTTTCGCTGTTTTTGACCTCTCGTTAGCGATACGATGAAAGATTCACATGAAAAATATTCATTTCACAAGAATTTTTTGCTGTTTTTAAAGAAGTGTAGAAACTAATTTATTCGCTGTCACGTTAATTTATTATTTTTGAGAGATGTCTTCTATAGCATATCCGGTTCGCCGACACACAGATTTGTCAATTTTCTGGTTGTGACTGTCACAACAGGAAGACTAAGCGTTTCTGTCAGTCTCATACCTATCACCTTTCAATATGTTTTTATTCAATCCATTCCCAAACCACACACACACATACACTCACTTGACATTGATTGACCAATTTTTTTATTTGTAATATTACTTATTGACTAAATTATTTATTATTACTTAGTTTGTCTCACTATTTACTTCTCTAGATTGTATAATGATTATTATTTAATAGTGACTTTCCACCTATTTTTTTTTAAATTGTAATAAAAAATGAGAATCTGTAATTGGCCTAACTTTGGCTTATAAATTTTGTGTAATATTTTTTTTATAATGATGCTGTTGATTCTGTATTAAAGTAAAAGTACATGAAATATCTATGCTTTTGTGTCTAATTTCATCCCTCACCCAAGCGATGTTTTGTTTAGTACCTAAATGTTTTTTGTTTGTTTAATGGAAAACACTCCACCGACAAGAGCAGGGCTCTTATATATAAGATGATGATGTTTTTTAATGTTACTTGAGCTATTTGGTAACTAAACATTTTTGGTCCATTTATTCTCAACTCAGTTTGTTTGTAAACTCTTTATTGTACAAAAAGGCAATACCTACATTAATTTTACATAGATACGGAGTTTGAGCAAGATACAGAGTATAAGTCAAGTGTATTTAGTAGCGGCACAAGTGCCTAAATCAATCTAGGAATGACTTAAGTACAATGCTTGTTGAATATGTAGTCTTTTTTACGAGCTTTGATTTCGAATGAGTTTTTATTTATCCATCAGCTTCTAAGCTTTATTACTAAATTGCTCGATAGAAACTGGAGAGGAATTCTCCCACGAATCCAGTGGCCATTATAATGTCGAAGATCTTGCCGAAAGTGGCTGTTAAATCTCTTACTGTTGCCATTTTATTACACTGCCAACTCCGTTTAATATGCAGCCAAAAAATGTTGACAAAAAATAGGCGCCACCAAGGAGAATCTCCAGCCGATGTACAGCAGTCAGGATCCTTATAATATCGTGTTGAGTATTTTTTATGTGTACCTTTTGGAGGTTTGGGTTTTGTGTTAAAATACACACCTAAGTATCATTAGCTATAAACACAGTTCTTTGTGTCTACCTTTGGAAGAAATAAGGGCAATAAAGTGGGAAGATTGAGGTACTGAACGGATATTGAGATAGTATGGAGATGGCTTTACTACTTTTAGCTAGGTACCTCATGTAACTTTTTATTTAGTTCATTAAATTTTTACTTACTTAAGTACCTACTTAAGAAAGGATAGATAAAATAATTTACTTAAGAATCGTGTTTTTATTTAAGATGCAATAACAGTAGGTCGGTTAATTATACCTAATTTTATTCTGTACATTTTGAACACGATGAAAATAAACAATAGACAATTTAGTAAAAAATTGTAGGTATGTACTTATTTTTTTTTTATATAAAATAGCCTATTCCTTACAATACCCACTCATATAAATCCTTTGAGCGACAAAGGAGCAGCGCCTACGCAGCTCGCCAGTGCCAGTGACCCCCTCACCCCCGCCGCCGCACCCTTCTCCGTGCACACCGCGGCCCTAAGTTTACTGTGGCGCCTTATTACGTTACCTTTGTTTTCAAATTTAATTGGCTCCTCAAAGATAACTTATCTTGATAATAAACGACGACCAATAAAACGGAGGTCGGATACAACTGACTGTTCCTCAAGATAAGATTGTATGCCTGAATGACATTTAATAGTAGCCTGCTTCGTTTGGACTTCGATACTACGTGTGGTACCGTTTCATAAGTTACTCGAATTCCTATTTCAAGAATTTCCCATAAATTTGAATTTACACAAGAAAACACTTGGTCAATTCCAATTTTACAGCTTCTTCAATAAATATAGAGTGACAATATTTCTATTAGGACCATCTGGAGGATTCGTTAACTTGTATCAGTTTAAGGGTAAAACTCAGAATTTTTAAATCGCCATTTAGACTATTAATGCGAGTGGATACGAGTTTATTCGCCATGCTCGCGTAACTAACGAAGGTCGTTCGTAGTAAATTTGAGAACTGGGAAAACATGAGGTTGTTTATATTGACCTTTTGCAGCTCATTGTACTGTGATAAATTAGTTATTCCAATACGGTTTGCATATTCAACAACTTGTTAGTTGATTTTGTAAATGATTACACCAAAAGTTGGTACCTACTGGTGTACAATCACTACTAATTAAATTCATGGACAATATTGTTCGAAGCTAGTTTTAAATTTAAATCGTAACTTGTAGCCATTGTATACGTAGTTGTAAAACAAATGTTATCCAATACCGTTAGCAAGTACTGTAAGGAAATGTAGAATTTAAGTACTTACCAATCTTTTGCTAACAACAATCAGAATCCTCTATTGATAATGTTCGCTTGATCCCAAAGATGTAAAAAACTGACAATAAAATGATAAAACCGTGACAAAAAATATCGTTCTGGCAATTTATTGGAGCTTTTAGCAAAAGGTTTGTTGTTTACAAGACACCTTTTATTTAAATCTTAATTTACGATTTTTCATTCTGCAACACAAAGATAATCTGGATTTAGAAGCTAATATTTGGAATAAAAATACAAAACTCCAAAAAAGGTCGATACACAAACGGAACATGCTAGAAGATATATTGATATTAGTTATCAAGCAAAATATTAAATCGGCAATTGGTTACTCAGTAAAGTAAAACATTATAAGAATAGAATGAATAAAGTTATGTTTATTATCTTTTTTATTCATTATTTTGTCATACACATTACGTATCATTTTAAATTATAAATAGGTATTTATAATAAAAATGTATTTATATGTCGATGTATTAAAGCTTATAAACTTTGTACGTAAGTCTGGTTATATAAGTCACTACAAAGCTAATATTTAGAGAGGCCAGGCTGTTGGGACTTAGAAATTTAGTAATCTAACATAGATTTAGATTTATTTTATCTCACGTTTACAATGTCTTTTCTTATAATTATATCTTTTGGAGAAAATATTTTTCTATGCATATAGTAAGTAATAAAAATAGTTATCTAGACATCTAAAATAAACTTAATTCCAATGACACCCAAACAGTGTCATGACACTGTCTCACTGAAGAGATGTTATAAATAATATTAAAATTATAAGACGGTATAAATCTCACTAATATTATAAATGCGAAAGTTTGGATGTTTGTTTGCTTATTTGTTTGTTTGTTGCTCAATCATGGCGAAACTGATAAACGGATTTGGATGAAATTTGGTATACAGAAAGAAAATACACTGGATTAAGACATATGATATTTTTTATCCCGATAAAGTTAGTTCCCGCGGGACAAACAAATATCCGCAATAAAGGCGGGAAGCTAGTGACAAAATAAATAAATTACCACATATTCACAATTTCATTAAAAATAAGTGCATGTAACTAGTTTCTTGCTTGCGTGGATTGTTTATCCCGCGTGAACTACTCACTTTATCGCGATAAAATATATCCTGCCTTAATCCAGAGTATATTCTACCATAGCAAATTTCATCCCAATCCGTTCATCAGTTTTGCCGTGATTAAGCAACAAACAAACAAACATCCAAATTTATAATAATAAATATTTTAATTCAGGGTACGTCTATCTATCTACCAAATTTCATCCACTTCCGTTCATCCGTTTCGCCGTGATTGAGCAACAAACAAACGAACAACCATCAAAACTGTCGCATTTATAATGTTAGTTAGATTAGATAATTATTATTATAGTTTGAGTATATAAAATATGTCCAAAATTTTGAATTAAATTTTCATGTTCATAAATTCGTTACCCAAATAATATTCATTTTCCAATAAAAGAATTTCTGTAATTCATCATTAAAGTTAGGATATTCGGCGAGATTATCAAATCGCCAAGGTAAACAAAACAATTGTGTTAAAAGCTAAAGACAACAGACCTGAACCACACCTGTGAATCATCTTACAACAACCAGATTAAAAACAAAAAAAAAACGTTTAAAATAGGTTCAGCCATTTTGGAACTACGATGCCACAGACAGACACGCAGCCAGACAGATATCAAACTTACAGCAACTTACAAACACAGACGCATAACCACGTTCTCCATAAATAGAAAGAAAACATAGTCGAGATCCGTGAAATATATACTCGCCGTATATTGAAAGTCATGAAAAATATATCAATGAATTTATATAATATACATTGCTTCTCGATTATCGTCGCTTCGAAATCTAAATATAAAACGAACCATTAATGAGGAAGGGATGCCTTAACGTGCGATATATATTAGCTAATATTTTAGTCTTCAATTTATGTCAATATACCTAATCGAATTAGGTCTCGTAGTCTGGTCTCTCATTGAGAATATTCGAATTTAGCTTCAATAAAACACATCTCTAATGCTGGATTTGGTAAAACAGCTATGTATTCGTAACTGTATACAGATATTTTAGTATGCACTCTATTCTAAGTCAAATTATTATTTAGACATACTTAGGTATACCTATATGTGCCTATATCAATAAATTTTAAATACTTTGCATTCATTTTACAGAGCCATTTCAATAAAAGGAGTATAATCGGGCGCGCCCTTTTCACTAAAATTGATATCTTCCGGGCAACCTGAGGGTATGGCAGTGTCATCTTAATTATTTATTGCACAAGAAAGAAAACAGAAAAAAGCTAGAAATATGTACAAAACACCTACGTATTAAATAGGTCACTTCCAATATACTGTACTATACGGAACGGGCATCAAATTTCAGGACGATAATAGTTCTGGCACGTAGCGTTTGGAAATAGATAATGATCTAAACAAAAAAAAAGAATACAATCGAATTACATTTAAAAACTATATTCTACGTCCAATCTTACCCCTTTCTGTAATTGTATTTTTTTTCGTGTATTTGTATTGTATTTTATTGTATTGTATAATAAATTACTTATAACATTATACACAAATAACTAAGAACAAAGAAGAATTTCATGAAGTACAATAAAGCTTTTCCAAACAAACAAAAAAAAACAGTAACGAAATGCGGAGCTGAAACGTGGATACTGGCAGTGCGGTTAGTCCATTAGTTGAAAAGTCGCTTAGTGATCTTTCGAAAGAGCTACATTGTGCTCGTATTTTCTCTAAAGATTAACGTCAGAAATGAGATGATCTATTAGAAAACCAAAGTTCCTGATATAGCAAATTTGTTAAGTTTAATTTGTTAAGTTTAAGTGGCAATAGCATATTATAATTATTATAATAATAGCATAGCTATGTTCATCGCAGAACCGATGGCCGCCGGGGAAAATGAATCCTAGGCCCGTATTAATAAACCATTCTCAAGATTGAGAACAGTCTTGTGACCGGTCTCAAGTAGACGTGTTGATTAATAAACCTAACTTGAGACCTGAAACGCACGTGCTTACTCAAGCAGTACTCGCTTGAGAGTTTCACGTATTAATAAACGGAACTGAAGACTATCGTTCATTCGCCGCGGAGGCGAATACTTGAGAAGTGTTCTCAGCTGAGAAAACCTCAAGATTGGTTTATAAATTAGCACGAAACTGGAGATAGCGTCAACTTCTTACGACGCATCTCGGGTGATACAGCCTCAAGACTTGTATTGAGATTGGTTTATTAACACGGGCCCTAGAGTGGAAACCCCGTTTCAGCAAACGAGGTATGGGATGCCCACTTGCTAGATAGGGCGGCAATCTGCACAAGGCAGCTAGCAGTAGCTAAAAAGGAAAAACCGAAGAGCGGGTTCTATTACATTGGGAGAGGCCTATGTCCATCAGTAGAATAAAATAGAAATTTACAAAGTCATAAGTAAACCAAATAATTGATTATCGCAGTTATCATCTTTAATAGCCTTTAACAGTTTACTCTGAACTAAACTGTTCTAACTAAAAACTAAACTGAACAGCGTGAATTGCATTGTACGGTGGTTGGATTTTCACTAATCACCACGAAGCTGGGTGATTGGCGATCGTAAAAAGCGATGCTGTGAGGTTCTTGCATGATACAGAAAAGAATATGGCTCGTAGCTTTCCGTAGTTGACGTAAGAGTCGATTAAGGTCTTTTTTAGTTTAACGGCATACCGTTATGATCCATTGACAAACAGTTTCTAGGTCGGAAATCATTTTTTTACGCTTTTATGACTACAATCTCACCTGGTGGATAATGACGATGAAAAGCACGCTGTCCTAGTAAATTAATGACTTAGAGATTCCGATTATAGGTTCGGGGAACGCCGACGCCGGCACGTAGTTCCATACCAATCATCCGCTTTATGAACAAAGAATTGAAATGCTTTGTGCAAATGTTCGGCATATTGACAACAAACCGGAGGAAATCCTACCCGCGCCTGGATGTTCGAAAATGGAAACGCGACGCTGAAACAATATCATGCAATTTCAACGAACAAACCGAAGTGCATCCTGCGAAATGCTAATAACCATCTGCTTGTGACGGTGCTCAAGACTCTATATAGTTTTGTAGCAATCATGGAACTGGCACATGCGTTCCACATAGAGACGAGGATAGCTAAAAATTCAGAAATTGCCAAAATTCTTATCTACTTGACAATTTTTGGTCCCTATAGTACTTTAATAGATTTTCAATTACTCATACAAAGTAAACTATTCTGAAACCATCTTTGTATGGAAGTCAAACAATTTTCAGCCGAATTCGGCTCTGGTTCTTAGGGGAAAGTTGTTCGTAATCAGCAGTGGAGTCACCAGCCGAAAATTTTTGGACTTTCATACTAAGATACTAAGGGTGGTTTCAGAATGGTTTACTTTAAATATTTTGATCGAAACTGACTATGGTTCCTAGGGGAAAGTTGTTCGTAATCAAGAGTGGCGTCACCAGTTATTGGGAATTACACGAATTCAAATTCACCAAGTATAATCTTAATTTAACTTATTATTTTAAAGTTAATATTTAGATAATTACTGAGTAATAAAGTAGTTTTCATAACTCATACTCGGAAAGTAGGTCTGAAGTTGCCTAAGGAGCGGGTTGAAAGTAATACTTTTCAGCCCTAGGGAGACTAACAGTTGTGTCAAATTAAAAAAAACTAGTTCTATTTTCAAATTTCTATTGAACCATGTTCCAAGTTTCTCTACAGCCACTCAATTACAGCGCGATGTAAAATTGAAATAACATAAAGTTAAGTATTAAATTAATGAATATATTTTCTCACTTCAATCTGGCGGACATTTAAAATGCCCTTCCACCTACCAAACCGAGTACTTAAACATTTACCCCGCTGTCTCCAGCGAACCCGCGACCTCCGAATCGTAAACCCAATGTTGTTTACATTGACCCACGGAGGCGGTTTTTTAATGATGAAAATGAAAAATAATGGCTGAATAGCTGGCTGAATAGCTGGCAGGCCACACAAAAAAACAAAAAATAGGCGGGAAAGCGGCAATCCGATCTTCATTTGTTTTTTCGAGTTGTCGAGTTTTGTTTATACTTCCGTATGAGATTTGTATTAACTCATGTTTATATTTTTACTTTCATTGTATTCGTAATTAAAAGCACAGTGTTTACCTTATACTAGAATAATATGTGATAATGATGATGGAACATTAAAAGCTTCTTTTTAAAAGCATTTTTACAAACTTTCATCATCAGCCCGTAAACATGCCACACCTTCCTTCGTATAATGAGGGAGTATGGGCCATAGTCCGCCACGCTGACCCAATGCGGGTTGGGGACTTCACATGCCTTTGATTTTTATTTCTCAGGCATACAGGTTTCCTCACAATGTTTTCCTTCACCTGGGAATGCCTGGGAATGGAACCCGGACCTCCCAAATTAGAAGGCGGCGTCTTAACGGCTGAGCCACCAACGCTCTTCTTCTGTAGATTTGGAACGTTTAGCTAAACAATTTTATTCTGAACTCTCTATCCTAAATGAGATACGGCTTATGGTAAACAGTGGTAAACGTTTAACGTTATTAATCAACACGAGGCATTTTCTTTACAGGTTTCATATAAAAACTAAATTTAGTATTTACTCGGGCAATATTGGATTTGCTATGCACATGCACTACATTTTATGTGTGTCACACCAAAATTGAGGATGTAGAGTTCAACGGATTTCCCGCTTCCGAACAATAAAGGGTATTGTTGTAACTGCTCGGTCCATTTTTAGGAAATATATTACCAATGCTAAACGGTAACCGTTCAGGGTCAAATCGGAGTTACGTCAAACTTTAACATATTCTTATAATGAAACGGATCGACATAAACAATTGGCCTTCTACATTTGGTAATATGCTTCAATGTCCAGCATTCTCAATCAAACTGATTTTTAGGCAATTTTATTTTAGGATACATTTATTTTTCCATAAAATAGTATCCACTTAAGCCTTCCAAATTGAACGCGTTATCATTTTTGCTACACTGCACTTCTAAATCTGTGTTACTTTTTGATATCTACACTAGAACCACAACGTCGTCACGACCTTTAAATCCAAATAGGGTGGTCAAAGACATCCCAAGTGGGATAAAGTTTGGGTGTTGCAAATATAACATTTTATTGTTTCAAACAATATCCATGATTCACCTTTCGAAGTATACAGAAATGGACACGTCCACTAATCCATGGTGAATTGTGCAAACTTTTTTGATATAAAGTCAAAAAATTTAGAAAATGTATATCATGCCTGATAAAGTATTATTACCACGTCTTTCGAAAAGTATCTTAAATGGCGCGCAAGGGTTTCAGTCACATAAATCTAACTAATATTATAAATGCGAAAGTTTGGATGTTTGTTTGTTTGTTCGTTTGTTGCTCAATCATGGCGAAACGGCTGAACGTATTTGGATGAAATTTGGTATATAGGTAGAATATACCCTGGATTAAGACATACGATACTCATATCCCGATACAGTAGTAGTTCCCGTGGGATAAACAAATTAAAGATATCCTCGATAAAGCTATTCAACGCAGGCGAAGCCGCAGGCGCAGAGCTAGTACATAATAATGAATGAAACGCAGCAGTGTTGTTGGTATGTTTGTTGTTGGTATATTTATAGAGCTTTATAATTTGCGATCACTAACCCGGTTGCCTATCTAGACGATAAATAAATAAAGAAAATAAGTATTTATATCGACACCAGTTTTCCATTGTGCTTTTGACGGCGTGGAATATTTTATTGTGGAATTTTTTCAGTATGTAAAGCAGCCTATGACCTTTACCAAGTCCCAAAGCTGCCTCTACTAAATTTCAAGACGATCGGTTCAGGTTTGGTTGTGAAAAGGTAACTAACAGTCAGAGTTATTTTCGCAGTTATATAGGTACCATATCATCACTCGGTTATAAATAAATGTTCGAATTTATTACACACATCCTCTAGCGGGACTCGAACCCGCTAATATTAGTTTCAAATGCCCAGGCCATCAAGATAGACCCTTATACCAGGGCACTAGCGGAAAATCAATCACTTACCGCTATAGGTCATCCACACTGAGCGATGAATGGCCCATTTGTGGTACATGCACACATACAACTATATTATAAGTTGTAACTCTTGTACTTTAATTTTTAATTTCTGTGAAATAAAGCTGTGATATCGTGGTCGAATATTTTTTGTATACTTTTTGTAAAATACAAATAAACGTTTAATTCCTCATACGCCTTTATTCGCTTCTATCTTATTGCAAAAAAATATGTTGTTATCAATTTCTGGTTTTTCTCAATTAAACAATCTTTACATGTCATGTAATGCTTTTAGATCTACTATATCTACGTATCTACTATATCTACGTATCTTGATACCAAAAGTTCAAATAAATATATTTCAATTCAGTTCTAAATTTATTCCTAGAGCATAACAGAATAAAACAACTAAAAAGTGAAGTGAATAATTTTTCAATGGACCATTTTCTATTTTCCGACTCCGAACAGCCAGTTTAAATAACGTCATAACTTTCTGATATGTAATACTCCTGGAAGTTGAATAACTCGTTTGATTTGTTTCCCCTTCATCCAAAAACTCGTATAATTCGTAAAAATATCGCTGCAGGTTTCACCAAAAAATTGGTAATTAATTTTAATTGTTTTGGATAATATTGCTTTTATTATTTCCGCACAACAAAGTTCTAATTGGACACAACCTCCGTTACTTGTCTGGTCTGAACCAACAACTCGTTACCCTAGTTGAAGTTCCGGTCAACACTAAAATTAGGTCGTACAATTCAGTTTGCAGTCTAAAACTGGTACCTATTTGAATTCAGCAGCGGTTACCGGTGACCGCAAGCAATTGATTTTCCATTATGTCTGCGTCACGGTAGCACAGAATAACTAATAGTAGCGGCAGTTAACGCGGTCACCAATAGTCTACATAAATAATTTTGGGACATAACTTTTCATAACCTTAAAGTTCCTAATTTTTTCAAATCGGTATCTTGCTTTAGAAGTATACCTACGTATTTTGTTACAAAGCCTAAAAGATTAAGTTAAAATTACCACTGTGAACTTCATTGCGTCGTAGAAGATACTAAGAGCTCCTAATACTGTTTCAAAAATATGAAGATGATATTGATCGATTTTTTTTCAGAAAAGTTAAAACGAGTTCTTGTAATTTCTGCGAAGAGGTAGTGAAGTTCACAGTGGTATTAATAATTGATATCAATAAATACATATTATGATATATTTTATATGTAACATTTTTTGATATTTACGTGCCCACTATATATAGGGTATGAATCAATATTTATGTTTTGCCAATGTTTGGCGGTCCAATTGTACCTAATATATTTTATAAAATGTTTCAAAACTCTGTATAGCCAATACCTAAAATGGAAATTAAGTTAAAAAGTTCATTATACTGTCCGAAGTATTAATTAAAATCATCTTAGCAATAAGAAAAAGGAATCTATATACCCTTTCTTCTTTAGAAAATCCTAGGATTATCTTGGGATTATTTCTCTACTGCTTCCCTCGTTACTATTCCAGCGCCGAATTTTTCTTTAAACTGTGCAAGTACTGTGTAGCTTATAGGTCACAAAAGAAAGGCAAATAATGAAATGGAAACCTAAAGTACTGCTTAAAAAAATAACCCTTTAATTTTAAAACGTAAGACACTTAAATGCCAATTCGAAGCGATCCAGAAAGCAAAACAAACAAGTTAGGAGATCTACAGCGGATCGTTTAATCAGGCTGTGCTGCAGACACGGGGTGGAGGCTACCTTCCACTAAATGACCATCCCTCTACTCTGTTAACCCGTGCCACCGTATCCACAAACAGTATATTCGGTGAGTGCGACAAATAAACAAACACTAAGCCTCTAGCAGAAGTGGCACAAAATTTGTGGTCATTTAATAACAAACTATGGAAACTTGCCCACATTAAAAAGCAATTTAGTTCATTATCTATAGAAATTTATATTTGTATGCTTTAAGTAAGGTAATCTTAGGAATGAAATGGGCCATGAAGATAATAACGATTGTTGGATATTTACTATGTTAGCTTTCTTTCGGGCTCTCCGAATCGTTATTAATCTTCCATCATATTGTAGCTTTCCACCATCGGATTTAGTGGTGATATGCCTTACTAGGCTATCCAATAAAATCAGGCAAAAAGCACACGAGCTGAGGAAGGGATAGACTCTGAAGTAATAGCTCATAAGATTGTTTATCCATTTCGCTATATCAGAAGTAGATTTATGACAACTACAATATTCAACAGATTCTGGCACCTGCCAGAATCTGTTGAATATTCTATTAATATAATATAAATAATCTATTGTATAGTCTGCTAAACACCTGTTTAGCAGACTATACAATAGATACCATTGGTATTTGTTGCACGTAAAATTTTCTGCATTGCCTTCTCTAGACGGTTAGTAGTCTATGGAACTAGCCTCCTGTGCTATTTCCGGGCGCTCGCCCAACGCAAGAGGGGAGGCATCACCCGCCCGCCCGGATTCATTTCTGGTTTTCGCTACTCTTTTGTCTTAAACTGTTTTGGTAAGTTGTCCTCTCCCTCTTCTAAGAAAATATTTACTCATTTCAGCATTTAATGTAAGTCCAGTGAGTTTAATTTGTTAAGAAAAATACAGTTTCTAAAAGATTTTTAGGGATTAAAGATTAATTTGTTATAAATGTAACGCAGATAATAAGTAGGTATAGAGAAATAAAAATATTAATGGAAATAAAACATAATTATGTATTACGACCCCATTGCTACTAGTATAACTTGGTCGCGCAACAGATGAACGTTGAAAGACCTCTTTAACTGAAAGTGTTTATTAAACTCCCTATTTCAGGTTGTGAAGTAGCATTTTGCTTATTAAAATGTCAAGCACATATAAAAAGTACCTAAATAAGTAGGTACTTTAAGGAAACGCAAATTTTAGTAATTAACAATTCATGCATAGTCTTTAATTGCCCGAGTACGTGTAAGTGACATTATGTTTTTTTCATTGTTATGTAGGAATGAGAAATTGTGATTATTTCGGAAATAAGAAACTAATTTCCATTAGGTGTCCAAAATTATTATTTCGTTATTTGTTGTTCTATGAAATTATAAATATAAATATAGTATTTACTGATAATTCTGTCGGTATAAATTTGATATCAAAGATATTGATTGAAGGAATTAATGTTATAGACTATCACTCAAAGTCCGTTTACTGACAGTATTGAGCGGCGGGTGGGATGTCACCTCCCGTTCGAGGCGCTTACTAGCTGGGATCAAATGCACGATGAAGTGTGACGAATCCACATGAGGGCAAATCGGCGGCGGTGGTGAGATACTATACGTAAGTATTTACCGGCAATAAGCCCGCTCCCGCGCCGCCCGCGCCCCTATCAAACAAACGTATACCCGCGGACTCTCGGTCTACTCATTTCGTATGCAATTTTATTCATTATTTGTAATCTACTTCAATCGAATAGGGTCTCAGTATAAATCACTTTTAGGATTTGCTCGATAGGACGTATGTAGATTGACGCTTTTAGTGTGATATTTAAATGCGATGCGTCTTTGAGGTGATAGGTGCAGACGTGCTAATAAAGCCTGCCTTCCACGAACTCGATATGTATGAGACAGCCGACCTCAGAAACTCATTTGACTAAAACAAATAACGCGCACTTTTATTTTATTTTCTTACGCGCACGCCTTTTAAGATGCCGATGCGTCTCATCTTATTTCAATTTGTCGTTAAGGTTATAGAATGTCTATAGGTATTAAGATGACGGTACCTACTCTTTAAAGATCACTGTGTGCTTGTTGGAATAATAAAATATAAATTACTTACGTCAAAGGATAACGTACTAACGTTTTTAACGTACGACATACATATACTAATATTTATTTAGATTCCTTTCATGAAACAAATAATATAGATGGTATGCCTAAGTATCATATTGCCTGCCTATAGCTAGTTTGTGTTCTACATCTATGCCATTAAGATTAGATTTGGAAAAAAAACCTGTTTTAATTTAAAAAAAATCCTGTTCTAATTGAGATTATGTTCGACCTATATTCCAAATTTCATCTAAATCCGTTCATGATTAGTCTCCTTACCGTTCGATCTGCTGAGCGACCGACTACTCCACCGAAATGAACTTCGATTCATTCGACAGATATTTCTATAAAACAAACCAAAGCACCAAGGAGCAACCCTCATTCGCATATTTACCCACGGCGGGACCCTCATGATAGTAGAATTTGCAGTTAGAGCCAGTTAAGGAACGGACAGACGCATTGGATCCTAAACTAATTATTAAATGGACGGAAGGTTTCACATTTGAAAAGCCCTTGGCTAGATAGACCTACAACCTGCGCAGAGTTGCTTGTGCAGAGAATAGATACGTAGACAGACAATGCTGCTTGAAGAATCGGAAGGTAATAGACAATGCAGTTTCAAATGCTCAAGTTACTCATACATACTTAGCTATGAATATATTAAATTTTGAGTATTATTAGCAGTATGATAAATTGTACGTATCAATGGAAAGATGTTATTATATTTACGTAAATTATAGGTTTGTGTATGTATGTATTTTGTTTAGGTGAGTAAATTTTAACACAATGTGACTGTTGTGTAATTTCGGTGTAATTTTTTAGTTGAAGTATTTTCTTAGTTTTTTGAAAGTCAAACTGTAGAAGCCAATTTAAGTAAATTTGTGTTACTTTCAGTAGGTATAGGTGATCGGTCACTTTTGTATGGGAAGTAGATTTTTTTTTGAATATTTTGAACAGTGGTAATGGATATCTATACCTAAACTTTTATTATAATTATTTATTAAAGATTATAATTTTGGGATGAATAAATGTCTTTTTATTTATTTATTTATTATTTAAACACCTATCCGACTGACGTTGTAGTTTTCACCAACAAAACATTACCCCGGGAATCGAAACCACGACCTCTGCTTTGTAAAACGGTTGTTGTTTACATTGAACCACGAAGTCGGTTAAAAGTTTAATAGTACAATAAAGCGCATATAAACAAAACGTAAGTGCTTCGAGGTTTTGAAATAATAATAATCGCGCGCCGAGGGTTCCGTCATGCAATCAAGCAGTTAAGATTGTTTTATGTTGTAGCATCATATAAAGACAGCATTATTATTGACGCACCGATGCGATACAATGCGATAATATATGTGAGTGTCATGAACATTTCATAAAGTTCACTTTTCGGAACGCAAACCTAAGATTTTTTGTAAAACTTCATTGCAGATTTCTCAAAAAGTGTGATAGTTGACGACACCGTTTCATTTTTCTAGATATGTTTGCATTAAGCACTACCAGCACTATTTCAGTTTTTGAACGTCGTAAATAACATGGGATATACAAGTATTTATTATAAGTTAATAATTATTTTGCTTTAAAATAGTTTTAAACAATGTTCTTCAATGATACTGTAATTAACCGTGTGTGCTTCACTTTTAAATTTCTACCCCCTGTCAATAAAAATAATATTTCATAATAAGTTTGTACTGTGGTAGAAGTGGGTAATCAAGTTCTGTGCCAAAGATGAAGGTGATAGCGTAAATAGTTCTAAATAAATGTGACAGAGAGACAACAGACAAACACCGAAGCTAGGCTAAAAGACCTACTTTTGCAACGTTTTGGCGCGAAACTAGGTAGGTTTGTTTAGAAAGAAACAAGCATATGACCACCATTTGATCATTAATCAGAATTGGAGAAGACCTTTCCCTCACATTGATTTGGTGGATTATCAACTATCGTAGAGAGACAGCCACGCAGGGTCGGTAACTATTTTGACCAAAGACTGAACTTTGCTTTGAAACATGGCAGCGGATGTAGCAATAGGTTAGACCAGTATTTCCAACCCATGGGACGCCACTCACTTGTAGGTCTAAGTCGCCATACCGCACACATGTCTTTCGGTCGGCATTCTCCATACCTCCTCATACTTATGTGAAGTGGAAATGTCTGCCTTACTTTGTATTAAGACTAAATATAGAAATAAATTGATGGTATCGAATTCACTGTGATTTAAAGTAACTAAAATTGAAGTCGACACTAAAGCTTACGTACGCTTTTATGACCAGAAATAGGCAACAAATGCCAACTTCTCATTAAAATATCGCACAATTTATATTTTCCGTGATTAAAAATTTGGATTTTCTTTGGGTAGTTTTCTTTATTTCCTTAACTGAAAAGACCTTGGTATAGTTACAACTGGGGTATTGAGAAAATCTTATGCACGGGATGGAACCACTGGATTAGACGCATCAGTTGCAGAACCGTTGGCCGTATGCCTAGATGGTGCGATCATCTGGACAAGGCGGCTGGCTGCAACTGGAAACGAAGAACCGAAGAACGGGTTCAATGACACGTCCTGGGAGAGGCCTAAATCCAGAAGTGGACTGGTATAGGCTGATGATGAGATCTTTTTTTCTGGGGAATTGCCTCCTGAAGAGAAGCAGTATATTAATTAACCAGCCTCCCAAAGAGTCACTGTTTTTGGGGCACCTTTCTATACTAAAATCCTAATTAGGAGAGCTTTTAATAAATCTGTGCACCGCATGCACTATTTGAAATGAAACCAGGCGGCAATGTACATCCTCTACTTATGTCTTTCTATTCCCAAATTCATGCATTGATTACTATGTTTTACATTGTAGAAATCCCCTTTGACTACTACTCTTACTGACTTTTCTTTTCTTTATAGCAAAAGAAAAGTGTGTCCGAAATTCTAAATTTACAGTTACACAACCGACGTTACAGGGGGTCTTATCTATAAAATTTGGCTAGCGCTCTACCTCGCACCTTAAAGTTTTCCCTCTGGTGCCGAGAGTTTAAGACACGTTCTAGTGCAGCACGTCAATAGTGTCCATCCTTTAGCACCGTACTCTATAAAAGCCGAAACAGCTGCCGAAAATACATAAACTAAATACGCATCTCTTATATGCAAATACGAATGTGGAGCGTTTGCAGTAGAGACCATGGGATCGTGGTCGTCGGGCGCGAAATCACTATGTAAAGCAATATCAACAAGGCTTATCCTCGCGTCCGGCGACCACAGGGCCGAAACCAAATCCTCCATCCAGCGAGTCAACGGACGAGGCACTCCACGAAATTGTTATTAAAGCTCTTTTAGTTGTTTTACGTATTTCAATACATATTTGATATTCTATATGCGTATGTAAATCTTGGAAATATAGAAAATACTGTACTGACTCTGTACCAAGTTATTTTGCAAAGTACCTAAAACGCTTATAGCATTTTTTGACGACCGATTGGTGTAGTGGATGGTAACCCTGTCTGCGAAACCAACGGTTGCGGGCTCGAATCCAGCGAGGGGTATATGTATGAGGAATACGATCATTCCCGAGTCCCGAGAGATATTTATGTATTTATGTTTATCCGTTATCTAGTAGGTATCCATAGTACAAGCTAGTCTTAGTTTAGGACTAGATGATTGGTGTAAGTGTCCGAAATATGTTTTTTTTTTTATTTTCCGCTGATAACGAGAATCAAACGGTTACATTTAGTTTTCTTTTAATATTAGGACCGTATTTAATTTTCACTTGTCCGTGTCAATTCTCATTGCTACCTAGCCACCGCAAAACTAATTTAACTCTAATAGGTTTGCCCTGTCGGTTGAGTTGAAAAGCTACGGTGCGCTCAGTAATACATTTTGTAACCTACTTCTACTGCTATTGAGTAGTATAAATTTAATACTATTTATAATACAAATGATACAGTAGGTATATCGTAACTACCTCACGGGGTAACAATGTCCCTGATTAGGGTCTCTTTGGTAGATATTGTATTGAAACTCATTTTTTCAATATATCTATTTGGACCCATACAAAGAGTTGTTTAATCTAATTGTCTAGATAAGCCGATCAAGTGACATCGGAGACAATCCGATAAAGACAATCGTAATTATTTTTTATTTTTATAAATTTATATATTAAAAATATATAGTGTCCTGAGATCTAAAAAATAAGTAATGCGATTTGAATTTGACCAATCTAGTTAGTTAAATTTTCATACCGGATGTTTGAATTGCCCTGAACCTCATTCGCACTACACACAAACCTTTAAAGGTTTTCGTAGGCATTTTATAATGAAGATTTTCAAATAATGTTTTTATGGATAAATAAACTAAAAAAAAAACTTCGATGAGCTGATTTTCATTATTTGGTTTGAGTCTGAGTCTCAAAACCGTGGTACACTTTCTTTAAAAATAAATGGTGTACTATATTTGAAAAGAAATTTGTATTCTATAATGTGAATGTCCAATAAATATTTGATTAAAATTGCTCCCCTTCGCAAATTAATATTTTTAAAGTGTTATGTTATTTATCTCTGATAAAACTATAAGACCGGAATTTTGGATATCATCATCACCGTTATCAGCCACAGGGCGTCCATTACTGAACTGAATAGGCCTCCATTGTTTTCCAGAGCAACTTCCTGCAATAATTGCGCGAGCGACGTGCAACTTTTGCTTCGAATTTAACTTTATTATCGCGTTCACGTTTCATCATCATCATCATATCAGCCGAAAGCATCATATCCACTGCTGGACGTTCATGTTTATATAAAGAGTAACTATGATACAATTGTTTTATTAACTATCTGCTACAGGTACAAACATACTGTATATTTCTTCATACAATTTGCCACCGAAATATGACGATGATGACCTCAAATGATGAAACCGAACTTTTCGTCGTAAAAAAATCAACAAAATAAATATTTCCATTTAAACTTTCCAGTGAATAAATTTACTCGATAGTCGTCTTAGTTTAAAATTAAATAAAATGTTTTTTTCATATATACTATCTTGACGTTGAAAATGTTTCTATAAATTGTACCAGTAATTAATTAATTAATTAATATAATTAAACGTTTATTTAAATTGATCACAAATTATGAAGAATGCTGTAATTCATAAGTTATAACGTATTGTGAGTGGATACTCCCTTGAAAATGCCTTTGTGTCCAAAGAAGTAAGATGAGCAATTCCGACGAATGTATACAACCACATAATGAGTTTGTTTCATTGCCGTCTTCTTAACTTTACTGTGTTATTTTTTTTTACCATGTACTTGTTGTGTCTCTATCTCAATAATATTTGGTCTTTACCTATGAAATTCGAGTTTTTTTTCTTCGTTAATCATATGTACCAATTCCTGCGATAAAATTTGTGTTTTATTTGGAAAATGGAATATTATTTCAAGGTTTCACATGAAATATTTTTTAATTTCTGGGCTAAATCACATAATAAAAAAAAATTTAACAGAGCTCTTTTCATGTGCTTCCCATTTTCTTAGATTCGCTGAAACTTTTATAAAGCGGTTACTTTTAAAAATTAACGCTGCCTATACTTAACTAAATGTTATTCGATAATACACACAAAGTTTAGCTAAATTTGGATTTGCCGTTCCCAAAAATAAACAAAAATGTTTCTATGGAGAAAACAGTCTTAATGAAATTCTTCAAACAAAACGCCAATTTCATAGGTAAGGACCTAATATTAAATACAACTCGTAATTTATGAACTTGTTAAACATCGTCATTATAGATAAAAAACCTTCGTGTAGCGCATCTCCTAGAGGCGGCATAGTGACCAACAGGCAAGCAGCGTTCCCGTGCTTTACTAGAATTACTTTACTAATTACTCGTATTCACTGCGCTAGGAAGGCGCGGTTACGAAAAGCCTCGATGAGCCGCGCCAACAGGTCTTGGACGAGGCGTTTTGCCTCAGGGCTCCAGGGTTCCAAGGTCGTGGGTTGTTTAAATGATGTACTTTTGCCACATCAATCCGCCTTCTGGTTACACAAGGTGATTAAATAAATGTTATCTAATTTTGAAGTATGTACCTACATTTATGTAATGTATTATAAATTATTAAGTAACAAGCTTCCCGCCCACGGCTTCGTCTGCATGGAATAACTAAATCGTGGAAATTTGTTTATTCCGCGGGAACTACTTATTTTATCGGTATAAAAAATATCCTACATCTCAATCCACGGTATATTCTACCTACATAAGCAACTTCATCCAAATTCGTGCCCCCGTTTCGCCGTGATTGAGCAATAAACAAACAAACAAACATCCAAACTTTCGCATTTATAATATTAGTTAGATTAGTTAGAAAGATTTTATTCATTTTGGTGATATATTTACAAAAAGTAAGCATTTTCTACCATTGTTTATCGCTACAATTAAGTTCAACTTCTAAAGAGAACTTCTTGCGCATTGGTCTCTATTAATAACTCGCAAGTAATAACTGTCGCAACTTTGAATTCATCACTTAGTAAATTCTTAAAAAATAATCTCTCCTTAGTTGATCCCAAACTATTATTTTGATAATAACTACTGCAAATAGTTTTCCAGTGCTACTCCGAGTGACTTTTATATTTACAGTCAAATTGATACGGTAACAATTAATATGAATGCAAAATTATTATGTCCCATTATTGGTTGCAAGTACTGTATTATGATAAAATAGAATTTCATAATTCTCACTTATTAACCCTATTGGTAATATTAATTAATATTTTCATATTAACATAAATATTTTCGTGATTTTTTTTTTATTTTATATGCATAACAGATTAGCACTTGGCCCCAATCATAACATAACTAATATGAAGTGAAGATGAGGCAGTGGACTTGTGCTCACCCAGAACTATTAGAGAGCCCGGCTATTTTATCCCTAACAAGCGGAACATAATATTTCTGTTGACGGCAGACTTAAATAAGATGATGTTGACTAGCCATGCGGATATTTATAATGCTCTACCACCAACCAAACTGAGTACTGACCAAATTACCTGCTGGTAATCGAACCCACGACCTCTGACTCATAAACCCTATTTTGTTAACACTGAGCCACGGAGGCTGTTGTAAGACACATACATTTAGATTATGTACACAATGTCTACGCTTTCCGGGTCGTGTATTTCAAATATTGAGATAGAAATTGCAAATTGAATGGGCATAACCTACTAAATTCTATAATAACCTTCTACCTAAATGCCGAAGGGGTATAAAATTTCGTAAAAAAATATTTACAAGGGTCAACATACAAAATGACGCTTATATTGTAATGACACTGGTGTCGATTCGGATGTACACCAACTAAACTAAATTAAAACCAGTTTTAAAGTAGTACTGTCTCTTTCTCCCTGGAATAGTACGAAGCGACGGCACCACTCCAAAACTGGTTTTAGTTTAGTTGGTTTACATCCGAATCGACACCATTGTTTACATTCTAATTGCTCATTTTATTAAAATAAAACACAATTTTATTATCATAATTGTTTTGGAGAATCCTTATCATTGAATCCAACTTAGGTATGCTGCCTTGGTAATCTACAAATAGCTTGCTTCACCGCGTACCTATTAGAATTATCCACCTACGATACGCTACGCTGCAAAACAACTGGCAAACCAGAATAAATTGACTTTACAGTTCATTTGGTTCCTAATACAATTTTTGAAGCATAAAATTTCAAACAATAGGTCATTTGATTAAGGTTTTATAGTTAATGCTCTTACTAGAGTAACTATGGCCGCGCCTGTCGATGTTAAGTAACCAACATTATTGTTGTTATTTTATTAGTCCGTGATGTAACATCAGTAGCATAGAAGTAAATGTATAATATAGAACATGTAGTTTTAGATATTCGCCATTCTTTAAGGGATAATTCTGACTATGATTAGGAACAACTTTTACTATGGCGGAAATACTGAAATATGAAAAAATAATCAGCTGTCTCATACATTTGATTGATTGACGACCGATTGGTGTAGTGGATAGTGACCCTATCAGCGAAACCAACGGTTGCGGGTTCGAATCCTGCGAGGGGTAAATGTTTGTGTGATGAATACGAACATTTATTCGCGAGTCTTGGATGTTTATCCGTTATCTAGTATCCATAGCACAAGCTTTGCTTAGTTTGGGACTAGATAATTGATGTACCTAAGTGTCCGAAATATTTATTTATTATTATTTATTTTTATCCGTAGGTATGAAATTTTTCTATGGATTGCAACTTTAGGGTTGCTCCCATTATAAAAGTGTATAGCATTCATGGGTACCCCTTTAAATCATGGTAATTGACTAAAACAACATGTTGTGTATTACAACATGGTAAGGAAATGGTTCCATAAAGGAACGTGCCCACTGGAAGCATTCGTTTGTGGGTATGTTCGATTACGTGCTAAATTTCATACCTCTATATGTAATCTCATCGAATAATACGAGAGTTCATAAGCTACCTATATGATTAATTTATTCCCATTTTCGGTTGCCCGACGAAAATCGACGGGTGTTCCGTGTCGGACTGCATTGTGTATGTGTCCAGTTTATTGTCCGGATAATCTCAGAAAGGCATGTTACGATTTTAGTGCGGTTATTAGCCATATTTGATGAAAATCGGTTGAGCCGTTTCGAAGTTATTTAGACTTTCTAGTTATCCTCATGACTCATGGCGATTTAGGTTATTATGTTTTACATTTTATCGCGAACTGTTACTTAGTTGGTTTTTATGCCGTTACTATTTTTATTTTATTTTGTGCTGATTATAGATCCATCGCCGCCAGGTATAGGCCTGACAATAAAGTGAGGAGTATTGCTCAAAAAGTGACCCTAACCTAACTAAATTCAATTTACTCGGACACTGAATGACGACCTGTTTGGTGTAGTGGTTAGAAACTCTGCTGCTATAACAAAAGGCCGCTGGTTCGATTCCCGCTAGGGGCATATGTTTGTATGATGAATACGGACATTGTGTACCCGAGTTATGGAGTTTTACATTTATGTACGTATTTATTTACCAAAAACAAATGTATTTGTATAGTGTATCAACCATCTGGTATCCACAACACAAGCCTAGTTGCTTAATGTGGAACTAGGTGGCGCTGGATAGATATGTCCATTGATATTTATTTATTTATTTATATTTACTGAATAAAATTTTTCCTCAAAGGAAAAAGGTCGGTATCATCAATAAGATGAAAAATTTTACTACAGGTTTTATGGAAGTTAAAACATCACATAATATAATAATAATAATTGGTATCAACATTGAACGTTTATTACAGGGGTTTCAAAATGTACTCCAAATATTACCGAAATGAGAAATGCAACCAAATTCAAGAAATTCCAAAGAAAAAATATGTACTCTATCCAAAACCATCAGGAATATTAAGATGAAATTCATAAAAATGTAATGTGAGTTACAATGCTAGCCATAAAACGTAGACAAGTGGAAAGTGGAAAGATTGGTAAATGTTTAAAGTATTTCATAATATGTATTCTCCAATACTATATATTATATAGTATTGGAGAAGTTTATTTGGGTTTGGGTGTGCAACAATACTTAAAAAAACACTGCTTAAAAAGGACGGAAGAGATAATTAGCCACTTTTACAAGTCGTGATAACTTCTTTAAATACATAAATTACGGGGATAGTAGATGGAAATGGAGGAATCAGGAGGTATAAAATTAAAGAAATTTGTCGACGTCGTGCCCTACAAGAAGGGCAAAGGTAGGTACGAAGAAGGTGTAAAAGAGAAATAGAAAATTTGCATCATTAACATAATTTGTAATGACGAGTGGCCCCAGTAGACCAATGAGTGAAGTTATCAATTTCCTGAAATCTTGAAATAGCTCATGTTTAGGTACTTCACTTAAATAACACCTTTGGACGGTTAGGTCGTCAGTACCAAAAGGAGTTTTTTCTGTTTTGAGTTTCATTCCTAGAAGTTCTTCTTCTTCATTCTCTTCAATACTTTTCACTTTTTAAATGCTTCCAACATTTTTCCATCTTGTCATCGTCCTAGTCTCGTGCGAAATAGCATTGTGATCCAAATACTTATTTTGATGATTTTTTTCTTAATCTTTTTGGGTAATTTAGAAGCGAGAACTTATTCCTTCGAAATTCTTGGATTTTCGTTGCATCTCTCTGTTTGATAAAATCTAGAGTACATCTTAAATCTACTGTAATGAGACTAATTTAAAGATGAGCTAAGTGAATTGTTAGCGATCCCAAACTCGACTACGGTTTATCTAGTTAGAATACCTGTTGTTTCTCTTTGTATTTTGTACCGGATATATGATGCGGAGTATTTCTAAAGGGCTACTACAGTTCCGTCATCATCATACATCATCATAGTGGACTGAAGTCAATTATGGAATGAACAATAATCCTTCAAGATTTTTCCTCAAATAGATAAAGACGCATTAGAAACAGCCGATTAAAATAAATCCTCGAATGGAAAACGTTGCAAATTTCAACATGGCCAGGCTCATGTACTGCAATGGACTGATATAGGCTGTTCATGTAATAGAAATAATGTACAATACCTACTTAAGTATTCTGCTTACTTGTAAACTTGTAATGTCTTTGTTCTTACTAAATTATTTTTAGGATTTGAATAAAAACTGACATGTCAAAGTATCGATTTTCTACCAGAAGACGTTTACGTAAAATTCATTTATAAAATATAAATATTATACCCAATTCATAAGTCGTACATATAAACTGGATGAGTATTTTTACCAAAAGGAAAAAAAAGGGCAAGTGAAATAGAAGTTATTGGCAAAGGTAGTTTAATTTTTTTTTCAAACCAACATCGGAGCACAGTGCACACGCCGGCCGGAGGTTGACATGCTACTGGCGGGATTCATAGGGTTCCTATCATGCGTAATTTATTTGGAACTAAAATTTTCTCCGAGTTTTTTTTTATTTATTTAATTTAATGATGTAATTATGTGGAATAGGCTACAAATGCGACTGTCAAAATAAAACTACCTCTAGCCTATATTATAGCGTAGTATGATACAGAAAATGTTCGCCATACTTTGCCACAATCACAAATTGCCTACGACAATTATACAGGATGAAATTTGAATCATTTGCATGACTTCAGATGATGGTCTTATAGAGATAAGCTCGCCTTTTGTATATTTTAATATTCTCCTATTTTTTTTTGTTTTGTTTGACGTGTATGCTTATATACAATAAAGTGTTAAATAAATAAATGGTTTAGATCATCTGAAGTGATGCAATCTGCAGCCAAACAGCAATGTTAATAGCATTGTTGTGTTCCGGTTGTCAGAGATAAGATAGCCAGTCCCCCAAATAAGATGGGGTTTCCGGGTCAGTACGCTACCACCGTCGGCCTCATCTTCACTTAACATCAGGTGTGATTGAGGTCAAGTGCTAACCCGTTGTGTATAAAAAAGAGATCAAATTGAGCAACTTTAATTTTGCTATGGGACCTACTCTAAAATCGAAAAAAAGTCAGTTGTTTCTTACAACAGTTAGTTGTACCCACTCAATAGAAATGTATGAACCAACTGATTTTTTTCTCGATTTCATAGTGAAACTGGTTCAGTTTGATGATCTAAACCATCATCTGAAAAGATGCCAATGATTCAAATTCCACCCTGTATAATGTCGTACGCAATTTGTGTTTGTGGCAATGTATGGCGAACATTTTCTGTTACTACGCTAGCAAAGTACGCTGCAAGGGTTATGCCGGACACTAAGCGGCTAAAACGACAAAGTTCTTCATGCTGCCTTTTGACAAACCGAGAAAATTCTATCAACTACAGCTCCACTAGCGCTTAACTATCTTAGACTTACCATCAGGAAACCGACCACTGTTTGGTAATGAGGCAAGTACGCCACGTTGGCGCGCCATCAAGCCCCAGGATCCGTTTCGTTAGGGCACCCTGGGTCCCTGTGTCCGTCACCCAGGGGCCCGCGGGTCCTGAAATGCAAGCACTCTGAAAGTCCTCAGCGTCGGTTTTGGTTTACGGCCCCGCCACCGCCGACCGCAAGCTCAGCCGTATAGGGATAGCGAGAGCGACGCATCGTAATACCATCACTCCTCCCTCGTTGCTCCCCTGGGTAGGGAGAACAATGCACCGTAATACCGGTACTCATTTCCCCCCACAGTCTACCATGTCACATCCGAAGTGGACTCCTGTCCTAAGCCCACTTTGAACGAGCCATCAACATCTCGAGCCAGCCCGTCAACAAGGCCGGCCCCGTGGATTCGTCTTGGCTTCACCATAAGGAAGCAAGTTACGATTACCGCGACAAGACGTAAAACCGTTAGGGGGGATCCAAAGAAACCTGGCCAATCCGCTCTGAGCAGCATAGTTTTCTATTAAAGGGAAAATATGATCCGCCTAGGCATTGAATATACTGGATGATTTTTTTACAGTAAGAAAAAAAATAGGGCATATTAGGTAAGTGAATATTGGCATAGTTAGTTTTTTTTTTTTTTCGAAACCAACGTCGAATAAACAGTTAATTGTGTCATTCTACGATCGCGTTTATAACATATTGTGGAATAGTGTGTAATTATATCATGAAGTAAAATAAATAAAGAAAACTTCGAGAAAACACGAGTTCCAAATAAATTTCACATGATAGGAGCCCTACGAATCCCGTCAGTCGCATATGAATCAACGGCGGGAGCGGTCGTTTTTGAAAAAAATAATTAAACTTGTACCAATGAATTTTATTTCACTTACTTAATACCTATGCCCTATTTTTTTCCTAACAGTAAAAAACTCATCCGGTATAATTGCTAATTCAACGATCTACTATGAGGTAGTTTAATATATTACTTAATGTTAAGGAAATAATTTTACTATTTCATTTTGTTTAAAGATACACTCCTTAATATAAGTATGACTAGCAGTGAATACATATTTCTATTAATTATTAAATATATTAATAATGTTTAATATGTCATAAGTAAAAAAATTCCTATCATGCATCTCCTCGAGGCATATTAAATTAAATTAAAAATATTACGTTAACAGGGCTTTTATTAATAATTAAGCGGTTTTAATTAATTTCAACCTTAGTTAAAATGACTAATTTATAATTTATGTATTTTAAAGAAAATGTATCATTTCGATCTTCAATTGTCGACTTACTCCTTAAAAATTGAAATAAAAAGAACTGTCAACTGACATAAATATTGTTGTGATGTTGGTGACTGTACCTACCTGCTTATCTAAATATATTTATATTAGTCTCAGCTATCACACATTCTATTTAACATTGCTTTTTGAATCCTAAAAACAGAAAACCTGGGTGTAATTAACTCGGCTAAAAATAATAACTATGTGAAACGTACCTACCTAGGTTGCAATCAAGTTAAACCTAGAGTTCATCCTAAAAATAGTAGATCTAAATAGATACTATTAATTCGTATAAAATAATAAGTGTCACTTAAAAAATAAATGACAAGAAATGAAGTAACAAATGTAATTTGGGATAAATTATGTTGAGGTCAAGTGGTCAGCCAGTACTTACCTACCTATTATTAATTTATTCACAACTAAAATTATTATTTTAGTTGTGAATTAATTAATATTATTATATTAAAGAACAATATTATTTCATGACTGGAAAACATTAAGTTGTTAATAATATAAGTTTACTCAGTTGTTGTTGTAATACTTTTTGTTAGGATTAAGGTGACCATGAATTGCATATAAGTCTGGAAGATGTACTACCTAAATAACGTTCAGAAACAGGTGTACATGCTGATGTGGTGTATGTAAGTGAATGGGTATAATGAGTCAAGGGATTAAGGTCAGAGCATTGTATGTAATGGCTGGTTACGGAGCGGGCGAAAGAGCAGAGCGTGCGGTTGCAACCAGAGTGCCGTGTTGAGTGACTTTGGCTCGGCGTCGCGCGCCGCCCGTCCCAATTGGTCGCTTGACGACGACCCGCCCAGGGGAGGGGGCTACGCACACACACTCATACTCACCTAAGATAATTTATTTTATGTTATACCGTTTGAATATTTTATATCTGTGTGAGTTTTTTCGGTCGGTATGCGTTCAGTGTGAAATATTCGCGCGATAAGAAAGAAGAGGGGAACAGATCGATCGGCGACGTTGCGCTTTTTATTTCGACACTTGGTGGTGTTATTGTCATAGTTTAATTATACTTGAGTCGTTTGCAAGTTCCATTTCAATTTTGCTTTAGGATTTTATTTTATAATCTAACAATTGTAATAATAGAAACAATGCTCTATCAACTATACATTACGTCTTTGATTCTAAAACAATATAATTTAGATATTAGTTTCCGTCAGGGTATTCGATCAAACTTTTTGACATGTTGAATGAATAATGATAACAGAGAAATCGCAGAATTTAATTGATGTTTAATAAAGAGATAATACAAATTACGATAGGTAATACAAAAAGAGTTACCGAAGTACTAGCGTTGATTTTTGTATAACTGCCATCATAACAGTTAATTCAGTAGAAAATACTGCAATTCAAACTGAGAGTGCCGTAAATTACACTATACAAACACACATGTGTAAAACACATTCAAAGGACCGTTTAATATTACACTGCTAACATGTATCCACCGCTAACGCGACCCCCGTCGTATAAGCTATCGGGGGGCTCTAACCGCCGACATTACAGACAACCGCCTATAGCTGTCAACTTATTTTCCACATTGTAGGAAAATAAGAATTACAAATGTTGTGGTTACCTTTAATCAAATGCAAAGCTATCATTAAGTCAACGCTTCGGCAAACTCGCTTGTCGTGCGCATCGTCACTGTTAATTATCACAATATATATGTATAAAATAAAATAAAAGAGGCCGCTTCGTACCAATACTAACATAAAAAATACGAGAAAAGAAAGAGAAGCTTTAAAAAAGAAAGGAGTGCATCTACCCCCACCTCCGATTGCCCCCACCGCGACGGGCCGCCCCTGTGGTGGGCGCCACCCACAGCACCGCAAAAATCGAGAGCGTCGGCGGCGGCGCGGGGTCAAACGGCGACGCGAGCGTGAAAAGAAGGAGCGTTGTGCGAGCATCACGCACACAAGCACGAGTGTGCGTGTGCGCGCCGAGAGGGACGGTCGACGCGAGAGCGGGACGGCGGCGCCAATTACTATCACCTGGCGGGCAGCTACCGCATTACCCACTGCCGCCGCGCGCGCGACCACGCGCTCGCTGCAACTCGCGGCTCGCTCCGCTCCTGTTGAGGCTCCGTCAGCACCCCGAGTCTGCACTGCAATCGATATTCGCACCCGCGGCTGCCACCGTCGCGAGTGCACCCGGTGCTGCCCCGCTTGCTGCCGATGCTCGTACCGGAAATGCTACCAACAACTTAACCCAACTTTCAGGGTAGTGCCGGCGCTTAACAACATGCAACTGTGAAGTGTGTGCGGACAGTGAGACGAACATTATACAGGCGTGATTATTATTTACAAGTTTTCAACAGAGTTCCACAGTGAAAAATGACTTCGCAGTTCGCCTTCCGAGGATCACCACCAAATCAGGTAAAGTTTAACTTTTGTAAAGTTACCAAAAACTTTTACGACAACAATAGGTATCTTGTTTAACCTAGAAATTTTGCAGTGCGATCTCTCTCCTTTCAATCTATTTCATAAACTTGCAGTGGAGTGGTATATTGACGTGGTTAAATTGATTGACCATATTAGTATTTTATATGTTTATACACTTACACTCTCACAAACCGCATGAAGATATTACTTATATGTATAAAAATTCACAAATTCATTGCCACCGCATTAGTAGTTAATAAACTAAATTTCCCATTAGCAAAACTTTAACGATTTCTATATTTGATTTTTTTTTTATTTTGAGCTATTTCATACAGTCATAAATAATAACTTAGTTTTGTATGAAATAAGTATTTTACATGTATAGATACTAAGAGCAAGAAAACGTATTGCTTGTCAGCCATTTTACTTTGCATTTTATTTTATTGCATGCACTGATTGTTGTACGATTGAAGCATAAACAATTGGAAACCAATTCTGTTTACTACACCATGCGTATAAAATACGTAATCAACTGAAAAGTATATCCGACATAAGAGTTATTTTCGTCGGAAATTGCATGGTTTTTTCAACACTTAAAATTTCGGAATTAAATTTGCATTTACAGTAATAGTTTCTTGAACGATTGTAATTTACATTGTCAATGTTAAGTTTAAAAATATTTTGAAATAAGAAATTTTTCCATTTACCTAAAACTTTGGTTGTCATAGAAATTTACCTATTGCCTTAATGAAAATTTAATGGTTCTTAACGTTTATTACATCATTCATATATTTCATAACATAATATTTCTAAAATAAAAATTTCAAGGGTAATAAATAGAGTAACGTGGTCAAACATGGAAAAAGAAAATATTATAAAAATTAATTGAATTTAATGAAATCACATAGTTAGTACTCTTATAATCTGAAATTTTTAAGAATATAAATTGTTGCTAATGGTCTACAACTTATGGCGTTTAAGTCTGGGAGACGAAAACTTGTGCCTCAAGGTAAATTTCAAGTATTCTATCTATTTGTAATACTATATAAACGATTAAAAATATACAAATACTTAATTAATGGTTTACAGAAGTTTTGACTTTAACAATTTTGTAAACCAAGCTTCTTAATAAAATTAAAAAAAAACTCTGCATCTTACATATTTTTGATTTCTTGATCTAGGTCTAACATCAAATTATTATGCATAAAAAACCAGTTAGTCATGCATACTTACAATTACACAATATTTCGAGATAGATCTATATATATATAGAAAAATATCAAAATGAATTAGTATGATGCTGGATCAAATTTGGTCTTTTATACCATTGTGCATTGGCTAAACTGTTAGTTAACCATGTACGTACAATTGGTTGTATTATGGTATTGTTCGAGTTTGTGTTATCTACAATAACACAAAACCGATAAATAGGTTATTTATATGCAAGTACCTGTATTACAAATGCAAATTGAACTAAATGTTTCCCTGTAAAATGCAAATTAAATTTATATATTTAACATTTTATTATCACAAAATAAATATATTATAGCGATACAAAATCTTTAAGTACAAGTGAATATAAAAAAGGCAAGCAAGACCATAGCTTCTTAGAATGATTATAGTGCGTAAATTAATCGGTCGATACTTATTTTAAAAATACGATTACTAATATTATAGCTAGCGTTGGTCGCAAAACATAATATAATAAATTCTATATGAGTACCTACATAACAGTTACATATATCAAAATATAAATTGGGGAGCAGGGTTCTGGTGCAAATCATATTAATACTACTTTTCTCTTAGTTACAAATAATATTTACTGATAAATTATATTGACACAAATCAAATGTGCGTGAACGGAACCATGCGTCACGTCGTTTAGCTCCGGCCGTAGCCGTAATGAAGTTCTAACCTAAACCTAACCTGTTACAACTAATGGTTATGTTACAATATTTTATAAATTTAGATATTTATATGTCATATCTATAATTTATAATTTATATTTACATTATTGTAGGTATTAAAGCCGTTGAGACTAGTCAAAGGTATCTGATTGTATTATTTATCAATGAGTTCTTGTAGTTTACTTACATAAAAATTATATCTATCACTAGAATTTAAATCCGATTCGATGAATAGTATAGGTACACAAACAACATGACACTGAATAGCTTCTTCACGAAATTCAACATTTGTAGATAAATAATATTTTCAAATGCAATTTTTATAACTCGCGAAAAAAAAAATACTTATTATTTTTCTCAATGTATATTTACAAAACGGAAGTTGCAACTTCGGTTACCGGTGGGGTACTTATTTAATGCTCGGTTTGGTTAGTGATGGAGCTCTAAATATATCCGCCTGGATAATTATCACCATCTTATCTATGTCTACCGCCCATTGCTTTTTCTGCTTTGTTTTACCGCCTGTTTGAGATCTGTTTGAGTCCTCTAAATAACTTCGGGGTTTTGGGTGAACGCGCTTCCACATTCAGCCTCATCTTCACTTAACGTCAGATATGATTGAGGTAAAGCGCTGATCCGACATGCATTAAATAACCTTCTAATATAGGTGAAGGTATATCAGAAAGGGGGTATTAAGTCGAAAAAAGATTATTAAGTATTAATAGAACATATTACTATGATTCAAAGATTCTATTTCGAAGAATAAATTTTCCACTTTCCATAATATAACCAATCAGCTGTTGTACACACACTACGGAAAGTTATAATATTTTTTCGAAAAAAATTATATTTTATGCTTGTCTTCTTGTCCACGAAAAATTCCATTAGCTTAGTAAGTAATTGATAAGTAAGTGATAGTTCCGAAAACAAATTGTATGTCACAATTTTTCCTAAACATTTGTAAACTACTTGTTGTACTTTGTTTATAAACTTTCAAATAATTTAACTCTCTTGTACGTATGTATACCTATATCAGCATTACATCATGTAGCTTTAAGAAATTACAAGAATATAGTTACACCCTGTATAGGTATGATAAATTTGGAAATTATTTTGTGCAAAAGGAGTATTTTGTATTATATTCTGTATGAATTAATAGGACATGTTTATGTCATTTGGCTGGGTTTTTGACTTTATTTTTTTGCTTTTCGAGCATCAATTTTGAAAATTTATGTTATTGCACCAACAAACGGATAATGAGTAAAATTGTAAATACGGTTTTTTGCAGCAACCAATCAATAGATAGTAGACTCCATCACTCCATTTAGGGTGAAAAATATAGCTGCTCACTAAAAAGCTCAACACAAATTGACATTAATTAATTTTATTATACATCTAGAAATAGAAAAGTCTAAGAAATCAAAAAACAATGAGTTTGACCCTAAGATAGAGTACCTAAATCTGAGTAATGGAGTTAGTGTACCTCCTTAGTTCTTCCTCACATTAATTGGTTGAAATATATTTTTTATTAGTATTATTTACATTTTCGTATCCCCGCAATATTACAAAAGTGTCTATTCACCTTAATAAGGTAGCATTTAAATTTGAGCTACCTACCAGCAATCAAACTGAGTACTAAACATTTACGTCGCTGAGAATCGAACCCGCGACCTATATTTTGTAAATCTTATGTTGTTTACTTTTAGCCATGGAAGAGATTACCTATATTGTGTGATACTGCAATATTAAGTGATTTCGCGTTAGTAGGTATCGTATTACTTATTTAAATTTATGCAACTATGGAAACTTTAAACTTAGTTTTACTGACAAATATCTATTTACCTAACACTACATTAGTTCTACGCTCATTCAATGTAGTTTATTTGTTTGTAAACGCTTTATTGTACTTCATAAAATTTAGAAAATTATTATGACTACCTTATTTAAAATTACGTAGTGATATTTTGTTTTTTATTTATTTATTTATTTATTTATTTATTTATCATTTATTGCACACAAGAAAAAAAAGACATACAGATACAACATAATAGAGACGACAAAACATGTGTGTTTTATGTGTTTCATAATCGCCACAATTTTCAACAATTATACCATTGTTAATTGTGTATGGCAAATTATTCCTGAAATATGAGGCGGTGACAGGCGGCCAATTCCGTTTTGCTATTATTAATAGGGAATACTAAAAGGTGCTAAGCAATAAACTGATTATTCTTCAATAATTAAACTAAAGATAATACTGTGCTTGATTATACAAACAACGAGGTATTTCATCAAGAGAATTAGATTTTGCAAAAATAAATAAATTGAACCACCAACTGGTCTGAACTCATCAAAAATCGAAGAATGTAGGTATCAACCTGAGAATAGAAAATATGAGTACCTATGATATAAATAGCGTTTAAAACCTCTAAAAATAAGTTATTAAAAAAAATACAGACTGATAAAACACTGAAAGGAGGAAAACAAGCTCTAGAATCTAGAGTTTTGTTTGAGCAATGTTAAATTTTGGGAAGCTGTGGCTTCGTAACTTGAATACAAAGAAAGTTCTACATTATACAAAGTGTCCCTCTGGTGTGAGACACGAATGGTAAGTACTTGAAATATTAAAGGTGGGGAAATTTTACTGAAAGAAGACTTCATTGTTTTTCAAATGAAGGATTGAAAGACTTTAAGAAAAATGAACTGCCTGAATCGGAATTCGTAAAATCAAACTTTCCTGTATTTTTATGATACCGATCGAAAGGGTCAATCATAGAAATCAAATTCTTCTAATTAATATAATTATATAGTATCTTAAAATTAAGGAAGACTATGTAATTTAACACATAATAAAATAATTAATCCCAAATTCCAAAAGAGTATTTCAAATATTATTATTTGTAATACTTTTTTTATAAAAATAATGAAAAATTATAATAAATTTTTAATCAATTTTTACCATAGACACTTGAACACTCATTCTTTCACTCAGTAAGAGAATACGTTCTGAATTTAGAAAAAGCATGTAATATTCGAATTACATAGTACAAAATAACAGTTAATTTCAAAACCGATTTTAATTGCACTATTAATTTCTAGTGTTTCTTTTGAAGCTTTCATCTGTTATGACCGATTACTTGTAGGCATAATAAAATGTAACTAATGTAGACAATTTATTTTAAGATAATAATAAAACTTATATAACTCGCGAAAAAAATGTTTAATCTCGGTTTATTGTATACCTCAAAACTCCTTTTATTTCACTTGTTGTGAAATCTAAGACTTATATAATAGTGCTTATTAATTAAGTACAATGAAATTTGCAAACATTATTAAAAATACGAAAAATCACAGGAGAAATTAATATCTTGTTGAATGTAAAATTTCAATCGGTATCATAAAAATTCAGGAAAAATAAATGTACACGTTCGTCTCAAACCTTAGAACTTTCATCAACTTATTTTTTGAAATAAAATAAGGTCTAAGTAAAATTTCTTATCGTTTCTAAAATTTCATATTTCAAGTATTTTCCCTCCGTAACCCCATAGCCTTGAGACACCCTGTATATACCTAAAGATGAAACGTATTTATTAGAACCTTGAATCTGTGGAAAAACGTTTATAAGAAATTGAAAATACCTATCTTGTGGAGAAATCTACATTTTCAATCAGATTTTGAATAAAATTCCATTCTCGTCTTTAGTACAAAATTTGTAAGGGGGCGACTGAGGTCTGGGTACTATGTAGAAGTAATCACAAAATTTTCCCATACGTAAGTTGTAACTTAAAAAGCAATATTTACAGCGAACAAGACATACGATTGAATTTCACCTGCTGGATAGAGACGATGATGTAGCCGAAGATGAAACGAAACATGCTATCCCAGTAAACTTTATTTGTCTCCGGCTTGGAAACTTTTGACATCCAAGTCTACATGCAACATGCCTCTAGATTTTACAGTTCGATTTTCTCTTTTCAGCATTTGCACAGTCGACTTTTTGTTTCCTTATAATAGATATCTACGTTTTATTTCTACATCACTGTAAATCATAAGCATCGGTGTCGATTCGGATGTACACTAACTAAACTAAACTAAAACCAGTTTTGGAGTGGTGCCGTCGCATCTTACTGTTCCAGGCAGAAAGAGACAGTACTACTTTAAAACTGGTTTTAGTTTAGTTTAGTTGGTGTACATCCGAATTAACACCTTTATCGATAAACATAATACTAGGTATATAAGTAACATAAGTAGATGATTTATGAAAATTTTACATTATCTCATAACATCAATCCTACCTGTTCTCAGTTTACAGCTGAACATGGGGCGATTAAACAAATTTAATTGGGATTATTAAAATTGGGATTGAAAAAAAAAAAATTATTACAAATAATCCAAAGTATTTAAACTAATAATGACGACCTGTTTGGTGTAGTGGTTAGCCACACTGGCCAATATACCAAAAAGGTTGCGGGTTCGAATCCCGCTAGGGGCATATGTTTGTGTGATGAATACAGACATGTGTACCCGAGTTATGGATGTTTTCATTTCTAAATAAGTATTTATTTACAAAAAAAATGTATTTATGTAGGATATCAACCTTCTGGTATCTACAACACAAGCCTATAGTTGCTTAGTGTGGAACTAGATGGCGCTGTGTGTATGTCTAAGGATATTTATTTATTTATTTTAATAATAAATCTGCTCAAAAACTGAGACGAAAGTTAAAATTCCGGAGATACCTTTTAAATCCACAAATATACACGCACACATAGATTCCAGAATCTTGATCTTGTCTATGAAGCTTTTTGGGCAGTCTGAAAACTCAATTAAGTGGGCTTACTTTTTTAAGCTGTTTTTCAGCGCTCATAACGTGTACGGATGGAACGTAATGGGTATACTCAGTACTATAGTTAAATACTTATTACTGCCGGCGCGCAAATTTATTCAGAAGAATTCAAGTTGAGATGAGTTGATGGTTAACTTCATGTTTGGTTACAGGAATTAAAACCGGTCAAGCGTGAGTATGGCTCGCGCATGAAGGGTTTCTTAACATACCACCCAAAAATCATGAAATTAGTGATTGTTTTCGTGATAGCTATAGGATGTATAAAAAAAGTATACGAACATTCTTTTGTCCGGTGATTCAGTATCAAATCCCAAAAAAGGATTGGTATTTTTTTTATTTCACAATCATTCTTATTTTTTTATATGAGTGTAAATTTAATTTAACGACAATCCCAAATAAAAATTCAATTGAAAATACTATGTTAACAAAATACCAAAAATCTATCGGGATCTATTGTCCACCATAGCGAATTACGCTACACAAGCCCCTTTTCTTTTCAATTTAGGAAAAACAATATTTCAAAATATAGATACAATATTTTTTATTTCTTTTTTGATGTCTATTATCCATATTGCTACATCCCACAAAAGGATTTACGCACTTTTTCATACATTCTCTATTTTGAATAGCAGATAAAGTGTGTTTAGCATATTCGGAATAGTATTAGTGGTGTGCGTTTGAACCATACCTATTAGGCCAAAAGCATGAGTTTCTTCCGCGGTAAAGCTGTAAGGAAAGCTCCTCTTAATTGGCAAAGGTTTTCCAATAAGTTATTGCATAATAAAGACACATAGGTATCCTCCAACAGAGAGCACAAGTGCTAAAAAGATGTGTCCGTCTCATACCAATACTGTAACCAAAACGAAAGTTAATAATTTTGTAAACTGGAAATATAACATTGTATATATTATTACTAATTACTCAAGCCAGACACGTAATTAGTATTGGTTGTCGATCTATAATACATTTGCCATTAGTATAATAAATTATAAATCTACAAGTATTATCGTTTTGACTTAGAGCTTAATGAAATTTTCCTACTTTAAATGTCTCCAAATTGAATACGATTGATCGAATAAAAATTAGGAAAATGGAGCCATATTCTACTTGGAGTCCGAAACAATTCTTTCGCCTTCGCCTTCGTCGCACAAAACCGAAGACACTCTCAAAAATATTATTGTGTTACCCACTAATACTATATTAGGTTTAGCGACAAAAGAAATGTAAACTGCGACAGTTTCAACTTACTGCCTGTCTCCGCCTTGACCCCTGAAAATGAGGGAGTTCTATCCGTTAGGTCTACGCCGACCTAAATTTCGAGATACGAGAGCCAGTGACAGGACGTCGGGTCGCGTCCGTTTACGATCCCGTTCCATCACTACGCGGCTACAATCAGGACCATAATTTATATTGCCTACAAAAGAATTTTAAGCAAAGATATTGCTTTTTGATGGGTAGGTGCCAAATTTTTTACTACATCAAAGAAAGATGTTACGAACTGTATAGTGGACGTGTAAAAAATTTGCAGGTATTCTTGTGTAGGGAAAAGACGAGTAACTTTTACTCAACAGTTAAAAATTAAAAAAAAAATATCCTTAGACATACACACAGCACCATAGTTCCACACTAAGCAACTACAGGCTTTGTGTTGTGGATACCAGATGGTTGATATACTACATAAATACATATTTTTTTTGTAAATAAATACTTATTATAAATGAAAACATCCAGAACTCGGGTACACATGTCCATATTCATCACACAAACATGTGCCCCCAGCGGGATTCGAACCCGCAACCTTTTGGTATAGTGGTCAGAGTTGCTAACTCACATTTAAAGCTTGGACACTAAAATAGATCACTATCGAATTATCGAATATTATCGAGGCAGATGACTGTTATTTTATCAATTATCATCATCATATCAGCCACTGTCTACTGCTGAATATAAGCCTCCCCTTTAGATATCCAAGTCCAGAGCCGTAGTAGGCGTATTGTTAATTTGTTTCTCCGTAACACAGAGTGAAATAAAAAGAAAGAATATAGAATTTAATAAGATAATACGAATATTTCTATGTTTATAAATTAACCCAATAGGCCGTTTGCTGTATATCGCTTGTCTTGCACCGGGACTTAGTGAATAAGTTTTAACAAATTAAATACATTATGTACATATCAATACGTAATTTAGAATTCAAAGCAGCCAAATGTTTTCATCAAACATGGTAAAGAAGCTCTCGCAAATACCAGATTTCAAAAATAAAAAACCGTTGTCAAAGCAGGAATCTGTAGTCAATATTATACAATACTATGTAATATACTTATAGAAATCTACTACGATAAAAGTATATTACAGTAAATTAGGTTTCTCCTTACTTTCTGATGATGTAAATAAACAATTGTTCTCGGGAAAGTATAGTGCCAATTCCACAATAAAACTGACTCAACCTCCTCAAATACTTTAAAAATATATCAACTCACATACCTAATAGGATTCTTCCTTCGGTTTTCCTAAAACTATCAACAAGTTAAAACCTCAAATTATTATTTTTTAAATAATTAATTGTATTATTATTGTTTATAAATATTGTACAAATGTTAATAAACCTCAAATTATATTTCTATAACAGAAAATAAATACAATACAATACAAATACTCTTTATTGCGCAAAATAATTTACAATAATTTTTGATGAAAACAATGGAACACAATTAGCCGGTCTTATCACTAAAAGCGATCTCTTCCATATACTTAATGAATATCCGTTAAGTAACGAGATACGTACTACCTCTCCCTTCGCGGTGACATTGTTCATTTATCTGCTTAGTCTGGTAAATGATGTGATATAAGTATGAGTATATAGTATACTTGATAAATCGCAAGTTACTTTTTGCTCCTTTATTGTCGCTTACAATCAATCTCAAAAAATGAGTACGTGAACATCTAAAACTAATTTAAGTTTCTTCACCTCGTTACAATAATTGAATCTAACAGTATATACCTACTTGACCTCCTGAAAAACTTAAGTGAAGATCAGACCGAAGGAGGAAGCATACTGATCCGGAAACCACATCCTATTTGGGGGACTGGCTATCCTATCTGTGACAACCGGAATACAACAATGCTATCAACATTGCTGTTTGGCAGCTGAATTAGATAAGCTTTTGGTAGTTAGGCAGGCGGACATTTTAAAATGTCCAACCACTAACCAAATCGAATACTAAACATGTACCGCTGGGGATCGAACCCGCAACCACCGATTCGTAAACTCATTCTTCTACATTCACAACTTCTACATTGAGCCATCGGAGGCGGATACGAATGTAATCACAAGAATACCGAAGTGTGAGAATAATACGGGCGTTGATTACTATGTAGATGTTATTTAATATAATAAAATAATAAATAACTTTAAAAACAAAAATTCCAAATTTCATACTCTAACTAGTTTCTGAGATATTATGGAGCTTATAAGATAATATTTTTTTACTGTTACTGGTTCGCTGACTCACTGACAGATCACATCCAAAATATCTTACAGCTGATTGTTGTAATTTGGTACACAAATAAACATGTTTTGCATGTTAATAAAAGAAAATGAAAAAAGTATGAAATGTCTATTTACTGACAAATATTTACTTATTCGTAATATAGTGCATAGATTCAGCATTAACACCCTACCCTTATATATATCTCTCTTATATTTAAGAGCTGTGCTCTTGTCCTTTCCACACTTCTCTACATTCCGCTTTTTCCCTTAAATACTGTGTCATTTTACGGACTGAAAAAACTCAATAAAGTACTTTTTTGTAAAGAAGTATCAAATATGCAAAAAAATAAAATTAAGAATATTGAAAATGCTCTCTCAAAAGAACAGAAATATTCTTAAAACACCATATCTACTAAATACTAACTAAAGTTAAGAAATATATATATATATATTATATATTATTAATTTCTTTTCGGACGCTGTAGTTGAACTGAAATAATTTAATACATGACAGCCTATATCAGTCCACTATAGATTTTATATCTTCTCCCATGGCGCGATTTACAATGCATTCCGTGGGAGAACTTAGCCCGAATCGCCAAGCCGGCAGGTGTGTTGGCGATTGCAAATTTTTTAAAAGCCCGTGCCAGCCAATAACGCTTGTGCGTGACACCCACGGGAAGACATGGTTCTACTATGCCTGGAACCAAACTGCGAAACTTATATTATAAAATGGTCAAATACTTTTGAATTTAATTTTTTCATTTTCTAAGGCAATGTTCGCGGTTTTTCAAAATTTTATATGTCTCTTAAGTTGACGTTATGACCGTATGCAATAACTTTTTCACCGTATGGTATGATGTATAAACGTAAAATATATGCTCTACAAAATTTGGGTATGTTATGGTGAACAAATATATAGGCCCTCTTTAGAGGACTACTACTTAAGAAAACCATCGTTCCTCTTATTGTTAAAAAAATTGGCCTATAAGATTATATGGGCATTCAAAATACACAACCTTTTCAAATCCCGCTTTGACTTGATTTTTGACTTGACTATTTTGATCATTGTACAAATTAAATAAACCATTTTTGAGAAAAAAAATACATATTTTGTATTATAAATATATCTTTCGCAAAAATTACCAGTATTACTTCGTGGTTATTTAATTTTCAGTCAATAGGTTAGAACTTAGTAGGCAAACTGAACGTAGTTAATGAAGCCTGTCGCTCTGGAAATCTATGCTTATGTTCAGACTGGACGTTCTGTGGCTAATATGATGATACTTCGTCGTGCTATAAATTAATGTTAAAGTTCTGGATCCTATCCATAGCCACTGAGATAAACTTAGAGTTCTTCCAGGGCGGGTAAAGGGCCGTGGTACACACGCTCAATAATGATAGCAATCTTCACCGGTGCACAGCAGTTACATGCTGATAAGTCTTTGAGGCCAGTCTTTGTAGAGGTGATAAACTGGTTAGCCTCCGTCCAAATTCAATTTAGCGTGAACCGTCCTCTATAGTGCTTGCAAGTCGAACCAAAGGGTCTCGGATATGATCATACACCAGAAACTAGCGGAATTTCCACTTCGGAACTGTGGTTCACACCAGATATCTGTGATGGGAGTTGCTCCATTGGATTTCCTCACGCGGATTTCCATTCAGAGTTCCTCTGGTTGTTTGTCCACTTGGCAGCAGTGGTCTGCACACGCTGCTAATATTGTGACGAAATGTTGGCGAGCACAGCAAACACAGTGTCAGCGGGCAAGCCCCTATTGATTTAGACGTCTACATCATTTTCTGTATGAAACCCCACCAGGTAAGATGAAAGTCAGAATGCAATCCAGTTTGAAGCAAAGATATTTGGGGGTTAAGTTACTTTTAATTTGGACAGAGCCATCCGTGATATAGTACTACATAGAGATTTTCGAACTTTCGTGAGCTCCCATAAAAGTCGTTACCTTGGAAAATAAGAGCTAAGTTGTCATTATGGATGAACATTTTCAATCTGGTGACAGGCATATCGCTCATTGGAACGTTGAAAAGGATCTGAACTGCACAGATACTTGGAATAATGGATTCCTCAATACCCTGAAGCCACTCTACTTATTATCAAGCATACTTATAAGCAACTATAATCCCAACAGACAATGTCATAGGTCTCTGGAAACAGGCTTCTCTATTTAGGAAGTCAAAGCCATATATAGGCATACATCAGGGTTGCATCCTTGATACGATATTATATTTCCTTTATATAGTGGAATGTGAATACAGACAAAGGAAACAGGCATGTGAAGTCCCCAACCCGCATTCGGCCAGCGTGGACTATTGGCTCATACCTCATTATACGAGGGAAGGCCTATATCCCTGATGATGATACAGTGGATATACTATTGAAAGGAAATACGGTGATCAGAACATTTGACAGTCACTATAGTAGTCCATTAAGATCCATCAATGGCTTCGTGTTCCGAAACTTTGGTAGTGTAAAAAAGCAAACAGCGATAAACCTGCTCATATTACATATACTTCTAGGAGAGCCATTTGTCCTGCTGTTACAAATATTACAGAGATATACCACAATCCGGTGATGTTGAATTTCTCGGAATATATCCGGAACGCAAGCTGACGTAAGGAAAGACATCTAGATCTTTATATCAGACTTATTGAGATATCGTAATAGAATATAAATCACTGATACAAAATTGCTGCTTATAAGGCAACACTCAAATCCGTATGAACATAATAGAATAAATATATATATTATAAACATATGGCAACAGTCGGCGACGAAATAAAAGCCAGACTACTAGATATAAGAAAGTACTTTCAAAGCACCCAAAGCAGATGACCTTCATGACATCGAAAGCAGCAACTTCTTTAAACTACGCAAATACAGTATCATGAACAGTCCAGCGATCAGATTTTGATTTAATGGATACCACAAGAGAGATGCGGGTAATGAATCTCTGCCAGAAGAAAACACCGTCCAGCAATATTTGCCGATAAAATATGCTTATTATAGTTGTGGCCACAGAATGCATCAGACACCAACACAAGATTTAAAAGAAGAAAAAAAGTTCTAAGTTGTAACAAGAACCGATGTGTAACAATATTATGAGTTTGGTGTTCAACAACAATTTAATTTCGAAGGTTTTAATAAATTTATTCATAGCAGCTACCTACTTAGTAACTAGAGTAGATAGGTTACTCTATTATCCGTACGTCACGTTTATGTTTAGTTCAAAGTGCCATTGCGCTTATTAAGTTCATTATTACTGAATCGAACACTATCTCTGAGTGCAGTGATGTGATTCATTAAATTATTAGTTTCACTGTCGCCCTTATTTGTTATGCGATAAAACTTTATTAAATTTCATGGCTGTCGTATTATTGGACTGTCCATACTTATCAGTCCATTTAGTTAGTTTAGTACGATTTAATTAAAATGGTGAATCCTAAGTAGTCCAATGTTAATAAAGATAATATTGTGGAATGATTGGGTCAGCGGCCGAGTGCGTGCCGTGCACGATCTACTTTCGCTATCTGGCTGATAAGTCGCCTCCATACGGGGGAGGGTCTCACTCCCTTTCAAAAGGGGATTATCCTCATTATTCCTCAGTTTTGAAGCCGTCGCCTCACAATCTACTCAACTGACTGCCGCTTAATGTTGTTACTCCATACGGCTGTGCAACTTATTGATTCATTTAGTGGGGCCTTCGTAACTTCTTATGTACTCATTAAATTTAAATTAAATCATTAAGTAAAGTTTTTACTGCTTAACTTAGGCGTAGGTGTAATAATGCTCGTTACATATTATCAGTCCAAACTACTTTATTCCAAAACTACTTTATTATTGCAAACTCAAACTCAAATCATTCATTGCGTTTGGAGTCAGTTTTTCTTCCCAAATAATGTTAACAATTCACAGTTCAGACTACCTATTTCAAAGAAAAAAAAAAGAAAATAATCTCAAACAAACTTAATAACTTTACTGATTTATTGATTACAAAAGTTTGAACTTTTTATTATTATAATGATTATTTGATTAATAATATTTCATCCTCAATATAAGCTCTGATTTAAGTACGAGTATTACAAAGGGCTTCTAACATCATATTACATCATTACAATAAAGCTACGCTTTAGGAACTAATTGCTTTAAAAAGCAACCACCTCTTATATTAAAACATTTACAACTGAAATAAACTTTGCCTTTAAATACATTTAGTTAATAGGAATGCAAAGATTTTTTCTTTAATACCAACTGAGTCCCATTGCGTTCATGGTACGTTTTTATTTAAATAGCAATTAAGTACAAGAATGGGCTGTAAACGTTTATGCCGCGTTGTATCGTACGCTTTAAGAGCCCAGTCTCACTAAACCTCGAGTGGCATCATTTTACTTTCCAAATAAAGTGTTTCGTACTTGTGTGCTTCGCTTAATTTCAGTCAATTATGAAGTACAATAGCTGTGTAAAGTCTACGTAATTTTTTTTATATACCTAGTGATAATATTGAACAACTTTATTTATTGGTATTCTCTTGATCCTTATTCTTCACTCATGTCGGGTAAACTGAGTGGATGTAATTTTCATTTATTTTATTTTAAAAGTATTACAGCACTACCTATAATTTCTATTTTTGACATTATTTGCCCTACATAGCTGACATGTAAATAAAAATCATAAGTAAAGCGTTTATGTGCTTTTTTAGTCTATATGATAGATAATACTTAATTAACTCGTAATGTGTGACTAGAACAGAACTCCTTTAAATAAAAGTCATTTCTGGTTTTTTTTTCTTCATATAAACAAGAACAGTTAACTTGAACACAAAACGTAGCGTATATTATATAGGTAATATCCACTAACCTTTGTACGAGGGCAGTTAAACAACGAGTATTATCTGCACAGTTGTGTACTTACATACATTAAATATGTACACATTTTCATTTCATAAACAAGCTGGAACAAAAGGCGACAAAGTTGTTCTTATTTAGGTCATACGAGTCTCGTCAGGCTTGCGTTCCCAGTGTCGAGTTACAGATTAATATTTTGTGAGAGCAGCGTCTCGGGCTGGCACTGCCTTCTCTCCGGCTATTGACGGGGCGCAGAGAGGTGAAGCGCGGAGGTAAGAGCTCGAGAGTGGTCGGTGGTGACCACGTACCTACTGGCGAACACGCGTGCACGACCTCGGGACACGTAAATGGTAAAACAAAACCAGCGCCATTCATTTAACTTCATAATGAGCCATGAACAATGTTCGTCATTTTTGCAGTTTGCAGTCGACCGTTGCTTCTCGACTGACCCCTTTTTTGTTCGGACTCATAATTTAACGTTGGCTACTTTTACCTTTTTTCGACTTTATTAAAGCATAATAAAGAGCCATGATTAAGTAAACGTTCGTCTGGTGAGCTATTGTTCTTTATAATGAGTCAAATGTTAAGCAAGTCTTTATTTGCTCTCTGTAGTATGTAACATGATATAGGTTATATTACAACTTATATTAAGTTTGCTAGCCCGCAAAGGTAGAACCAGTTAGTATACCCAACGAGATATTTAATTTAAAAATTCCATTCTCAGTTTTTATGACGTATGTTTTTATTTGCAATAGAAACAGCCGCATACTTTCAAATCGTAAAAATATCCATCCGTCTCTATATGTATGTTTATATGGGAGTGATTATAATATTAGTATGTGTTTCTAGAAGCGATCAAGGCACAATGAAATAGATAGTTACACAGTTGATCGACATGGCTCAGAAGCCTTAAACAAGTCAAAAGTGCCTTCTAGAGATACGCTGGACCGCGTGAAGACGAGACAACGAGACAAATTGGGTGTATCCAACGGGATTAGTGCAGAGCATGGGTGTGGGGCCATAAGCCTTCGTCACGGATACCCACGAAAAGCTGGTTGTGGTAATTATTGGTAATACACGAGTCAAATAAGCTGCAGCTTAACTAGCACGCTTCACGGCTGAGACATCACACTGCACTCCAAGGATAACATTTCTCTTTTTAATGCAATACTCAGTCTCGTGAATTTGATGCACAGCGACATTTAAACACATTAAATGGATAAAAAATATACATACACTAATTCAATTAAAAGGGATCGACATTGTCACGTGGACAAAAGAAACCCAAGAAGTTAAATAATAATGCGACATTTAGTTAGGTCCTGGATAGATCAGCTATCTCATGCTGCAGATGTTCATGAATAACATAGGTACTATTTAGTTGTCCATTAATTTATTAATTAATTACTCTTCGTAATTAAAGAAAAATAAAAGAACAGTATCGCCAATGCTAATAGAAGGTAGGTACTTACTCAAAGATTGTAAGACATTCTGGTCGGACTACTGAACAAATCTTTTATAAAAATTCCAACATCTGTCCGACACGAAAAGCTATCCAGTTACTTAATACCATGAATACGACACCTTAAAGGTAGATCCAGATTGCGCCGGTTTTCGAACTCCAAAGTTTAACCTCACAGCCGCTCGACTACCCCTAATCTGATAGGTGAATGAGACGCTCACTTCTGAGAAACTTTAATTAATTTCTCCGAAATGAACGGAATCTGCTCTTCGTGCGGTTAGGTAGTAGGTAATATTTTGTAGTCTCTCGTTACGGCGGCGACGAATTGTGATAGTGTTCCCATACATACTACGGCGCAGGCGCAACCGGATTTGAACGCGCATGTGTGCGTGCTATGCGTACGATCGCGAGAGGAACAAAGTCAATCTGTATCGAGTGTTCAAAGTCATTCTGCATCCTTATAAATATAAATCTTTTCTATTCGTAATAGAGGTTACCTTTACATAGCACAACATCTGTCTAATAAAACATAAAACAGTTCGATACAGACATATTGTGATATGCTGTTGTTAATAAAACTTTTTCACGATGCAATACGGCAATGATTTTAATGTGTGAGATATATTCTTATGATATTAATTGAATGTAGATAATGACAGTACTTTATAAAGTTAATATTTATTTACATGGGCTAGCGTCCTGTATGACAATAAATATTGTTCACAATAAAAATGAATTCAAGTTTCTGATACTCGTTTCATGACTGGAATTTGTGTGCATAACAAAATAAATAAGGGAGGAATATTTTTATTGCACATGAACGAAAGTTGTTTAATATCTTGATATGACAATGACGAAAAATGGGACATAACATTATCAACACGAGGCCGCTGTTAGTGCTGTAATACACGAATAAACAGGCCGTTGAGTCGCGGCCGTGGCCACAGATCTTTCATTAGCAGTCCTAATCAGACGCGCTATGGAGTCGTGAAATTTTATTACATGTGAACTTAAAATACACATGTATGACAATTACCAGCTGTGTCGCGCCCACGGCTGCCAGCGACGGACGAGGTGCTCACATACTATTCGTTTACACCTCATCGCCTCAGGAGTGTCAGAAAGACGCAACTTTGTACAGACTTATTTATTATAAGAACACAGATAGACTAGATACACTCACTATAACCTCAATAAGCGGGATAAAATGTTTATCAAACGTCTGGTTTTAGTTTTAGTTTCATAACACTTGATATATTCGTATCTAACAGTGGCCTTCACAGTTTTTCTATCTGGTGTTCTTTCATTACGGACTGGAGACGCGAGCCACAACATCGCTGGTGGAAAGTGACAATGTGGCCGAAGATGAAGGTAAATGTCTATTCACCCTAGACCTGAATATCCCAAGATAGTAAGATTATGAACGACGAAACGAAACGCTTAGAGCAAATGTCAAGTGTGTCGACAACAACAGTTGAAAATACTCCCCACGCCGAAGTCCACAATGGAGTTGGAATGGATGAATGAATAGAAATGGAATGGAATAATTTCATGCAATTCGAACGCACACTCATCGAGGTCTATCCTATGAAACAGTGATAGGCATGCGACCTTGCGTCGATATTCAAACCTCTGCAATTTAGCATTTATGTCGCCTCGTTCCACAGAGTCGAGCGTGATTTCCATAAAACCAGCGAGACTGTTTACACATCGCTCCTCATCAAAATCAATCCAGTCGTTTTGGGAATTTAAAACGTTTTTTACAATAGAAATTTTATTAAACTGTCACTAGAGGGAATTGGATCTAGGTTGTCTGGACATTACTACTTCCACGAGCGCGAAGTTGTATGTTCTCGCGTATTATTGTGCAAATCAATTCATTGGAGTCACTAAGAGATAAAATTGGGGATCAAATAAGTATAAAAAGTAGGAATCGGTGAAGATACGGGAACTGCGTGAAAGATATGGGTTAGAACGCATTGCATAATGAGATGAGGGCTCGAAAAGATGAATGGAAGAGAAGGTCTTATAGCCGCTAAGGGCGCCAAACAGAATAAAGTCTTTAATTGAAATTTTATTCGCAGCAAACCCGCAATAGAAAGCATAGTCATTTTGTAACAGCAGTAACACCGAGTTATTTTGGTAATACAGTCGTCGATTAGTGGGTAACGACAGGGAGCCAGCAATAAAGGTTCCAAAGGGAACTGCACGGGATGTTTTCAATCGCCGCCGTTTTATAGCTGCCGTATTAACCGATAATTCAAATTTCGATAACGCACTCGCCGTGGTATACTGACGCTATACACCACTGATCAATGTATGCACTAATGGTATTCGCCATTCATGCAGAACCTGTAGATAGGATTACAGCATAAACTAGCTATATGTCTCATAGGGCGACCATAGTCTACTCTTCTACTGACGGCAATAGAAGTTTCTTAATTCAATTCTATTATGGATCACTGTGATAGATCATGCTTCATCATCTTAAACTTAAGCGTAAATTGCTATATTATGTATAACCTGATTTGCGTTGCATACTGCTCTATAGTAAAGCTAATAAGAATTCAAGTGCTCATTTGCCAAGTCAGATTTGAAGTTAGCTTAGTATAGTAAAGGATTTTAAAGGATAACTTTATCGCCATCAACAGCCTGGTTGAAACGGCATCAATTGATAATGGTTATGCTGTGGAAAGGTCTTGGCCATTGTCATGCCTAAGCTTCACGTCTGTCGCGCTGCTGGCCATGATAAGCCAGTGTGGTATGTAATCCTTATCTAAGCCTTTCAGAAGGACTCACCATCTTCGGTCGGTCGCCTTACACCAGCAGCAGTTCGTTTAAGAACAAATGTAGTCTAACTGGATTCACTCTTGACTTCCATGAATTATTTAAAACAGCCCTAGTCTATGACGCTAGCTTACGACATCCTGTAAAGGTAGGTAGGGGTAATTTTCTCGACTTGAAGTAGGTACTGCGCCTGCAAATGCATTTTTAAATGCGATGCTAGTTAGTTTAAAAATGTAAAAATACGTTACGTTTCCTATTGAAATAAAGGAACCTTACCAAACCAAAAAGTTTTGCTAGAACGAAATTTACTACAATTTCGAAGCATTTCAGTGGATGTAGAAATGTTTGTAACCACGTCACATGGGTATAATGCATAATAATAGTTCGGTTATTATTAGGCCGCTACCCAAAGCAATAGCACATGTTTATTCCAAAACAGAGGCCGATAAATCTCCACGAACAATCTGAAACAGCTTAATTAGCAGAATAGCTGCATTAAAGATTGAAGACGATACCGGAATTATTGTTTAGGGTCAATTTTGAATGTTATTTTTCACATTTGATTAGGTATAAAATCGAAACGAGCAGGTAGAGGTTTCCGTCGCCCACATTTGTGGGCGCGATGGAGTGTGTCGACGGGCTCTCCGGTTGCTCTCGAAAGAGTTGCAATTTTATGAATGAGTTGTTTGAATGGAACACAATAATAATATGGCTTCGGCCGAGAACCGACGCGTAAAGCGCGCTGTTGAAATGTGTACGTGTCAGAATTGGCTTTAAAAATGCATCATATTTGGTGCGTCATTAAATATTTCACCTCCCCATAAAACACTTAATAATATTTGTAGATCATTTTACAAAGCACATATACGTTATTATGTTGTTCCATTTCTGTAACATGTGTTTGTTATGATTGAAACTCAATATCAAAAGTTGATCCGAGCTTTATTGAAGCTATTTACAATTTTCAGTGACCGAGAATTTGTTTTGAGGTTACAGTAAGAACAATCAAATATTTTGAACAAAAGTGGAATGTTCATGGTTAGAAAATTTAATTTGGACTGATAAAACATGCATTAGTTAGGTGTATTGTATGTATATAGGTACATCTTCAACGTTGCACGGTGTTGTTACTGCAACGACCCTCGAATTAAATTATGTATCTTCTACCCACAATGTTATCAAACTGAATAACTGATGAACGTGTCTTATATTGCTGACTCTCTCGTAGTACACGTAGCTGAATCAAAGTATTGTTATCAAACTTCTTTCACTACATTAAAAATAAAATAGCTTTGTAAATGCGCTCACGCATAATGTGAATACGCTCTTAAAAATTAACAACCTCTATAATATTAATATGCATTCATTATCATTATACACCATTATTACGTATTTATCTTTACATTACCACTACGTAAAGCATTAGAATAACGCCGGCGGTTCCTTTTTATTATTTATTCTTCCCTAATTCTCCCTTAATTAGGAAAGGTGTGAATTTCTTTAAAGGCATTATGCATTTCGAGGGTGGGCCAATTTCGTGTTTTATCTACACTTATATCTTGACACAGGATGCGGTTGAAATAGACACTCACCTCAACTGGTGATCCACCATGTAATTGTCCAATTAAGTCACAATTTTATGTAAATAACTTTAAGAAAATATAACATACCATTTCGAAATTACACGTTTCTGGAAAGGTGTTTACTTACTTGCGCGTGGGCAATGCGAGTATTAGTCGGTTGCAGTTAATTGACCTCGGTTAGAAAAATACCCGGAAGGATTATCTCCGGTGAAAGTCGCATGTCAGACATGGAATACTCATGCGCAACACTATTTCTAACTCGACTCTGAAATCGCAATACGTATCTAAGATCATAGAAAAGCCGTTGATAAAAAAAACGACGAATGGGTATATTAATTAGTCTTTTCCTATTCACGCGAGCCAAAGCGGCACGGTGGTAATTAAGACCGGATCACACGATATGTTAGCGATTCATTCTCTAATAGATCATTGATAATCTTTCATTCTTTATTATTGTAGGTTATGGAGGGGCTTTTGAATAAAAACAGAGTTATTAAAGTTCGACGATAATTAAAATATATTTGAATATATATTTATAAGGAGAGGTGCACTACAGTACTGAACCGCACACGTAAAGCGCATGTAACGAAGTAAGGGGGCTGACCTAACAAAAGTAGATCCTTCCGCTGTGCATTGATTCCATGAATGAGAACAAGAGACCCTTGTTCTAAATTATTATGAAACTGTACATAGATTTATATTTTGTTATATTCCAACACGCCCCCCTCAAAAATAAATCTATGAAATAAATTTTTACTACTTAATTTCTTATAATTAAGTTTACACAATAAAATTAGCACGCTCTCCTTATTTCTGGGGATACAGACACTAAATGACCCAACATTCGTTGCGCAGGATTAGGGAAAACCCAGAAAAACCTAATCAGGCCATTCCTCAATAGTAATCAAACGAAATTCAATTATAATTATTAATTGCACAAACACAAAAAAAAAAAAAATATTACTGAGCCGAATATCTACATAAGTCCAAGCTTTCCTCTCAGTTCGATGAACCTCGGTCCCGCCAATGGTTTTGTAAAAATATCGGCCAGCTGATTACCTGTGGGAATATAAATTGCTTTAATTACATTTTTCTCTATTTGTTCCCTAGAGAAATGGTATTTAATGTCGATGTGTTTTGAGCGTTTATGACTTGTTGGGTTACTGGCAATACTTATGCATCCATTGTTATCTTCGTAAATAGGAACAGGATTTGAAATACTTAAATGAATGCTGTTAGATAGAGACCTTAACCACAGAGCTTCTCTGACTGCTTCAAAAAGAGCCATATACTCTGCTTCAGTCGATGAGGCAGCTACTGATGACTGTCTCTTGGTTTGCCAACATAAAGTACAACGCTCAAATAATTTAAATACATAACCAGATGTACTTTTTCGGTCTGTTAAGTCATTACCTCCCCAATCTGAGTCAACAAAGCCACTCAAAACATTCTCATAAGTTCCACGAACGTAAGTTAATCTTAGATCAATGGACCCTTTTAAATATCGAAGTAAACGTTTTAAGTAGGTCCAAAGACATCCATTGTTCTTATTACTGAACCGACTAAGGATGTTTACTGCTACGCTTAAATCGGGCCGAGTGCATAGCATTATATACATCAAACAACCGATAACATTTTTACAAGGGGCCACAATGATTTCATTTGAATTTAACGCGTTGTAATCCAACTTCGTTTCAAGTGGGGTGACGATACTTTTACAGTCATTCATATTGAATTTGTGTAAGACTGTTTTTATATACCTGCTCTGATCCAAAGTAATTTTGTCACCACACCTTTCAACTCTTATGCCCAAAAATAGTTTAATGTCTTTTAGATCAACCATACGAAATCTGTTCATCAAATATCTTTTAAAATTATTCATTGAACTAAGATCGGCTGTGGCTATCACTAGGTCATCTACATAAAGAATAATGTAGATGTTCTTCGAAATATCACCCTTATCTAGCACATAGAGACAGCGGTCAACTGATGAATTTTTAAAACCCATTTCTATAAGAGCTTTTTCAAAAGTTTCAAACCAACATCGTGCTGCTTGTTTTAGTCCGTACAAGGCTTTATTCAAGTTACATACTTGGTCACTTTGACATGGAATACCTTCTGGAACTTTCATAAAGATTTCTTCCTTTAATTCCCCGTTTAAAAACGCGGTTTTCACGTCCATGTGGTGAATTAATAAATTAAATTGATTCGCGAAAGCTAATATAAATCTGAAACTAGAAATTCTCGCCACTGGCGCGAAAGTTTCGTTATAATCTATCTCATATTTTTGACTAAAGCCTCGTGCGACCAACCGTGCTTTGTATTTAAGTGGATTTCCAAACTCGTCATTTTTAATAGTAAATATCCACTTACAATCAACAATATTTTTATTTTTAGGTTTCGGTACTAAGGTCCACGTATTGTTTTCGATGAGTGAATTAATTTCCTCTTTTATAGCCTGTTCCCATAGTAACCTATCATCCCTTGTTTCGATTTCTTTGTAGGATGTTGGTACTTGACATACCAATGACTGAGCGCACAACAGATAATCTTGAAAAATATTATCTTCATTATAAGAAACTTTGGGAAGATCTTTGATCCTATCACTCCGTCTTAAATTAGGCAACATCTTATTGTCTTGTGATAAGGAAGACCCGTTGTGCTCATCTGTTTCTCTTACAGATTTATTAGGTACTTGCCCTAATGAGGTATTTTCATTTAAGTTATCATTTGTTTGTTTTTGTATATCTGATTTCACCTCATCAGATTTGCACACCTTCTTAGCGGGTGAAGTGTGCATTGAGTCACTTGGATCACAGGAGTTTTCATGAGCCACCCCCTTAGAACTCAGTGAAGGTCTGCTAGACAAGAAATTTATCTCGTCCACAACCACATTTCTTACTATAACAAACTTTTCAGTTTCCACAACCCATACTTTGTATCCATTTGTTTCATAACCAACCAGTATACCCTTTGAGGACTTATTTTCAAATTTGGTTTTTCTGATTTTGTTATGCATGAATATAGTTGATCCAAATATTTTCAAAAATTTAAGATGCGGCTTTCTACCATGCCACATTTCAAAAGGAGTTTTATAAACCTTTAAAGCTCTAGTTGGAGAAATATTTATTAAAAATGTAGCAGTTAAAACCGCTTCGCCCCAAAAGGTTTTATTTAATTTGGAACCAACCAGCATAGCGCGAGCTTTTTCTGTCACAGTTCGTATCATACGTTCTGCGATACCATTTAAAGCAGGTGTTCGTGGGACTGTTAAATGATAACTAATACCTTTTTGCACACAGTATTTTTTTCATGTCATTTGACAAATATTCACCTCCATTATCACAATATAGATTAACTATATTCAAATTAAAAAGAGCACTACCTACTTTTAGAAACGTAATCTTGAAATATTACAAATACATCTGATTTATGCGTTATCAGGTATGTTGCACAGTAGTGAGTAAACTCATCAACAAAAATCACAAAGTAGTTTTTGCCGTCAAGTGTCGAAGGAGTGATGGGACCACACACATCTGTGTGAACATTGAATAGGGGCCGTTTTAAGTGTTCCTTATTTTTAACCTTATTAAATGGCAAACAAGCTTGTTTTCCGTTTATGCAAGCTTCACATAAGTCTTCTTTTGGTTTGATTTGACTTATTCGTTCAGTGTCACCAAACATATCATTGCTTTTTAATTGCAAAAATTTTGTTTTGCTAATGTGACCCAAACGTTGGTGCCATAAATAGCTATTATTTTCAACGGTCTTATTCAATTCAGACACATTTAACATGCTTATATGTATCTTGAAATCAATAGTAATAAAATTGTTCAAGCACTTACCAGTACCAGTTATAACCGACTTACCACGGTGATCATTTATTTGAACAGTGCCATTTTGGTTAAATATCACCGTTAATCCAGCATTTTGTATTTTCCTTACGGAAAGTAGGTTATAGGGTACGTCGGGACAGTATAAAACATCTTGAAGTGTTCCGCTTACGCCTAAATTGCTGGTTACTTCAAGTGTACCCTTTTTTATGGCCATTATAAATGTCCCATTTTTTGCTACGGATATCTTCAATGGTTTGTCTAACAACGTGAAGTTTTGTGTTAGATCTTCTCGGTTAATTATATGATCTGATGCTCCCGAGTCTAATATAAATGAAATTTTGTTAGAATTTTCATCTTTTTCTGGAAATCCGCCGGCCATGAAGGCAAAACCTGAAAAGTCTGAAGAATTTGTAGGCTCGGTTGTTTGGACAGTTTGAAGCGTTCTTTTTGTTTCATAATTATTGAATTTTTGTCCTTTTTTCTTATAATAATAGCAATCGTTTCTCAAGTGCCCTTTTCTTCCACAGTGGTGGCATTTTATTTTTGTATTTTTAAACTTTGCCTTTGTTTTCCAAGACTTCATTGGCTTCTTCGGATAATTCTGAGGAGAATGAGGAACTGCAGCTTGTAGAACTTTCAAGCTTGTGTCTCTATTTTCATTTAATATTTTTATTTCTTGGTCCAACAACCTTGTTTTGACAAATGCCAATGTCAAATTATCTTCAGCTAACGTTTCAAGAGCCGTGATAACTCCATCGTAAGAGTTATGTAATGATAATAATAAATGGGAAACTTTATCCATTTCCTCCAGCTTTGCTCCAGCAGCAATCAATTCAGACAAAAGATCCTCGAAATTACGAAAATGTTTTATTAGCGGTGTATCAGTTTGGAGTTTGAGGCTGAGTAATTTCTTTCTCAAAGCTAATTGTGTAGCCAGACTTTTTCGTTCATAAATTGCATCCAAATTATCGAAAATTTGTTTTGCATTATAATCGCTTTTGACGAATCCTAGAAAGGAGTCGGATAAATACTCAACAATTGTGCTCTTTGCGAGTTTGTCCTTTTTATACCACTCATTACTTGATTCTTCAGGAAAGTCATTGTCTATAACGTCAATCACTTCAAGTTCACTTAACAAAATACGAAGTCTCATTTTCCAAACACTGTACTTTTCACCGTCAAATTGTTTAATATTACGTTTCATTTTTAAATTATCCATTTTCTTAAATCACTAAAATGTCACTTAAACACTAGGCACAAAAAGTGTCCCTTTTTTTATTATTATTTAATTTTATTTCCCTGGGCCCATAACCTGTAGGTTATGGAGGGGCTTTTGAATAAAAACAGAGTTATTAAAGTTCGACGATAATTAAAATATATTTGAATATATATTTATAAGGAGAGGTGCACTACAGTACTGAACCGCACACGTAAAGCGCATGTAACGAAGTAAGGGGGCTGACCTAACAAAAGTAGATCCTTCCGCTGTGCATTGATTCCATGAATGAGAACAAGAGACCCTTGTTCTAAATTATTATGAAACTGTACATAGATTTATATTTTGTTATATTCCAACAATTATTGTCTATACCTATCTATCAAGAGGTTAATGATATGAAAGAAAATTTAAAGAGAGAAATTTCAGTATATTATTTTGTAATTAATGTTTTTGTTATGACTCCACTCTTGACTTTCATGATATATCGGTTAGTATTATCACGTAGTCTACGTATAAATCTCGTATAGAGAGAAATTTATCATGGTTGTGCATATCAAAGGATTTCCTCAAGCATAGTTAATCCATAGGTTACAGGGTTATAGCTTACCCTCGGTGACGATCGACTGGCTCCCGATGCGGCTTAGGATAGTAGATTGGACATTGAACGACATTGATATAGAACGTACGAAGCCGGCCATTACATTTTTTTATTCTTAAAGTGAAACGTTTCTATAGTTATGTTCACTGCTACCAAAATATACGGGACATTAATTTAAAACAAGTATTCCAACTAACGTTTTCTTGTGAAAACAGTGATGTTATCAATTCAATGTCTGCAGGAAATCATAACTTAAATCTAATTATGTAAATAATCATAACAATACATTTAAAGAATAAAGTTAGCAACTTGAGTGTCGAGAAACAATCTATCGGTGGAAAGTACCGCAAACAGTTGGTGTAAAACAAATTATTTTATTATAGATTTTAATCTGTGGCAATTAAGCTGATCTTTAGTCGGAGAAAAAATGTACCAGATCGCAACCATTCGCACACGCTTTTCTCAAGGCAAGGAATGTAACGCAAGCGCAGAGTGGCGTGACGCTCGCACCGTGCCGCCTTATCACCAGATCTATCAAATTGTGATGCTTTTTCTTTAGTCGACTATGTGCGAAAAGGATTAGACGGGAATGTTGGCACTCCAACAATTCTGAGAGCACGGAGTGTCTTAAGCCTAACTAATAGCTTAACTCGAGCCATACTGTTACTACATAGTAGCGCGCTGTTGCTGACAGTCACGAAACTGCCTTCGACACTGTTGAACTTTTGCATATTCATGATGATCTCTCGGAATCTGTTTACGAGATCTATAGTAAAACTGTCTGACTACATACACTATTGAGGCGGCCGTGTAGACATACATCCTGCTAATTGCCGCTTCTCGTAAGGTCATTCTTATGATTTAGTTACTGTGAACCGATACCTTATATCATCTTGTTTGATTACTTATCATGGTTTGGCGTAGAATGTTGACTGGTGTAGGACATTAAGAAAAGATTTAAGTAGCTTGGCTACCATATCTTATTATTCTTTCGTTCCTTAGTTTTAACTCCGAATTAAATATTAGCGAAGACATTTCTGTACAGAGGTAACCTTATCGTAAATTTAATACTTTAATGACGTCTGCTAAAGGCCCGACTTTGATAAAAAATCCCTTATGGTATCTGGACAAAAGCCATCTCTCGGCGTCACCCACGGTTAGTTAAGCGAGCGACATCATGTCATCGATATTTTTTGCCGGACTGATGTCTTTAACGAAATTCATGTCATTGGGTCCGATTTCTCTAAGATTAACTTTTTTACATTATTTAACAAATAGATCGGACCCTTATACGCTCGAATATTCAGTTACATGGTTTAACACTTAAAAGGGCTTAACGACTCTAACACATCCTGCGGGTTACGATAAAAAAGACGACAAAAAGAAAATACTTCTCGTGTTTGTTTTTTAAAAGATGTCTGCTGGAGATAAGGCACAGCGGCACTTTAATCCTCCAACCGTCCGATATTTGAAAAGGATATGATGACAACTTTTTTGTGCTCTTTATCTAATGAGCACGTATAAGTGCGTAACCAATACTTAAAGACATACATGTATATACTTAAGTTGCCGAGATAAACCTTTGAATCTATTACTTATCTCTTATCTAGCAAGTTACAATAAAAATCGTTGTAACCCAGACAGCACATAAAACCGAAATGTCCTGTTATTTGGTATCGCATAATAATAATAGCGACAGTGTTTTAAATTTCAATCATCGAGGCATCACTAACTTGTTTACAACTAATCATAAAACTTAGTGAGCATTCGCTTAGTGCGAAATTAGCAACTGTCACATACAATGTATCAAAATGTTCCGATTATAACCACTTTAAACTGTCTCATGTCCCGCGAACAGAACAGTGTACAAAATCGGTACGGGGTCGTGTTTCACTAACTACTATGAAAACTTTTGTTTATTATTTTTTACTAGCATTCTGCCCGCAGCTTTGCCTGCTTGGAATAACTCTATCGCAGATATGTTTAATTTATTTATCCCATGGGAACTACTCACTTTATGTCCTATGTCTTAATCTAGGGTATATTATATAATAATAAATAAATATCCTTGGACATACACACAATGCCATCTAGTTCCACATTAAGCAATATAGGCTCGTGTTGTGGATACAAGATGGTTGATATCCTACATAAATACATTTGTTTTTTGTAAATAAATACTTTTTATAAATGTAAACATCCATAACTCGAGTACAATGTCCGCATTCATCATACAAACATATGCCCCTAGCGGGATTCGAACCCGCGACCTTTTGGTATAGTGGTCAGTTTCTAACCACTTCACCAAACAGGTCGTCAAATTCTACATATATAACAAATTTTATCCAAATCCGTTATTCCGTGATTGACCAACAAACTAATATCCAAACTTTCGCATTTATAATATTAGTTAGATGACATTGCGCAGGCAGAATGAATCAAGTTGGGTTATTTACTCCCGCGTTCGTATTTCGTATTAAAGTTCGATTCTTCATTCATCATCCGAACAGCCAAGGCATGGAACTCCCTTCCGGCGTCATTCTTTCCTACAACCTTGGGATCTTCAAGAGCAGAGTGAATAGGCATTTACTGGGATCGCGTGCTTCATCTTCGACCACATCGTCACTTTCCATCAGGTGAGATTGTGGTCAAACGAGAATCCAGTCAATCATAAAAAAAAAAGTACATACTGAAAAATGTTATTTTCGTATTATGTAGATTAACAGTAAGAGAGTGGTGGGGAAACGTTCCATAGGTAGACTATCATCCCAATGATCGGATTGCATTGAGAAGGTGGGAGGAAGTGGGAGGGCCACATTAGCAATATGCCTGAAAGACAAAGAAGAAAGCACGATAAAGATAAAACACATACCCAGCAGATATAGGCTGAAGATGACTATGCAGAGAAAAGTAAAATAGTGTAAAAAGTTTCTTTCATGAAACTCGGAATCTCACGGATATTGTGTCTTTCATCTCCGAATACATATCGTCACTTTCCATTAGGATGGACTGTGGTACAATGCGAATCCAGTCACTTTAAAAAACGCAATTTTTTTATGTGTTATTTATTCCTTAAAAATATATGATTTTTTTTGGTTCTTCATGAAACACGCGGTCCCCTGGTGCTGCCAATGGTCATGGACAGCGGTGTTCACTTGCCATTAAGTGGTCCGTCAGTTCGTTTGCCTAAAATATATGGAGCAAATGCTGCATTAACATGTGTATTAAATAGTAATTAATAAAATAAATAAATATCCTTCGACATACACACAGCGCCATCTAGCTCCACATTAAACGACTAAGCTTGTTTTATGGATACCTAGATACCAGGTAGATACTACATAAGTACCTACATTTATTTTTGTTAATATATACCTACCGATTAGATATGAAAACATCCACAACTCTAGTAATATCCGTATTCATAATACAAACATAAGCCCCGAGCGGGGTCCGAACCCGCGACCCTTTAGTAAAGCAGTCAGGATTTCTAATCACTACCCCAAACAGGTCATCTGTATTTATTTTCTAATAATCTGTTTTTTTTTTCTCTCGAAGTTAGTTACAAATTTTTGTTCACATATATTCGAGAACAACTTAATGTTAATAAATGGGAGATAGGAAACGTTTTGCTTACCAGCGGACAAAAACCAGAATGCTTAGAAATGACTATGTTATTTAAAACAGCTAGTATAATGTATATCTAGGCATATATTTATGTAGAGTTTTTATTTATAGCTTCATTATAAATAAAAACTCTACATTTAATATATTAATTTACAGTTAATTGTGTTTAAATGGCGGCAGTTTCACAAGTAAAACAAATAAACGGGGAACAATAATGAAAATGTCGTATACACGATGGTAGTACACCGTCAACAATGGTCGATTCAGTGGATAAACAGAGCACGCTACGTTCACAAAAATTATGTTTTCATTTAACGGACACTCGTACTGTTTGGATGGATTGAATCCTTTTTAAGTACCGGCGTCGATTTCAGTCTCAACCACTTTAAAAATCGATACCACCCATAACACTATGGCCATAAGGTAGATCGAGTTGCAATACAATATAGGATTGCCGAATTACCTACCCTACTATCAATCTAGGTATACACTCGATACATGTACAATACTATCAAGCGAGGATTAAATAACTGTACTCGATATATAATGTAAGTACCTAATGCAGGGATTCGACGTTTAACGGCTTCGGGATTACCTCAGTAATACCTTTAACGCAACAAATGTTTTTAACCTGTCACATAATGCCTCGAGTTGTATGTGTGTTCGCAGCTCGATACCTATGTGTTAACAAAATGTCAGAGTCAATAACATGGAGCATAGCCATCGGTGGTGAACCGCATGTTTAAGGTGCGTCCGAAGCCCTACCCCCGGCAAACTAGTCACAGTACCAGCTTAGCATACAGTCAACCACGACGTGACTTAGCTGAGCTTATACGCCCCGGCAACACCGCAACTTTACGTAAACAAAGGTTAAGTCCCTCTCACTAATAGTTCGTTACATGCCTCATATTATTTAACTTTTAGTAATCTATATTGGTAATAAAATTCCGAAATAAATGATTTATGTATCCTTATGAATATTAAATCAAGCAGGAGGTGCACAAAAGAGGAATTAATTACGATTTTCTTTCAAATACTGACAGTCGGTTATATCATAAGCCCCGGGTGACATTTCTCGGATTCTAATACTATTTGAAATACAATAAACGACGGATCGCTGGGGGCCATTTTTCATTCTAACGACAAATATTTGGAATGATATTTATCCGCGAACGAGTCTGCACAGGCCACAATTAAAAAGGCATGCGAGCTGAACTCTCATCTCCCGCTTTATGCCCGAACAACGGACGGATGTTTGTTCTGCGGCCGGTATATCGATTCAGGTAGTCCGACATATAAATCTATTACAGCAACAATAAGTCCAACCCAAAATGTATTGTTATAACGTATATTCAAAAGTTTTCAATCGTACCTTAGTAAGATTACTAATGTTATTACGAAATACAATGTATTTTTTTTCTAGATGAGAATTAAAAAGGGTTTCTGGAGCGTTACGAATTTGCGTACAGTGAGTCTGTCTTTTAAAGCTGACGACGCAGAGACACGCCTCAAATTATCTCTGTGACGCTCACCCCTTGCACATACTCGTTAAATGCTCATTTATTATCCATCACTATGCTAATGCCATTCTCATCGTATTGTTAATCCATTCTATTTTGATTAATCACTTTGAATGATTCCTCAACCGTGTTCAATTTCTTCCGATTAATTAAAAATACGGGTCGGTCGGGCGACAGCCATGGTTAGAACCTAGGTCATTATTTCCAACTGACGCTTATACCTACTTAGATAACAATGCATTCAAACAACATTTCATCAATCATCATCATACTGAAATAAAATCATAAAATCCTACACAGACTCCTTTCCATATATCTTATATTTGTTTTTGATTTAACTAATAATAGTACTGTAAATTTAATTCAAATACCTATTTTATACAAATTTTATTGTAAATAACCACGTCAATATACCAACAAACATTTTGTATACATTGTATTTGCATTGCGATTATTCAAGCTGTGCGATGGAGGCCTCCAATCAACTAACTTTTGTACCTGCAATAGCGAATGACGAAACTCGCCATAAAGGCATTTCAAAATTTACAACTTACAGAGCACCATATCGACAGCCTCCAACAGTCCGCCGCCGGCGCAGGCGGGAATGAGCGGTGGAGCGGGGGGCGCGAGCGGCGCAGCTCGACCCAGCTCACCGGCCGCCGCCGCGCCTCGCTGCTGCGACACTGGCCGTCCTATATTCCAAGACCCAATCACTGGCCAGACGGTCTGCTCGTGTCAATACGAGTTCCTCAATTACCAGAGGCTAGCCTCAGGCGTGCCCTTGTCTATGTACAGCGCGCCGTACTCGGACGCGGCAGCAGCCACTGCAGCTGGCATGGCCGCGTACTTCCCCGCGCTCGCTGCCGACCAACCTCCCTTTTACACCAATGCGGTAAGTGCTACTCAATTTTACTTGACTTTAATCTTTATTTGTATTCTAGTTTTCTACCAACTTTTATTCCATAGCCATAATTATTTTGTTTAAACTATACTGTTCTATGCTAAGTTTTATGCTTAGGCAGTGTTAGCATGAACAAAAATAGGTAGGAAGTTCTTCATAAATTCATAATTAATAATAAGTAAATTCACTAAAAAGAATGTAATGTAGGTATTTAATGATATCTTTCGCGTTGTCGTTTCTTCATGAGTGCTTTAACAAAATAAAAAAAAAGTCATTAAACTAATTATTCTGATATCAAGCATCAGCAATTGTTATCATTAATATAAAGTAAATGATTAGATTTACAGAAATTAACTATTTGTTTATTCGATCTTTTTCTCACAAAATTGACAATTCAATGTTTATAAATTAAACTATAAAATTTATGCATACCTACAAATGAAATGCTAAATTGTTTGTTTGTTGCAACACCGAAAACTGCGGAACAAATTTTGATGGAGCTTTCACAGATATATTTCACTAGCTTTCCGCCCGCGACTTCGCCTGCATGGAATAACTTTATCGCGGAAATTTGTTTATCCCGCGGGAACTACTCACTTTATGGGACAAAACATATCCTATGTTTTAATCCAGGGTATATTCTACCTACCTATATACCAAATTCCATCTAAATCCGTTCATCCGTTTCGCAGTGATTGAGCAACAAACAAACATTCAAACTTTCGCATTTATAATATTAGTTAGATTAGTTTCGGATTAAAATTTAGGCACATTTTTGTAAACAAAACATAAGAGTTTAATATAGGTAGTTAGGATAATTCGAGGATAGATGGCCATAGTTTTTTTATTAGACGTTTTTGGGAAGTCTTTGTGAAATAACATAAAATTGTAATTTTTATTTAGTGTATTTATTAGTAATGAATACAAATTATTTCAACAGTCTTCAATTAATCTCTGATAAACAATATGAGATGGCCATAGAGGGTGTGGTAAGAGGGCCATGCCATTACGAAGCGTTTCTTGTCCTTTTACCCTACCCCTTACCTCTTCGTGCATTAATTATGATCTTTCTAGTTAAAAGTTTCTATAGCGAAAGAGTCACCGCTCTCCAAAAGAATGGTTTGATTTCTGTTTTCCATGTTAGTAGATTCGGTAGCGATTCACTAAACCATTTCGTGTACAAACAGCTGTAATTGAATGCGACAGCGTATTGACTCTATTTGACACGAATATTGATATGCCAATGTATTTTGTTTGGCCACTGGGATAACAAAAAAATATATATGATTTTTAAATAAAAATACATGATTTAAAATGGTCATCTCACCTAAAAAAATATGGACCATCACTCCTAAAATATATCGGAGTGTTTGCCACTAGAAATAGTTGTATTTATATAAACAATATGTAACTAGTTTTGACGTTATGTTAGAGGCCTGGTACATGTTTTCCATATTAAAGTTAGAAATATGGTAAAAATCAGAAAACTAGTATGTCAACGGTTCAAATACTCCGCAAATTATTCACTTTTCATTGCCTTTTTTCTCGTGAATCCCGGCACAGTGTCAACAGTAAGATAGTTGCCTCTGAACTAACACGGTACCTCGTTGCCCTCTCTTAGCTATATTAATTCTGTGTCTTAGTGTAAGTTGGAATTACTTCAATTGGCTAACTATCCTTTATGGCCAACTATCCTCGAGTTACTCTAAAATAAAATTGTTAAGCGATGGACTGTAACCGTGGTAAAGTATAACAATTGATTTTATAATTTGCCATTTTGGACAGGCAAGTCTTTTATCCACGCAGACGTAGACGGAGTCGCGGGCGAAAGGCTTGTTTCAAACATATCGCCCTTTAATATAAGGACCGATTTGCGTCGTTTTTCATGGAAGGATCGCCAACCGCTGGAAAGTCGTATTTCCAATAAAATATTTTTGCTGGCTCCTCACCGATGCTTTACTGGCCTATTTTGTAATGTTCATACATCACCATATAAAAACTTAATTCTAAACTTTTTCTACTTCTATTTTTCTATATTATACTCGTACATCCACAAAGTCATGTGATAAACTAAAATTCGAAACCAAACATGGCAACAACCCCCTCCCTGTGGGATTCGTAAAAAGGGTTAGAATCCATTTACAGTCGTAGAGCCCCCGTTAAAAATATTGAGATTTCAAAAACTACTTAAATGGAAACTACATTCATTCATTATAAAAAAATTATGTCAGACTCGTAAAATAATATACTAATATTTCGTCCTAGCGGGATTCGAACCCGTAACCGTTGGTTTCACTCGGTCTACACCAATCGGTCGTCAAATAATGAATAGCATCTACCTATTACATTGTGATAAATTATAAAAAATTAATATTTTTATGATAAAATTGGTTTACAAACATTTCAAGTGGAAAAGAAATGATCGAGAATCACGAAGAAAATAAAATCGTGGCTGTTCATTTTTAGGCATCATTATTGTCAGATATAGTTATTAAAATAGCCTAAGTTCATGGAAGGCGTTAATTTTACGACTTAAAAAGGACACGAATTTTTCAAAAATTGTTATAATACCTATTTGGTATCGTAATTAATTTTTTTTCGTAATGACAAGTACGAAAAACTAGTAGTTAACTAACTTCTAAATACAGATAGCGTGCATGTTCAGTCGACAGCACGACGAGCGTAACACTGTGACGAACTCCTCGTTTTTAGAATACTCTTTGGCTTTTTTCGAATTCAATTAAAAATTCCGAATTCTAAATTATTTTCTGAAACAGAAGTCAGTCGTTTTCTGGAACTGCAACGAGAAGGATAAGTTCATTTTTTTCTTTTTGAACCATTTATAACTGTATTTATTTATTTTAGTAATTTATAAAACGTGTGAGTGCTTATAAACTTCCGTTATTTAATCATTGTCATCACCTGTGTAAGTCTGCTGGACCAATAGGTGCGGATTCCACGGCCTTATCTCACCTCTCACGGCTCCCAAATCAGATTCCTTCAACAACAGTCGGCATCCCAGGGTTACATCTAACACCCGTCGCACTAGCGCAAGCTGTACCAGTGCGAGCTGGCTCCGCGACTCTACCGATAATACGAACGCCGCGAGACCCGAATGGAAGTGTTACGGTCGTTGTGCGGAAATGTGTCACTTTCATTAGCATAAGAATTATATTGTCAAAAACCTAGAGATAAGTTAGCCGGCATGAATGAACTCGTAACATTCTCTTAAACCACGTGGCCTTGCTGATACAGAATATTCCTGCTTGGGATTTTGAAAAAATAAAATTAAAATTAAAACAAAATATTTTTCTTTCGATTTGCATTTAATTGAAATTGATTTAAATCGAAATAATTTAAGTTTCTTTTAAGGGATGAATTTATAATGAGCATCAAACACTTTTGAATGCCGAAAAAAAAACATACAAACGGCCGAATTGATAACCTCCTTCTTTTTGAAGTCGGTTAATAAAAACAGATGGACATGGCGAAACTAAATAAGTTCCTTGTTAATAAAAGAACCCTAAAAGTGTGTCAGTTTTCAAGGCTTTCAACAAAACATTCGTTTCCAATACTAAAAAAAAAAACGGCCAAGCGCATTACGGCCCACGCACCGTGAGGGATACAACTGTGATTTAATCGCATTACCTACCTTACATTTGAAACTAATTTTATCCAGCAGGGGTGAAAGCACCGGTATGAGTTTAACAGTTCATGTAGGTACAGATGCTCCACAGGAGGGTAACTGCGATTTAGACGTACAAGTAAGTAGGTCATTAAAATTAATTATTATCTGCTAGAGAATGTTAGTAAATATTTTCTATTTAGTGTCCATTGTAGAATTGATCGTCTACATACAGGGTGAAATTTCATTCGTATAATTTCTGTTTACTCTTCTTTTGACGACGACCAACTTTCATATCATAATCATAGCTAAATTCAACCGAAAATTGTTGGATTTCCATAATAAATGTTATATATTTATATATATAATAATGGTTTCAAAATGGTTGACTTTGTATGAGTAATCGTAAATTTTTTGATCGAATTCGACTATGGTTCGTTCGTCGTTCGTTGTTCGTAATCAAGAGTGACATCACCAGGTAATGGGAACTACACGAATTCAAATTCATTCTGTATAACTATAAAATTCAAATTTAGCAACTGATTTCCATCAAAAATGACTAAGAACCTATCTCAGCATATGATCTTAAATAAAAAAATAATAAAGATAATATCATCGAAACACACCAAAAAACTGTGATTATAGTTAAATATTTTGGAAACGACTTAACCGATTTTCAACAACAAACACATAACATCCATCGTTTATCGTTGGGGGTTAAAAAGAGCACTAACACAACCTCCTCTAAAAAAAAAACGATCAGCGGCTATTCGGGATTCGGGCAAATGAGTATTCCATACTACTTACACTGATAATTTTTTGAGCAGTCCTACCTACAAGCTTGGATAATTGCATTTTATGTACTCTCTCCTGTCTCATTTATTATTCCACTAGCTTTCCGCCCGCGGCTTCGCCTCTTGGAATAACTTTATCGCGGAAATTTGTTTATCCCCAGGGAACTACTCACTTTATGGGATAAAAAATGTCCTATGACTTGATCCAGATTATATTCTACCTACATACCAAATTTCATCCAAATCCGTTCATCCGTTTCGCCGTGATCGAGCAACCAACAAACAAACAAATAAGGTGTTGCGGGTGTCCATGGGCGGCGGTGATTACTTTCCATCAGGTGACCCGCATGCTCGTATGCCGCCCTCTCATAAAAAAAAAAAAAAAAAAACAAACATCCAAGCTTTTGCATTTACAATTTAACACTTTATTGTACACACACACAAAGAAATGGTCATTAACAAATATTTTAGAAAAATGTACAAAGGGCGAACTTATCTCTATAAGAGATCTCTTCCAGCAAGCCCGTAAACAATATTAGTGAGATAAATTTTTCAGAGCATTTGAATAGGTACATTACCAAAAACTAAACCTAATTTCATCTATACCTAATTTATAATAGTTACAGACAAACACACCACTGCGTGCACAGCGTTTTGTCACAGCGTAGGCAGATGAATAAAATTTGCTAAAAACACAACTACAAAATAATAACTTATCTTCGCAACTGCTTAGAATATTTCTGTTCACATCAGCATGAGTCAGCAAATTTTCTAGGGTAGGCATTGCCTTGCTGCCTGTATCGAGGGCACGTCACTGCCATGGTGCCATTTTTGGCACGAAACTCTAAAAAAACACATAGGGACAAACATTAAAATTTGCTCCATTCTGCGACCAACTAGGTATAAATCTAAAAAATTCGTCTTGTCGGGAATAGATATGTCTAAAAGGAATTATGCCCCACTTGAAAATACGAACTCTCTGTCCTTTTTTGGGGGTCGTCGTGGTAAAATTAGGCAACCTAATGTACAATGTTGCCGCGTTCGTTTTATCTGTCTGTCCGTTTAAATATCACAGCTGTTTAACTCGCAGACTAGGCTTTATTGGTAAAATTTGGTAGGTTTATACATATTTATAAGACTTGTAAAGTTAATATGTCCTTGGTTGAATTTATCGTTCTTTAAGAAGTATTGCAGGGTTGCCTTAAATACTTTTTCGATGCAGGAATCCGTTTAGGAAATATTAAGGTTTAAAGAGGGCAGCCAAACTAATATAGGTATTAAAAGTATTCGGAATAAGAATAATAATAACGATTAGTTCTCAAGTACTCTACAAAACGTTGACGAATGATGAATGATAAAACAACTGCAAAAACAACTACGTACTTTTAAACGTATTCGCAATTAACACGTTTTAAAACTGCTCATGTACTTAGAACTTCTTTTATCAATGCTATTACAAAACCAGACAAGTGCTTGTCGGATCATACACAGTAGACTTCCGTGGTCGGAATAAACATTTTAAACTACAAAGGTATTTTTGCAATTGATTTAGGTATGTCATTGTTTAAAAGCTTCTATGAACATTACATACCCGACTACATCTATCATTATTCGAAAACTAGTAGAGCCTACTTAGGTATGATAGTTATCTTTTTAATTTAGTTAATTATTTTATACTTACTAGCGGTTATCGACTCTGTGGAACGACGCCATAAGACTCATAGTGACAATTCGATGGTTACTGCTAAATTACAGAGCCTTGAACTCCGTCGCAAGGCCGTATTCCTATCAGTGTTCTATTATGGGATACGTTTCGGTGAGTGTGCGTTGGAATTGCATAAATTATTCCACCATGGCCTTTCCATCTCCGGACTATATGGAGTGGGAAGGGTTTCTACCCATTTGTTATCGACATGCTGAACATTCCCAATAAGCGATTCGCTTTTTCGTTCATAAATAAATATGTATAATAATTTCTGTATCGTGTAATATTCTCTGAAATAAAATATGTTCCAAATACATAAGTCTAAATATATTACAGAACAAATGTATACATAACTTTGTAACACACATACAATATGTCTATAAGTACATAACAATTTACATGCGACTTGTTGAGCTTCGTACAAATTGTTACTTAATTATTACAATGGGCTCAGAAGCCATATCCCGACGTAATGCCGCAATAGGAGTTCCCATTAGATAGGCGATTATAAAACTATCTACTTGTTTAATAACAAATACTTAAAATTTTACGAGACGATCAAGAAAGAGTACCTATACGCTATTATTCGCGTACACGCTTGCAAATATTTAAATTATTAAGACTCGTCTTTTTAAGAATTGTGTTTTTGAGAATAACCAGAATACGGACTTTTAAGGTGTTCCTCGAATCTTACAATCTTTAAGTCTAGGGTAAATAAGAATTTACTGGGAACGCGTCCTTCATCTTCGTCATTTAACGCCAGGAGGGCTACCACACCCCGTAGTCTCTCTATCACATCACGAGATAGAAGCCTGCTATCACGTTCGTGCTTTAGGCGAGTAAGAGAGACGCAAAACTTCTATATCGCGTCTTCGTAGAGAGACTGCGGGACATGCTAACCCCACAGGTGAAATTCTGCTCCCACGCGCCTCCAGTCACAATAAAATAGTATGTGCATTTAAACTATTAAAATAATCAACATCATTGAGTAGTTATGAACCGTAACTCTTTCAAAAATTAGGGAACACTCAGGCTTATTGTTTTGCAAAATGTGAAAGTTTGGATGTTTGTTTGTTTATTGCTCAATCACAGCGAATCGGATGAACAGATTTCAATGAAATTTCGTTAAAATTTAAAAGATACCTCGGATTAAGAGATAGGATATTTTTGATCCCGATAAAGTTAAAAGTAGATCCCGTGGGATAAACGAATTTCCAAGTTAAAGTTATTCCTCTAAGGCGCAGCCGCGGGCGGAAAGCTAGTATGCCATATGTGAATAAAACAATACACCCACTTAAAATGTAGGTGCACCGGCTTCTAGCTATCTCAAAAATTAACATCGTAGCCTTAGGTCCACGTAACGCCAGTTAAATTTCAGCTCTATTAGCAACAATAGTCCGCGAGTAAAACAGCTGTTTTCAACCGCCTCCGTAGCTCAATGTACAACAATAAGGTTTACAAAACCACCTGTTTAGCTACTGCAATCGCATCTAAGTCTGCCAAGCGGCAAAGTTGATAGCATTGCTGTATTATCTGTTTTAATAAGATAGCCACTCCCCAAATAAGTTGCGGGTTTCGGGAGAGATTCACTTAAAATCAAGTCTGATTGAAATAAACCGGGATACAAAGAAAAAGCAAACTATAAGTAATTTAGCATTCTTTCGCAAAACTGTAAGGGTTTCCATTTTCCTGCGGAACGGGACTTTTAGAGTGGAAATAGGCCGTATCTTCAGAATTTTAACATGATATACCTGCAGCCATATATATGAGAAAAAAGGGCCTTGACATAGATACAGACAGATGGGCTCCGTTTTATTAACCGACTTCCAAAAAAGAGGAGGTTCTCAATTCGACTGTATTTTTTTGTTTGTTACACAGTATCTTCGTCATTTGTAATTGAATCGACGAAAAACGACTGGTGTTACGTGTTTTGTGGCGTTTGTGTGTGTCTGTTCCAGTCTTCGTCCGAACGTAGCTCAGTAATGCGTTATCCGATTTGAGTGCGGTTTTTTTATATTAAAGATTAAACGAGGGGACAAATTCTAAGCCAATGTTTGGTGAAAATCTGTTAAACCGTTCCAAAGATATTTAGCTTTTAACATTGTTTTTTGGTGTAAGTATTTAGATATCAGAGGATTTAGAGGATTTTTTAAATTGAACTTTTTTTATATTTAGGTTAATTATTTAAAAACCAAAAAACCCGCCAGCATATTTCGTATTTTGCGGACGCCATGTTAGATTTTTTACCATAAAATGTCTTCTATGGCCTTCCGAGACCTATCTAACGACACCACGCACTTCGATATCGATCAAGCCGTTTAGGCTATAGGATGCGCTATAGGAACGGACATACATAAATACATACACTCGGAAAACTTCCTCCTTCCTTGGGCAGTCAGTTTAAAATACGTTCTTAGCCATGGCTAATGGAAATCGGTTCAGCATTTTCGAAGGTCGGTTAAGCTTTTAACACTATATTTTTATTTGTCTACGATAATCCGTTCCATCAATGTGGTCAGGGTTTTTCTAAAATTTCAATATACATATACATAGTACATAAAGTCACGCCTGTTTCCCGTACGGGTAGGTAAAGACAACAATAGTTAGTACAATTTATAGTTATTGTTTGATAGGGCTTACCGTTAGAGTGGTCTCAAAAATCTGATGATGCACTCTTTCTATAGAAAAGGGAACCTTACTCAAGTCGGTTGTCGGTTGTTTTGCCAACATAGTGGTTAAAATTATTATTATCTAGGAGGAGGTAAGACATTCTAATAATACTATGTCTATAATGTCACCCAAATGGGGTGGTCAGAGAACTGACCACCCCATTTGGGTTAATGTTCGTAACTTTATGTATGTATAAACCTGAATAAAATAGGAATGTGTACACAAATGTCACTCGTGGCGCAGTCGCATTCGCTAAGTATTTTTTTTCGTTTAGCGAAGTCACTAATGGACTTTTCATGCGAGTGTTTTCGTGCTTCGGGGGGCACGTTAAATAGTAGGACCGGGTTGATTTCAATTACAGGCAGTCGTTAAGCCACAACGGTGGCCTATACAGTGACAGTTTGAAAATACTGACTGTCAGGTGGTCACCAGTCCAATACTTTAATAAGCCCTACTAGTCCTACCATGAAAAATGTTTGCTTTCGATTGCTAAAAATTTCCCGTTTCGCTCTCTTACCATACGGACACTAAATTTGGTATCACGTAAGCGAGCTAAACAACAACTTTTTTACGTGGTACGACGACAGGTTGTGCCACAAGAGTGGGGACAGACCACCCACTCCCCAAACCTGAAATACACAGAGGCTGTAGGTACGCCAAAACATCGAGAAATTGCTTACCTTATCTTACGCGTCTTATTAGTCTCATGCTATGGTGTTCGGACACTAATGAACATTACTAAGCATCTAATAAACTTATAATATTCTTCTTCAAAGACTGTTTTAATGTTTCGGTACGTGAGTATGATAGACTACCGCCTCCGTGGTCCAATGTGAACAACATAGGGTTTACGATTTGGACGTCGCGGATTCGATCCCCAGCGGAGTACATGTTTAGTACTCGGTTTGGTTGGTGGTAGGGCATTTTAAATGTCCGCCTGGCTAGCTACCACCATCTTAACTAAGTCTGCCGCCAAACAGCAATGTTAATAGGATTGTTGAGTTCCGGTTGACAGAGATAACATATCCACCTTCGGATTCATCTTCACTTAACTCAGGTGTGATTGAGGTGAGGTGCTAACCCGTTGTGCATTAAAATCTAATTAATGATAAAACCAACATTGACCGTTCACGACTATTGCTCCGCATTACAAGTCTATGGGGTATATTAATAGGTATTACCTACTTAAAAAGTAAGCAAAACATGATTTTAGTTTTCCATTTAGCATTTAGGTACTTACACGTTTGCATTTGGGCTATTCACTCCTATATCTCGATAACTCATTTACTGTGTCTACTTTACATCGTATCTGAAATTATATGGTCGTAACACCGAAGTGATCCATCAAGTGTTCATTTTGCCATTTTTAGAACTCTAAGAAAGCTACTAAATAGTATTTATGTGCGTGTGTTAGTAGATTATGTAGTATATGAAATGGGTATAAAATATTTTATATAAAGTCAAACATTTCTAATAGATATGTGTGCAAATTGGACCAAACCACAGTGGGTGTAGGATAGATAAAGGTGGAGCTAGCAACCTATATACTCGTAGATATAGTAAAATATAATATTGAAATTGAAGCTAGAAGTAAGGAATACTGCACCATCTATATTTTTAAGTAGTCAAAAATTGCAGATTGTAAGTAACTCTCATCGGCAGACCTTTCTATGTTTTACTGGGCCCCACTGATAGGCCGCTAGGATATTGAGATTTTTTTTATGAATCAAATGCATAAAAGTCGGTGACAGGCACGTCCCAGCAGTGCCGTATTTTTTAAAACTCGCTCCAGAAAGCAGTGTAGTTCTAAATTAAAAAATGTCGATTACCAGTCTAATTTTATTAGTATATGCAAACAGAAACCAGTAGATACACTGGTTTATATCATGAGTCAACACTGGTTTTAATATAATTATATTTAAAACTAAATATAGTTTCCATGCACCTTTTATGTTCCCTCACCACATCGTAAGTTTCCACATAAAGATAGACACTAACACGTATGAACTAGATTCTTATAATATACATATATTACCAGTGTAATTGGTGGAGGAAAACCTTTTTAATGAATGAGTCATATAATTTAATTTTGTGGCAGTAAATGGTATAGCGGGAGCAATCGAAGAAGTAGTTGAGCTTTATGAACCTATTGCCGGATGAAATTATTACAATATCCTTAAACTAGTTATATTCCACCTTTCGCAGTGACACTTACCATCTCTGCACTGACATTTAGCACTTAGGTATTTTGGAATGCTTTTACACATTTTATTTATACACAACGTATTAGTCTGTATCTATGATACAGATTATCTTTTTATATTACGTATCTTGCCATTAACCTTGTAAATGAAAATTATCCCACTACTGGCTCGTGATCATCTTACTTTAAAATATAAGAACCCTACAAGTCACTTTAACGATAGGCGTAGAAAATGTATGGAGTTCAATCAAATACCTAACAAGTCAATTATCTATCTTATCTTCTTGTCGTTGGTCCGAGCACCAAGCGTAGATTTTGAAGTGCAAATATCATCATATAATTTAGTTTTCGTTATCTCTTTACACATTATCATTTTATCGGTCTTCTTTCGTACTTGCTTTCGTACTTAGACGACCTGTTTGGTGTAGTGGTTAGCAACTCTGACCACTATACCAAAAGGTTGCGGGTTCGAATCCCGCTAGGGACATTGTGTGATGAATACGGGCATGTGGACCCGAGTTATGAATGTTTTCATTTATAATAAGTATATCAACCATCTGGTATCCACAACACAAGCCTGTAGTTGCTTACTGTGGAACTAGATGGCGCTGTATGTCTAAGGTTATTATATTACTATATAATATATTACTATTACTTGCAACTCTAGAGCCTTTAATAATAAAATCAATCAAGCACGTACTTGCCCGCACAAGAACACCTCTTTTCTTCTGCTCTTTCAACAACTGATCTATATCATTATTATTCGATACTAAATATAGAAATCGTGTTTATATTATTTTTATAATTAACAAATTGTCTCTTAGTAATAACAATCAAATAAAGTTACCACTATCGTTTTAATCGCATTACGTTACTATTAAAAATTAATTAGGTTCACAAAAGCTTAAAACTAAATCACTACTTGAAGACGAGATATCATCTAAATCAGACGGATTATGAGCGTCTATACAGCAGAGAGGCTTTATTTTGTTATTCAGTTTTTTATCTTGACACCCTTTACAAAAGGCATTACCTTAAAATAATTAGGATCCAATGTCAAAATAGTACTTTAGATAGGCTGCATAAGCATCTTTCACTGTGTTAAGTAGGTATCACAATAAGGTTTACGATATAAAGAATATATTATAAATTAGAAACGTAATCCGATGATGTATATTCTTTTGTACGCTGTCTCAAAAAAGTTGCTCTTGCCTGGCTCGCTTGGGTTTAATAACTTAATATGTTAACAATTCCATTCCTGGAAATTAAAGTGTATAACTACATTTTGGGTTCTTTATAGTATAGGTTTGAACAACTTCAATACTTTGAATGTCTATCTAAGGCGAGTTACGCGTATTTGTAATTTATGGACCCAATTAAGCACTGAAACCTAGAGTAATCCTTGTAAAGAATTTAAAAATCAAATGCAACCATCATTAATGGAAGTAGTCATGTAATAATTAAACAAAAAATAATAATTAGCCGCCATGGAATCGTAAAAGACACTCCCTGTGTTAGTGTGAGCTTTACCGAAAGCAATGTGTGGGTAGTGACTTTGAATGATAATGATCATAACAACATAAAAGTAGTCATGGTATGTAATATATGACGCGTAGTAAAACTTTTGGAGGAAGGTGTTAAAAGGTGGGGCCGTGAACGTGTCCCGGCAGATGATTCAATCATTCATGGAGATATGATCATATATCATCGGTGGCGAAAGTGTTAACTTGAACCGCCCGGACGCCTCACCTTCAATGGGATCCTGCCTCCGCTTTTTTTTCTTCGCGCCTTTATTTTGTCTACGATTTATTATTTCATTTTGACGCTTAGGGGTAAATCCACACACTAAAGTTGTGTATTTATGGTTTGTCTTTGTTTAGTGTTATATTTAGTTGTCAGATTACAGCGTGTTTGTATGCTGCTGCTTTGTTAGCCTTTAAATGCTGTTACAAACGATGAAAGCTTCAAAAAGTTAATATGTTAATGAATAATACACGTCAAAATATTTTGAGAGAATAGCTCGTTGTGTGATCCTAATCCATTTCATTCGCACATGTGGAGACTCTGCCCAGGAACCGGACGTATTGTATAGAAAAAAATTCCACATGTATCATGAGTTCCAATGAAAACTACAAATAAATTAATGACACGTGTTGTCTGTTTTAATAGCTTTCCCAATGGTGTCAGAAAGTTGTCAGATATAATTTGTGGTTGTGATGGTGATGACATATCTATGATCTACATTTATTTCTTTGTCTTCCCTATAAAAATAATGATGTCTACAAAACGTATCATTTCCTTCACTTAACCTGAAAGTTGTTGTATTGTAATTTTTGTAATTGAGTAATTGAGCTATACTAAATGAAAAATTAAACCCCAGTGATTATTCCTACGTTACCAGTGTTATCAACAATCAAAATTTTCTGACCCGCCAAAAAAATATCAACCTAAACGTAGATCTTGCACGTAGCCAGGATGACTGGACTTAATTCAACAGTTATGTTCATTTTATTTTTGACAGGTGGTAGGTATACATTAAGCCTGTGGCCGACCGTATTTATTAATCCAACTCAAAACCCGCACTTCGTATGATTCCATTTAAAATTCTACCTGCCCATTGCGTGGCGCGATGCGTGTCTACGGAATCATTTGACGGATTATAAACGTCGTATGTCCTATCATAAAAGTATAGCTAGACTAACACGACGATGTTAATGGGATTATTGCTCGAGATAGCTTCTTTGTGCTTACCCACTCATGAGTTGACGAAACTCGTAGTGCCTATCAAGCCAACTAAGAGAGTCGAGATGTCATGAAAAATCATAAATAGATATCCACTCGTATCAGTGTATTGCAATCTGTTTAAGCCTTTTATACGTAGAGTGGATACAATAACGTTATGTACCTTTAATACCTTTAATCGTTACAATATATCAAGTACGAGTAACTGCAGAATCGCGTCACAGCTTAGTCCGATTATTTGAAGTAACAGAAAACAGGAATTATATCAGAAAGGTCGAAGCAACAAAGAGCGACAGCGCGACTGGATTACGCTGTCGTACTTGAGTAAAATTTATTATCGGATTTTCGATTCGGCCACCAATGAAGTTGTTGGACAACAAAATCTTTTGATAGATTTATCCTGGTTGACCGCATTAAGGTTCTCTCCTGAGTTATTTTTAATGTAATGCGATAAATTTGTGACCCGGCATTCCCACTAATATAACGAATAGCTCTCGTAGGTTTGAGAAATAAATTGCAAAATATTAATAACTAGCATTCTGCCCGCGGCTTCGCCTGCGTTGTATAGTTTTATCGCGGAAATTTGTTTATTCATTTTATCGGGATAAAAATTATCCTATGTTTTAATTAAGGCTATGCTCTACATATACACCAAATTTCGTTCAAATCCGTTCATCCGTTTTGCCGTGATTGAGCAACAAACAAACAAACATCCAAACTTTCGCATTTATAGCATTAGTTAGTTAGATTTATATACATAGTCTAGTTTAAATGAAATAATATGAGGGTAATATTGGCTGTCGTTTGGCTGTGTTGAAGAATGATAGTGTTTTGCGTAAATGTTTAAACAATTAGGTATCGACATCATTATCCTAATTGGTTAGGTACCTTGATTAGATTAAATGTACAACAAAACAATCGTTCAGTTGATTTCAAACACATAATATTACACTTGAATACTATTAAAACAATAAGCCTACGGTTTTTAAATATGATTAGCACTTATCCACTCTTTCATTGATGCATCGCGCTTGTGACATGAGAGTCATAAACTATCGTTTTTAATGAACTAACAAGCATTTAGTCATTTGTTTATCTTGACGACATAAAAGAAAGCAAAGTTCAACAATCCCCATAACAAATAAAACGATACATTTGTCGACCGAGAGATGATTGATGCGCTCGTTTCCTATCTAACCCATTAAATAATAATAGTTAAGACGAACGTTAAAGCGATCGATCAAAAAATCAATCCGTTAAGGATAATTTTCTTTAATGGATTAAAGCTACCGGAAACGTGAGAGGAGACCGGAATGGTCTGACTTGATGAAATTTCAATGTGGTAATTTAAATTCAATTTGCATTCTAGAATCTTAAGCGTTGCATTAACAAGTATTATGTTTGTTCCACCAGGCTGCAGGAATCGAGTTAAAAGAAAATCTCGCGGCAAGTGCGGCGAGCTGGCCTTACCCTACGGTTTATCACCCATATGATGCAGCCTTCGCTGGATACCCGTTCAATGGGTGAGTGAGATAAAATTATACGATGCTAACAGGCTGTAAAATCTTCGCTGATCAACGTTCAATTATTTGTTTGAAAGCAGACAGTGTTGAACTGAATCACTACTACAAAGCTGCCCAGTTTATCTAAAATTCATGTTTCCCGCGAGACTTCCCCGTTTCATTGCTTCGGCTGACAGCATTAAGGAGTTTGGCATAATTAATTTTTGAACCAGTTGCGCTACAGGGCATTGCCAGACGGTATTAAATTCACGGCAATTTCGATTGACGAGCCCCTAACGGCGCGGTGGCAATATAGACAGAATAGACGGGCAAATCTCTAAAAAAGAGAACAAATCACCATAAATGCTACAGTGGCCGGGCCGGCCGCGCCACTGTCACTCTGCGTCTACCGCGTTCGTTGTCTCTTTGTACAGAATCAATTTCACCATTTTTGAACTAATCGTAGCTAAATAGAAAAAAAGATCTCTCAAAAATACTTGAATTGAATAGTGAAGTGTATTATTATTTTATATGTACATGGTCCAAACATAATACAAAATAATAATTATGTTTTGTACTCGTATATTTTAGGATAAAATAAAACTATTTCCTGCAATCCTTTTTAAGTTTCAAGATACTGGCACAACAATTGAATGTACTTTAAAAAGCATTACAGACTTTATCTCTAAAGGCGTATCAAATTGCGAGGAAAATAGTGTCCTTATCAGTGTATACCTATGTAGGTAGAATTTGATGCAGACAACACGTTTATGTAAGCCGATAGCGGCAAATTGTAAAGGTTACAAAACATGGGTTTATTAGATACGAATGTTGTATCAGATTATCGAAACTGTATCTACATATGTTTGTCGGCGTAGCGAACATATTGGGAACACGGGTGCCGCAACACGATCCACCACTATCGATTCCAACTGCGTAGAACTGATCTGTTCTGACAAGCAATTATTTTATTAATAATTATTTTCACGGAAGATCTTATGATCGATAAATCGTAATGTATCGATCAAAGATGTATGTTGTCTTAGCATTTACGCCATTTCGCGTTACGTACTTACCGGCACAGATAAAAAGATACGATATAATCAACGTCCTATCGTGTTTCTTTTAACGATCCGCTTCATAATTCCAAATCCGTGAGCCCATTGAAAAACTCGACTATAAATTCCAATTGATTTTTGATGTAAGCAGTATAAGCGCTGTAAAACTACATTAATGATGTGTATAGTATATGTAGAGATGTAAATATTATTCACCCTCATAGTAATTGAAGCAGCTCATTAGTTTCACGCCTCATGTTTTGTTGTTACCGTTTTTTGCTAAATTGTATTGCAGGTGAAATAAATGTCGGCAAGACTATTGACGCTCTAACATGAACGTTTGAGAGTCACGACAATGAATGCACTGTTCTCAAGCCCAGTTTTTGCTTCTTGTTTAACGTGTCTCAATGGTGTAATTATAATTAGTGTTGGTTTCATGACAATGTAAAAGAGGAAACATAGTTTTTCTGTCACTGTCTGACGGAGTGTGACGATGAACGATATTTATTTACTAGCTACACCACACTGACAGTCATAACGAGGTCGAAAACTGATTAGCCTGAATTAGAATAGTGCTGGCCAGTGTTTCCGTTATCTTCGTTATCTTTTCCTCGGGGCGTTCGGTTTTTTGGACGCTGAAATTTTTTTAAGATTCAACATAGGACGTTGGAATTTAAATCGATGTTGTATACTTTTACTCTTCTTGTATTAATTTCGTGTAAATTGAATGAGATAGACTTGTTCAAAAGAAAATATCTCATTGCAGACTTGCTAAACTTATGGTTAGATATTCAGTTTTAGCTGACGGTAAAGTGATTTATATGATTTTAATTGCGGTGCAGTGAGTCTTCTGCTAAAGTTGCAGAATGAAAATAGATTAACATGTACCACAGTATCTTAAACTAAGAATCAATTATAGTAATTCGATGTGTGGAAATTAGTAAACGTTATGAGCTGATGAAAATCAGTGATATAATGTATTTCTTCGCTGTTAAGGGACTGTTATGTTAATCTGACAAAAGGATAATAACGAATAAATAAATCACCTCGACAGTTGAGGAATAACAAGCGTTAAATAACACAATTAAAATGTTGTAAAATGTTGTGGGGCGTCTTCGTACTAATAACAACGTAATAGACGGTTTTCAATATGAGCGGCCGAGCGCGGTGCGGCAGGTGTTGGCCGAGGCAGCCGGTGCGATGCCCGGGCCCGATGTGTATCTCACACCTTAATCACTCACGTCGACAACAATCCGTAATGATATTTACTAAATAAACACAACACCGAACTATAATTAAGCTCAATTGGCTTCATAAACCGATATTTCGTTAAATTAAAACAAAGTACGTATACATAACAAAAAAGTTAGTTGATTGTTTAAATCAGAGTCGCGAAAAACTATACTGATATTATGAAAAGCAATTATATCAATACATCCAATAAACGCTAAAAATTTGTTGCATTTTGATTACTCGTACGATAAAGACTAATTATGCACAATGGAAAAAGAATACCTACATGCAACAAAGTGTTTAAAAGAAATTAATTCATTATGTAAACATCATCGTCTTATGCGCTATAGTTGATGGCACTAATTAGCGTAGCTAAAGGTCAGCTTGTCTTGGCGGGATAACTGACATGATAACACGAATGTGTCTGGAATACAACCCTCGTTCTACCTTCTTGCCGATCCATCACTCACTTATGTCTCTTTAGAGAAAGGTTCACACACCACAAATCATATAAGAGCGAAGTCATTAAGCATTTACTCGTATTACAAGCCACATCAGCATGCGAGTTTAATTACTATAAATAGCTTCACTTACAAATTAATAAAATTTGAAGCCATTCTATGGAATGAAACGCTTAATTATGAATGACAATATTCATAAAGAAGTTTCGAGTCGGTACGACGCCGTTTAATTTAGAGGAGTAGTTTCGAACGATCAAGCTACCGGGCTCGCCAGTTACTGTTGCTTCTCTGTGCTTTATCTCAAAATTTTAATGTAGTTCTCAGAATTAATGTACGGTTATATTCATGAAATATTTTAAAAATTCTTAAAAGATAGCTGTTGCTTATCATGTGCGCTTTCTATTTTTGGAAAGACAACTGCTTATTAATCATTGTTATATCTTAAACATACTATTGTGGTGAGCGGTGTATAGATTGCTGTATGGTATCACGATTTGTCATTGCAGAGAAAGTTTCTCAGCGGTCGCATTGCGAGTTCTATCGCTTGAATGTTTGGAATGTAATTGATAACATATTGCACAGTTGTATGATAAAATGTCATTGATTCTTCACTTGTGTCGTTAGAGTATATTACAATATCTGCAGCTAACAAGATGCGGACCGTAATACGAGTATTTTCAAAATCAAAATGTACTTTACAACACAACAGAATAGGAGTACATTTTGATGTAAGTAATGAAATAATAACACATTGCAAATCGAAACAACAGAAAAACTACTTATTTCACGTCATCATTGTGTATTACGTATTATTATGTTTTATTTATAGATCTAAAATTCTTTGAATCATCAGTTTCTTTCCACCGGGTAAAAGCACCTTATCCATACTTTCTCAAGTTGTAATGCAGCCAATAAGAAAAAACATGTTAAGTCTTCAATGGCTGCGAATCAGGTTAAAAACGAAATGAGTTGTGATTAGATATGCTTGAACGAGTGTAAGGGAAAGACTATTTCAATCAAAGCACTGGCACAAGTGGAATATGGATCATCTTTTTTAGGTGACCAATATATTTGTGTTACTTGTTTAAAGAATCCCATTATAATTTATAAATACATTATTTTAATAAGAGTAGAAAAAATTTGAATATAAATTCTGCAAGAAAGACAAAACTAGAAGAAACACTGTCACTTTTGCAAAACAGTCAATTATAGGGTTGTTTTGGTACCTAATATCACCACAATGATGATGATTAAAACCTGCAAAATTACGTTTGTTAGGTTTTTGAGATTAGGTTTTAATGACCAGCCAGATAGCATGGGAAAGGATAGGTTTTTATAGAAGTGAATTATACACGCATAGTAAAGTTAAATAAAAATTTATTATTATAGTTGATTTATATCATTTGACATTGAATTTCTATCAACTGTTTAAAAAGTTTTTAGTTCCAAAATTCATTTCACAACTTTCTGCAGGCAACTTTAGGCAAATTTAGGGCACTTCAACTGCATTCGCCGACTTAAATATTAAAAGAAAATATTTATATATTAAGTTTCTAGAGGAAAGTTGTTCGTAATCAGCAGTGGAGTCACTAATAAACAGGAATTACATGAATTAAATTTCACCCTGCAGTTTTTCCAATATCGCCTTAAGCGGGGAGTTGCTACCAATCTGCTCAAATTTTCGGTACCTAGGTTCATTACTTCAGAACGACGGCAATATTGACCAGGATGTGAGGAACAGAATAAATGCAGGATGGATGAAATGGCGACAGGTTTCTGGGACTACATGTGACCCACGAATGCCCCTGAAACTCAAGGGCAAAATTTATAAAACCATCATAAGACCTGTCACCATGTATGGATCTGAATGTTGGGCAATGAAAGAAACTGATGAAAGTAGAATGCATGTGGCAGAGATGAGAATGCTAAGATGGATGTGTGGTGTGACTTGAATGGATAAAATCAGGAATGAGTATATCAGAGGAAGTCTAAAAGTGGCGCCAATAACAGAAAAGCTGAGGAGTAATAGGTTAGCATGGTTTGGGCACATTATGAGGAGGGATGAAAGGCACGTAACAAGACGAGTGTTAAGTATGAATGTGGAGGGATACAGAGGTAGAGGAAGACCAAAGAAGGTGTGGGTAGACTGCGTGAGGAATGATATGTGTGTGAAAGGGGTGAGTACGGAGATGACGGCTGATAGAGGAGAGTGGAAGAGGATGACATGTTGTGCCGACCCCACTTAGAGTGGGATAAGGGCAGGAAAATGAATGAATATTAAAAATAAATTTATGTATTATAAGGTTCTTGTAGAACAAAAAAAAATTGAACGTTTTTTATTTCAAAATGTGATAAAACCACTCATTTAAGGTCGCGCAAATATAATCGCTATTTTTTTTTGTACTATAGAACATGTTAGAACCGTTGATAAATTGTTCTTATCAATGACGTTTTTTAAATATCGTGAGCAAAACTGCATATTTAGTTTTTTAAATAACAAGAAGTTTAAGTATTTAAGAAAAGGTTTAAAGAGCACGTTTCCGATCTTTCGTGATATTATTATATTATTATATGTGTATAATATATTTTTATGTATAAATTTCATTATAGGTATGTATCTGTAATATTTTACTTCCAAATTTACTCCGTTTCCTACTTTAATGCTCAGGTTAAAGGGAAGAGATCTCTTATATAAAGATAACTCCACCTTCATATATGACATATTGTTTGTACTGTAGTTTATGTAATGTTCTGGTGCAATAAAGACTATTTATATAAAATGTTCAATTTGTTATGAATCCAAATTGACTTTACCTTATAATATGAGAAATGGTTGCACCGTAGTCCTTAGGCGAAATAGGCGCAGATTATAATTGATAAAATGTTACGCTGAAAAATTGACTTCTAAAGATATCATTTTGTCACATACTTGAATGTGAAAAAGTTACTCATTTCTGTTTTCACCTATAATATCGCTGTAGTTGTTCTTATCAACGGCTGCTTTTAAAGTTTCGTAAAACTTCTTAGTTTTTTTTATAACAATTATAAAATGTACATTTGTTATGGATCCAAATTGGGTACCTTATATATGAGAAATGGTCGCGCCATAGTCCATAGGCGGCATAGGCCCGTTAGACGGCGGCGCAAGACGGTCGTCAACCGTTCGCATCGTGACCAGTGTAACAACCACCTCGGACACTTCCGCTGTTCACCAACATAATTACAAACGGAAAATTCAACTGCACCAATACCTCAATCATGTGTAGGTATATTTACATTATTCCATATAAAAAAGAAATTAAAACGCGAACCTTGTATACGTATGTGCCTGCGGTCCATTTACCTAATCTACACATGCGTGCCCTAATATATTGGATATTTACCTATGAAATTGGAGTTTTTTTTTCTTCGTTAATCATATGTACCAATTTCTGCAATTTTCAAAGCTATATCCAAATTTGTTTCTTATTTGGAAAATGAAATATTATTTCAAGGTTTCACATGAAATATTTTTTAAATTCTGGGCTAAATCACATAATAAAAAAAATTCGAACAGAGCTCTTTTCATGTGCTTCCCATAATCATTTCTAAGATTCGCTGAAACTTTTATAAAGCCGTTACTTTTGAAAATTAACGCTGTCTATACTTAACTTAATGTTATCCGATAATACACACAAAGTTTAGCTAAATTTGGATTTGCCGTTCCCAAAAAAAAATCAAAAATGTTTGTATGAGAAAACAGTCTTAATGAAATTCTTCATACAAAACGCGAATTTCATATGAAATGAAATGAAATGAAATGAAAATCATTTATTCATGTAGGCAATACAATATGCACTTATGAACGTCATTTGTTTTTTAAACTACCACTAGCTCGGAACGCGACCACTACTGAGAAGAGCTAGCGAGAAACTCAGAGGGTTTGTCTCTTTTCAATAAATCATTTACAATCAAGAAAGGTTACGACAATTTTATATATCGTGTAGAGGAGCCGTTTAATCCCATGGATTACTTTCATTAATATGGTCTGAAATTTTGTAATATCCCTTTTTACATAATTTTTGTTTTATAATAAGTTTAAATTTATTAAGCGGAAGATTCCGTATATCCATGGGAACCTTGTTGTAGAAGCGCACACATTGACCTCTGAATGAGTTACTAACTTTACTAAGTCTACTAAAAGGTACAGCTAATTGATTTTTGCTCCTTGTATTGACATTAATGTCCTTGTATTAACAAAATACATAGGTAAGGACCTTATATATAATGTCGTCTCAGTATTTACGTACTGCTTTGTCTGCGTGGAAATCGTTTCTACTAAATCGTATGTTAGAGTGAACAGGAGCCATAGCCAAATAAATAGGTAGATACCTAAATCAGAAGAAGATACAGAATCCAATTGTACATAAAAAAATATGACCGTAAGTTTTGTAAAATGATGTCCAAAATTTTGAAAGGGTCATCCTAACGAAAAGTCACATGTAGGTAGTACTCGGCCTCTTTCGCACTTGTACTAACAACTCAGCTGACACCGTAGGGTTGCCAATCTTGTTGTTGAATTAACTTTTGTTAGTGCTGATGTTTTAAATTTCGATAAAATTTCATTTCTTGGTTCCAGTCTGTCTAATTTCATTGATTTGTGTGTGTTCTGCTGCGTGTCAACAAACATCCAAAGTACGCTATATCTACAGGATAGTTATGATGGAAGACATCATACAAAGGTTCTTGAACGAATTCCAGAAGCGGGGTGATAATGTAACAGAGTCAGAAGCTGTCAGGATGCGAAGCACGTACCAATCTATTTGCCCCCCGCCCCCTTCCCGCACCCGATATTGTGCACACAAAGTAACGATTACTCATGCCCGCCGAAGTTTATTTATGACAGGAAGAAATTGCGATTGTATTCTTATAATGGTTATAACTTCCCAATATGACGGCGCCTGTCGGTTTTTGTCTGCGAATTTGAGGATTGATTACTTATTATTACAATAAAATGTTGTATTTAAATTAAGAGAACTACGGAACTACTGTAATATTGAAGCTATTTGTCATCGCAATACATAATCATGCATCGCATATCCAAAAGTTAAGAGTAGCGTCAACACCATAAGGTCAACTCACGATGCTAAGTTATGTGTGTATGCCTACCCTCTGAGAGATACGAGTAAGCCCAGCTCCGCGGAGGTTCGCCGAGTTAGTAAATGTCGGAAGAAGAAGCGAGAAACACTTAAACTTTGTTGTTCTGTTATTTGTCTTTCTTTAACACACTTATTGTTGCTGAAACACTCGCGATCAGTTGTCTCCATTACGATGACAGACCAATATTTTCTTGTAACAACAACTATCGTGCGAAGTTACTTTCTCAGGACGCTCACAACTTAAATTATAAGAAGAGCAAAACATTTCTTGAGCATTGTGTTCGGTATTTGAAAGATATATTGGATGCATAGGTTTAGAAAATATTATAACTAACTATTATAGAAAAATATGCTATAGTCAATTTGCACTATAAGCCACTTTTCTTTGTTTGATATTATCCTACAAAGGTAAAAACTTTAGGTTTACTTTCTAAAGTTAAGTTTTCTTCGGCCAGGTTACTAAAGAATTTTGATGCTGATTGTATTTATGGTACGGTCGACGACACGATGACGTTACGCTACCAGTGCAAAGCAGCAAGACCAGCGGGCTATTGTGTAACGCCATCGATAAAGTCATCGATTACGTTCTGGCTTGTGATTGGTTGGCGCATCGCTCGTTCGGCAATACGACGGTTTTTCATTGGACATCGTTATCAATGGCGACACCGATGAAGTTACAGAATAACGCGCCTGCACTAGTATCACGATAGACGCGATAAACGTTTATGTCGCCCGAGATAATACTTGTCCTGCTCATTCACTTGCATGAATTATACAACTATCCCACTCTCATGCTTACGCTACGCTACAAACGATGTAATGCTACGGCAGTAGGGCCCTATATTTAATAAAAATTATAAACCGACAAATTTGATTGTTTAACGTTACGACAAGTTTTGTATAAAAGTTACAAAATGTGTAAATTATCACAATTGTAAATGCTGTGCAATAAATGTGCATTATGTAAAAGTCACCTGTCATTTTGATGATAATATTGTATTTAGAAATATGTAGCGGCAATTTACATTTAACATCAAACATTACTTATTTATAGAGGCCATTTTTAATTATCAAGGGTAGGTTTAAACACTGTCAGTTTTGATTTTCAGTATTTCGTTTATGTATTAGGTAGGATTAGGGGTTGCATTTCTCATTGTATGGTGTTTAAGCAAACATAACAAGCATGGATACTTAGGGCACCCTTGCTGACTTAGTCGGTCGATGGGTCGAATTGAGCCGTCAGTGTGGCCTGAAAGCTTGCTATTTCATATCGTATTAGCTTTCGAGTATTTTACAGCATGACAGATAGTGAAAGAAGAGCTCGGAAATATAACATAACTTAACATATTTTAACCTAAACATGAGATATAGGTACGATTACTTACAACTAAATTATGTTTAAAAAACTTTGACCCTTCATAATTTTAGAAAAACTAATAAAAATTAAAAAAATTACAAACTTATTCCAAAAATTTTATAAAATTATGTACCTAATGTGCCCTTAATATTAATAATGAATAAGAATAATTAATCTTAAATAATATAGTCTTTGGTCTGCCTACCCCTACGGGAAACAGGCAATTTATGTATGTACCTGTACATACAATAGATAATTTTGTATACCATCGAAGCGGTAAGTAGGTAATGCTGTCTTCAAGTGATTCAGTACATCAAAATTAGTCCGGGCAAAGGAGAGTTCAATCTTGTATTATTATAAATTTGCTATAAATAGCATATAAAATGTCTTTTTTTAATTTCAATAGCTTTCCTTATAGATAAAGGCATTAAGTATTAAGTATTCACCTAAGCAAAACTATTAAGTATATTGCAGAATAATATAAATTGTCTAGACAATTTGCACATAAAAAGCAGCAGTTCTGTAAATTGAAGTACAAAAATCTTCCGCTGCTCTCTAAAATTTACTACATTAAATTTACCTACCTAGCTACTTTCCGGTAGCATGGGGATCTACAATTTAAGAGGTAGCCAGCTGCGAGAATAGTTTAAAGTTTGCGCTCATTTTGTCAAAGAGCCTTATAATTAGTTACGCTCATAAAATCGTCTTTCTTCCTACCTGTGTGTTTGGCGCTCTGTCTATAAAATGTTTTATAAATAACAAACTAGTAAATTTAATCAAACGTTGTCCAATTGAACTTTAGAATAGTGTGGGTGTAAAATACCTATGTATATTTTACCTACATTTGATTCTGACGAATTTGTCAGTCTGACGATGATGGTATGCGTCATCAGAGAAGCTCTGTGGAAGGCACTGTGGAACGTGCAGGGACAATAAGAGTCAGTCAAACACGTATGTACCTTTACATTTTCTGTGTGGTCAGTCCGTTCCGGACATGATGTCATCCGTCCACACTTGCGCAGGCGGCTTGTACTGACACGGTGCTCGCTCCGCCTATGGCTACAGCACACAGTTAATCGAGGATACGTGTACAGACAACGATTTACAGCTCAAAGTGCCAGTCCTCCCGTGTATTACCAATCTATGGAACAATAAAGAGTACGCGGTAAGGCATATAAATGAGCGGTGTTGTATGCAGGGAGCGAGCGCGTGCCATTAGTACGCCGCACCCGGTTCGGAGTAATTGACCGACGGGCTAATTTCATTCTAGGCGCATTGGACGCTTCCTCTTTCCTTTTTCCTATCGGTCAGCGGTGACCGAAGTGGATTGTGGTCAACATGAATTATGGTACTTTGCTTCATGTTTTACTGGGTACTGTGAACTTTAATCGCATACGAATTGTTTTTGAGTAATGGCTTTTAGGACATTTTGGATTTAAATACATTTTATGGTTGATAAGCCCCGCCAATGTGAGAGTCAGGGAATTTGCGGACTTAATTCTTAGGATGACGGCGCATTTGTGATCAATCCTACACCTGAGACCTAAAGTTTCGAACTTGTATTTGAAAGGTTATTGTCAAGGACGGCACTAATAACTTTCATCCGGTGAGCTCATTGCAAATAGACGGGGGAATAATTCCGTCGCATAAATACGTCGAAAGCGAAAGCTTGGATGATCGAACTTTTGCAGTTTGAACTTGACCGAGACGGTCCCACCGCAATCAGTTTAATAACCGGCGGTGTTACACTGAGTCAAGAGCGGCCAGCCAGAACCCTCCCAAGGGTGGTAGCAGTACCCCACAAGCGTTTTTGAGCTTAATATAGAAAGAGAACAATGCTCGTTTCTATTTGTAAGGTTGAATGCAAGATCCTTTCAATGCATACGCAAAACGCAAAGTTTATTTCAACTTTAATAATGTGTAGTTTCGGCATGTAAAAAGAATAGAACCAATCCATCTCTTCGACTATGCCACTTTCCATCAAAAAATGTATAGGTATAGGCGATGGCCTCACCCCGTGTCACATGTGCATTTCTGTAAATTTCGAAAGATGAACCGTGGATGTGGTTTCAAACAAGCTTTTAATGTTTGGAATACCCAAACGCTAATGTTTGGGATATATCTGACCACTGGGATAAAGGTCACATTATGTATTATGTAAATAATTATATTTCGGACAAGTAAATAAAACTTTAAAATAAAAATTAAATAATAAAAAACCCACAAAAAAAAAGTTACAAAAACCTGTAAAATAATCAATGACCAGTCGAAAAAACTCTATTGTTTTAGGCCCCAATAGGAGGCTACAATTATGGTTACTTCGATTAATTTGTGACTGGTGTATTGGGGTAAATTAACTTATATGTGACCTCCAACTCCGCACTAAAACATTTGAGTTGTTTCGTTTTGTTATTGATATTTTATAACTTATTTCTTAAGTTTCTATTTAGATATTTTTAAATTATTTGATGATTAAAACATTGATACCTGTTTTTTAACTTCTTTCGTCGAGAATTATAATTCGTTACCCATCTTGATGGGGTGCTGGAAATATTTGATGCGAATATGACAAAATGGCTGCTAGCGTGCGCCATATTGGATTCATCATGACGACGACCCTATGACGCTCCCGGTACTAGTACGAATCTTCCGACAACTCACTTGTCATAATTGCGAGGCTATAGGTGGTGACATACACACATACAGACGTAGTGAATACATTAACCTTCTTTTGGCTGTGGCCGTAGTCGAGTAAAAATACTCAATGCCAAACTAGTAAAACGCCAGAGATGAAAAATTTTGCGATTAGCGTATCTATTAAAACTTAAAAGAGACATGCAAACTAAAAGCTGACAAAACGACACTGAAAGTAAAATGGAATCGAGCTTCGAACATTCACACTTATGCTATAAAGACGTAAAGTTTTTCTATTTCTAGAACGACTCATCTAAAATCTAGAATAATAATTCTTTAGTAATACGTTACAAATAGGAAGGCATGAAGATATAGTTCTGTCACTTTAGTTTAGTTCGTTCTAAAAAGCATTTTTAGAGAACGTGAAGAAAGATATGACAACTAAAAATGATTAAAATCGTTTGAGGTTATGATTTATTAATTTATAGTAAATAATCTTTTTATGAACGAGAATGTGTCACAAATGTGTTGCGGTTTCCGGGTCAGTACGCTTCCACCTTCGACCTCATCTTCACTTAACATCAGGTGTGATTGAGGTCAAGAACCAACCCGTTGTGCATAAAAAAAAAACTAAATGCACAAAATTTACTTTACCAAATGTTAAACAACTCCCTATAGACATATTTGTACGAGGCGATAAATTGGACCTTGTAGGCACTACTGTCTTTTTAGGCTTGACATTAGACGTTGAGCTTCAATGAGGTGCTCGTGCAGCGATGCAGTCAAAAATATCAGAAAATTAACAAACGTTCATACCGTAAGACTGGTTAACTTTAGCTATTTCCACAGCTTGATGTCATATGGCATATTGTTGTGGGGAAACGCTGCTAACACACATATCATTTTTGTTCTGCAAAAGCGTGTTATGCGTGCCATTTATAAATTAGAACCTAGATTGTCTCTTCCAGATAAGTTTAAGAAAATTAATATGAATGACAATGACATCTCAATACTTTTAGGAGAATTTGTTATATTAAAAAAAAAATAACCATTATTATCACTAAAAATGATAAGTGATAAGCACAATGTTAATACAAGGAATAAGAAACAGTTATTATGTTCATGTTAGCAGACTTTACATGTAAATCCTTCAAAGGGCAATCATACGCTTTTATAATAAGGTTCCGGTAGATATTCAGATTTTTTTTATCCACATCGGGTTAGCACTTGACCTCAATCACACCTGATTTGCCTTTAAATAAATTTAAAGCAATCATAAAACAGAAATTATTAACAAAAGGCTATTATAAATTAACAGACTATCTGAATGAATGAGGCAAGGCAAGGATTTAGCCGTCAATATTATTTATATCCAAGTAATATTATAAATGGGAAAGTTTGGATGTTTGTTTGTTGCTCAAACGGCTGAACGGATTTGAATAAAATTTGGTATATAGGTAGAAAATACCCTGGATTCTAAATACATAGGATATTTTTTATCCCGTTAATGTGAGTAGTTCCCGCAGGGTAAACAAATGAAACATGTCCGCGATAATGTATTCCACGCAGGCGAAGCCACGGGCGGAAAACTAGTAATATATGTTTTCCTCTAATTGTCAAACCACAATGGGTTACCCATAATCTATTTAAAAAATTTCTTCGTACTTCTCTGGGGAGTCAGCAATAAATTTAAATGTAATATTAATCTTAATGGTAATTTTATCCTATGAAATAAAATATTTTGACTTTGACTTTATTTCTGGACGAAATGACAAAACTGAAATGTAATAAATATCCTTAGACATACACACAGCGCGATCTAGTTCCACAGTAAGCAATATAGGCTTGTTTTGTGGATACCAGTTGATTGATATACTACATAAATACATTTTTTTTGTAAATAATTACTTATTATAAATGAAAACATCCATAACTCTAGTACCTACACATGTCCATATTCATCACACAAACCTATGCCCCTAGAAGGATTCGAACTCGCGATCATTTGGCATAGTGGTCAGCGTTTCTAACCACTACACCAAACAGGTCGTCGTAATGACGTCCTTTATGTGTGCTCTTATTAAAAAAGATAGACAGTTTTACTGTGATAACCAAGTGAAGTACCAATCCGTTGTGCATAAAAAAAAAAATATTTGCCTCAAGATTCACACGGACGAAATTGCGGGCAGACAGCAACTTGTTCATGAATAACAATATTAGTTTAAAAACGACGAATCCAACGACACCATGCACTTCGAAATTGGTCAAGCCGTTTAGGCTACACTTGAAAAACATTACCCTCCTTCCTTGGGCAGTCGGGTAAAAAATTTCAAAATAGTCGCACTATTGGAATGTTCGATGAAAAGCATAATATGCATTGATGATTTGTTACTTTTTGTACTTTAGAATTTCAAAATTAGTGAACTAATTACAAATGTTAACAGCGTTTGGTGAAGATTGTGTTTAACTTTCGACTTCGCGGAAACCGGAACTACCTATAACTGCCCGACCTCAGTAGGTATACAGATGCTGAGTTCTGCGGTTTCATGATCAATATATCTCTACGGGCTTGTACGACATTGTAGTTCGACTCAGTAACAGTTTGTTGTACAGGTTCTGTTATGGTCGAGTAGGCATCTACATTGTGGTAGAGTTTAGTTAAACATCGTTGGAGTGGTGGTAGTGGCCCTTTTTAATGGCCTGTCAGTGCACCTCTTTTAGTGATTTAAAATAATGAAAAAGCTAAGAAAAGGACAAGTGCAAGTCGTGCTATGAGGGTTTCAAAGTGAGATAAATAATTATCCAATGCAAGCCTGATAACTTCATTTTTAATTTTCTGAGATTCACTTCTAGATATAAACAATAACATTCTGAAGGGTTTGCTGTACAAATACATTATACATTTTATTAGTTCAATGTTTTTTTAAAGATCGTAAAATTTAGTTCCCAACCGAACTATTTCTGCTGTGCTACATTTCAATTTTCTACGTCTAAACTTAAAAAAATATGGCACTGATAGACAGAAGGAAAGACAACGGCCAGACACCGAGTTGTTTCTATAAGTGGTCCGTTTAATTCCGTGGTACGGAAAAAGTCCCCTTTAATATATAGGTGATATTCGCTAATTTCCTTTCTACCGTTTCCCGGTTTATTTAGCTAAGTGACAGCGGAGACTTATATATCTTCACTTCATTTTAGTTAAGTAAAGTTAAATTAAACTAATGAAATAATAATAACTTTAACTCTCTGCATGCTGTCGTTTACCTGTCATATTTTTCGAGAAAAACGTATTTTTTCCTATTATAACTTTTTCATGCAAATCTGTTTAAAGAACAGCCATCGGGCGGATGTATTGGTACTTAGTTGACAATGTTTAATGGAGACCTACAATGTTGAAAGTTGCATTGAAGTTTATTTTCCGCAATAGGTCTCACTTCATTGTGGAATTCACTAGTCCATATCGAAGTCTCGAATACTGACTTAGCATCGATTAATATCCTGAATGTTATGATATGAAATGTATATGGTATCTGATATGAAAACGTAGTAAAATTGAATAGGTTTTTTTACTACGTGAGGTTTTTGGTACAGAGGAAGATAAGTCACCTTTTGGTACTATTAGGTCTTTACCTATGAAATTGCCGTTTTGTATGAAAAAATTTAAACGATTTTTTTTCATGAATTTTTTATTTGTATTAATCGAAGTAATCACCCATGCAATCAATGCATCTTTGTCAACGCAGTGGCAGTTTATTGACGCCCTAGGGGTAAGTTTTCGTTTAGGGCATTGTTTAGGTACTGAACCAGAATCCAACCAACTTGCTGAGCGCTTGCGGTTATCAAACAGAATCCATTTTTCATCGCAGGTAACAATGCGGTTCAAAATTCCTTCATGTGTGTGTCTGTTGAGCAGTGCAAGACACGTTTCGATGCGTACTTCGCGCTGGCGATCATTGAATTCGTGGGGCACCCATTTGCCAAGCTTTTTTACCATGCCAATTTGACGCAAATGGACCAATATTGTTTTGATGCTAACGTCGAAAGCTGCTGCTAATTCAGCCGTAGATTGTGTATCATCAGCTTTTACTCGAATTTACATAATTACTCGAATTTTTAACGTATCCATGATGACGAAAAAGATTAAAATGCGATGAAAATGTAACACTAATCAATAAACAAATGACTACTTTTGGAAAAGAATTCCATGTTTTTAAAATAAAATTAATTTGAAATTAGAATTCTTAGCCAAACAAAAATTATTTTGATTTTTAAATGACCAGTACTGCAGAACGGCAATTTCATAGGTAAAGACCTATTATTTACAATGTAGGTACCTGGGTACCTACACTGTATTCTGCAGTCTTTTAATTGTGGAATAAAGATTATTTGATTGGTAGGATAATACCACACACACCCGCATAACATATCCATCTAATAAATACACTACTAGACAGGATATCCTCTCCCTTAAGAAGGTGATCACAGATTTTTTGGCAGCTCCGTACCAATTACGCTGCTCTTCTCACTGGTCTAATACCTATAGCTCCTGAAGAGACGGGTTGGCCCTACTTTACTGTTCCGGGAACCACACGGTCACAGGAATAGGATCATCCCGTCTCTTTCCGTGGGTGTTGTAAAAAGTGACCTAAGTAGTAAGACCCCCTAAGGAGATTTATTGTGAGCATATCAACATTGATGGTCCATTGATAAACTGCGATCACCAACCAACTTTTCTGGGTAGCGTTTGCGCTTTGGTATAGACTATTCAACTTTGGACTTTTAGGGGCAGTTGATGATGATATATTGTATGAGTACAATAACATGAATTGAAATTTTTTTAAATCTCAGCCATTTATATATAGCTACTGTGTTATAAATTATATATCTGCGAAAGGGCTGAAATTAATTTCTCAATCATAGCTTAGAAACTTTCGTCTACTTGACTCTTAACTTAAAAAAAAAACCGCACTAAAATCTGGCTATGCATTACATATAGAGATATAATATAATAATATAAATATCCATGGACATATACAGACAGCGCCATCTAGTTCCACATTAAGCAACTAGGCTTGTGTTATGGATACCAGATGGTTGATATACTACATAAATACATTTTTTTTGTAAATAAATACTTATTATAAATGAAAACAGATACTCCTATAGCGATGCCAAAGATTGTACACATACACACACACGATTGGCCTTAATCTTTCATCAATTAATATTTTTGTCGGATACCCTTATGATGTGCCTTATAATGTGCAATAAAGAATTTAGTAATAATAATAATGTCACTAGAGTGTTTGTTTGTCAGAAAATAATCTCAAACGCTGTTGACTTGAAATTTTAATAATTTATATGGTAAAAACGTAGACCCAATATCCCAAATACGCGTAATAAGCAAAAAAATGTTTCTTGCGTCTAATAGACACAATAATGTGAACAAGTACTATCATACATCATAAAACTTTAATTCATACATTTCAAAACATTTTTTATAATTTATTTATATCGCTACCTGGATGTTTGAAATCGATTAATTCCATTGTGGTCATATGCAGCTATTACCCACAGGAAAAATTAAACATTCTATCTCGAACTATTCTCTAGAGACTGTTTGTCACGTCCCGTCTGTGGGTCAATGTTGTAGCGCCTCGTTCAACTGCCGTTGTTTGTCTATTCATGCCGTAGAGTGGGTTGTTACTGGATGGTTACTAGGATCGCGTGCTTCATCTTCGACCACATCGTCACTTTCCATCAGGTGAGATTGTGGTCAAACGCGTATTCAATTAATCATAAAATAAGACTGCTCCGTAATTTGGACTATTACTTGCATCCACTCCCTTGTGGGGAGATGGTGGGGGGGAGATGGTGGGGGGAATTTGGTTGGTGGTAGGGTATTTTAAAATGTCCGCCTGGCTAGCTACCACCATCTTATCTTAATCTGCCGCCAAGCAGCAATGTTAATAGCATTGTTGTGTTCCGGTTGTCAGAGATAAGATAGCCAGTCCCCCAATTGTGTTGGAGTTTCTGGGTCAGTACGCTTCCACCTTCGAGCTCATCTTCACTTAACATCAGGTGTGATTGACGTCAAGTAAGAACCCGTCGTGCATAAAAAAACAGAGATCATTGTTAGTTCAGCAAGTCCATTTCATAAAAACAAAGTTCTATATCGAATGTCGCATCGTTAACACTTCGCCTTCAATATTTACTTTTACTTAACTTATGCGGCACCGAGTTGTTGATCGAAGCAAAGTACGGAATTTCTGTTCCGCCTGCAACTTTGTCTGCGTGGATCATCTCGTGATAAAAACTTTTATCGTCTTAAAACATAGGAAAAGGGAAACAATTGCAGTGTGTTTTAAAATACCGATAGCTCCATCTTTTATATTGTTTATAGAACTACCGTCATCGAGTTTTTTTTATGCACAACGGGTTAGCACTTGACCTCAATCAATCACACCTGATGTTAAGTGAAGAAGATGAGGATAACCATAAATTAAATATGTCGTTGTTTTTAGAACTAACAATGAATAATTTCCACTTATAATGTCTCATACACTATTCTTGGATATAGAAATAGCGTAGCGGGGTTCGCTTAAATCAAATAAAATTTATCCAAAATACTTTTCAGATTTAAATTAAATAAAGAACTTTGTTTAGAACAATCAAACTTTACTAACTAGATTAAAAATCCATTTCGCGATAAAGTTTGGACAGAGCTAAATTCAAAATTCATGATATGTCAGCGAAAATAGGACAAAACTAGTTAGCCGACGGATGACAACCTGTGACAATTCTAATATATAGGTCGATCTGAAATGGAATACTAGTGCATATTTAATTTTATTTAATTTTATTATGACTGGTTTAGAATAACAAATTCAACGTTTATACCAGTACGTAATACACGGACTACCATCTAAACAATACTTGTGTTACGTAAAAGAAGATTTTAATAGGAAGTTATAATCAATAAAACGGTTGCACAATTCGTTTTGGATACAAAAGCGCTTGCGAAACAACAATGGCTCGCTGCTGCATTAAATTCAATGTTCTCATCGATATTAATAATATGTCAGTAATAAAATGAGACATGACCCTAGATAACAAATGAACCGTGGTCTCGACACTTAATTTTCACTAGTTTATACGTTCTACATAAGACGTCTTGTGAGGTCTCGGGCTCCTATCGGTGGGTTCGTGGCGCCATCACACCCAACGCACTGACAAACTAGGAACATTATTGCACTTCCACTCATAATATGTTGAGTGACATTTGATAAATTGCACAAATTGATATCATCCTACTGAGAATTCGGTTGTCTTTGGGAGGCCGTTTACCAATTATTCCCGCATGTATGTCTACACGAATAACAGTTACTTGGTTATAGCAAAAGTTTAAAACTATAGAGTGCAAGCTGATTGATAAAGCTTATCTGATATTAAAATAATATATACTATTCATGTCGCAAGAACGCAATATAACTTTATTTATAACCCGTTAATATCAATAACTATATTATTCTGAGCATAACATAATAATAATGTTTCATAATGAAATTCTCTTATCTAAAATGTTTTATTTCATCTAAACTAAACTGTAACTCAACTGGACTATAAAAATATTATAAAAGTAAAATTACCTATATACCATATTTAATAGATACACAAATACAAACATAATTTTTAATAAAGATTAAAGTGTATGTAATAATAACAAAATCACTAATCGTTGCTACAAATACTTACCTATTGTATTATAGATTATATATCGCATACAACACAAAGAAAGACATCACATAGAAACAATCGTATTACGGCTTTATAAATATGATCAAATTAATAAAGACTGATTGATTGCGTTTATCGTTGATCTAGATAACAATGGCAAGCCTAATGCAATGGGAAAGCTTTATTATACTTCCTGTAACATTGAAAAGATATAGTTCAAATAAGCTTTTTTGTGACCCTTGTGAATGTGAAACAAAGAGCCAATAAATAAGATAACGATACAGTTAATTCATTGTTTATGGGCTTTATAAAGATTTCTATTCTAGATTATTACAACATCAATTAATTAATGTTTCACAGTGGTATATTAGCGTTGACATAATTAAGATAATATTATTTTTCTGTTGGTGTGCCGATCAAACTACAGTATGTTTTATTTTGTTTTAGTACCAACAACTTAGTCATCGTTTTAAATATGTAATTCCTAACTTTTCTTAGGACAACTGATTAATTTTGTCAATTTTGAATATTACTGCATTGTCACCAATTATGTGATTCACTTAAAACTCGTATGAAAATGATCTGCTCAGAATATAGAAAATAGATTATTTTCGGAATAACATGCATCTTCTGCTTTTTAGATCCCCAATGTGACTTTCTGGAAATCTATGGGGGATCATATGTTTAGTAGTGGACGTCATTTGGTTGATATGATGATGAGAGTCACAACTGACTCAGTTCTCCAATTTGGATTCATATAAAAAACTTCATCGTTCTTTTCGTCGGTATAACTGTAAATTTTATTTCCCTACAGAGTTGAAAAGCCCTACAATAGATTATAAAAGGTGACTAAAAGATCATAATATAATACCAAGCATAAACCAGTGGTCAACTACAGCGACGTTGGTGCAAATCTTCCATAAAATTGCGCTCATCTCTACTACCCAACGCGACTGTAGGGCAAATCCTCCCATAAACAGCGATGCAAATTGTACAATGATATATACTTATGCCGAACAGTAGACTTCTGTGGGTTAGCAATGTGTTGTAATTAATAATGTCACTTTATCACGACCTTATCGTTATTAATGTTCGGCGGTTACTTTCAACTCCCGACGAAAAACGACGGGTGTTTTGTGTTTGATGGCGTGTTTGTGTGTGTGTCCAGTCTTTGTAGTCATGTATCTCAGTAATGCGAAGTCCGATTTGACTGTGATTTTTTATATTCAAAAACAATTAATTCTAGATCGATCTAATAGCAATCGTTTTAACTGATCTTAAACCTGGATTACTTCGATCTTTGATGTCTATAAAAAAATTTATATTACGATTTGTAAAATAAATCAGTGCTGTATTATTACAAAAGACAAAGTACGTTTTCAACAAGTACTAATGTTTCTCTTCATGATCCGTTTTTAACGCAGAAAGAAGGGTGTTCTAAGTTTAAAGCCTATGTTTATCTGTGTATCTTTAACTTTTAACACATTTTGTATAGCTGGATGCTTTATGATGCGACCAGGCAGAGCAACCAGAGTCATTTCCATTGGATAGATCGTTCTCTTCACAAACAGAAGACTGATTTCTTAAGTATTACGTACGCATAATAGCATATAAACGCATATGCTGCTAAATGGATGTTTTGCTCTTTAAAGAAAGGTCGGTTTGGTATGTAGTTGATTGTTCGTGATCTCTATCCCGAAACTTATTTGACTATTAGGTCTTAAAAATTTTAATGATGATTCGTAATGCCGACATTGTGTTATAATAAAAAATAAGCTATTCTATATACCGATGTAACTACTTGTAGGCCATATTGCCTTATCTAGAATTGAACGACGAGGTCAAGACATCTTAACAGAAAAATAATTTGCTACAGATAACAAGTTAAATGACAATTTAACAGAACAGGGACTTGTGTTTTATGATTAAAAGAAATCTGCGGTAAAGAAGTCGTTACACTGCATACGTACGTACGTAGTACTCTGTATGTACGAGTACCTAACCAATATCTCTTAATGAAGAACCAACGTGAAAACCGTAAAAAAAGCCGTACCGACATTTTGTTGAGTAGTCAATAAAATTTTCTGTCGAACAACTTTACTACGTGTTTTGTTCAAAATTTTTAATACAAATATTTGTGTGTTGTAGCTTACCTAGTTAAAAGATCCAGCATAACATTTAATCTTCCTCCTTACCTCTTCGGTGACCAATAATCTATCTATCCCTAGTTACGTGTTTGGGCGATCAAGGCATTTTAGCCTACAAATTTTAATTGTGTGCAAGTCCATTATAATTATATCGCTAAAATGTGACATAATATTTGAGAGTGCGTTATCATTCCTAATTAATAATCACCAATTACTCGTATATTCAGTTCAAAGGAGATACTGAATTGCTGATTTCAAACTAAAGTGGTCCAAGTCGCCTTTTGGCGAAATACATGTAAGAGCATCCTTGATAGTTTCTTTAAATAGATGAACGCATTGATGAGAAGTGGTCAATCAACCAAACTAATGAAAATAAAAAACTTTCCCCTCTCATGATTTTTTGCAAAAGCCTGCTTTAGTTCTGGACCCGGCAACCCTTCCATACCTAAAGTATTATCGATCAGTAAAAAAGTATTCATCAAATCAAAAACAAAGATGGCGCAGTTGACGAACCCCGCCGGTGGTGGATTTACGCATGACTTGTCACCTGACATGCACCGCCCAAACCTCTACTTATCACGCCCTTTATGCCACCATACCTAACGATTGGCCCTTTTAAAATAAGTTTAAGCCGAAAGTATTTCGATGTCGTTAGCATGTTTCCGTTACTCCTTGCGATTATTTACGTATAAGGCTGCAGCGGGCTCCCTCACCGCAGTTGTTTCTATTAAGGGTTTTTATGCACGGTGCTGACCAATTAGTCGTCCGGATAGCATGTTCGGGTGGCAGCTATCGGCTAGTATGGACGCGTGTGGTTGGCCGTAATAGCTCGTTGCCAGCGCGTAATGTGTTTTTGGCGTGCCGCGCCCCCAACCGCCCTATCTACCCACCAATATTTAGGACCAGTATCGTACCTTTTAAAACTTCGTCCATAACCCGAGATTGGCTGTTGCGTGCGCCCATTTCTATATTACGAGGACGAATAATTAACTTTATCTGATACCATTTTTACGAACATGGTAATTTACTTGTAGCATGAAAGCCAATGTTTGTATTGCTTTTTCGTGGATGACTTGTTTCTTACCTATAACTAGTTATTTGATTTTTTTTTTGAAGTTACATAATAATCAGGTTCTTAAAAAGGTGTGCCAACAAAAGGTGCTTTAAACAATTTATCAACATTCGAGCAAAGCATTCGTAGTATATTGAGCGTCGTATCTACATACAGTATAATAGGTAGAATAAATATAGAAACTATGAAACGTGACACTTCGACATCAGTTTTAAAATAATAAACACGAAATCTGTCACGAACTATTAAAAGTGAATAATTTTCTTATAGTCCGTGGCTCTATCCTGTCGATTTGGTCAGTGGAGTGTAAGAAAAATTTAATGTCTATTAATTTACAAAATATCGCACCATGTAACCTTATATGGGTGCCTACGATGTCATTCGACAAAATGTCCATCCTAACTAAAGGCGAGGCGTCACACGTATATTACAGCCAACAAAATCTAGGGTTCAGTACAAAAAAGGTAAAAAGAGGAACACATACGGCGAACATCCACGTCTGCCGTCAATTTGACTCAATTATAAAACTTTTATTTCGACCCGAAATTGAAATATAAAATAGTTTTCTCTGTGAAGGGGATACAAAATAGGCGGTCGTGTAGAGTTCGGAAAACTAAAATGACCTTTCAAAGCACTTACCCCTCAGCCAAAATAAATAAGAGCCAGGCGCCTAGTTCAGTGTTTTTCCATATGTCATTGCAAATACACGAATCCTGAAATAACTGGCAGAATGAAATACTTGTATAATAATGGTCACAATGCTCTTTCAGTCCTTATACCTCAGAGTATATAACTCTACATAGGTATACTAAAAGTGCAACATAATATTGTTTTTTTTTAGTCGGATTTAGTTGAGGCAATTTTTTTTCTCCAGTTAAACAAATAGTTGTTTAAAGGTAATCTCTTATAAAATGTATGTTATATTGACCGAGATTCTGAATATAAAATAGCGGAAAAACTGCACAAGATAATTGTGCCTACGCAGGGTAATATATATTTAAGAATATTCCAAGAAAAGCGTAATGGTTACAAAGAAAACAATATAGGTACCTAGATTGAAAATAAAAAAAATGGTGCGGTACCCTTAATGATCGAGTGCCCCTCGCACTTGACAATTTTTTCTTTTACCTACATCAATCTCGAATGACAGCATAATTACTCATTCTTGATAATAAATAAGGTCAAACACAACGAACAGTGTTTCACACACTAACTTGGTACTATTTTTAAATAAATTCGTCTCTTTTTATGTAAGAACAATTTATTTTTTTACAACACCCTTTTTAGTTTTCATAATATTACATACACATACATAATGTCACAACATTTATCCCAAATGGGGTGGTTACAGATATGGGTGTAAAAGTTTAATCCTTGAAACAACATCCTCGGATCAGTTTTCGAAATATACTGAAATGCACACGTGATGGGGTGAGCCCATTTCTGTTATAAAGTGCGATCGCCTCCATGACTTAAACAATTTAAGGTTTACGAATCGGAGGTCTCGGGTTTGATCCCCTGCGGGGTCCGCCTGACTAGCTACCACCATCTTATATAAGTCTTCCGCCAAACAGTATTGTTGTGTTCTGGTTGTCAGAGGTAAGATACCCCAAACAAGATGGGGTTTCCGAGTCAGTACTCTTCCACCTTCGGCCTCATCTTCATTTAACATCAGGTGTGATTGAAGTCAAGTGCTAACCCGTTGTGCCTAAAAGCAAAAAAAGATGTTTTTGGTGGAAAGTCCCTAAATCGCGACATTAACTTTATTTACGACACCCACGGGAAGAGACCGGGTTGGTTTTACTTTTTGCGTGTCGAAACCATACAGCACATAATAATATTATATAGCCACAGCAAAATAGCAATGAACGCCTGTTTTCAAAAGATATACCACTTTCATGAGAGCTGAACAGTAGGTATCTACTTATTTTTTAAAAAACTTGATCTGATAAATGTATTTGTAATCTGTCACGCACGCACGACACGTTCAGGAACTGAATTCGCCTGTCCAAGGTAGAAGTTGTGTCTGGTCACTGGTCTGGTACTGTATCCCAAAACGTTAATACGCATGCCCAATGGACGAGACACAACAGAATATTTCTTGTTGTAACTGCTATAGCGATTGTATGTCCATCAATATGTTCTTTTTTGTATGTGACTGCTGTGTGTAGGGTACTTTAACACACTACACATGATAAAAATCTTTGCGGGAGCAATTAATAAATTCAGTTGTAGGTACAACAAATGTAGTCACGCAATCGTTACTACAACCAAACTACATCGTCTTTTCAACTGAATCTTGAATTCTTTGCTTTATTATACCAAAATACTTCTATGCATTACATGCCTAGGCCCTTCGTGATGTGCCTATTTAGGCCTGCGACATATAGGTCCCTATATGTATAATATCACGTCATACGACAATCTATCCTTTTTTCAATGCGACTTCTTTTATGCACAACGGGTTAGCACGTGACCTCAATCGCACCTGATGTTAAGTGAAGATGAGGCCGAAAGTGGTAGCGTGTTGACCCGGAAATCCCCATGTTAAATAGGGAACTGGCTGTCATAATGTGACAACCGGAATACAACAATGCTATTAACATTGCTGTTTGGCGGCAGATTTAGATAAGATGGTTGTAGCTAGCCAGGCGGACATTTAAAATGCCCTACCACCAACAAAACCGAGTACAAAAAGTTAGGTGTCCTCAGTAGAGCGGCTCGTTACTTCACGCCGGCTCACCGCCTCCAACTTTATAAGGCGCAAGTTCGGCCGCACGTGGAGTATTGTTCTCACCTATGGGCTGGGGCACCTCAGTAGCAGCTTCTTCCTTTTGACCGCGTTCAACGTCGTGCAGTCCGAATTGTCGGCCAAGAGAGTCTCACTGACCGACTGGATCCCCTGGCGTTGCGAAGAGACGTCGCGTCCCTCTGCATTCTCTATCGCATATTTCATAGAACACTCCGTTCTGAAGAACTGTTCGAGCTAATACCCGCTGCTCAATTTAACCGATACACTTCTGGCCGAAAATTAAATTTCCATCCACATCACCTGGATGAGTGGAAGTCTACCACTGTACGTTTCTCAAGAAACTTCTTACCATGTACGACCACCCTGTGGAACGGACTTCCGGCAGCGGTATTCCCGAACGAGTACGACATTGGACCCTTCAAGAAACGAGCCTACACCTTCCTCAAAGGCCGGCAACGCATCTGTGACCCTTTTGGTGTTGCGGGTGTCCATGGGCGGCGGTGATTGCTTTCCATCAGGTGACCCGCATGCTCGTTTGCCGCCCTCTCATATAAAAAAAAAAAAAAAAAAAGTACTTAAAAATGTACCCCGCTGGGGATTGAACCCGCGACCTCCGAGTCGTAAACCCAATGTTATTTACATTGAGCCACGAAGGCGGTTAACTACTGCAACTCTGAGGCTTACTTCAAGAAGGAGACTAGAGATAGATATTGAGATTATTAAAAATATATATAACATATTTAAATTATACACAGTATGAACTACTGAGACCGACCGAAACGACTTTAAAAAGGAAGAGGTTCTGAATTCAGCCGCTTACATTTTTTTATATGTACCTATTTAGGACACCCACTTCGAGATTTGGCGATATAATCGCGTAATTCTTTTTGTCAAACAATCTTTCTTAATAATGCAAACACGTAATTAAATAATGCCTGTCTCAAATAAATGCTGACCGCACTGTCTGAACCTTAAAATGCCGGTGAAATGCGACAAACTTTTGTCATTACGGTACCTAACCCCAGATGGACCACGCTGTGTAGAAGATAATTGTACAGGTGCTAGATCGTATAGAGAGATTGATTCGGTATGAGTATTATTTACCAATATGCGTTAAATCATTCTCTCACCCGAGTTTTAATTAATACGAGGCGCAATTCACGCCCGCTTAGGGCTGCCGCGTTTATTACCCACCCTGGTTATTGGGACACCTACCGCCCTTTTAATTCTAGATGGTATCTAACTAATATTATAAATGCGAAAGTTTGGATGTTGGCATGATGATCATCATGGTGAAACGGATGAATAGATTTGGTATATATAACTTACCTAAAGTTTTTATCTCGTTAAAGTGAGATCCGATAAAGCTGCGGACGAAAAGATAGTTTATTTATTAAAATATATTATAGATTACCATCACGGAAACAATTCTGATGAATTTTGATGGGAGTTTTCACAGACATATTTAACAACGTACCTACATATTGATATTTAGGCAAAATTTTGCAAAAACACGCTTTAATGTAATCTATATTATTTTTTAATTTTACAATTTTACAATTTACCGCAAACATAATGTATCTATATATGGATTGTGGGCGTAATAAAAAAACTTGTTTTTTTTTTTTGGTAAATTTGTCCTTTTGGTCAGAGAAACGTTAACGAGCCCATACCACCAAGTATTTTTATCCATGCGGAATAGTCGCAGGTGGAAAGCTCGTCTTTACCTAAATACATGCAATAAAATTATAAACCGTTTCAGTCTTTGTTTCTTTGATGAGATTGAATGGATTTCGTAGAAGTTTCATAAATGCCTATATTTAACTAAGTACAAAAAGCACAATTTAAAATAATAAAAACTATTTTTTCAACGTTCGTAACTTACAATTTAACATAGGTAAACATACGAGTAACATACTCTATGGCCTATGGCCGTAGTAAAGTATATGTATAAATAGTTTTTTTTTGTAAACAAACGTATCTGAACCCAATGTTTCTATCCATGCAGACGGAGTCGCGGGCAGAAGGCTAGTTGTTAATAATTATCCATTTACGGCCATCACATTCTACCTAAAAAAACGTTTAAATGGCTGAATTAACCTCAGAAGCAGCAGTAACGACTTACTTTAATAACAACGACTGCAGGTACGAGCAATATTTTGTGTTTATCTCATTTTTATGAGTTTAAGTAGGAAGCATGAGGTGGCGCGAGAGATAGGGATTTAATTGAAGCCGAGGCGTTGACGCCGTTAGGGGCGAGGCGGGGCGCGACCGCAACCGTCTGCCCGGGGCGCGGGTACATGCGGGGGAAGCAAAATAATAAAAAAAATGAAGCCGCGCAGAGCTATCCCCGCGAGCTCGGATGCTGTGAAAGTGGCACGCCGTGGATAAATGAAGGTTTTTTTGTTTGTGGAATACGCCTAAGCCTGGCGTCGCTCCACTTTCGTATTGTCACTTGAATTCTATGGATATTAGTTCATTCGTAGAGCTCACTTCATTGCGAACGTCATTAAATTTATGACCGTCTTAAGCGATGTTTTATATTTTCATCGTCTTGTTTTTGAATTTATTTTGAATTTCTGCTTGAGTCTTAGTTATTAGTTGAGAAGGTAAATGTTACCAAAAGACTCATCACAGCAAATTGTCATTGTACAGTGATGTGAAACATAATGTTGATGTAAGCTTAAATGAGAACTGAGATAAAATAGGAGACACTTCGTTTCATATTTATTTACGAGAATCACGTTCGATCGGGGGCGAGAAGAATTAAGTCAACAAAGAACTTAACAATAGAGAGACCGAGTTCATTTCGTGGGGATATTTTGTGAACTGTACCGTGCCCGCTGTTCTTAAGACACAAAATTGTTTGTGAGATTTAGTGATAAGGGGCGCCTTCCGTCATTTCTGCGATTTAAGTGACAGTTTTATTAATTTCCCATTGCCTCCCGTTTCTGCTTTCCACCCCACAAAGACTGATGCATAGGCGGCATATGGAACCGGCATATTGAGCTCTAGTTCATGAAGCGTTCAAATAATCGAATTTTAGTCAAGAACACTTTAAAATGAAGTGCAGATTATTGTTATCGAGACTCCGGAGAACGCTACGTCGCGTCTCGTATACACAGATGTAATACGTGTAACAAAATATTTTTTTTTGGTATAAAAGCTCTTTTATTTTTGCTAAAAATCTCTCGTTTATACCCTAATATAAACTATGAAATATATTTTCTATATTTCATAGTTAGTTTTCAAATATATTTAATATATTTTCTTTAATAGTGCGTATTTCATCATCATCATCTCAGCCCGTAAACATCCCACTGCAGGGATTTAAGCCTTCCCTAGTACCTATAATGAAAAATTTATGCATGCCTTCTTGGAAACAAAATTACAGCGTCTTGTATTTTTGCAATGATTTTCAATAAATACATATGAATTTAAAAAAAATACATATGTGTATATTTTGAAATACATTCCAAAATACAAGACGCCGTAATTTTGTTTCCAAGATGGCATGCATAAATTTTGAAGAAAACATGCTCAAATGAATAAATTTTATTGCCGAATAAATACAAACTAAAGATAATAGAAATATGTTATAATTACAATTGACTTTGGTACTCGTACTACGTTCGTAGGACGCCGCTACGTAGCAATGGCTTAAGTGTTAACTCTGTAGTTTCGGTTGTAGGGAGAAAATGGCTCGTATAGGATTCACAGTTAAAGAAATAAAACTTGCTACCGAAGTTTTCAAAATCTGAACTCCAATTAAATAAAAGACTAGATATTTAATCTGTTACAAATATTTATGCCGATAAATAATAACCCGAACTAAAGTTAACACAAATTTAGCCAGCGATAGACCGTATTAGACATAATGGAGCGTGGCACGCTAACAAATGCGTAGGTATGTAGCTGTCTAGATAAGCTGCAGCTTAACGCTGGCGCAGCAGTCGAAGGCTTATCTCGATTTCAATTATTATGCTGGCGCTTTCATTGGCTCTGTGAGGCGATCACGGGAGCGACCGGGAGGGCGCACGCTGGGGATTGGGGCCCGATCCGCGTTATCTCGTATCGCGTCCAAATCAGACTCAACCATTTGAGCTTGATTATACCTTTAAAATTTTAAGTATTATATATCGCAGGCTAAGCGTATTATTGTCCTTACTTAATATTTTACTTTCATTTTAATAAGATTTAATCATTTCTATCAGATACGGCATGGATCTAAACGGGGCAAGAAGAAAAAATGCTACCAGAGAAACGACGAGTACTCTCAAGGCGTGGCTCAACGAGCACAAGAAGAACCCGTATCCCACGAAAGGCGAAAAGATAATGCTAGCTATCATCACCAAGATGACCCTGACGCAGGTATCGACGTGGTTCGCGAACGCGCGACGACGCCTTAAAAAGGAAAACAAGATGACCTGGGAGCCGAGGAACAGAGTCGACGATGACGACAATAACAACGATGACGATGATCATAAAAGCCATGATGGAAAGGATGCATTAGGTATGTACGCATAGGAGGAGTATTTTCTAATTTCAGTGATTTTCAATAGTCATATTGGCGCAAAGCCGAGTCGATGTGAAGCAAAATTTCCGTGCAAAAATTTACATTTCTCATTGAACTTTATCTCCGTCATGTAATGTACAAATTGGTTGGGGGGGTTAGCGCGGATTGTAAGCATTCTAGCAAAGTCGCGCGTCCCTAGGCGAAACTCGACTCTGCGCCAATGTTCAATTGATGCTAATACTGTCAAGAATTGTTGATAACAGACCATTTTTGTTATAGATGGAAAAGATTCCGGCACTGGTTCCAGCGAAGATGGAGATAGACCGCAACAAAGGCTAGACTTATTGGGACAAAGAACTGAATCAGAGTGGTCTGAATCACGTGCTGATAGCGGTCCAGAATCACCGGAGCCTTATGAGAGGCCCATCCATCCTGCTTACCAACATTTACCCTCCCGTGCTCCTCCTGGAAGTACACCGGCCTCAACTAAACCAAGAATATGGTCACTGGCGGACATGGCGAGCAAAGACGGTGAGGCGCCTACGCCGCCTTCGTCCGCGTCAGCATTTTATCAGTCGGCAGCGGCGGCGGCAGCAGCTGCCCGATTAGCTCATCCTTATGGACGACCAGAGTTGTATAGAGGCCTCTATCCTCCTACCCACCCTGCGGACGTAGCGCTCCTGGAGTACTCACGATCTCTTGCACTAGCAGCGCCTGCGCCGGCGCCGCCCGCACCTTCCCCGTCCTCATCTTCGACCTCCTCGTTGGCTGACCCTCCGCCTCCCCCACGCGCCTGACCGCCAGCCCCCCGCCCACCGCTGGCGCATCGACAATAACCGCGATCTCGCCCGAAGAGAGCTGCGAGGGCCTTCTCATTTGTAAATATCGATTATTAGGCTAAATATAAATATGTATACATACGTATATATACGTGATAATATAAATAATATGCACCGGTAGAGAAGCTTAGATTTGTGATAGTGGACACATGCGAGCGGTGTCTTGCCTGCCACCGCCGCCCGCGCCCGTCTCGTGAGGTTGACAGCTCGCAAACGACGTTGGCGCTGCGCTCGCGCCGACCGACCGACAATACTAGGTGCTAATACAAGTTGGACCTTGCGACATGTTGCTGTAGTTATTATTGGAGGTGGTTTAACGAAGTGATTTTCAATTTAAAAAGTATTGCATATGTGTTATGTTTCTCCTAGATAAAGAAAACTGTTTTAGACTATTATTTTGTAGAGTGTAAATTATTATTTTCGAAATATTCTCCTTATTATACCTACTTATTTAGTGCCTAATATTATAACGTCCAGTTTATATATGTATTGTTTGATAATTTCATGTAGTATCATTATTCGAATTTTAATATTTATTGATATGAGGTCAGTAGCTATATATAACTGGTTTATTTATAAGTTTCCTTAATTAACAAAAGCCAATACAATTTTTTGTTGTTGGTTTTTGAAAAAGCTGTATAATTCATTTCTAGTCAGAGGACTATGATTGTCTATGTTAAACATTATACTTTTACCTACTACTTAATTATTTCCTCATCATATACAAATTTTAATAAATTCATTTATTTAAGTACATTGTACACAATGCAGGTAAGGTACGGTCGCATGAAATATTAGTGAACCCTCAGGTTATCCACGTAAAAACCCCGTTAATAGCAATACGAGTGATAGATTAAATATTGCATTTAACACATGTTTTGATGTGAATGAATTTGTAATAAAATACACTCGCCACAAATACCACAGTAAAATAATTGCATCCAATCAAGGTGCGTTTACACCTTTTTAGATACATGTTGGTACTATAGTAGCATTGTTTTAGAGAAGTGACAATTTTACTGTCAAACTAAATATTTGATCGTTTTGTTACCAAGTTTTACATATGTTAGCGTTGCGAATTTCGCTATATTCTGCGTGAAAGGAAAGTCCGATTTTTATATAAATGTTAGTACCATTGTTGGTTCTAGTATAACATTTTGACATAACATGTTAGCCTTAAAACACTCAAGTTATAGAGATATTAATGAAAAAGATAACGTATTTACACCACTTGTTCTATTTCTTAATCAAACTAGGTTTAAATACATTAGAATTCATAACAACGCCATAAGGACATTCAATAATGTTTTTTTTCCGAGCTCACTACTCAAGACGAACTTTCACACTGGTATCAAGTCGGGTATGTGTGTCTCTAAGCAATGAGATCTGTTATTTCTTACAGTTACCAGAGTTTTGATTTCAACTGTTATTCGCTGATTGAAGTCATAAATGTATTTTAATATTGAAGGTATTTTACTGATATCTGTAATAAATGTATAATCTGTATTTACTGGTAATCAAGAACTAACACCGCCATAATATTATCTACTAAAACATTCTAAATAACAGATAGAGACGTACATACCTAGTACCTATACTACCAATCTTCCCTTAGTCGACGGTCAGCAGGCCAACCGTAAAAATTATGGACAAAAACATTTAAAAGGGGTGATATGTTGTCCCAATCCATGCCAATCTATATTAAAATGGAGGTAACTAGGGCGAATAAGTGAGATCAGCATGAAATACAGTGACAGTGCTTGAATATCAATAAAAAATTTGAATATTGTTTATTAAACAAACAGCAGGCACTTCTGTTTTACCTTTGTTGTTTATTACGCCACTGAAATTGATAGGGCTTATGAACACTGAAATTGAAATGCATTACGTTATTCATTGGGTAAGCTTACTAACTAAAGTACCTAATATGTGTAACCTAATTGCTACTGAAAAACAAAAATATCTAAGTAGCCTTGAGAATCATATTCGAGCGAACTTAAAAATCTTCTCAAGTTTCAACTTCAAAATCTAGGAAATGGGACCAAGACAGTACAGAGAGATAAGTTTCAGTGAGAACAGATAAGCTTCAAACATGAAACTCGTAACATATTTTTTTATATTTACCTTCTTTTAATTTAGATAGTAGTCCAAGATATAGAGTTAGGCTGAAAGGGCTCAGTCTGCGCATCCTTTCTAAAACCTAGGCTTAGATCTATCCGTAAATAGTTATATAATATAATGAAATTAAGAAATCTAGTAAATGAGTGTACCTACATTGCGACCGTAAGTTTACCTGTGTTAATATACCACCCTAACAATGTTATCTGAGACTTACTTTGTAGTCAGCGAAGTAACTTGCAATTACTTAAGTCTAAAATGGCCTTGTATAATTATAGTAAAGTTAAAGGATTGTATAGTTATATTCTCAATTTGTTTCTAACTGTAAAATATTTTTTTTAATATTGTAGAGACTGAAAGTCCAAAATTGAGTCTATAGTTTTGTACATACGTCACTGTTGTAATTATACTGTAATAATAACGTGAATATTTAAGAGAGATAAATGCAATAACTTTTCTGTATTAGCAGTCATTTTGATGTAAATATTATATAAATATACGGAAGACGTAAACTTTTAAAGTAGATAAGTAAACAACGAAATATTCCAACATAATACGTTACAGTCGACAATGAGAGGTAGTTACGCAGTTTGTTATTTGCAATAGATGGAGGTGTTAAATTTACATTGATAGTTCCGTAGAGTGCCTACCAATTGTTGTGAATAGAATATTTTAGTTTTGCAAACTACATAATTGTCACATTATTAGTGTACTTTCCTAAGAAGGTTTGCAGAAGCGTATAGAAAACAAAAAAAATAGATGTTGGTTGTTCATTAATTTATTTTATGTATACTTTACCAAATTCCATTGCGACGTCTTTACCGTTCCTCCAGAAAGGTGTGTGAATAGATGCAATAAAATTTAATACAGAAATATTGAATTTGGTCTTTAATTGATACCCTGCAACTAATGTAACCTGTCATGCGGTTTACTCGTTTCGATAAGGGAAGTTAAGTAAAATTGTGGTACAATTACCTAGCGCGCTAGATCTATTGCGTTAGTTATGTCGTGAAAGACAAATCAAGCCATGATTATCGAAATTTCATGTCCTAACAACACTACCTACTCATGCAGTGTGCACTGCGCACCGTCTTGATTTTCTTTGTAAGATAACTAATGCAAGATGCTTGCTAGGAAACATGAGTATACTTTAGAGGTCTGTACTATGGTCGCAGTCCTTGGACGGATGATGGCTTTATAAGAGTGTATCCACTCTTCGAAGGGCATATTAAATAGTGGTTCCCTGTTTTCAATAGCATCAGTGGTTAAGCTAAGTCTGTGGCCACCAGGGTCGGCACTAAAATACTGGGACGTGGCCACACTGAGCTCACGCGGTTGATTATGATCTTATACCCTTTTGTAGTGAGAGCATACTATGGCCCGACAGTGGCGATATGTTTCTTAAAATAAATAGTAATCCGTGACTATGATATTATCGACAAGTTCTCCAGGATGTCCGGTAACGATCTCAGTAAGTGACACTTCACCCTACTCTTGATCAGAAAAACAGATGGTCAAAGGAAATTCCATACCTTGGATGTTCACATTATGAATAAAACTTAACTTGCTCATAATTCATTTACGAATGAATATGGATACCTGGTAACAAACGGGTCGAATTGTTAAAGCACAGTGTATAAATCAATCAACGATTATGGTGATCCCCCGTCCTATCTACCTCTTCTCACCGCCTGCTTAATTAGACTTCAAAGAGCTTCAGCAGTAAACTCTTTATTATGAAAATACACAAATTTTCGTGGCCGTAATTGGGCCGAGTAACAAAATACACATAAATCATCGGTGTAGAGTGCTTTGATGTGACCGTGTCCGGAGTGACGTCAGCACTGTGCCTCGTGATATGTCGTACATTCATTATTTGCTCACGTAGTCTAGATGAAAGGCGACCACAATATAAATAAACAAATCGTGTGAAGCACGCCCTATAACAACGTCCAAAGGCGCTTGATAGAATTATATTGGAATTCATACGAACTATTCACATTCATGCATCCTGTTAGATTCTAACTTTCATGAATTAATTTTTAAATAACAAACTTACTACTACTTGTATTTCATTGGATAATTGAATTCATAAAAAGATAGATAATTAAATACCTAATATCTCCAAAACTTGTGCAATATAAAGAAATTTCCATATAAATTGAAGGTAAAAATATCTATAGTACCTAACCAATTTTATTCATTATAAGAACCGCTGAATTCCACTGTCATAGCAAAATTCATGTTCCGAAATGTGTATTGACAATTAACATATCAAAATTTAAAATTATTTTTATTAGGTCAATCCTCTAACTGTTAACCCATTGTTGTGATTTTAATGAACTTTTCCCAAGGCCAATCAACATTTTTAAATGGTGACTCACAGAACTATTTAAGTTCTTATTTCAATTACATACTCTCACGAAGCAATCACGCATCATTGTCACCTCGAGATGCTTGCTTTGTTGTATCTTTACCAGTCTATGTAGATATCGCCGTCATTCAGATTGTACAATAAAGCTATCGAAACGATTCATATATTAAAAGCAAATTCTAACGTCACATCGCACTAAGTGACTTGAGGATTTCATTCAAAGTCGTGAGAGCGATATGTGCTGACCAACAAGAACGAACGAAAAAAAACTTAAGTTATTTTTACAAAAGCGCTCTGAGAGCAGCGTGTTGTGTAAATAGTCCAACATGTTTCTATAACAAAGAATTCTTAATAACCGATGACGGGCAAAAGTCAACATAACAATCTACGGGTTGATTGCTCAATTCCACATGCACACTTGTATGAAGATGCTTGTAATAAAGCTCAATTTTCCTGTGATTTATATGAAGATTTACGAAGGCTCTCAAAAATTTGTAAGTTATGTTTCTGTTTATAAGATTAGCATAAAACATGGTTATCTATTGCATACCTGGTTACTAAAGCGTTGTTTCAGTGTTCCGATACAGACTCATTGCATGATAGGGTGAACAGTTTAATAAGAGCTTTAATGTTATTGAACTACAGCCGATTTTCATTTTATATTTAGAGAGAATCCTTGAGGCAGGAATTCCGATTTCGTAGCGGCGACTGCTATGCCATCTAAAATATTGGACATCTCCATCTTGGTTGGTGTTTTGCTCTTTCTTTGGTCACAAACAATGAGTCGGGATCGTCAAGGGAATGTATGCATACTTTAAAAAGCGTAAAACCGTTCTCCCACGTGGGTATTTCACTATGCAGTCTGGCCATGATCGACAGCAAAGTATATCGTATCTTCGGCATATTATAATTATAACTGTTTGTAACAATATGCATAAGTATGGATATTATCGATCAAATCATAGGGACTATTATTTTATATACCAATATGTTCATTTTGTTTGTCTTTCTTTCACGTTGTTACAGAGCACCTGTATTATTAAATCTTTTGAACAAGGGTAAGGTTAGGAGAATGGGATAGACTATCCGGGAAAACAAAAAAAAACTCCTCGCAGGCGAAGGCACGGACGGCAGTTAGTGACAAGTATTTCAAAATCTATGAAGCTCAGCTCTTCATTTAACCAACCAATGATATTATAAAGCGTCTCCATTCTGTGTATAATATTATTGTTACCGACACTTAAATAGGTGTTTAAAAATTTAAAATCATTTTATCTTCTGTCACCATCAGACTCTAAATTTAAACCTGCCGTCGTAACATCGAATATTTCATAATCGTATTATTACAATAGATAAATAAATTAGGGACAAAAGTCATCATTTAACCATTCAAAATAAAATCGACTTTTGCTCGTGTCTGAATCGTGATCCGCTAAGGTTGGCAAAAAGTAAGTCAACTCTATTGAAGATGAATAATTTTGTCGATTATAATTCCAGGTACCCGCATGATTACCATTGATATTGCAATACATAAATAAATTAATATACATTATATTGATTTCAAATGCGAACATTTGTGTCTTGTCAGGAACATAATAAAATGGCAAGTTTTGAGTTGTATCATTCAAGTTATCTGTATGTCACTTGTAGACTGGATATAACTTTACAAAGAACAGTGTCAATATTTCCTCTGCCAAATCAAATTTTGTGATAGTATGTCTATTGAGAAGTGGCAGTTTTATGGGATTATCTCAGGATGTCCGTCGGAAAGGATTGAATACATAGTAGAGACCGGAGAAATCTTTAGCTACGTAATATTGGTTACTAATCCTCAACCCTATATCTGAGCTAAACTCCCACCCAATTCTTCGGGGCATCTGAATGCTGGTTTGTATTATTTTTTTGTGAACATACCATGTCATCGGAACGATTGTGGTCGGTTCCCTATGATTTATCGATGTCCATATTACAAATACGACACAACATTATGCGATTCTTTATTTCTTCTTTAAGCCATATTAGTATTCCGCCAACAATCCTGTCCAGCGTTGGTTTTGTCATACCGACTAAATGTTATTTTGTTGGAATTTCAAATAAACAATTGTTGCCTTTTTTTCATAGGATTTATTTATAATTAATTCGGGACCTCAATCAGCGATGACGAACTCGCCCGTTGGCATATTTAGAGCGCTCATGAATTAAAACCGAAGAATTGTTTTGTTATTCAGGTTCAGATACAACTTAATTTGTACATAATAATTATAACTATAACGAATCATAAAAAGCGAAATTCAACACTCAAATGAAGGAGGTCGAATGAATGCAATGAAAAAGAACGGTATAATTTATAGTTAATACAATATATGAGATCATTAAAGACAATCGATCCGTAGCTCGTGTTAGTGAATCCACACAAGTGGCTAGTGATAAATCTTTTTCAGCACGCACGGGAATTAATTGGTGGGTGACATTATATCGGCAGGCTGCGGAGTGCGGAGTCTTTATGCGGTCAAGCGGCAATTTGCCGCAGCCCGCCGTTTGCGACCAGCTGTCACTTCCTACATACGAGCACCTAACTACAGCATTCTATTTTACGTTGAGATACAATATTGAATTATATACGGTAAGTCTACGAGCATCGGTCCTCTACAGCAAGTGTCGATTTTTGTTGTACAATTTTAGCACATTACAGATATAAAAAAAATAGATTTTTCCACGCAAAGAAAATGGCTCAAATTGCACAGAACACTAGCTATGAAAGGGGTACACCTGTAATAATTCTTTTTAATAATTAGGACAATTGACTTTACGTGGCTAAGGAGAAAAATTATTTGATAAGGAAAATAATTATAGACATTATTTTGAATAAACAGCTTTCGTTTTGTAATTAGGAATCTCCTCGCCGAAGGAAAAAAAATCGATAACTGCCTTACTCTATTAAAGTTGTTACAATTAAAGTTGTTGTATTTGGGGAGAATCGTAACCTGCTCTACTCAGAAGCGCCAAGTTAATGAACACCCAGCACAAATCTATTGACTACATCCCTTTAAAAATTCATCAGAGACGTCCCGTCTACAGCTTGCAGACTTTGCCCAGTAGATAATAAATAATTAGTAGTAATATTTTTAAAAAAATCTGATTTTGGTAGGTACTTAGCTATATTTTTTTGAAAATATTTTCACGAGTTCTCGACCCGTAGCCCAGGGAAAATACGGTAAAAAATTAGCTTAGCTAGACATAATTCAGAAGCGACTTATATAATTGCTATCTTATAGAGGTATATTAGAGATGTAATTTTGAATAATTAAGCCTAAAAAAAAAATCTAGACTAAGCGTCTAGATTTTTTTAGAAAAACCTACTTTTAATTTGTATCTTAATAACAATAAATACTAACTGATAATTAATCAGATAGACTTTTGTTGAACACTGTCACGTAATACTTATTGATGGCTAAAAAACTAAGCATGTTATAGTTAGGCATGCATGTGTTTTAGCTGAAAAGATCGTCTAGTTGCATTGCTTAAGAAATAAAAATGAGAACTAATATTTTGTAACGATAATTTCCCTAAATGTTTCGAATTTAAAGAAATACCCATCAATTGAGCATTTTTTTTAAAGAAATACATTTTTCAACTTTACCTTCTTTAGTTACTTACTTAGTACCTACGTTTCTTATAAGTGCTTAATTTTTAGCAATTGTTACCACATTTACAACACTTTATTAAATGTTTCAAGAAAATCGCGGTTATTCGTTTTTCCGGGGTCAAAAGGTATTTTTCCTGGGCTACCGATGGAGTTAACAGTTACAGTTTGACTGGACTAAATGTTAACTTTAATTCAAAGTTGTAGATTGAACATTCTATTTGTATTAAAACGATCTTACCAAGAAATACTTGCAAAAAATTTAAAACTATTTAAATTTAAAATTATTTTTCCAAACATTAGTAATCACTAAAGTTTAATGCTAGAAACAACAGCCACGGTTCACTTTTCGGAATTTACAGAAATGCACACGTGACAGGGGGCGAGCTCATTGCCGTTAGAACGTGCAAATCTATAGATGTTTTTTGGTGGAAAGTCCCCCAGATAACAACTACATTAAAAGTTAAATATCTTTAGCGAAACGGCTAAACCGATTTCCATTAAACATGGGTAACATTCAACCACCAGCATTCGAAAATGAAAAACCGTTGTCCATTTTAGAGCTACAATGTCACAGACAAACTTCAATCCTATAACACCCCCCTTTTGTGGGGGTTTATAAAAAAAAATTTTATGTCCTATTTTCATCAGTCTCTATCATTCTCTAGTCGAAGAGCATCGGCCAGGTCCAAGAAAGGCTATACTTAAATTACCACGTTTTCAGGCGCTTGGCCGCTACTGCCTTTCATACTCAGTAGTATTATAAAGTATTAACTTATTCTCGTCTACGAGCGATAAGCTTAGCTGTCGGACCTACCTATATCTACGAGAAGAAATAATAATAATATGCGTTGTTCAATGATCTTCTTTTTCTACTTTTCCAGTCAATGGCAGAAATTACGATGACCTTAAAGTAATTTGCCCCAAAAAGTAGCAACATCGATGTCTCTTTGTTGCAAGATGAGAACAGCTTACTGCACGTTGTAAAAGTATGTGTACTAAAGCTATGTTACCGATGACCTTAAGAATCAGATCGACGCAGGGTATTAGCGGTTAGGAGTAACATGGTTACTCGGAAGTTTGCATGCTGTAATCAACAAGTCAAATAACGATGTTAAGAACTTATTGCTAACCCTACACCTACCGCAGGTGGGCGGGCATTAAACTAAAATTGATGATTCCATCAGTGTTACTGGGACTGCTGCGCTACTGCAGCTGCATTGCTTGGGTATGTTCTGGCTAAAAGAACTCCTTCTCTGAACGACTCGTGTGCACAGTAGCCCTAATGTATATGCATCTAATTAATAATTAATGTATCTATTATGTATTATAATGTATGTATTGTATTAATATAACTTTAAGATACACTATTAGTAACAAAATAGATCGATGTCTGAATAAATTTAAAGCACCTTTATGATGTGAATTTACAATACAATACAAATACACTTTATTGCACAACAGAAAAGAAAATACAGTTTCAGAAAAGTGGTAAGAATAGAATGTACAATTTGGCGACCTTATCACTAAAAGCGACTCTTCCTGGCAACTTTTGGGTATAAGGACAGTAAATTTGAAATAGGTAGGTTGTGCGGTATTAAATAGGGATGCAGATACAAACTACGTGAATAAATTTCATATATTTACATACACATTCATACATAGATCAATAGACAAATATTTTACCACAATTTTTTTACAATATTTAAGCCAATACAGATTTCTTTCTTCCAGTATGATGTTTGTGTACTTAGGACGCTGCAAGATGGCAAGCTGTTACTAATGTACAACATGTACCGCTATTATGAAAATTTGCTTTAGATCACATCGATCCATCGGCAATTTGGATTAATACATAAAAGAGCAAAATGACTTTAAAATATTACAATGCGAAAGTCTATATTAATCGCATAAATATTTTTTCCTGATAGTTGTATATGCTTGCGATCGCATTTAGCAATGTAGCACTGTCAAAGCCTGGTGTAAATGCTCAGCTTAACACTGGCTTTCCTTAAACATTTAAATTTTAACTAAGTCGGGGCGACTGATCTGCAGATATTTCAATAACTTCCGATAGAAGACTGCTACATACACAATGAATTCACCAACAATTAAATAGTCTGGTAGAGTGCAGTGTTGTAGAAGAACAGTTGTTTCCTTATTAACCAAATGCCGGTAGTAAACAGTTTTATGTCTTTCTTTATAGTCTACTTGAATTAACTAAGCAGTGTAACACATTATTAAAATTTTTAGTTCGTTAGTCGCATTTTGTGCATCACGAATTTCACATGTAATAGTATGTTAATATATGTATACTAAGATAAACACAATAATAACAAAATCTCATAATTATGCTAAATCGTTAAACGGTTCCGTATAGAATCAGGGCGTGAAGTTCCAATTTTCATTCGACGGTGCACTTTGCCTTATTTGAAAGTGACCCTAAATCCCCCGCGTCCCCGAACAGATAACTCTTAATTTGCATATTAACGAGAAACTTTGCACCGGCAATACCGAAAAATTCCGCAGATTGGGTGTGAACGGGCAGGTGGTCAGGGCTAATGCTGGAATATTCCTTAAATCCATTGCGCCACCTGGACGAGTCCACAGCGCCGGTTTCAATCACCCGCAGCTACAATTGGATCTTACTTTTTCAATTCAAACCCTGTCATATATTTTCTTAGATAAAAAGAATTCAATAGTCTATTGTTGCCTACACGAATTAGTTACCCTATAAAGGAAATAAAATTTATTGTCTAGTGATATGAATCACTAGACAATAAATTTTACGACCTTTAATATCTACCGATACGCATACTCTTGCAAGCTTTCATGAAGAAAGACTAACCTTACCTACTCGTCACATTTTTATAAAATTTCTAGTAAACGATTAAAGTGTCAAAAGTTGACGGCGCTTGGGGGCGTGTGGATAATAATTACGTGAACAAACACAGAAACCAAATGAGAACTACCATACGATATTAGAAACGGCTCATTAGGTCTTTAAGCTGAGATGACAGCTCTATAAATAGTAGACGGGCGTCTCTTAAGTACTTAATAATATACATTTTTTGTTTATTTTAAGTTGTTGAGACGAAAAGAAAGCGCGTATTTGTAGCGGTAAGGTGGTGTGATGACAAAACATCTGTTCTGTGTGTGGGAGTGTGCCTTCAGTAGCTATTCCGACTAAATCGTTTACCGCGTCCACGACACCCCGTAAACGAGCTTAATGCGATCGCCGATGACAAATATAATCTTTACTCTAAGGCAAGTTGACTTGACACTGTTGTTATTCCGAGAAACGGAAAGATTTATTTTTACTCAAAGAGCTAAATATTCAGGTGAAAGATATCTGTGAGGGCGTTGTTTGGCCGACTCGTTAAATCTGTCGACAGGGCGCCGTCTTCTGTATAATCGCGCCAATAATACCGAAAAATCTGCCTGGATTTCATTGCTGCTTTGATATTCGCTTTCAAAGGAGGAATAACATTTTATTAATATCCTCTTCATAGCACACGCCTGGGTGTTAATGTTGCGATACATCACAATTATTATAATTTGAAAGCAAAGAAATAATAGCCGATTCTCATAGTTTGCGCTAAAAAATTAAATATGATGTACGTTCTAGTTAAGGCCAAATTATAACACGGCCTCCTACGGCGAGGCTAGCTGTATTTCATACACGTTAACAGCTGCTGTAAAGCAATTAATAAGACGCTCACTCACTTAGTTGTACACATAAAGAAATCTCTATTTTTTGTTATAACGATCTTGCTTACATTACTTCCTTATTATCACGTTTTAGACATTATATTTAATATACAGCGCTAATTATGGACGAGTTCTTTATTACGCTGAGAGGTCTGTTCAGAAATATCTGGGAGGAGGTTAATCGCCATTGTTATTTTTAGAGTTCCTTACGAAAGATAAAACAAAACCCTATCGAATGTTAGTGACGTACTAACTAATATTATAAATGCGAAAGTTTGGATGTTTGCTTGTTGCTAAATCACGGCGAAACAGGTGAACGGATTTGGATGAAATTTGGTATATAGGTAGAATATACCCTGGATTAAGACATAGGATATTTTTATCCCGAGAATGTGAGTAGATCCCGCGGGATAAACAAATAAGCGAAAAAGTTATTCCATGCAGGCCGCGGGCGAAAAGCTAGTTGTTTATATTTACCAAAGACTTCATAAATGTTTACAAATGAATTCATGAAACTCAGTATTACGTAAAATGACTATCTACAATCCGCTAAGTATAAAATCGTGTCAATTTTTAAATTTCGACTCCTACTCTTCTTGCAAAGGCAGATGACTTTATTTTTAGATTTATCTTAAATTACCCATACATAGAACTAAGTACATGCAAATGTGTCACAGTTTTACAGATTTTCTCGTAATTGTTGTGTACTCGAGTATGCAAAAATATAAGTAGGTACAAACTTTAAAGGCGACTTTGAGCGCCTCCACAAAGAAACGCTTTCTCGCGCTCGGTACAGCATAAAGTAGATCGATATTTAACTCTGCTACCCTTGGACGTTAATATTCAGATTGAAAAAATCCAATCTGTAATCCGGACCTTAATCTATCAGAATGCATTAGTATGCAGATAGATTAGTATTAACTGATCTTAACGGAATCGGTGCAGCTGTTAGGTACAACGTGATTGCGAAACCAAAAACCTTCGAACATCAATACATCCACAATCCGGTGATATCCATTGTGTCAACCTAGTCTGACATTTAATAATTAGTCCCTTGAGAAACGTTAGGTAGTGAAATTTCTTTTATTTAGTTATGATTTAAGACCTACAAAAGAGTTGAAAACCAGATTAATGCCAAGTTCCAAGAAGGGAATTCCGTGCTTAAACGTAACCAAAATACAATGGTGTCGATTCGGATGTTCACCAACTAAACTAAAACCAGTTTTGGAGTGGTGCCGTCGCATCGTACTGTTCCAGGGAGAAAGAGATAGTACTACTTTAAAACTGGTTTTAGTTTAGTTGGTGTACATCCGAATTGACACCATTATCGTCCTTTACAAGTTTTCAATAAATGTCTTCACTGAGACCTACATAATGAACAATGACTTTATAAATTGATATATTAGGTACAGAATATCATAGAAGCGTTTACGACATACGATATTCCTTATAAATTTTCAACTATATAATAAACCAATTCAAATGAAACTTTATACTCATAAACAGGATACATAAGTCTAGAAAGTTAGTAGGGAACATTTTCAAAAAAACAATATTTAAACAACGATATGGCGATTTTAGTTTTTCCAACACACCAACGCACTAATGCACTAATTAACTTTTTTGCTCAGGATCTATAGGATAAAAATTGCGGTTTTGGATATCGGAATATTGTTAACGGCTTTATGCATATACTCGTACACTTATATCAATTAGTAAATTAACTGGAGGGAGTGCAAACGTGCCTCAAAAGTTTCGTGAAGAGGCGTACCAGCATTGAGAACTTGACCTGCGCACTACCTTGCGCTTAGTTGCAATTGAATGTATCAATCGGATATCTAATGTAATTGGAAAATAAAACTATGTTTATTTACATGCGCATATAATTGCACACAAAACATTCAGAACCTTTTATGGAATAGAAATAGTGGATCTTCTCTGTCTTATCCACCTTTTGATTTAATTTTAATTATTTAAACAATAATTATGCATAATAACCTGTGTATTACCTTGTTTGAAAATTTAACACAATAATCTGTTGATTCCATATTTTGAGAATAGGTACCTACTACGGGGACGGCAACTTTTAGTTTAGTTTACTCGAGTTCGCACGTAGTAACGCAAAATAGGTACCTACATAACGTCACAACCGTTATCCCAAATGGGTTGGTCAGAGATATCCCCAACATTAGTGTTTGGGTGTTCCAAAGAATAAAAGTTTTTTTTTTATTAAAAACTGGTTTCGTGTTTGACCACAAAGTTTAACACTTGAAACAATATCCATGGTTTACCTTATGAAATATACTGAAATGAACATATTAAAGGATGAGCCCATTGCCGCCGTTAATACTTGCAAATCTATAGACGTTTTTTGGCGGAACGTCCCTTAGTCGCCTTTTACGACATCCACACGGTAAGATAGTTCTATTCATTTTACGTACCGAAACCATATGATTAAGCTTATTGTATAAAAACATCGATATCATTAGATTATACACAATATTTGAATGAATGTTGTATGTTGAATGAGTTTGAAACATTACAATGAAGTGGGTACGTTTCATCATCACTATCATATCAGCCGAAAGGCGCCCACTGCTGGACAAAGGCCTCTCCCATAGATCTCCACAACGATCGGTCCTGCGCTGCCCGTACGTAAGTTTAATTTTATTTAATTAAGTGGTTAATTGATGGCCAACATGTTTTTGCAAAACTGGAAGCTCCCATTCATACAAAGCGACAATAGGTGCTTTAGTCAAAGTTATCATTATGTAAAAGTTCTAACTTTATTAAACATGTTTAATTACGATTTAGAAATACATGGTGTCTCAAAAAGTAAAGTTGCTACAATGACATGAGCTTAATATATTCCGGCATAGTCCAAACAATACGAGCTTTATTAAAATGCGTATTAAAACATATCTTGGAACGAAGTTGAGGTCGTTCACACCGATCCGTTTCCTACAAAACGTGGTGTGCGACCGTGACCGCTTGCGTTCCCTCGACGATTTTTTAAATTTTTCGTGTTCCACGGACAAAAGTATTCGAACAACGAATGCCTCTGAACATCTTTAAACCGTTAACAGCACGATTTGCAACTTTTATTCGTTTAAATACTTTTTAATGTTTATTCAGTAGCCGCGTAAATGATTATGGAGACAGTCTATGCACCGTACGTCCCATACAGATGAATTCATTGATTGTCATAGTGTTCCAAATTGTCGTTTCTCAGCTGCGGCAACATTAGCCGTCTAACGGCTCGACGCGGTAAAAAATGTCTCCGTAAGTAGGTAGTTAAGAATCCGTTGTACCATTTATTTACAAGAGTGAATCCGTCTTAGAAAAACTAGCATTCAAAATTATTAATGGTTTGTTTGAATGCGTCACGCGGCTTATTGTTGGCGCACACTCAGTCCGGATGCGCTCGCTGACACTAATTATTCCCATAGTGCTTGAATGATAGATTGCTCTGGACAAATCACTTCTAGCCTCACTCCCAACGAGTAATAAAAAAGTTGTGTGATTAGTTTTTTAAGACGGCCCACCGATTGTTAGGGAACGTAGGCTGGGTTGTACCGTTTGCCAGAAAAGGCAATATGTTACTGTAAATTGTGAAGATGCTATCTTCTGTACTCTTCTGTCAGATTAGTACTTTTAATCCCATTCAAAATTATACACGTTCAAAAGCAGTGCGATGTCTATTTAATATTAAGTTTATAAAAATTCCATAAAATATTAAGTTGCATAGTACCTAACAAAGAAGCTACTACTTACCTACTACTCGCAAACTTGCATAACCTTGATGATTCGACATTCGGTATGTATCGATATATACCAAATTTTATACATTAATATTTAATTTCTCCCATATGTTGGACTCAGTAATTGCTGCAAGTAAGTATTTAAAAAATATAAAAACGTCGACAATTTTCTGAGAAAACTTAATTTGTATTATGCAGACCTGTATACGTTACTCTGTTTCATACTGTACAAAAAACAGAATGGTAATTACATTGTGGGAGGCGGAGCCTAAACATAGGTACCCTTTGGCAAGCGCCAAAGAATACTAGTTATCTCTGTGCTATGAGCACCCGGCATGTCTTTATCGAAACACAGAGAGATTAAGAAGTACTTACTACATAAAAATTTGTTGACAATTAAATAAAAAAATAATGCACTTCACACACACATCAACAGCCAATTGAACTCCACCACTAAACATAAACCTCTCTCTGGCGCGATTTGCATCAGTTTCTATGGGAGGATTTGCCCTCATCGCCACGCTTTAATATTTTTTTTTTTGGGAACTCTGCACCAATAACTATTCTGCCCATCATTGGTGTATACTTACTTTTTTTATATGTACAACGGGATAATACTTGGCCTCAATCACACCTTATGTTAAGTGAAGATGAGGCCGAAGGTGGAAGGGTACGGAAATCCAAATATATAATAAGAACTGGCTATCTTATCTCTGACAACCGGAACACAACGATGATATAACATTGCTGTTTGGGGGTAAATTTAGATAAGATGATGGTAGCTAGCCAGGTGGACATTTAAAATGCCCTACCACCAACTATCGTTTATATTTTTAGTATTATCGCCTTTTACGACACCCACTGGAAGAATCAGGTGGATTCTATTTAATTCTGCCGGGCATTGGGCAACTTTGTCGAGTCGCTATCGATGTCATTTCATATAATTTGTGCCAGCCCTGCTGGTCCCCTATTCCATAATTGAAAACTATAATTTGCTAAAAGTTACACCAAACGACCATCGATATATATGGAACTGTCTCCTCTCCTCCCTCTTCATCAACTACACCCCGTTTCCTATTTCCCATTTAGCAGCGGTACGTGTTCAGCTTAATGTATTTTGACGGACAAATACGGCGACTAAATTGACTAGAACACAATTTAAAGGATATTGATGGTTCTGAACACAGACTAGCTATCCCAACAGACATGTAATGCGAAACATTTCTTTGAAAGACATTTTTGTAATATTAAGAAGTATGATCTTCGGAAGGAAGAAGTCTTGAACGGACCAAAACGGTAGCTGTATCATTAAAGAGATGAATACAGAATGAATGTCTTTAGAATTGGAATTTAATTTATCGATGAAATTTTGCTATACCGTTCGTTAAACGGTGTTGTGCAAACTACACAGCGATAATGACGACACGGGTTATGGAGTCGATCATATACCGCCGGAAACCTCAAAACGATATATTTTAAATCCAATATTGTGTTTACCAGGTGTTTAACAATGTTCATAAATGTCCGATACCACCACGCGACTAACGAAACGCGGAAATTAAAGACTATATTAAGTGAGCAATTTCTCACTGTTTTGGCGAACAATGCTCTTTGTGTATCTTAGGTTTAGGGGGTAGGTGGTCTATGGTTCTGAACTAATGACTTCTATATCACTATTTTGTTAATTATTTTTCACGCCCGCATAGATGATTTTCTGTGTTACATAGATAGTACATCAACTGTTTATCACCATTATTAGAAGAACTTTGTCAAAACTTTTGAAACGAGGAAAAGGCGTGCTAAGTGAACGAGCTGATCGAATGCCAATTTCAAAATTGTCTAACTCGAAAGGTAATAAAATGGCCGGATAGTGAGTGAGTACTTATAATCTATTCAGATATTAAATAGAACACTAATTGTTCTATCAAAAACTTAAAAATTAATTGAGTTTATTGTATAAAAAAATATTTATTTTAGGGTATTCTCGTCCTAGAGAAATATGAACTGAAGCCTATTCCACAAAACCACTATAAATAGGACTTGCAAAACGAAGCGCACAAATATTCACAATTTGGTTGTTTTATAGATAACAATTTGACCGAGTTTGCGACAATGGCGGTGGCAGAGTGGTTTTATTTTTGAGAGATAACTTTGCAGTATTTTAAATCTGATCGCGTTTGGACGAAAATAGTTTTATGGTCAAAAGAACCTAACATTGAAATGACTAAAACTTACGTGAATTTCAAATTCATAATTAAGGTGACAAAAGCCCTCCAGCGTACGGAGGCCCCGAAACACGCGGAGTTCCGCTCTATGTAGAGTAAGAATGTCCAACAACGCTGTTCTCGGGGGAGGGTTTGGAACAGGTCCATAAACGGGGGGATATGGGTATGCAATCCTCCTTCTGACCCGAAATCCTCGAATAATAGGTAGGTATAAAGTCAAAGTCAAAGTCAAAGTCAAAAAATATTTATTTCGTAGGATAAAGATTATCACTTGAAAACGTCACATTTTTTATCTTAATATTAAAATTATTGACATTTTTGCTCATTCGCAAAGCAGATTCCCCAGAGAAGAACGAGCAAGAAACTCAAGGGTTGCTCTTTTAAATAAGTTTGGGTTACAATTATATTATATTGTATAATTAGGCTGAATATCGCCGAGCGGCCTATGTCCATGCTTGCTTATCATCCAGATAGTCAGAAATTTTATAATAGCCTTTGGTAAATAATGTCTGTTTTATGATGGTTTTGAATTTATTTAAAGGTAAATTTTGAATGTCCACTGGAACCTTATTATAAAAGCGTATACATTGCCCCTTAAATGACTTAGTGACTTTGTGTAAACGGCTGGCATGAACAGCAAGTTTATTTTTATATCTGGTATTAACATTATGTATATCACTATTTTTCTTAAACGATTCTATATTTTTTCTTACATACATTAAGTTTTCGTAAATATATTGCGATGCTAATGTTAATATATTAATTTCTTTAAATTTATTCCTAAGAGACACTCTGGGGCCCAGTTTGTAAATCGCGCGAACCGCTCGTTTCTGCAGAACAAAGATACAATTTATGTCCGCGGCATTTCCCCACAACAGAATGCCGTAGGTCAGTATACTATGGAAATAACTGAAATAGACCAACCTCGCGGTATCCACATCGGTTAAATAACGTATTTTTTTAATCGCAAACACTGCAGAACTGAGGCGCTTCGCTAACTTATCGATGTGTGGACCCCACTGCAGTCCTTTATCCAATGTAATACCTAGGAATAAAGTAGTGTCCACAAGCTCCAACTCTTCGTTTTTTACTAACACTTTAGTGGCTACCTGTTTGACATTTGGTAGTGAAAACTTTATACATTTGGTTTTTTTCTCATTAAGGAGTAGATTATTTGTTGTGAACCACTCAACCACCTTAGAGATAGCATTATTTACGTCGTCAAGAGATGTCTGTTTTCTTTTAACTTTGAATAGTAAAGAAGTGTCATCAGCAAATATTGTTATCTCATGGTTGCCGTCTATGCAATTTGGTAAGTCATTAATATAAACAAGAAACAGGAACGGCCCGAGAATTGAGCCCTGTGGAACACCTATGCAAACGGCAGACCCTGACGATCTCTCACCATTCACATCCACCCTCTGAACTCGATTACACAAGTACGATTCTAAGAGTTCGAGGGCACGGCCCGCAATACCATAATGGCGTAATTTCCTGACCAGACCATCATGATGTACACAATCAAAAGCCTTTGACAGGTCACAGAAAATACCAATCGCATCTTGAGAATCTTCCCATGCTTCAAAGATATGCTCAATAAGCTCAACACCAGCATCGGTTGTTGAGAGACCCCGTGTGAATCCAAATTGCTTTGAAGTCATTAAGTTATTGATATTGAAATAAGACAGCAATTGATTTAGAATTAGTTTTTCGAAAATTTTACTAAAAGTCGGTAGGATTGATATGGGTCTAAAATTAGTGGGGTCTGATGTACTACCGGCTTTGAATAATGGAATTACTTTACTCTGTTTCATCAGGTCAGGAAACACACCACTTTCCACACATTTATTAAAAATACAGGCTAAATGTGGTGCAACGCAATCAATGATAGAGCTAACTATTTTAACAGAAAGACCATAGAGGTCAGCGGTTTTTTTAATTTGCAAAGATTTAAATGCTTTCATAATATCACTGGGACTAACGTGTCTAAATATATTTAATTCCACACTTGGAGTATCGCTTCGCATTTTAAGTAAAGATTCAGCTACGGTGGGAGATGAATTAAGTGATTTGGTGGTTAAAATTGGAATCTCTGTGAAAAATTTTTCAAATGCCTCTGCAACTTCTAAGTCCGTATTAAGAACATAATTATTAATTTTTAATTGAATATTAGGATTACAAGCCTTGATTTTTCCAGCTTCGCTGTTTATAACTTTCCATGTAGTTTTCACAATATTTGCACTATTTTTAATTTTAATTTTAATAAAATTTGCCTTCGCTACGGCACAAACACGTTTAAATATTTTTGAATAATTTCGAACATAATCAACAAAACCCGGATTAGAGTTATATGTTCTTTCGTTATAAAGTTCATATAACTTTCGGCGACTTCTATGAATTCCCACAGTCGCCCAATCAGTGAACATCAGACAACTGTTTATTTTTATACTTTTTGCTTTGAAAACATTCTCGCACTCCTTTCTTACCAATGTGAACAATGAATTATACATCTCATCGGGATTGTCACAAATAATATGTGTCAATTTATATAATTTTTCTTTAACATTATTTCGAAATTGGTCTAACCGAGCGTCATTTACAGGTACACATGTAATATTTTTTACCAATGTCTTGCTAAAGGGAACTTTAATCGTAACTAACTGTCCACAGTGATCTGAGGGTAATTTATTTATAATTGATTTTCCACTGGGATCGAAGTTTGCGAAAATATTATCAATGCAAGTGGCCGTAGTCGATGTTATTCTGGTAGGAGCCGAAAAATTGTGAACAAGATTGTAACTTAGAAACAAAGATTTAAGTCTACTGCTTAGACTACTGCCTTCTAATAAATTAATATTAAAGTCACCGCAAACTACAATAAGTTTGTTATTATTACTAATTTTATGCAACGCTTCATCCATAATTTCTTCAAATAATTCATAAGATGAAGAAGGGGGTTTGTATACGCTTATTACAATAAGCCGCTCAAGCTCTATACAGGCCAATTCAGTTGTTCGCTCAACAGAAAGACTCACAATATCTAAGCGCTCTTTGTACTTTAATTTATTATTTGCAATAATTAAAGAACCGCCACGTATTGCTTTTTTCCTACTGTATGAACTCGCAACCTGGTGATTTTTGAAGCTAAACATGAATTGATTCTGTTTTAACCAGTGTTCAGTAATACATAAAATATCAACATTGTGACAATTCATGAATAGCTCAACCTCCAGCTCTTTGCCCATTATGCCCTGAATATTTTGATGTACTAGGTTTATATTAGAAAACTTACATTGAATTGAGGGCTCAATTTTTTTAACTGAGGGGCAGTTATTATTTTTAAATTCTTTATGTAATTTTAACAAAGTGCCAGAGTTACCCTCTGTTGTCTTATATATTAATTTAAATTACTTGGAAATGATTCCAAGGATTGCTCAATGTCAATTGACTGTTCAATAAAAACAGTTGTCGTGTTTGCCAATGACTTGGCAGAATTAACTATATAATATGATAGCAACTTGGCTATTTGTCGCATGCAATATTTAGACAGATAATAATAATTATCTTTAGTCAAGCTATGACAATTTTTAATAAATTTATTTGTGTCTATTATATGAAATTTATCGTCATGACATGTCATATTATGCAATAGCATATTTAAATTATGTCTAATAACATTTTCATTCTCTGTCAGACCTTGGATAAAAGGCAGCGCAAACAAAATAATTTTGGTAACATTGTTCAAATTATTAAATTTTGAAAATAATTGTATAATTTTTTTCCTGCTGGCATTTCCCCTTCTGCCAATGAGTACAACAAGAGTTGTGTTTTCCTTAAAATTGTAAGATAATATCTTGTCTAATATGTCAATATAGGTGGCACCGGGCATACAAATATTAATTATTGACTGCTCCAGGTTACGGGTAAGTTGCAAACCCATACCTTTACCAATTTCATCGCTGAACATTACTATATCATGCATATTATTTGAAACGGATGGAGAGGAGGAATTGGAATTGGACCGAGCAGCAACACAAGGCACCTGCATCGTTGGCAAGGACGGGGGGATGTCACATACAGATGGCACGGATGGAACACAATGCAATGAGGTTTGAGCACAATTACACTGTAAATTGTTTGTCAACGATTCAAACCTATCATTATTATATTTAGATAATTGTAATAGCTCATCCATTGCCGCCGCATGCTCCCCTAACTCCTTACAAGCTGTCTCATATTTGCAAGAAAGTTGTTCAAGTGAGGTCTGTAAATTAAGGATTTCTGTATGCAGGCTCCGTGTGTCACGCTCATATGTATTCCTATTATCATCTAAATTTTTTTTACATAAACAAATTTGTTTTATGAGGTCACTTCGCTCTTTGTGTAAATATTTATTTCTTGAAAATACATTATTCTTTTTTATAAGTTTCTTAGTACGCCTAATGATTCTATTTATTTTTGCATACTTCTTTAACCTATTCCTACTAAGGTCAAAGTTCTGTGCTGTTGTATTTACAGTGTTATCACAGGTGAGATCAACAGTCACAGTAGGTACCTGGTTTTTTGGTGAGATTTCAGACAGCATATCTGGAGCTTTGCAGACCAATTCATCGAATAATGAGACACGGGCTTGAGATCGGGATGCCGACTTAAGGTCGTCTATTTCACATTCTAAGTAATCTATTCTTTTATGTGCGTCCCGTAACTCACTCTCCAGTTCAGCACTGCGTCCCAGGGTTTCCTCAAACGCAGCACTGTCCCGGTCGAGTGTGTCTACCACTCGCTGAAGTTGGTCCCTCTGACTTAGTACCTCTAATAACTGACTATGCATGTTTGCCATCTCACCCTTTAGATATTTATTTTTGTCAAGAATGGTCACCATTTCCTTCTCACTGTCGTCTCTCTCAGACAGTAGCTGCTCACACATAGCCTTAGATGTTTTTAATTCTATTAAGGCCAGTTCGAGTTTTTCCTCTAGTTGACGAGAGGCGACAGCTGCGGCTCTTCTAGTTGTCATTTTTGTAATTTAGGTAAGTACTTACTCGTAAAGCTATATTATGAACAACAACCGCTGATACAGGTTAAGTTGATTAATCTGTGTTTTAAATTAGTTTTCACCAAAGATATATGGATAAATAAGCTTTAGTCTTTCTAGGATCACTTTTTGATACCCACCAAGAAGATGTAGGTAGGTATTATCACGTCACTTGGTTCACAACAGTTCTTATCGCTATTTAACAAGTAAAATTATATATTTCGTTTATATACACAGTGATGAAATTGGTGTAAAGGCTTTTTGGATAGAAATTAACGTAAATAACACAAAATTAACAAAATAATTTAAACAGCTGATCAGTTTGCAACCTATCCGTGGGGTTGCCAGCAAAAGCAAAAAAACAAACTAGAATTTTGAAATAGACAAGTATATACTACTTGTCTATTTCAAAATTCTAGAACGCTTGTTACCCACCGAGATATTTTTGTGGAGACCAGCGATTGGCGTAAGAAATGGGCAGTGACACTGAATACGATTGTGTGTTCTAATCCTGCTAGAGGTATCTAATCCTTTGTGTTCTTTTTGTTTTTTTTTTCTACATCAATGTTCGGAGGCTTTCTACATAGCCAATGAGAATGATTCCTTAATGCCAACGTTGCTGTACAAACCACGACACAAATGCAAGTACAAAATGAATTACCGAAAATGGATAGAACCGTTTAGATAGGTATTTTAGAGTACTTTATCCTATACGTGTGCCGTGGGCCTCCGAGTTCGGACTTCACTCGGCCAAGGGGTCTTCAGTAAGCCGTGCTATGTGAATCACGGAAGAATGTCTATTTTGTACATACATACATACTTAACGTCACCACCTTTATCCCAAATTGGGTGGTCAGAGATATCCTAAACAATAGTGTTTGGGTGTTCCAAACAATAAAAGTTTAACGATTGAAACAACGTCTACGGTTCACTTTGTGAAATATACAGAAATGCATACCTCCGGTCACGTAGGTATGCATTTCTGTATGTCGAGCCCACCCCGTTGAAACGTGCAAATAAATATTTAGATGTTTTTTTTATGGAAAGTCCCTTAGTAGTCTTTTACGGCACCCACGGGAAGAGACGGGTTGGTTCTATTCTATTTTTGTGCCGAAACCATTATAAGAAAGTGTACAAAAAATACAATTTGAGTATTACATTATAGGCAAAGATACCACAGTACAATAAATAGTTTTTAATAAACACGGTGTTTTTAAAAACTCCTCCTACTGTAACTCCTATGAACCAAGACCAACAGTGGTACCTACTCGACATGACGCCTATTGAAGGCAGATTGACTTTATTGCTACCTTGGACCCCAGATCAAGAATGTAATAGGGTAGTGTAAGTAGCAACTTAATATTAGTAAAAATCAAATCCAATAACCCAGCAGTGGGTGTATGTTGGCTGAGAATATAAATGATGCGGTTGTGTGTTTATGATTATTCTTCTAATAACTGTCCAAAAATCTCGTCCAGCCATTCTATGGACCCTGTCTACGTATGTGCTACGGGCCAGTGTCAATAAGAAAACGTCATGAAAGATATTCAACCAAGAATCAACTAATCACACGTCAGAAGGTAAAAGTTAGCGAGAAATTTAAAGTTTCGCAGATAATAAGCGCACCATTTTCTTCTGCAGACGTACCACTTTTTGGTTGGTATTAGGGCATTTTAACTGTCCACCTAGCCAGGCGGTACTTAGATTAAATGGTGGTAGCTAGCCATCTACCACTGCCGCCAAATAGCCATATTCATAGCATATTGTTGTGTTCCGGTTACCAGAGATAAGATAGCCAGGTCCCCAAGATGGGGTTTTCGGGTCAGTACGCTTCCACCTTTGACCTCATCTTCACTTAACATCAGATGTGATTGAGGTAAACGCAATAATTTTTACGTTTAGCTCGTTTGCGTTCAATCGCTAAATTTGGTACTACGTAAGCGCCCTGGAATGAATTTATGGCAACTCAATAAGTCTATCCATTAATTATCCAATCTAACCGCCTCCGTGGCTCAATGTAAACAACATAGGGTTTACGAATCGGAGGTCGCGGGTTCGATCCCCAGCGGGGTACATGTTTAGTACTCGGTTTGGTTGGTAGTAGGGCATTTTAAATGTCCGCCTGGCTAGCTACCACCATCTTATCTAAATCTGCCGCCAAAAACAGCAATGTTAATAGCATTGTTGTGTTCCGGTTGTCAGAGATAAGATAGCCAGTTCCCCGAATATTTAGGTTTCCGGGTCAGTATACGCTTCCACCTTCGGCCTCATCTTCACTTAACATCAGGTGTGATTGAGGTCAAGTGCTAACCCGTTGTGCATAAAAAAAAATCCCTATTCTGGAAGTAATCCCTATTCTAAAAATTCTGGAGTGCTTACGTGCAGTGGTGTGCCTAGGGTTTCAAAGCAGGGCAAGCCCGAGTAATATTTGATGAATGATTTGTGATTTTTACACAGTTAATGAAGTTAAATAGATTTTGTTACCTATTTTCTGTACAATCTGTAGGGTCATATGCAATTCCTGTACTGTTTAAAGATTAAAAAAGTCTGAAGTTGATGTTCCTGATCGAGTATTTTTTTAAGGCAAAGGCATACCGGGCTTTTGGGCTTATATCAAGTTATCACCACGTGGTACTAAATATACCAATCGAATGTAAACATTTATACGTGGTTCGACAGCGTTGACAAAATCAATCGAAATGAATTTTGTACGGACAATGTTATTGTGAAATTAAACACTAACTAAAGGGAAAATTGCCTATGTTCAGCAGTAGACGGCTTGTGGTTTATATGATGAAAGCGAGCATTTGCATTAGTTAAAATTTAGCGCACATTATGTTTACAAATACCTCCTTTTAGCTACGGCGTAGTCGGGTAAAAAAGATAAGGAAATTAAACTTTAACATGTTTTATAAAAATTAATGAATATGTCCTAACACTAGCAGAAAAGGTTTTTTTTATTGTGCAAAAATTTTTATATAAATAAAGAAAAGGTAAAAGTAAATATTAGTTGAAATTATTTTTAATTATTATTTTTCTATTACACCAAAAAAATATAATCCGCATAATATATCACGCAATTCCAAATACTTAAATATAAAAGTTAAAATTTTTCTAAATATGTAAACAGGTGAATCATTAAAGCAGCATACGAAAACTAGGTTTTTTTTTAACTTCTCTATTTTAATAGAGAAATATAATTACATATTTTTTTAATAGTCATATTTATATACAATACTTGTCGTGCTTAGCGTGTAAATGTTCATTAATAGCCGAATTTTGACGACCGATTGGTGTAGTGGATAGTGATCCTGTCAGTGAAACCAACGGTTGCGGATTCGAATCCCGCGAGGGGTAAATGATGAATACGAACATTTATTCCCGAGTCATGGATGTTTTTATTTATGTGTTTATCCGTTATCTAGTATCCATAGTACAAGCTTTGCTTAGTTTGGGACTAGATGATTGGTGTAAGTTACCCAAATATTTATTTATTTAATGGTGGTTGGTACCAAGGGGTTCCGGGCTCGATTTTTGATCATGCTATATAAAAAAAATCATTGCAAAGAACTTTAAAGTTTGTCCATACGAACATGACATGATGACATGAGGAATAAACACTTCTTGGATGGACTCACAGCGAATTATTATGTTTTAGTAGATTATTATATATATTATTTAGTAGATAAACGGACTGGGCAAAAAAAGTTTACTCCAATGGGAATCGAAGCCGCGACTTCCGCATTGGTACATACAAGTCGATGTTCGCTATAAAGTAAGTCGGTGATATGAGTTTACTCCACTAAGTATCCGTTGACAACAGCGATATCCAGCTTACTCTAATGTAACTTGCAAACTTTATCTTGATAGCCCGATCTATAGGACTATATTACAGAACGACTCTCAATGAGTATTATTGTCATCCCTATCTCGTCCCAAAAATATTATAAATAAATAAATAAATATCTTTGCACATACACACAGCGCCAACTAGTTCTACACTAAGCAACTAGGCTTGTATTATAGATACCAGATGGTTGATAAACTACACAAATACATTTTCTTTTTGGAAATAAAGTCATAATACAAATGAAAAACATCCATAAATCGGGAACACATGTCTGTATTCATCATACAAACATATGCCCCTAGCGGGATTCGAACCCGCGACCTTTTGGTATAGCAGCAGAGTTTCTATATAACCACTACATCAAACAGGTCGCCAAACAGGTTCCAAAAATATTAATTTATCTATCCCACTCAATTAATTTTTAATCCCTAACACCATAATCGAACCTCCAAAAATTGTCAAAACAACCGATTTCGCTAGATTCCACTAGACTCTATATCCCAGATTCGCTAGATTCTATATCCGGAGTGTATCTATCATCAGAGCTTAACCAACCTTTTTATAACGGGAGCACCCTGGTGACGACCTCCCCATACAAAATCGGGTAATAATTGACGAAATATGGGTGAACATAAAAAAAAATAAGCCTATTCTAGCACGTTTCTATTCTGGTGTTTAACCATATTTGAAGGAAATTGGTTTAGCCGTGTCGAAGATATTTCACTTTTAATACAGTTAGTTTGTTTACGAGGATAATATAATCATAGTTTCACGCGGTTTTCTAATTTACCAGGATAATATAATCATAGTTTCACGCGGATTTGTAATTTACCAGGATAATATAATCATAGTTTCACGCGGTTTTCTAATTTACCAGGATAATATAATCATATAGTTTCACGCGGTTTTCTAATTTTCTACTTAATACAGTGCAACTGCCGTCACACCATGTAATTGGCTACTTAACGGTTTTATACTTGTTCGTTTTGTAATACACCTGCGAAAGTTCTCATTTTAAAACCCACATCTGTCATATTTCTGACGAAGTCTACTCAACCATTTTCGATTCTGAATAATCATAAGTTTACAGTTATGTTTTGAGTAATAAAATGAGTAGACACAGCAAATTTGATTTTTTTCGCGCGCCCCTTCGGTCTTAAACCTTAACACGTTTTTGTGGTCAGTCAAGTTCTTGAACATATTCTGCGTGATAACATTTGACTTTTTGATGAAATATACAACTCAGATTTCGAGTGCACCAGAAATGCGAAAAACGGACATAATGAGAGTAAATCATAACATGCATGAAATTTCTAAAAATTGCATAGGTAACCAGAATGCGTGAGAGTGGCAACGGTCATAATTTCTTGGTCCACCATATTCACTTTGAGATGCCTGCAAACATTCCAGATTTCTGCACTTCCAGTAGGTCCTTGAAACCTGTGGTATTATGCTGCTCGGACCACATGTAAGGAACACTAATAGAGCTATAGTTGACTACCTACTTATAACGAGAGCGGTTGCTTACCCACATGTAGGTACGCATAACGGAGCACTTATGACTCATTTTGTAGAAAGAGGAGCCCAGATGTATCTAATAATGTTAAAATGTAAAAATAAAATAAATAAATCTAATCTAATCACTAAACTATCAACAATTTTAAAATTTGAAATTAAATATAAATCCCACGCTAAAGCAGTAGACAGGTAGTGGAATCGACGTTGTTGAGGTTTTGTCACCTATTCACCTATCACTACAAAACAAAATTTGAATGTAAGTCTGTAGATTAAGTGAATGATACCTTAAAGTTGACCTATCAACCTTAAACAAAGTAACGGAGATAAGGTAACAAATTGCTTCGGTAACTACGATACCAACTAAAATGATAGCGTCGGTCGAAGCGGAGGCCTCACCGCTCCGCGCGCAATGAAATATTATCTCTACTGTGACTTACGAGTATACCGGCCCCTTGACTAAGCATAATGACATTTTAGTATTACAACATTTTATCTACAAGAGACGAAAAGTTCCAAGATAAGTTAAACGCCAACTGGTATATTGTTTCAGAAAGTTGACAGCCGATGTAATTTGTTAACGTCAAGCGGTGTTCGCGGCGCGGCGGCGGCGGCGGCGCGGCCGGCGACACAACGGCGTATCTGCGCTCGAACACCGACCAATCTGACCTAACCTAAAAATACCCGCTCTCGCCCGCCTCTGCTCCTTACCTATCTACCGTACTGATTTAAATAATGAGATTTATCATTTCTGTGCGCATAAAATCATTATCTAGCATCGTTCTATTAGTTACATTATTTAAAACGGCTACCGACTGAAGGTACGATAATAATTCACCTGTTTGTACTTTGTTCATTTTAAACCCATTACATTGAATTTACCAAAAATTTTGAATGTTAGCATTAATAGTGGACGTTTATTAACGTCAAGTCGAAAGCGGTTGACTGCCTGCCTACTAATTTTATCCGCTACCTCATTTTTTTTTTCTCTAACGACATCCAATCCAAAGCTTAGTGATTGATTTGTTGCGAATTAAAAATAATTTCCTACATCCGTTTGTTTGTATAGTCTACAAGTTTAAGCAGCTATAAACAAACGATATACAAAATATGCACACATAAATATACATATGTATCCACATTCATTTTTAATTAAGTGATCCACTTTCACTAATCACCGGCACAACGTGTTTTTGGTAGTAGGACGTCGTCGGGAAGGCATCAAGCCCAGCTCTCATATCATGATTTATTCGTAAAAAGATTATCCTGATCATCCTCTAGGCCCTAATTCCCGGGGGCCCGGCCCTGATAACTGTATCGCTGGTGCTCTCGTTTTCGAATAAGTAAATTAACGTAGAATTGAATTAGGTTTCGTCCCAAGTTGAGATTATAGCGATTTAGTGAGATTATCCGAATGTGTTAAACGTCGCTCTTGGGTTGTAATGGAAGGGCGCGGGTCATGCCCATTGTTTAATTATAGATAGTGCTTCGGTATAAAAGCTATACGTGGGCAAGTTTTACTTGCCATATTTATGTTTATGTAGGTAGTGTTTATGACCACATTTACATATGTAGATTTAAGCCCTTTATAAATATTCATGATTATAACAATAACCATCTTATGGCATAAATACTGTTTTATAGATTGTCGTTTTATTAATACCGGCAGCGCCTTTGAAGCTACCACTGATAGATGGTCAATGCCTACCGATAACGATATTAGATTGGAAAGGAAAAATGAAAATTAACGATTAAGTAAACACATCTACCTACAAGCGTAACTAAACTTTTCTTATATAGGTGTCGTCGCCCCGTGGAGTTGAGTATCGTTAGGAAAAATCAACTAAGTGCAAAAATCGTACCTAATTTTGAACATAATTTTCGTATAAAAAAATAATGTACCTACGTGTAAATCCAAATAATTAAATAATATATGTTATAAGTTGTTTATAAAAAAAAACTAATTTGGAACCGATCTATTTATGGATCCGCTATACTGATCCGCTAACTATAATATACTTGTAAATTTAACAAATATTGAATTTTTGCCACTACCTTTATTTTAAACTTTTATTTTAAAATTTTAATTTGTTGTAATATTATGGTAATGTTTCCTATCTTTTTGAAGTAATTAAAAATTCTATTATAATGAGCTGGAGCACGAATTTATAGTGTCTTTAATTAACGAAGAAGGATGAAAATAGGCAATACAGTGAAGTTCTATTTTTGAGTGTCAACTTGCTTATAATATCTTTGACATTGTTTCACATTTCAATCCCTCTAAAACAAATTATCCCCCTAATCAATAGCACCTTGTAAAACTACTTCATTATTGACACTTCGTCGTTCAGATAATTTTCTAGAAAATCACGCGTGACAGACGAACGAACAGACCCCAAAGTGATTTCTTATATATAAATAGCCCGCTTTTTTCAATTTTCTTTAGGCACGGATCACTAAAAAGAGTCAAGTAAGGCCGTATCGCTTTATTTTTATAAAACATCAACCGGAATTCGACTCATTGACTGGCCGGAGTGGTCGACGAGAGGAAGGCAAAGCGTAAGTTTTAGGAAGTTACTTTTCTTTTTTAACGGGCCCCCAGCTCATCGTGTTCCAGCCTCGGTAGCTATCGTAAGGCCGCGTTAAGATCGGCGCCGATAATTGAAAAAACGTTACGACTGCTGAATCTTAACACCGTTTTAAAACTGCTACGGATAAATTAAAAGAATCCAACCCTGCACGATTGTTTTTTCTCGCCGATCCCCTGCCTCCGATTTCGCAGATAAGCTTGTTCTGAGCAAACTTTATGTTCTGATTGTGTGTATGTACTTGTGTAGGTGGCGCTGTGTTTTACTGTTTCTCTTTTAATTAAAAACAAAATGAAATTAATGGGCCTGTTTACAAGCAATTTGTGTAAGACTTAAAGGATTTACTAGTGAATACGAGAAGGAATAGTTTTTAATGTTTAAATAGACAGTATAAGCAAGAGGCAATAAACTTTGTACATGACACAAAATACGCACATTGCTTTGTTTAATTTAACAAAGACAGTCCTATTTAAAAAATCCCCTACGATTTACACTGAGTAGTCAAAAATTGGAATAAGCGTGTTATAAAAGGCGAGGGAGTACGGTCGGTGCGATAATTCACAAAAAGTACGAGCAGTTAATGTCCTCAGGCGCCTGAGCGCGACATAATCATCCGCGAAACTAAATTTAATGCTAATAGCACTTTTTAAAATAAAACCTCTGCGGGGTTGGGCGCTTGCGCTTAGTGGCATTATTTAAAGTGATTTTAATTATGTTGAAAGCAGATGACAGCGAGTTCCCTCCTCTTCATTGTCCCGGGTATCCGGCCGCTCTCTTACCCGAACCACCTCCTGTGCGAGCGTGTTGACATTTTTTAGTAATAATTTACAATCGAAATTCGAGAGGTAATTTTACGCAAATTTTATGGGCGCTGTAATAAAAGTTCGGTAGAGATATAGGCAATTATTGCCGATAGATATTTTAACAGTAGCAGGTAATGTTAATTTGTAATAACTTTCAAAATAGAAACATATCTTATTGTTAACTTGGGTTCAATTCTGATATTTAAAAAATACCTCTAATCCCACACGAATGTCATATTTTCTGTTAATTTCGATATTTCACACTACTTTAACCAGAATGGAAGCGATAAGTGTTCGCAGGCGATTGTATTTTATGAGATATTAAAGGACTTTGTACTAATATGGAAACTACGTGGCCTAATGAACAAAATGATAAGGAAACCACACTTGAAAATAGATATTTGAAATTGTGACTTTTATTGCACGCATCGTTTTTCGTACTTTAAATTACTTTCCATGTAAAAAAACTCACTTCGAACATTTATTTGAACTAATTTATACAAATATTTTAAATTTTAAAATACTTCAGATTTCTTTTTAACCTGAAGAGATATAGGGGTATAACTTTGCACCCTATGTCTGGGTGTTTGTGTATGTGTATATGACATTGTAGCGCCAAAACGGCTAAACCTAATTGAAAGCAGTTTTCCGCTTTCGAAACCTGGTGTTTGCGAAATGATTCATAGCCATGTTTATTGGAAATTTGTTAAGCCTTTTTGAAGATATTTAGTTTTTAATACAATTTACTTGTACATTTGGATGATATTTCAGGGGATTTATAAACTTTCATTATATAAGTAGGTATTTATAAAAAAGTCTAGTTAAAGGTTATGTAAAAATTTACATAATAATGTGCAAAATTTCTATGAAAGTCAGAAGGAGGCAACAAAATTAAAAATTTCCATCATATCCGTTAATTTTTAATAAGTTATTTATGTCATTTTGTTCAACGGCTTCGTTTCTACATTAGTGTTTCTTAAATATCTTATAATAAAGAAATGATCGCTTGAGTGCCACTAATTATTTCCACCTTGTATATTTATGAAGTCGCCGTCATCATTTCAGCCTATCTTTAATCCACTGCTGAACATACACAGGGATTTCCATTTAAAACGTTTCCATACCGATTGTGCCCAGTCAAATTCATCCTATCCTAGGTACCACAGTATTCATGTTTTCTCAGTGGCTCATGAAACTTAACTAAGCAAAACCATGAATTAAATCCATACAAAATAAAAGTACATTTTCTTATTCACATGAGCGTAAGTTACATCAAGCAAACGTCAGCTTTACATCTTTGGGTTATCAACTTAATGCTATGCACTCACGCATAGAGTGAACAACATTACTAGTGTTTGATTAACAAATCTCACTTGATGGAACTGTGATCCAATAAGGGAGGGAGGTGGCCAAGTAACATTACACCGTTTCTCGCCAACCTAGGGCCCCACTGCGTGCCAGTAAATCCGGCGAAGCCAATAAATCACACGAAGGCAAACATTACGAGGGCTTTCTATGTATATTGTTACGCGTACTGCCCCGCGTTTGCACCAACCGACTATTTATGCTGTCCTAGTGTTACAAAAGCGAGCCAAGTATAATCACCAAACGCTATGTTAATGTGTCTGCATGAGGAATCAATTTCGTAAGGATTATAGTTTATTAATTAAATAAAACAAAATAATATGTGTTTAAGTCAATGCTAACATTGTTTCTCTTTTCTAAGCAATATTGTAAACAGTTAAAAAGACGTGTCGTTGTCGAGTTTCTTGTCGCAGTTTATTTTACACTAAAAAAGATTAAAGCTAGAAAAGGCGGGGTTTCATCCATAGCGGATTACATGTGCGGTAGTATTTTGGTTTATAAATACAATTCTGGCTAGCTACCACAAATGCGTATATGTGTAGAAATGTTTTCCGTCTATTTGAGACAGATATACATAAGCATATTAAGCCTACTGTAAAAATTTCCACATGGTGTGATTTTCTCATAAATTTGAAAGCTGGTCATGTTATGAAAAGCATTTTTATCTTATAGTACACAGGAAATTGCTTGTTATGGCATAAAAAAGCAGGCGGCAATCATGCAGCTCTAAAAAGCAATCTAAAGATAGAGTACCTCAGTAAACCTATTCAGGCAACGCGAGACTCTCATCATTCCAGCCCGTAAACATCCCACTGCAAGGATTGGTCTTCGCTCATGTAATGAGGGAGTATGGTCCATATAGTCCGGCACGCTGTCCCAATGCGGGTTGGGAGCTTCACATGCCTTAGAATTTTTATTTTTCAGGCATGCAGATTTGTTTTCCTTCACCGTTTAAGAGCAGTCCGATAAATGCACATAATTAATTAAATTATACTTAAAAAGTCATTGCCTGCTGGGAATCGAACCCGGACGTCGCAAATTGGGAGACCGCTTTTTAACCGCTGAGCCACCGACGCTCCCTTACGCGAGACTCTAATCGCACATAAGCAATTTAATTAATAACAAAATGTTTAGCCAGAACGATATTCATTTTTCATACATTTTCTTTTTTTTTTATGCACAACGAGTTTTTGTAACTGACCTCAATCACACCTGATGTTAAGTGAAGATGAGGTCGAAGGTGAAAGCGTACTGACCCGGAAACCCCAATACATTTGGGGGACTGGCTATCTTATCTCTGACAACCGGAACACAACAATGCTATTAACATTGCTGCTTGGCGGCAGATTTAGATAAGATGGTGGTAGCTAGCCAGGCGGACATTTAAAATGCCCTACCACCAACCAAACCGAGTACTTAAATATATACCCCGCTGGGGATCGAACCCGCGACCTCCGAATCGTAAATGTTGTTTACATTGAGCCACGGAGGCGGTTGAATCTAATTAATGCAAGTGTAAAATAAAGCAAACGTACTTCGTGGCTTGTTAGCAACCCGTGACCGTGCCAAATATTTTACGAACACCACGCTTTTTGGTTGTTAAACTTGTTACAACGTAACAAAAAGCGATACCTACGTTTTAACACTATGTTGAAGCTATTTTTAGACGATTCACATTTCACATTATTATTAATTGAGTCCGAGATCATACGCGACGTCTGCGGAAATTAATATTATGATAAAACAATAACGTCAACAGGCTCGTCTCACTATTATGGGTAATCTACCACGCGGATCCAGTGATAGGTTTGTCAGATTAGTGACCACCTCAGAGTCAATAATTTTTAAGCCGCATCTGAAGGACATCGACCTGGTTAATTTCTCAACGCATTCTTCTACGGTTTTCCTCATTACAGACGTGGCACCGCGTAAGAATTTTTGCGATCGATCGCTCAATTTGGTACGACGTGACCTAGACGTAAGGATAAGCGAACAAACGTCTAATGGATAGACGTATCAAGTTATCATAATTTACTTCTAGGTCGCTTACGTGATACCAAAATTAGCGATCAAAAAGCGAGCTAATCAGCAACAAAATTCTTACGTGGTACGTTCGCAGATACCAGACATTCTAAACGTAAACGTTATTTAAAAAAAATATTGACGCAACAATAAAGTTACTCTGTACTCTTCCAAATGCATACAACATCGCACGATGTTTTCTTTTTATGTTTAATTAAGGGATGACCTTAGCGTGGCGAGGCGGCTAATCCGCGAGGGTTGGTAAATCACACGAACACAAACAGGAGTGACTGCTTGTATGTCCTGTAAACCCACACCGGTAAGAGCAACTCGGCAACTGCACCGTGCTCACCAACAACCAGTAATACTACTTTAGCGCTTGCAGTATTTTTAACAAACTATACAAACCCAGTTATTCCCATTACATAATATTTAGTATTAACATAGCTAAATATTGGCATAAATGAATTGACAGCCTCCGCCAACAACATATACGAATCGGCGGGACACCATGTTTAGTACCCTGTTTGGTTGGTAGTAGGACATTTTAAATGTTCGCCTGGCTAGCTACCACCATCTTATCTAAGTCTGCCGCCAAACAGCAATGTTATTAGCATTGTTGTGTTCTGGTATTCAAAGATAAGATACTCAGAATAAAATAAGATTTCCGGGATAGCACGCATCCAACCTCATCTTCACTTAACATCAGATGTGATGGAGGTCATGTGCATTAATTAATATTAACAAAAGGAGTTTCTCAATCAGTAACTCATCATTTGTCAGATTAAGCAGACGCTAGACAAACAATTATGTTCCATCAATGGTGTAGCAAATGAATCCATTTTGAAGAAGAGGCTAGACTAGAGACTAAGTAAAAGTAGTCACGTCGATAAGAAGGCTCTTTATGATGATCTCTTTCCTCAACAAACCGTCTCAGCGATTGAACTAAAGGCAATGTTGCACATGAAATGACATACTTTTTTCTTATTGTGCGCAAATGGTTAACGCTTGACCTTAATCATACCTGTTGTTAAGAGAAGATGAGGTCAAAGGTGGAAGCCCGCTCACCCGGCACCCTATACTTATTTGCGGGACTAGCTATTTTATCTTAAACAGCCAGTAAATAGTATAAGATGGTGGTAGCTGGCCAGGCGAATGTTTAAAATATGCTACCACCATACAAGTAATATTTACTAAAAACCGCTGGGAATTGAAGCTCCGACCTCCGTTTTGTAAATCTTATGATGTTCACATTAAGCCACGGAGTAGGACTTCATCTTGACTACAAAGAAGCCAATATTCGATTATGTCTCTTTGATCAACATGGTAAAGACCGGTAGCGATCACCAAATGGTAAGAGGCACATTGAATATTAATATAAAAGACAAACGGTCCCGTTTGATAAAATCTTCCTGAATTAAATGCTCTAACCTACTCGCGTCCGTATTCAGAATTTCGAAGGCTTTGATCCGAGTACAAGAGCAGATCACGCAGCTTATATTTCATTGCAGTGAGGCATAACGCAGGGAAACGTAACCGCCTACGTGGCTCAATGTAAATAACACTGGGTTTACGGTTCGGAGGTTGCGGGTTCGATCCCCAGCGGGGTACATGTTTAAGTACTCGGTTTTGTTGGTGGTAGGGCATTTTAAATGTCCGACTGGCTAGCTACCACCATCTTATCTAAATCTGCCGCCAAACAGCAATATTAATATCATTGTTGTGTTCCGGTTGTCAGAGATAAGATAGCTAGTCCCCCAAATGTGTTGGGGTTTCCTGGTCAGTACGCTACCACCTTTGACCTCATCTTCACTTAATATCAGGTGTGATTGAGGTCAAGTACCAACCTGTTGAGCTTAAAAAAAACGTTATCTCTCCGAAACTGTTCACTGCCACAGTGAAAGACGCTTTGAAACTCTTTAATGGTAAGAGTTCGGTATAAAATATCAATGTCGAGTCCCTCACTCGCCGTCGATTTGCGGACGACATTGTAGTCATATCAGAATCGATGGAAGATCTCAGCACTTTGCTTAAATACCTCAATCGAGTATCTCAACAGGTGGGCTTTAAGATGAACATGGGCAAAACGAAAATATGGCGAATATCCATGTCTTGCCCACATTAATATCATCTGGGAACTCCATTCTCACATATGTAGATAAAAATGTCCGACTAGATAAGGGCAATCCAGGGTGGGAACTGTGCAACGTTTACTCGTATCACTACGAAATGGGATCAGGAATGAAGAAAACCGTATGAGAACGAAAGTCACGGACATAGCCCATTGGATTAGTAAATTGAAGCGCACCGATAAGGGCAGCATAGGACATGAACGGTGAAAGGCCGAATGAAGGTCGCGGCAAGTTGCTGGATGCTTTAACCGGTGGCTCTGGAAATGTATGTACAGCATTGGGTATCCTGTGGCTGTGAATATGGTAAATGTCAAATTAAAAAATATACAGCAATTAGGTAATACATTTATGAACGGCCTTTAGCTGATATTATGATGATTTATTTCTTAAGCTTTAAGTGCCAATTTTACTGATTATACGCAGGAATTTGAAAAACATTTAATAAAAAAGCCGTCACACTTACTACTTAGGTATTTTGGGTTAGAATTGTTCTCGGCGATCTATTGTAATACCTCATAGAATAAATAATAAATACATAATAAATAAAACGTTTATTTTGAGTTTCTTTTAGAGTTACATATTTCACACACTTCTAGCAAACTATAAATAGTTTATGGGCAGAAAATATACTCCCTTGATTTTAATATTCTTACAATGTAACTGTAACACATTATTTCAACTTTTGTGAATTTCACAGTATTACGAGTATGCCTACATCATTATCCCGGACTGCCTGTATCTAAAGTAGATAGGTATATATCACTCGAAGAATGTTGGACATCCTTTCACGTCGATGATAGGATCGGTAGAGTGGAGTTACTGATTGCCAACTAATGCCTACTAACCTAGTTCTACATACCTACCTATATTATGAGTATGTCAACGAAGCGTGATGACTCTGCTAGTCGATCCTAGAGCATTGTGAAGAAAACTTCACAATATTTATCAAAAGGGGACATTTAAAGTAATATTTTAAACGATAATTTATTAGTTACATGGTCTGAATCTACTAAAATGAAATAAAACTGCAGTTGGAATAGTGCTGAATGCTTACATACTAATATGAACCCGGGGCTTTGCCCGCGTGATTTGTTTATACGCGTATTTTTTTCCCCACGAGATAATAAAGTCTATGTGCCCCACAAATTGCCATTGATGTTAATTCTGAATCCTTGCTGTTCTAGGAGCTTGACGGCGTCTTCTTTGTAGCAGTGAACATTTTCGGAGAGATAACGTCACCCTGCTTCACGCCTCCCTGCACTGGAATCATATGCTCTGCTCCTGTACTGGGACCGACATGGTGAAGGTGCTGGTGTCTTTGACGTACCGATGGTCAATATGCCACCTCTGGAGAGATTACATCACCATCCAAGTCTCGATCAAATCGAAGGCTTTCTCAAAATCTACAATTCTAGGCATATGACAAGTTGTACTCGTCGATATTCTGCATACCTAACCTCTATGAATGCTGAAAGTCATCATACCTGTGTGCGAGACGATTTGTGATTACCTTCGAAAACAGTTTGTCGACATGGCGTAGAAGCAGTATTACACGTCAATATAACATCTATCACCCTTATTATAGACTAAATCCAACAATGGGTACCTGTAGAATAAAACGTCAGAATTTTGTTTATTAATTTATAAATTAATTGTATGGGGTGTCACATGAGCTTGAAAATAATAAGAATAAGATTGGTTTTTTATTTCACAAATGTAACAGTACACAATACTCATTAGTTGAGTCAGACTCGCGCTTGGCTGTTTTTCATAATTTCATTATGACCTGCAAACTTTAACGGATGACACACATTTAGTAAACGCGACAGAACAACGACAAAAACATTGTGGACTCGTTATAAATGAGCACGAAACATGAAAAATTCACTAGTTTTGCAGCACAATGCAAAACAAAATCTCTTTATTCCATACATAATTCCATTCTTGCAAGAAAATCTGTCGTGATATAATTGCATATGAGTATAGATAGAAGAGAACTGAAGCATACAATAATCTTTCTCTTCGCCATTCAACAAGAAACTGATTTTAATGAATCTCAGAGCGCTATTTCGTCAGCCGTATATTTTTGAGTTGCCATCTCGCACAGTGCAGAAGCTTAGTCGTTAGTTGCTCATTATTGCCGTGACAATGGGAGGCGGTGCGCAGTTAGGCATTAGAAAGGCCAAGCCTTCGCTAATGACATCCCGGTGCGCCTTATGTCTGCCGACATGGCGCATTTTTATCCAATAACTCTTTGTTCAGATGCGAAGCAATACTTCATTTTATAGTTATCTTTTGCACTGCTCGCCGCATTGTGGCCTTTGATCAGAACCATCACATCCACATTGCTGTTATGTAGACTATTCAAATTTATAAATGTCGACCTGAAAGCTATTTTTGCAGACGAATTGCCGTAATTTGCGGAATCGTTTAAAGCAATAAAATTTTGCTCGTAGTAAGATTTATTCACTGACAGATATGTTCATAATCGCAAATTCATTAAATAAATTCCACTTTTCGCACTTTGCCTCGTTTTTACGTGGTTGCAACATTAGATGATGATTTTATTCTTGTTTGTATTATGTTTAGAACATTTTGAATTTTCCTACCAATTTATAAACGAACATTGTATAATGTACAAGTTGCGAGAACTTCCCCAAAACGTGAAACATTCTAGCAACATAAAATTTATTATCTCTTTAGAAATACAAGAATTATCTACATGTGCCTTTTGTAATAATTATTTTATTATGGATAGTTTCCACTTAGAGTCAAAATTCATGATTACTATTAATTAGCCATAGGTTAGATACAGTCTTAATAACTCTAAGTCTTTATTTTGTGGAATGTTACCAAAAATTTTTTAAATCCTCGAGACCATTTTGTTTGACATTGTGTTTATTTAGATGGCATTTATTATATTATGATTCTCTATGCCTCTTGTCTTCTCTTCAGAGAGATTTAAACTGAAATAAATACCTATTCAAATTTTTAGTCGCAATAATATTTTCAGAAGACCAAGAAATTAACATAAACTCTTGGTATCTCTGGATTTTCTTCAACAATTAAAAAATACTAAAGTAATACCACCACTCCGAAATTAGTTTCAGAAATTAGTTTCAGTTTAGAGCACAGTCATCAAATCCGACATTAATGTCACAGGTTTAGATAAATACCTACATTTGGGAGTTGGCTTGACTGGTATTGGTTGTACACCTACTGCTTTTAGCACATTAATTACTAAATAGGTAATGTAATATACTTGTAATCGGTTGTGGCATAATTGTGGCGCAGTCGCATTCACTATTCGTTTCCTATTAGTAAAGTTAAGTATTGTCGGGGGGTCTATATACTCTCTAACGAAAATAGCTTCGGACGGGCGTAACTTTGGACTTTTCCTTTTGCAGTTTGCTGTGTCAATTATAAACCAGTCGTCATTATTATACTTTTGTTGTATATATTGGATATCACAAGTTAGTACGGGACGCAAGGAACGTCTGAAGTTATGCAAATAAAGGATTCTTATCAGAAGAAAAAGTACGAAGTTAGAGCCGTCCGAAATTGTTTTCATCAGAGAGTAGACGCGATCAGTCCTTGGGAGGTTTAAACACTAGCTAGTGGCATTTTAATACAAGTATGTCCGTGCTTCGTTGTGGTCGGTCGCAGTTGTTTCTATTCAAGGCAGTCATTGAACCAAGTTTATAATCTAGCCACTAGTCTGCTACAAAGTCACCCCATCCGCACTGGGCCTGCGTAGTACATTATGACCCATACCTTTTAGTGAGAGGAGACTGTGGCCCAACAGTGGGGATCTGATACTAAAAATTATTCCCATTAGTTCTAACATAACCGATGTAATTAGAAACATTAATATTACTATCGATCGCCAATAAAATTTTCTATGGATTTATTAACCAAGCAAACACCGGGGAATGCTGTTGTATGTTCCCCAGTGACAAAAACTGAGGGAGAGGGCGCATCAGGGCACCAGGTTCACCCGGCAACAGCGTCATTAAAGTAGAACTCTAAATCTACAATTGCCACCCTTCTTGAATAGAGTGTGGCTGTCCTCGATGTGAATCGCATCTTAGGGCAAGTTTACACAAAGTTCAAATGTAGGTTACTATTAGGCAGTTGATGGTGTAGCGTCAGCTGCTGGAGCGACTTCTTTAACGAAACTGTGAACAAAATTTGTGATTTGGTTCGATTTTTAACCCTCTACGAGAAACGACGGTTGTTACGTATTATGTGGGTGTGTGTCAAGTTTTTGTCCGGAAGAATTTTAGTGGTCTGATTTTTTTTTCATAATAAAGATTAAACCAGGGGACAGTTAACAGGTACGATAAAAATCGGTTAAGTCGTTACAAAAATATTTAGCTATTACCTACCTAACATGTTTTCTTAATTTTCATATGGTTACATGAGCATAGATCTTTTACTATCGCGTTCATATTTAGGTAATTGAAAAGTATCAATCTGTGAAAAAAATAATTTTATTAACTATCCGCAAGAATCCGTTCTTTTCTCCATACAAATCGTCATGTAAACATAAACGCGGTGCTAAAGTTAAATCGAAGTTAACCTCTCATTCGCTCACTTTACGCCGCGTTTCGTCGCCACGTAGCGCCATCTATCGCCGTGACGCCGCAACTCTACTTTAATGCATTTTATCTTCTCAGTGAAACGTGTTAAATGCAACGGCCGACAAAACCGCCTCGCGTCAATATTGACACAAAATCCCATAATTTCGACCGCCATGCACACAATAGATTTATAAGATAAACACAGAGTAAAATGTCTGTAAATAGGATTGACAACATTTTAATATATGGTCTTATGTTTACTTTGGGTTGCCTCGCCTCTCTGTTATGCCTACATGCGTTAATGCTGTACCGTGAAATCATTGTTTTTTGTAGACGCTCTGGAGATTAAATATGAATAAAAGGACAAAGCGCTGTGAACATTGTGTTTTTTTTTTTTGGCGGAGTTGACTTAGTAAGCCTGTGGGATTTCAACATTTCACTGCTCTACGCTTCGTTAAATATTTTTAACGTGTGGGAATTATAAAGGTTGAATTTTGAATTTTTGTGTAATTAATTTATTACCTACCTTGTTGTAAATTATCTGAAGCAAAGTTAGGCAGGTAAGTGGGTACCGTAATTTTTTGTTAGAACGTTTATTTTATTACAAAGATTTAATATGAAGTTGGTGGAACCTACCGTATAGAAGCCGCAATAATAGAATATATCCGAAATTATAGAAAAACTAACCCAATATGAAAGGTCTCTAACAATAACAGTGAGCCAATTTGCGATACGTCTATTTTGCATCGATATTCAAGCTGTCACCGGTTATCATAAAGGATGTCTATGCAAAAGAAATGACATTCAAGAGGCTTATGCCAACTTGGTTATTGTCAAAGGGTACACCTGAGCAAACTCGGCCAGACCTCGCCGTCAAAGAGCGGATTTTAACAGTTTGTGTTTACAGATTACCCTATTGACAAACAGAGTTCAAAGCAGGTAATTTTCAAAAGGATTTATTTAACCAAATCCCACCGGATGTATGGGAGATGAATCGATCGCTGCGTGGACAAACGTATTGATATAATTTTGCGACGTGTGATTCCGTCCGATTATTTACTTCTGTGTCAAGTCTTAATTTAAACGAGCACGGTCAGAAATGGTGGTCTCGTTGCCGCGTTATGCGAGACCGATAATCAAGGTTAAAGCAAAGCACGCAAGGGTTGAATTTTGTATTACGTGACCCTTTTTAAAAAGGTCTGCGGTACCCTTTTCTGAGTAGTTGTCCCTACTAAAATACTTCGATAATAAAAACAAAAATTACGCAATTTTATACCAATATCTCAAGTGTCAACTTAAACTCGATCTCAATCGATTCCTTTATTGATATGATTTAAACTTATCAAACTCCGGTTAATTTAAATGCTAAATCTAAATGTGGACGAAGTGTGACTTTTGTCACATATTAGTTAATAGTTACTAGGTACGTGTTTTGCTTTGATTATAACTACTATCGCGTTCACAAACATATATATACTGGATGAGTTTTTTACCATAAGGAAAAAAATAGGGCGTATTAGGTAAGTGAAATAGAAGTTATTGGCATAGGTAGTTTAATTTCTTTTTTTTTCAAAACGCACGCCCCCTCCCTACATTGATGATGCGACTGGCGGGATTCATAGGGTTCCTATCATGTAAAATTTATTTGGAACTCATGTATTCTCCAATTTTCCTTTATTTATTTAATCGAATGATGTAATTAATTATGTGGAATAAGCTAAAATGCGACCGTCAAATGAACAATTTTAGATTTATTCGATGATAGTTTTGAAAAAAAAAATTAAACTAAGTACCTTTGCCAATACTTTCTATTTCACTCACTTAATTATGTCCCATTTTTTACGGTAAAAAAGCTCTTTGGTATATATAACGTAAATCCCAAACATAAGCATAAGGAGCGTCGGTGGGTCAGCGGTTAAGACGCGGTCTCCCAATTAGGGAGGTCAGGGTTCGATTCCCAGGCAGGCCATGTACCAATGAGTGTTTTAAATTTAATTTAATTACTTATGTGCATTTACCCGACTGCTCTTAAACGGTGAAGGAAAACATTGTGAGGAAACCTGCATGCCTGAAAAATAAAAATTCGGAGGCACGTGAAGTCCCCAATTCGCATTGGGCCAGTGTGGTGAACTAATGGCCCATACCTCGTTATACGCGGGAAGGCCTATATCCCTGAAGTGGTATGTTTACGGGCTGAGATGATGATGATGATGAAGTATTTGGATGTTCCAAATAATAAAATATTAATACTTGAAACAACATCCACTGTACACCTTTCGAGATATGCAGAAATGCACACGTGACAGAGGCTGATCCCAACGCCGTTGAAACGTGCAAGTCTATAGATATTATTAACTCAATTCTTTTTAAGTGCCGAAATGAGAAAATTAACAATGAAAATATGTTTTCATATCAACTATTCGAAAAACGATGATTTAGAACTTTAATGGGAGCGAACATTAGGTCTTTTCTCCAAGAGATTTTCAAAGAAGACAATAATTGATTTTTAATTAAGAAACATGAATACTGTTGCTTAGTGTTCAGCTATCAAAGAGATCGATTAGATATATTTTATTGAAAAACTTACTGGCTGCTATATTTAAAAATAAAACAAATGAAATACATACGCGGAAACGAAGTCCTCGTCCTTTACAATAATCCAAGTTTATTCTCTCTGATATTTTTTTTAGTTTTACTTTACTTTGTTCACTAATGCTAACTGCTATTACTTGGTTCATTAATAACTTTCTAATATCATTTTATATAATCACTAGCAATCCGCCCGCGATTTCGTCCGCGTGGATGATTTTATCAAAATCAGTTCAGCAAAAAAAAATAGCCTATGTGTTAATCTAGGTCATATTTGGTGGTTGAACGAAATTTTATGGATAATTACATCCAAATTCGTCCAGCCGTATAGGCGTGAAGAGGGAACAAACATAGGTACATACAGATATACACACAAACTTTCGCAATTTTAATATTAGTTGGGATATGCATGAGTTGTAGGCACCTGTCATTTATTTTTCTCATAGACCGAAGTTAAAAGTAGATTGTATCGCTCGTCCGCAAAATAACGTTTGCCTCATCCTTTGCTCCGCTCTGCATTCAAAATATCACCCCCTCCGTAATTACTTTACCCGCTTTTAACAAACTAGTATTTTTAACCATTGTATAGAGGCGCAAACATTTCTTCATATAAATCGTTATTTAAAATGTGAACGCGGTAGTAACCGCAATGAGGCTGGCGTAGTCGTATTTTTTTTAATAAGAAAAATGTAGAAACACTAGGACAAAGAATTTTTCATTGGAAAAAAGTGCTTTATTGTACTTCAATAAGATTTACTAAATTTAAGTTAGAGTTAAGTACAAAGGCGAACTTATTCTATAAAGAGATCTCATCCAATGTAAAAATCCACGACATTTCAACAAACTAAGATTTTACGGAGTTAGTAACCACAATATCTGCTACGTTGATGCCATTAGAGTATCAATAACACTTACAGGAGCGCCCATTAAAACCGTATACTGCGACTGATTAATGACAACAACGAAAGAGATAAAAGAACCAGTAACAATAATTCATGTCAGTATGTTTGTACACGTCCGATATACAACAATGCACGGAGGCAAAGGGGTGATATTTAACTCAAAATCAATGCCAACTCCATTGTATGCACACCACGTCTGCCTCAGGAGGGAGATGTTTATGTCTTTTGCTTATACTAATAACACCACCCCAAAAGGGTGGTTCCTTTCGAACTGGGTATCTAAACTTTGTATGTTAATATAAACACTCGTGTAGGCTTCATTGCGAACATTCCAAAATTCAATGTACTAAAAGCATTATTATTATATAACCAGCCCTTCTGAACCGGATTATTTGTTGAGGGCTCCTCGAGATGCTCTGGGAATGGGCTCTTTGAACTGTGCTCCTTAATAACGAGCGTTTAGTTATTATTACAAGATCAATTGAATTACGGACTGATTTTCTATTGACTGTTCGTGAAATGTAAGCAAATTTGTTTTCGTGTGAACTAAATCGTTGAAAATATATGCATGCAATGTCATATATTACGTGCTGAAGTTCTACAGATAGTTAATTCGTTAACTGAATTTAAAATACAGTTGTAAATATAATTATTTTTAATAAAGAATAAATACCGGTAGGTTTAACTACGTCTTGGCAAAAACATTAGTTATAATCATAGTCATTGGTTAATTTGCATAGCGAATGTAATAAAAGATTTAACCAATGTTTAATGGTATCGCGAGTGATGTGTATGAAATTTTCCTTGTTACAACTTGAAGCGGAAATGGGGAGTTCGTTTACATCGAATAAGTACAAAATCTCTCTCGTCTCATGTAAATATAGAGCGGAACAAACTCTGAACGACGCCGAATTCGTAGTGAGCCTGGTAGAAGAGCATAGCAAGACTTTTAAGCAAGCGCCGGCGTTCACTTACACGTGTAGGAGCGAGGGTTGCGCGGGTGGGGAGTGCGTCGAGACGCTGGGCGGACACATGTAGCATGTACCCTCCTCCCCTCGTCTTGCTCTTATCATAGAGATGTTCTAGAGTTGACGGCATTTCATTTCTCACTACAGTTTGGTCAATTTAGAACTTCTATAGACCTTAAGGCATCTGTTTTATTTTTATTATTATTAGGCTTTTATTATTGAATCGATTACATGGTATTTATTAAACCGGTTGAACAGTTTATCTCTCGATCTCGAGTCGTATGCATTGAGCATTTATATAGGAGTTACAGGTTATCTAACAAGATTTTTTTCAAGTAGTTTGGCGAATCTGCCTTTTTTGGGCTCATTTCTAATATGGACAGGCAAGGTATTAAGAAGGTAAGGTACGCTTATTCTAAGCGTTCTATCACACTAACAGTTATCCAGTCGAGGGTTTTCAAATTTACTCACTACCATCCTGATCATAATCAATACCTATTTAATTCAATGTACCGTTAAGTATTTATTATAAGAAACAGCACTGAAACCATTCCTTTGTGAGTAATAATAATTTAAAAAATTTAAGTCGACGTGTTTTTTTTTAATCCTTTAAAAGGATTTGTTTGTAAACGCTTTTTTGTAAAAAGTAAAATAAAAATAGAAAAACAAAACTTAAAACTTATTTTAGTTGACTCTGATAAAAACAGATTTACATTGTGACATTTTTACAAAGTAGTTTTTTCAATATGTATTTCAATATCACACAGGATTTACTCTTTAGTTATAAAATAATTGGGTACAATTAGATGGATGTCGTTTGCGTCGCCTGTCGGTCTATGAGGGTCAGATTATTGGCAGACACAAGCTTTCCCTCGCAATGAGATGGTGCGGGCGCGAATTAATGTCACCCCGCGGCTTTGAGGACCATTTTCTACCGGTTTCTTTAAAATGTTCATCAAGAAGCATATACGATAAACTCACTCCCACAACGATTGTTACTTTTCACGCTCTGCGTGATGTATCTCCAGGTTTTTATAATAAATGCATTTACCAATCCTTTTGAAATTCTGAAAAGGAAATAAATACGAAATCTCAAACGCATGAAATTGTAATCAAATTTGACGTTTAATAATATCAATTACCAACATTTGTAGTTTCGCATTCGAATTCCAAAAATTGGTTGTCTGGATGTACGCCCGTTCCCATACTATTTTTTTTTTAATATATGCATCACTCAGCTGCTGTGGGAGTGAGTTTGAGGCTGTGTGTCGCAATAATTTACATGTAGATACCTAGGTTTCTACTAGGTAATTCTAGATATATTTCTGACTTACGAGTAAAATATGCAAATGCAGAAACTAGAAAATAATTTATCTAGAGGTACGAGCCAGAGAGGGGATAATATAATTCATCATCATGCAGCTACAGTACAGGCCAGCCGCTGCTGAACATAGGTCTCCTCATAGATTTCGAGCAACCGATCGAAAGTGGCCCGCATCCAGCGAATTTCCGCGACGTTCTTTATGTCGTTTCGTCTAGGATGACCTACGCTGCGGTTGCTGCTGCGTGATCTCCACTCAAGAACTTTAAAGCTCCACCGGCCAACAGTCATTCACGCTACCCACTACCAGTTCAACTTACCGGTGACTTTCGTTCTTGTACGGATTTCTTCATTACTCATATTTAATATATTAGTTTACCTCATTATACTTGTGAACGTAATAATATAAACCAATATCCACAATTGACCATAAGCAATCGTGGTCAGAGGTATACAATTAAATACTGTATATAGGTATTCTGCGGTCGTGATCGACCGTTTCCGAAATCTGCTGTAAACAGGGCGAAACCGAAACCGTGTAATTCCCTGAAACCACATGGTCTACTGCTGAATGCTGATAAGCATTAACTGTGCATGGGGTTTTTATTGAAAACTAAAATTGATTTCGTTTAGTAACCGACGACTGATATGATATTATAATTTATCATAGTCAGTTACCATTATAGAGATAGGTAGATTTGAGAGGTGAATGATCTCTCAGGCGTTTATGACGTCATGTGACTGGAGTTTTCACATTTAGTAGAAATTCTATTAGACTAATAATTATGTAAGATAAATTTATAAGTATTTGTAAGAAAAATTAATACGAGGGTTTCTGCGTATCGTACGTGGGTTACGTTATAGAGTCGGTCCCGATTGTTTTCAATTAAAAGTAATCGATAAGTCACATGACTTAGGTTGTCACCCACATAGGCGACCTAAGAGCGCGCTTGACAAGTGTCAGGTGGCGATAGTTTCACCAGTACGCTCTGGGTCACGTGGTGCTTTTTATAGATAGATAGATAAATCGTTTATTTGTATCTCCAGTCACACACATATCGTAAGTTCCAAAGCAATTGAATAAACATATTTTATAACAATTCATAATAGTAACATCACGGTTCCACTCATTCCCGTTCCAAATAGAGGACGTATGGCTGTTGAAGATGGAATCGGATTGCACCCTATATTTTTCTACAGCAACTCCGATTATTTAAAAATAATGAAAATTATCGCACTTAGCTTATATACGCCAATCCCGTTTAACCAATAAAGAGCTAAACAATTCACTTTATATTATGGAGTCATCATCATCTGCCCGTAAGCACCCTACTGCAGGGATATAGGCCTTACCTCGTATATGAGGGAGTATGGGCCATAGTCCACCACGCCGGCACGAGTATTACGTTGTAAATCATTACCTACATTGTCCCAAAGAGATGGTCAGAGATGTCCCAAACATAAATGTTTGGGTTTAATAAACATTTTTAAAAGTTTAATGTTTGAAACAACATCTAAGGTTCACCTTTTTGATCGTGACAGAAGAGTAGAGAGTACATGTTTTGGGTGAAATGTCCCATAGTCACCTATTACGATACCCACGGAAAGTGATGGGTGGTTCTATTCCTATTACGTGCCGATATCATTGGGCACAAAATCTACTGAAACTATGTTTCGAAAACTCAATTCCTTGAAATTTTCTCGGCGGGCAAAACTGTAACGTTGCGTTTGAAATATTAGGTCTTTACCTATGAAATTGGCGTTTTGTATGAAGAATTTCATTAAGACTGTTTTCTCCATACAAACATTTTTGATTTTTTATTGGGAACGGCAAATCCAAATTTAGCTAAACTTTGTGTGTATTATCGGATAACACTAAGTTAAGTATAGGCAGCGTTAATTTTTAAAAGTAACCGCTTTATACGCGATTTTATTTTCAGCGAATCTAAGAAATGATTATGGGAAGCACATGAAAAGAGCTCTGTTAAATTTTTTTTTATTATGTGATTTAGCCTAGAAATAAAAAATATTTCATGTGAAACCTCGAAATAATATTACATTTTCCAAATAAAAAAGAAATTTGGATATAGCTTTCAAAATCGCAGGAATTGGTGCATTTGATTAACTAAGAAAAAAACTCAAATTTCATAGACCCAATACAAATGAAAGTCAGACATTACCTACCTGAGAACCTACTTTATGTGGCACTACGAAAGTTCGAGTAATAATTAAACTAAATAATATATGGTCTTGCTATGTGTTTTGCGTTTTCGGAATTCGGAATAAAAAAGATATAGGTCCCTATCTCCGTTATTACGTGCGCGAGAAGCAGAATGAACGCAGTAGACCTATACAAACATATTTGTAGATAGCCTTAGCTCTATACAAAGTGAACGTTTAGTGTATTATTGATAAAATAGATCAAGATCAAGTTTTTAGTCGTTCGCTTTTGAATGATATGAAAATTACAGATTTTGTTCGCAGTTTTGAAAAGTCACATCTTGCTTATTCCCTATCAGTGGGTTCAATCGTTTCCGAATTCAAATAATCGTAAGTTTAACAGTGGGATATTGGTTCTCCGTTATTGGTTACTATATATGTTAAGTTACGTTCCGTTTCATCTTTAAAACTGGCCAATAACGTATAAGCTTTAAATTTTTTTAAAAATACGGAAAAACGAAACCAACAAGTCGCACGTGAAATTATTGATTGAATTTGGGGAAAATTCTAATACGAGTATCACACCCAAAGCAAGTGAGGTCTAATCGACCCACATATATTTTTAGAGAAACTGAAATGGCGGCGGTTGACAGTGTCGCGTCTGTTACCACCCGTTGCGGCGCCCACTCAAATTTGTATGCACATTATACATGAGGCGAGGTGTCGACCGATCATCTTTATATTGCTGCCACTCTAGAGCGGCACTTCTGTAAACACTGCTAAGCCATAGACCTGATTTGCTACGTTTTGCAAATAGGTGATGTTTTGGTCACATTCGTAGAACTTGTTTTTTAAGTTTGACAGTATTTTGTTCGTATTCCAAAGACACCATAGGAGTCTCAAGGTATTTTTGTTAGTTAGACGATCAGTATAAAACACCAATAGTAAATAAGTTAAACACTAAATACCACAAAATACGAAAATATTGTGATCAGATACAAACAAGATTTTTTCTAAAATTATCTATTTTTTACTAATTCAAATGCCTGTAACAGATCAGTGGGGGTGTGTTTATATATTATTATTATTAAGTTTATAAATATTAAAGTAATAGGTATATACCTAGGTAAGTAACGCAGTCCTAAATACCGTATTTCTCTGTTACAGGTATAGTTATATAGTATATTGTATAGTAAGTATCTATCTGCGAAAATGTGCGAGAAAAACAACTGTGTTATGCAGACAGACGGGGCATAGTAAAGCTAAAAGGGTTCTTTATATTTTTGATTGAATTTGTTTTTTGAGTATATCTTTCATGTCATACCTATAATTTTTTAATATTGGCCATCTTTTGAAATTAGAGCGGTCATATTTTTTTTTATATTATGTTTTTTTTTATAGTATTATGGTTTATGATGCTCTCAGATAAATTAATGATAATTTGTCAATATCGGTTTGATAAGTGAGGCATCAGTGGGACATCTTTACATATAATATTAAGTATACATTTAAAACCATAACTCTTCTTTTACTTTGCCATAAATCGGATCGGATAATTCAAGTGTGGTTATTAATCTACGAGCAGATGAGGAGAGCCAATTCATTAATATGTATATTAGTCCCGCAACTAAGTGAAAATGATCTTCCCGGAAACTGACAATCTTAGAAATCTTCATTCCTTATCAGAACTTTAAATTTAAAATGAATATAATTTTTTATATTCCTTTTGGAACTTCATTCACTTTTCGCACCGTTATTATTAGGTACAGAAGTACATATATGCCATCTCAGCACAAACGTAATAACTTTGTATTTATAATGGTATACCTAAATACTTTTATTCTAGCAGTGTAGTCAAATGTAGTTTTCATGGAACTCCGTTGAAACATTATAGTGTTTTTTTTTAATTATTTTTTATGCACAACGAGTTAGTTGACCTCAATCACACTTGATGTTAAGTGAAGATGAGGTCGAAGGTGCAAACGTACTGACCCGGAAACCCCAACTAATTTGGGGGAACTGGCTATCTTATCTCTGACAACTGGAACATAACAGTTGCTATTAACATTGCTGCTTGGCGGCAGAAAAAAGTGTTTAGGCAATAGGTAAACACTAAAATATTTCTCAAGCTAGTACTTGTAAAACTACATTTGACTACACTGCAAGAATCAAAAATATGTTCCATTTAAATTTAAAATAAATTAAAATAAAATAAAGTATTGTATAAAGGTTCATAAGAGACTGACTACGCACTTATCAATTTAATTGCTTATAGGTTTAAAAGTATGTTATTTGAACTCGAATCTCCCGGATAATTAATTATGTTTGTGTTCTATATTTTATCTCATTGTTAAAAATATTTACATAAATTATAAACCTACCTAAGTTATGGATGTTTTCATTAATAATATGTGGTACCAATAAATTTGAAATATATATGTATTATGTGTAACAATCAACCATCTAGTATCCAAATTACAAGCCTAGTTAATTAGTGTGGAAGTAAATGTTGGCGTGTGTATGTTCAAGGCTATGCAGATACAAAAAAATATATTAAAAAAGCCTTTCTCTTCATAAACTCTCTTCGATATAGTTCTCAATTACGTTGGCCGCATATAAAGTCCAGTGATACTATTCTCGGCTATCGTCACTCAATGTCATGAACTAATTCCGAAGTTTGGATTGATGCAGCGCAAGATCGATGTAGACTGAACTTCGATTCGATTTCTGTGATCAAAGCTGACCTAAACTCTAATACAGAATTACGGTCCACTACTACATCAATGGAACATAGTTGGTATCAAGACCAAACGAAGTCAAATTGCAAGTTAAAAAAATATTAAGGATATGTAAATAAATAAACATAAATGTATCTATGTATATTTTGTATGTACCAGAAATAAATAGAAAATCTGCTTCTGGTGTTGAAAACTTGCTGTCTAATCACATTTTTTAAATTAATTTCTAATAAATGAACATATCCCATAATTACCAAAGCACCATGGAATAACAATAGAAATATTACTTATGATTTTTCTGGTGATCCCTGTATGTTTTCGGTAATTGGTGGATAACCAACCTGATATCAATGTCAAGTAAAAGTCTTAAGTTTTCGAAAAAATATTACATTTTTGATTTGTGCGTAAATCAACACCCATTTCAGAGTTTCTTCTATTGTAAAAGTTGTTCGTATTAATGGGTAACACTTACCCGGTAAAGTATCCACACGAACTAAAATTCCATCCAACATGTTACTTAATTTGATAGAGATATAGAAACTTTAATTATATTTTTAATATTGACAACCTGTGGAAACCTAAATTCAAGGTACGTATTTCCTTTGAACTTATGTCATCATCTTACAAATTGCTCCGGTTCTGTTCTACACCCTGCGTAACAATATTTAGTAGGGATACCTAAGCCCTCTCGCAGCGTTTAGCATTACCAATTCGCGGCTCATTGAATCCAAATTGGGCTCGGCTTTGTGAAATCCCTTTTCTCCCTTTTTCATTTTTACGAGTGTTGCCTTGATGTCTGGCTACTAATGAACTTCGTTTACCCGCCCCTTTTCATTAAGTTATGCCTCAGACTTTCATCCGAATTAAATAAAATATACTGATTTACTAATAGAATGGAGAAATTTTGTGAACAAAATACCTAAAGCTAGCACGCCACAACAACACGCAATTACAATAATGTTCATCATCATCAGAGCATTTTAAATGTCCGCCTGGCTAGCTACCACCATCTTATCTAAATCTGCCGCCAAGCAGCAATGTAATAGCATTGTTGTGTTCCGGTTGTCAGAGATAGCCAGTCCCCCAAATGTGTTGGGGTTTCCGGGTCAGTACGCTTCCACCTTCGACCTCATCTTCACTTAACACCAGGTGTGATTGAGGTCAAGAACGAACCCGTAGTGCATAAAAAAAAAAAGATCCCACTCCAGTCTACTGTGGGCTTAACTATATCTAACAGTACACTGCATAGCCTGCGACTTGACGCATCCAGTCGCTTCCAGCGGCTTTTCGCTCGGCTTTTCCATCTTGGTGGGAGGACTCACATCACGCTTTACCTAGCGGTTTCCGCTTGCTCCAACAACTATCGATTCAGCGACAGATATGGCCTGCTCATTTCCACTTCAGCATAACCTTAACCTTCACAATTATATCAAAGAAACCAAACGAAGTGGAAAAAGAGTTCTTCACGTCACAGCAAACGTAGTAGGTATGCCCAACTCATTTGGTTGGTTTTTACCCTGGTCTGATCACCAGGGTAAAAAATTCAACTGAACATTGCCCTAATCAATAAGCGAGTTGTCAAGCAATTTTTTTGGGAGCGGGGAAAAAAATCCCTAGGACATATACTTTTTTAATTTTCAAGACTATTCGTTTCGTTGTTAGATATCTCTCTAGAGATAAGCTCACATTTGTACCTACATTATTTCTTACTATTTTGTACCTGTATCTTTTTACTAATTTCTGTGCGATAAAGAATAAGTAAAAATAAACATGTGGCTCGCTGGGAGTCAAACCCACGAGCTCTGTTCAAAAACCTTGTGCTGTTTCCATTGAGCTATGGAGGCGGTTACATATCCGGCATTATTACCTATATTAAAGCGCACTTTTATTACAAAATTATTAAGATCTTACCCATTACAGGAAATACTAAAAGCATAGTAGACAAAAATTAAGCAATACCATAAAGCGTGGATATGATTGTCGGGACACAGCGCATGACGAATGGCTGAATGATGTGGACGACACATTCACATTGCAAAGGGGAACTTTTAATATTTTGTAGTCTGTTCCTAATTGCCTCGACAACGCACTTTAACTCATTTTACAAACACAACCACGGAGAATTTTCGTTTTTAATTTTGACTCAGAAGGGGTCATCTGCAGTTAGTAAGGGTGGTGACAAAAATTAATGCAGCGTCACATTTTATGTTAGGATGGAAAAAATACAACTCCTACAAGGTTCTACAATTTCTAATCAAGCTCGTAAGGGAACGTTTAATTATTCTAAAATCCTTGTTGGAGTCCTTCGACTGACATAAACTTACCAAAAACACGTGTTTATTATATGGATCTATGTTAAATAAGAATAAGCCGAATATTATATTCCTGTAACTGTCGTAAAAGTTGACTAAAGGCCCATCCTTACCGGTAACATTAGCATTAATGAATGACTTGGCAACTAAGCACTCGTCAACGAACATTCGTGATTTGACAGTTGGGGACATAGAACCAAGCATTACAAAGTCCAAAGTCATACTTACACTTATTTATTACTAGCTTTTCGCCCGCGGCTTCGCATGCGTGAATAACTTTATCGCGAAAATTTGTTTATCTCGCGGTAACTACTCACTTTATCCGGATAAACAATATCCTATGTTAAGACATATATTTGTATATAGGTAGAATATACCCTGGATTAAGATCCAGGGTATATTCTACCTATATACAAATTACATCCAATTCCGTTCATCTGTTTCGCCGTGATTGAGCAACAAACAAACAAATAAACATCTAAACTTTCGCATTTATAATATTAGTTACATTTCCACAGGCATTTTCCGAGCACTTGGAAATAAATATCCATTACAATAAAAATATAATAATTTTATAGAATAGTACCTGATGGTGAACGGTATCATAGCAATTATTAATAAATATCTTCTTACACGAAATACGTTATGATTATAAAATAGAGTAATTTACCTGCTAAAGAGTCATTATCAGTCTTCGTTAAATAACTGTTGTAAAGGAGCATTTTTAGTTACATGAAAATGAAAATGAAAAGTTTTTTAGTAGGTAAAAACTATAGACTAAGATTGGAATCGCCTATTATGTATAATAATATGATATACGAACACAAGTACGCTCATCTATGTCATCTTAATATATATCTGTTCAATGCAAAATAAAAGGAGAAATTGAAAAGAATAAGAAATATTTGCTGTAATTGGGACTGTCAATTCACTATAAAGACATTTAGAAAACCCCACCCGAATGTTTCTCGAAACGAAAACGTCATTCAGATGAACAAACAAATTGTGTAAAAAGGTAAGTATCTTAGTAATGGATAAACCGACTAAGAACTATCTCGCATATAGCTTTTGAAAATAACGTTTCAAATCGATTCAACCGTTTACACTCTATAAAGCCACAGACATACATATATACATATAGGTACACAAACACACACCTCTTGCCGTCGAAGTTTAATTATATACATGTCGTTGGTAGACATATTTTTAGTGAGTATTCCATGCTGTCATTATTTTATGAAACTGTCCAACGTACTGCAAACAGGATAGTTTTCTTTTAATCTAAACTTTTTTTACAAGGTTCATCAAGTTTTCCCGAATTTTCAAAAAAAATTTACACTTACTCTAACCATCATTTCATTTTTAAAAGTGAGAAAACTGCTGCCACAGATTTTACAACACTTGAGAGGGGAACCGAACGAATCGAATTTTATTATAGCAACAAATAGGGACGTCCTACGCTCAACGTCCACTCACAAGGTGGACGAACGACCTGATGAAATTTGCTGGAAGTCGCTGGATGCAGGCAGCTTCCAACCGGTCGCTCTGGAAATCTATGGGGGCGGTCTATGTTCAGTAGTGAACGTCCTATGGCTGATATGATGATGAACAGATAGGGTCCATGAAAAGGATGAAATCTGTCTAATAAATATGGGGTTCCAAGGGGTTTTTTTACATGTGCGTAGGGGAAGTCCTCATGGATATTACCAGGCATATACCCCAACCCCCATGCATGCTTCCACTGTAAATGGTGCCAGAGTTCTATAAAAATTTGCACATTTCTAGAATCGTATATGAAGGTTTTTTAATTGCCTCGCTGTAAGTTTTCCTGAGATCTGCGTAGACAGAGCGTACTTAAACATGTCCATGGCTGCACTTGTCCACAACACACCATAGATGTTAAGTGAAGATGACACCGAAGGGGGAAGTGCGATCACCAGTAACCCTTCACTTATTTGGGGGACTGGGTATCTTATCTCTAACAGCCGGAACACAACAATGCTATAGATATTGCTGCTCGACGGCAGACTTAGACAATTCTAAAATCCTCTACCGACAACCAAAATAAATACCTACTAACTAGTGGAGTCATATAAGGAGATGCTTGATATTGCTGCTGCAGACTTAGAGGCGCTAGCCATGCGAACATTTAAAATCCTCTACCGACACCCAAACACAGTACCTGCTAACTGGTGGAGCCATTTGTGGAGATGCTGAAAAAACTTCACGTCTACCTAAACCAACTTTATTAAACTCGTTGTATGGTGAAACACAAGCAAGGTGTTGACAAACAGAGTATCGGAACTACGATCTTCTGAACCATAGTTCTTCGCATGTTTGTATTTCGATGTTCAGTTAGGTGCGGACTCAAAATAATCCTAGCGTCCCCACTGGTGAAGCCGTCAGTGACTTTGGAAATATTTCAAACATGAACTCCGCTAGGAATAGAAGCCGCGCTCTCCGTTTTGTTGTTTACATTCAACCACAAAGTCGGCCCATAGTACCGGTGGTAGGTATTTTGCTACCAAGTACGCTGCAATATCAAAATCAATTGCGATTGAAGTGCTGATGAAAGTACGTTTATCTCATTTATGCATATAAAAATCGATTTGATTAGACAAAATAAAGCGACATCAATACAAACCCCGCCGCCTAAAATCAACACACACAAATTAGTTTGCAACGAAACAGACATGCAATCCGTGGGCTAAATAAACGTTTGAACAGTCAATGAACATCCCGGCCCTCGGTGGCCTAATGGAAAATGATAATGTAGCGATCGCGCACTCAACGTGCCCGCTGTGTACATTCGCCTTTAATGTCGTATGATTAAACATGAACCGAGGACTTTATCAAATTTTGGCACGCGTTTGCTCGTCGGGTAGGGAGTTAGATGTTTGCAGACCGCGCATGCTGCTCTCTGCTCTCAGATAGAGCTGTCAATACGTCGAGTTGGCGACAACCCTGCGTGATTGCACTTTCAACACAACTTTTCGACGTTGCATTTTACTATTTATTGAACTATTGCACTTTTCTAAACACACCGGAAAACCTAGTATTTAAACTACAGTGATGTGACCTAAGTATTTAAGCTGTTAGGACATTTTTAAAACAACATGTTACATGCACAACAAACAAGTTAAATTACTTATGTGCAGAAATAAGGAGAACAGGAAACGTAAATAAATTGCTAGGAGTAAGATGTGGAAGTTACGTCTTGTTAACTTAGATTACCTTCTCAAATGAGTTAAATAAATCAAATTCGAAATTAATTCTTCCTTTTCTAACATCATTTTATTACGACAATAGTTATGGTCAATTTGTACTTATTAGTAACAATTTGTGAGTATTTCGATGCCTCTACTATTAATATCTAATTTTGATACCTATTACAAATCATTTGGTCGACTTAGTGCTGCGGATTGAATTCGATTTGATAGGACTTGACTACACGTATATGTATAGGTTTTACTGTCCCTCATAGGTTCCTACTGCTTTTTGGGTCTTTGTAAAAGGTTAGCATTAAGATGAAGTTTATATATATTGTTATATGACGATGACACCGAAGAAGCGTCGTATGTCGTCGTGATAGACATATCTAGAAAATGAGAATATGAAACTTCTTTCCTTTCGCTCGACTGCGCCATAAAAGAAAATACTTAATGTTTTGTATATGTAGATTTCTATGTTACCTCTTGTACCCTCAACAACTAGACCGTTTTTTGAAGTGAAAGACAACGTTAGATTTGCTTTGATTCAAGAGTGTCAGATACGTTTTATGGTAATTAATCCAACATGGCGGCCGTAAAATACAAAATGGAGTCTGCTGTCGAGAAATCAAGGGAAAGGCTTAACGGATATTAAAAAAAAAAATTCTTGGACTTGCATTACCGATCGGCTGATTTTTTTTGTAATAATATCTATCTAACTAATATTATAACTACGAAAGTTTGGATGTTTGTTTATTTGTATGTTTATTTGTTATCACGTTACCCGTTATAATCAAGTCGAAACGGATGAACGGATTTGGATGAAATTTGGCATATAGGTAGAATATATACTGGATTAAGACATAGAAAACTTTTTATCCCGATAAAGTGAGTAGTTCCCGCAGGATTAACAAATGAAACATATCCGTGATAAAGCCGCGGACGGAAAGCTAGTATATTATAAACGTAAACTTACATAACTCAGTCGCTTAGCTGGATTTGAACCCGCAGCCTCTTAATATTAGCAGTCAGGGTTTCTATAACCACTCAGGTTGTCTATCAACGTCGATATAATTATGAATTGTTATATACGACTACAATAAAAACTATCCACATTTATGTAATTTACTAGCTTTGCGCCCGCGGCTTCGCCCGCGTGGAATAACTTTACCACGGATATATGTTTATCCCGCGGAAACTACTCACTTTATCGCGATAAAAAATATCCTATATCTCAATCCAAGGTATATTTTACCTATGTACCAAATTTCATCCAAATCCGTTCATACGTTTCGTCGTGATTGATCAACAAACAAACAAACAAATAAACAAACAAACATCCAAACCTTCGCATTTATAATATTAGTTAGATATATGTTTACTTGAATTTGAATGACCTATTCGAATACATAAAGAAAATACGACACTACAATAATATTATAGTTTTACTTATTTATATCAAAATAAACAAAGAAAAGACTATTGGAAGATATTCATCATCATTCAGTATTCGAAAATTAGGATCATCGATATATCGATAAGTTTGATGTCTATCGATACTGAAAACGCCTAGCATTTCACCCCAAAAAGGTATATCCTTCATAATAACAGTACGTTGAAACATTACTGCAAATAAATGGCAACAGAAGTGTATTTGCGCAAAGTTAATACTGCCGTTTAAAAAAAGTCAATTATTCTGTTATTTCAAGTTCAAGTCCACATTGGCAATACTGTGCTCCGCTTCTGTCATCTTAGACAAAAGTAATATGAGAGTTAAGTTGGTTCCGGTACGCAATGAGAATCGGAATACTACGCCCTGCTGCTGTCTTCATCTTAGAAAAAAATAATAATAATGTTTTATTTTAATTAACCTACTCAAGGTTTTTCTAATATTTTAGTGGTTTCAGGTTCCTGTCCACATGGGAATCGGAATACTATGCCCTGCAGCTGTCATCACAGACAAAAGAAGTATATAAAATGTTAATTAATCTACTCAAAGTTAATACAAAAAAAATGTTAACCTATTCTAGTGATTTCAGGTTCCGGTCCAGATTGGGAATCGAAATACCAAGTCCTGCTGCTGTCTTAACAAACAAAAGAGATAAGAGTGTTAGTTAATATTATTTTTTCTATTTACCAACGCAAGGTAATTATTTCTGTGATTTCAGGTTCAAGTTGGGAATATTGTGCCCTATATGGCTATATCAGAGTTAGTAAATACTATTTTTTCTGTTTACCCAGTCAAGGTAACTCCGTGATTCCGGTTCAAATTCACATCGGGAATACTATGCTCTGCCACCTGTCTTCTCAAATAAAATAGATGGGAGATACTTAATATTTAGTCATATCGTAACTTTTTTATTTTATCCATCTGTTTAATATAATTATTAATTATATTAAACACATGGATTAATAAAAATATTTTTTTTGCACATGCACATGAGGTTACAATATTTGTCAGAATTTATGGTCAGAAAGGAGAAGAAGGTATTTAGGAAATAGGTATATAGAAAAAAAAATAAAAAACCATTGTTTGTTAAGAATTATGTTCGATAAACTGTTTCATAACTACTTAACCATAATTATAAGATTTAAACCGACTTAGACTATTATTATAATGATCTGTTAGTTCAAAAGATCCAGGTGCGTCACGAGAGTCCGTTGCGCCACTTGGAAGGAGGGCGAGCGTGAATGAAACTCGATAATACGAATTACGAAAAAGCGGATATGGCAGATTGGTACTTAATCGTATACTGCTGCAACAGTCCTCTGTTTCCGTTTCCGCAATTGTGGAAAAATCTGCACACTTCACATACACTTTTGCCTCTGATTCCGTAATTTTATGAAAGTTTAGGGGAGCTTTCCAAATATAGGGGTTATCTGCAGTCCATTCAAAAAGCGACTTTAATTACATATTGATAACAACTCTAAGCTTACACAATTAGGTTCCGTACACTATTTTAAATCTGTACTACCTCCTAAAAGATTTGTCGCATTCATAACCATATTATCATCATAATAGCCCGCTCAGTTCATTAATAACATGAGTTTACAATTAGCTATCCTATTGAATTGAGCCTGGATGTCAGCAGGCCAATCGAACGACGTTCACTCATAAGGTCGACGGTGTGCATCAAAGGCTTTTGCGGTCTACTCTTGCGGCGAAGTCTAAAAAATGTAGAGCCAACCATATGAACAGTTTTTATGTACAACGGGTTGGTACTTCACCTCAATCACACCTGATGTTAAGTGAAGATGAGGTCGAAGGTGTAAAAGCTTACTGATCCGGAAACCCCAACACATTTGGGGGACTGGCTATCTTATCTCTGACAACCGGAACACAACAATGCTATTAACATTGCTGCTTGGGGGCAGATTTAGATAAGATGGTGGTAGCTAGCCAGACAGACATAACTTATCTATCACTTATCCCGTCCAAAGAAACACCGTTCACCAAAAGCCTTAAAAAATGAGAAACCGGCTCCCAGTTGGAAAATAATCGTGAACACCATCTATAGAGATTTGCAGCATCATGAATTGCCATTGTACCAAAGTTTCATGTAACTACGGCACACTGTAAGTGACTTAAGGTAAAAGAAGGTCGTGTATTCGACTCCGCGAAGCAAATAAGTTTTTAGACTATAGGACTCGGTTTAGATGGTAGCATGGAAGTCCATCGACCTTACCGAAAACCATCTTATTTAAAGTATGCTGCCAAACAGTAATGTTAATGCACTATTATATTTCGGCTGCTTGTGACGATGACGCCAATCCCTCAAATATCTTTCAGTTGTGCACAAAAAAGCATTTACATTTTCAGTTTTTGGTGCAAGGTTTCTAACAATCTGCGACCTACGTATATTATAATTATACCCAGTCTTTTCGGCAATACCAGCCTCTTGATTGGGTGATATAACTGTCCGATGTCATAATGGTGTGAGGAATGGAATATCATTTCGAGACTTCAGTGTGCTGCTATCTGATTGAGCACAAATTTGGCATATTATTTATGTAAATTCGGTGATAATGCAATTATTATGGTACCATCGAGCTGATCTGACGATGGAGCCGGGACGTATGGATTGGAACTCCCTTATAGCAAATTGCAAGGTAGGTAGTCGAATTTGGGTTAGTTTGTTTTGATGCCATGAGCACACATGTTGACGAGAGTCTGAAAATGAAACTAGAAGATTGCCAAATGGAACTCCTTGATGGACTTTATGTTACCCGTCCTTGTACTAGAATAATATTTCATAACCATGATGGAGTATTAAAACTTGTAATCGAAAGTATTTTTAGTAAAGAACTTATTTATTATTAGGTTATTGCCATAATTTCATGTTCAGTTCTATTTTGGGTTGTGGAGATTGAATTTATCACAGTGTTACTTTCAGTTAATTTATGAGGATAACTAGTAGCATTGTTATATTTGACACAATTTCATGTTTTTTCGTTCTTGTGGTAACTTCACTCTTTTTGGTATCGAATCTTATATCATAACACCTGATTGTGTGTGTTGTGAGATAGATGGGTTAATTGAAGCTTCTATTCTATTTAAAACATTATATGCCTTATTCATCCTTTTGCGTGCGACCCAGTGCAGTGTAATTCGCAAATCTCCGGCACGGCGGACTGGGTAAGATGCAGTGGGGCCCGCTCCATCCGTCAGGCTGTCGTGTGCGAGCCACTACACGGCTCTGCACTTAACTTCGCGCCAACCATACATGTGTCTAGGGCGATGAGGGGCCAACTTGCTACTTGTTAATAGTTATGAAGGGTCCGCTCAGAGTGGTCATCGTACAGACACCCAATTAAGAGCCGCCTCGTGACAGATATCTAGCGGGGACTTGACTGATCCGTGACCACATTAATCCTGCATATGGTTTTAATAATATACAGGATTTTTGAAAAATGTGTCTCTTAAGTATTACCTTTTTATCACATCTAACAACTTTTAATCTACGAATTGAAATTTTCGCACATATCTTCTGTGAAAAATTGTAAAACATTTCAACTTTGTAATTAAAATAATCACATATTTGCCATAAACAACATATGTAGGTACATAAACCACCATCACTAGCTATATTTTTCTCAGGGATTTTGATAGGTAATGTCAAAAAAATTGTACCACTGCGGTTTAGGAGTGAGTTATTCTATTATTTTGGTGAGGATTCTAACTTCATTGACGAAATTGTGGCTAAACAATGCTTCCGAAATATCCAAAAGAAATGCTGTAAAGAAGTTATTTAGACTTCTTTGTGAGACTGCTAACGCAAGTAATCTTAAGTAAGTATTACTCATAAATGGCTGCACTTCTCGCCCAATAATTGTATTTAAATTGTACCTCAAACCGAATAACCGAACCGAAGTAAACTTTAACCTCTTACAAATTACTATATATCTAATACCTATAATATGTGATACGTATACCTAAATCTACACAAAGTGGAATCCCTGTGTCACCATAATAATTACCTCGGATATTCAAAAAGTACAAATTGATTCCACTGCTAGCGTTCTCAGTGAATTCCACTGAAAGGATCCCAACATAACGGTCGGTTTTTCATCTCAGTCCAAATATCTAAGTAGTAGGTAGGTAACTAACTAATCGTAGGTAGGTACATATAGTAAGTAGGTGGGTATATGCCTGGTATCGTATATCCATAATCTAACTAATATTATAAATGTGAACGTTTGGATGTTTGTTTGTTTTTTGCTCCATCACGGCGAAACGGATGAACGGATTTGGATGAAATTTGGTATATAGGTAGAACATACCCTGGATTGAGACATAGGATATATTTCATCGCGATAAAGTGAGTAGTTCCCGCGGGAAAAACAAATTTCCGCGATAAAGTTATTCCACGCAGGCGAAGTCGCTGTCGCAAAGCTAGTCATAAATTAATATTTTGGACACTTAGGTACACCAATTAGTTGAACCCGCAACCGTTGGTTTGGTAAGCAGCATTACTACACACTACACGTATCGGTCGTCAATCTATGTATATAGATCATGAAATTGAATAGGTTATTTATTACTATTATCGTTGCGCCAAAATGTAACCTTTTGACCGGGCGAGTACCTACCTACTGAGGTAATTTATCCTGCTATAAAGTAATGTCCAAGCTTTGGTTCCAGTCCACTGACACCACCGGGAAAGTGCCGCAGCACTAATCTACAATATAGACAACCGTGCCGGTCTTTTGGGCCCTACTTGAGAGATGATAGTTACACCGGCTATCCCCTGTCCGCATCCGATTTTGTGCCGTACAAATCCGACGATATAGATACCGGATCAAGGGGTCTCGAATATTATCACCCACCGGAAACTCAGAGATGGCCTCTTTGCCAGCCATTTCCATTCGAGCATTTCGAATAGATATCAAGAACTGTCAGATCGCGGGATCACACCAGCGAGTAATAAGACGCTCTCGTATCTCGGGGCATTGTAGAGAGACTACCTATGGGTTATGCTAGTTAGCCCTGTTTCCATGATGGGAGTCACTCAAGTTTAATGCCCTTGATTTCCCATCCGGTAAGTAAGCTAGGAGGCCACTGACCGCTTTTGTCTACTCGGCAGCAGCAGCCTACATATATGCTGGGCGTCTGACACAGGTCACCTGAAACTGTTGGTTTGGATATCAGTATGTAGGTAGGTAGGTACCTACTGTAACATGGGTGTCAATGATAAAGTTGCGCTGCACATATTAACTCTGCATATTCCCTCTTATATCGGGTCACATAGTTTATTATAAAATTTGTCGATAGGAGACCGCTCTGGAGCGACGGTGCGAGCTCTCTCCCCGAAAGAATTTCTATTCCACATTTGAATGCTTTTCTTTTTTAAACAACTCGCCGTATACCACTGCCAGCAATACACCACACGATCCCAAGCGTTCTCCTTGGACCGTCGCCACAGTATCTACACTACGGTACTAGACCGGACTGCTGTTCGGCAGTGGAGTACATAGGTACACGGTATAGACCTCAGCCTACACCTATTTCACCCGCTGGGCAAGTTCAGTCGCGGTTTGATTCCAAAGGATTCAGCTGGACGTCAAGATTTTTTATGGGTAAATTTAAGGCGTTCCTACCGTCCAAATTTAATCTCAGTTATACTGTCAGTTCATTACGATTCATTCTTAGGCCCGTATTTCAGAATGTTGCTCAAGCGTAGATCTGCGCTTGAGCATAGTTAGAAAGAGATGCAGATATACAAGTTACATAAAGCTGTCCCTTTTTAACTGGCTTCAGGCGGAGATGTCTGCTTGAGTAACTTTCTGTAATACGGGCCTTAGAGATTGCGAGATAGGAAATAGAGACATAGGTAGGACCTAGAAGAATTTGGACAGAGTCGCCACTGCGCAGAATGCTGCTTCCCTTCAAAGTTAAAAAGTCATGGCATTTACGAAAATTTATTTTAAAACAATATCATTCATTAACAATTGCAAACACACCTGAAACGGTTTGTAAATATTAATTACTTACTTACACAATGTGAAACCGAAGTCACATTGATAGGCAGGCATTTAACACGCCCTATTTTGTGCAGTCGCTTGAAAACAATGGAACGATATCATCATCAATAAACGTTAATCACAATGCACCGCAAGCTTAATTGTGATATATCATTTTGTCTGTTAATACTCGTAAATGTTATTGTGTCGATAAATGTTACCGATATGTAAGATACGTGTTTTATTTAATTGGTTCAATATCAATAGGTGGATGCCGGCGTTTGTACATCTATTCGGTCAGTTTACACCGTGACAAGCATGTACATGCCAACAAAGGCCTATGGAAGTCCACTGCTGGACATGAACCTCCCGTGGCGCGATTTGCATAGTTTTTCTTGGGAGGATTTTGCTAACTGCCACACTGGGAGGGAGGTAGGCGGTTGCAGATTTATCACATAAATAATTCGAACCAGTGATGCAGTTGCCCGTTACTCATCAATGCTGTTAGCTACGATATCCCTTAATCACCTTTTACAACAACCACGGGAGAGACGGGTTGATTATTATGTAAGTACTCTGCTGCGAGGCTCACGGCGAATGAAACGTGAAGATAACAGAATATTATTCAAGTGATGAGTGACAGTGAGGGAGTCCAAAAATAATCTGCGACCGCCAAACCGTCTGCCCATTTAGGCGATTGGGCACATCCTCCCACGAAAAACGATGTAGGTAGGTAATTGACAACCTGTTTAGCGCAGTGGTTAGAAACTCTGCTGCTATATATACCAAAAGGTCGCGGGTTCGAATCCCGCTAGGGGCATATGTTTGTATGATGAATACGGACATGTGTACCCGAGTTATGGATGTTTTTCATTTATAATGTATTTATTTACAAAAGAAAACGTATTTGTGTGGTGTATCAACCATTTGTAGCCACAGCACAAGCCTAGTTGCTTAGTGTGTAACTAGATGGCGCTCTCTTTATTATGTCCAAGGATATTTTTTTTAATTATTATTTTTACAGGTGAAGGTTAACTGCTAACAGTCATTATTCACTATTATGAAGCAATTTTGTGAGTATTTGTACCTACTATTAGGTTGGCTTGGCTTTTATATAGATTCTAAATACTACGTAAATATTAAAGTATTTTTGGAATTCCGTATCCCTACCGCTATAAGATAAACTGCTATTTTTGACAATTTGAAACACCATTCAAAATATTCTGTAGGTTTTACTAGTTTATGAGTAACTTATGACAGTTATGACAGGCTTAGTCATTAATGTACTTACTATTTTGTCACAAAACATCAGATTTTGTCTTTTAAATCAATAGATCTAAAGATACGAGGGGCATTGATGTCAGAGCTGGAGTGATCGCACTCCAGCTCGACCTATGAACTGACATTATTTCGATTCTGATTGTCAAATTTTGTCACTGAAAAACCGATTTGTACCCGATTGTTTGTTCCCGCCCCTGAACGAACTTCATAAACGTCACCCTTCAAGCTTCGTAGAAACTTCAAAAATGAGTAAAAATCAATAACAAAATTAACTTTTTATTTTAAAATGTATAAGTATAATGTAACTACGGAACAGTACTCGTCTTGGTCCATCACGTACTTGGCCAAGTTTTATTACCTACATAGGTACCTAAGTAACACAAACTTTCTTACTACTCCAGTAAGGATACACTTTTAATTTCCTATTATCTTTTTTGCACATGGTTAGAGTATCTATCAGTGATATTATAAAAAATATTTCCTGACAGTTTGGTATTTAGATCATTTCGTCATAAAATAGAATTAAAGTTACCAGTCTCAACTGTATTGCGTCGCCAAAGATAATAGGAACTCATGAAACTATTTTCTAAACAATCCATCAATAGGTGCTCCATATTCTGGTGTAGTGGATAGTGACCCTGTCAGCGAAACCAACGGTTGTGGGTTCGAATCCCGTGACAGGTAAATGTTTGTGTGATGAATATGAACATTTATTCCTGAGTCATGGATGTTCATATAAATATTTATGTATGTTTATCCGTTATCTAGTATCCATAGTACAAGCTTTGCTTAGTTTGGGACTAGATGATTGGTGTAAGTGTTCGAAATATTTATTTATTATTATTACTTATATTATTATTTTTGTAAAAAAGTTTCATTGTACTTATCTTAATTAATTTCCGGAGCATAATTTACATGGTGATGTATTTTCATAAATTTGATCGATTTGCTTAGTTTGTATCGTAAACAACTATTAGAATTGACACCTAGTCGTTGTGGTGTACGTTAATTTACTGGTGTAACCGAAATCAAAGTAAAAACGAAAAGTGACACTTTTCGGGAAACTTGGCAGTTCAACATAATCCTTGGGCATTCACAGTAACAAATTCAAAATTAGAACCACGCCATCTTGAGATGCTCAGTGGTATTCAATAATGGGCTGAAGTAACAAACTCAAACTCAAAGTTAGTTACAGATAGCGCCACTGTTAAGACATGCATGGGTAACTCAGCAAAACTCAGATCAGCGAACCGGTTCACAGATTCGTAAACACACCGATTCAGCTCATTCGAGCATTACAATTGAAATGGCTCAAATATTTTAATTCAGGCTCATTACAAAAACGATTCATAGATTGAGATTAACCTTGAGATAATACTATTTTATTTGAAAAATTAACTCTAACTTTAATTAATTTGACATTAGTAGTTCAAGTTCGATTCAAAGTTTGATATCGCTTTATTTAATATGGGTCTATGAGAGTAAATGTAAGTACGGCTCACTCAACGACTAAGCAACACAACTCGCTCAAGTCGGCTTTAGTTCAGTGAGGCACTGAGCCAGACGCGCGAGTCCGTTAGACCAATCCAATTTTTTATGAGCCGTGAGCGGTTTACTTTGCATTTGAGCTGCTATTCCAGTACCAAGAAATGATCTGCATATTTAAACCGACTCAGTGTTGAGTCCATCTCTACTAAATCCCACAAACAAAACCGAATATTATTTGAATGGCAAATAGGGACTATTTTGATATTAACTGTTGACTTAAGGACACTCAACAGCGCCGCTAGGCAATATTAGCGGGAGAAAATGGAATTATTGTAATTTGCTTACTGTGGCGGGCGGTGGCCAGAGCCCTCTAGCTCCACTGGTCTATAACTGGAACAGGGTTGATACCGAAGTCTTGAACATGCATGCATATAGGTATCTACCCTCTCACTAGATGGCACTGGCTCGCGATATAATTCACCCATAATAAGTTAACCTCATTCACCACATATTTCACACTTTCACTAAAATTTACATTTTTTTTAATAGCTAATGTAAAAGGTTTACATACTTACAATTTATAAAAAAATAAACGGACAAAATGACCGACTTTTTGTAGACCAGACAAATATCTAAATGGGACAATTTTGTCGTCTATTCCCATCTGATCTGTTGATTAGTTATTCCAGCACACCAGCAGAACATAGTATTATATGCAATACTAGCATGCCGCCCGCGTTTTCGCCTGCGTAGAATAACTTTAACGCGGAAATTTGTTTATCCCTCGGGAACTACTTACTCACTTTATCGGGATAAAAAATATCCTACGTCTTACTCCAGGGTATATTCTACCTACATAACAAATAAAAAAACATCCAAACTTTCGCATTTATAATATTAGTTAGACACTTATAGATACGGAAAACAAAAAAGTGCGGGCGACAAAAAGCATGTCGTCAGCGCTGTCCCTTTTGAGAAAGATATTTAAATAACTTCGTTCATTTTGAAGAACTATTTATGGGACTTGTATATTTTGGTGAGACTATTTATGCACAATTTGTGGGATATAGATTATAATCATAGGTAAAGCAGTCTCTGCGTATGATAATGAGTTCATTCTCATACGCATGCATCTCATACAACCCTCCGCACGTGTCCGTGACGCAAGAATGCTCACTTAAAACATTGAATAACTCTTAAACTACAGTGGCGTTAATTTTTTCCTTTGGACTCCATTTGGCACAATTTGAGCTTCTGACATTGCAAAATATCTGAACTCCACAATTCAAATCAAGCATCACTCTCGTCATTATGCACCCGATTTACAATTTTTTTATATGTACAATGCCTCTCTCTCGAGCTTGACAGTTTTAATAAGGGATTGATTGTGCTCGCCAAGGAAAAAAACGACTGGAAACAGATGAGGGAGGCCTTTGCTCAGCAGTGGCACACTATGGCCTCTTAATGATGATGACAATGCCTATGCCAAAACTAGGGCTTGTGTGTGCGAATGGCGATATTGTACCAATGCCAGAATTGTACTAATTGCTCAGTGTACGAATTGATAATTTGTGTGAACAGAGAATTGTACGTACTGCGATATTGTACCGATGTCGATGCTTTCGTGTGAACAAGCCAAGTTGATTAGTGTGGAACTTGATAACGCTGTGTATGTGCCCAAGAATATTTATATATTTATTATAATAGCTGTTACATTACTGAGGGATGATGATGATGTGTAGAAATAAAACACAAATGATTTACTGTGAAATTGTTTATTTGTTCTTTGTAGACATAATAACTCTCTGAATAATAAAATACTTAACGAATACGTAACATTATAATAACATTGACTCCTTATTTAACTACCTAATATTTAAACATGACAGAATTCAAAAACTATATACTTAATATCGAAAATAACAAACGAAATCAAATTAAAACCCAATAATAAATAAAAATGTACCGATACCACAACATAATTATCATACCTACCGTCTACCTACTCATAAAATATACAGAAGTCACAGAAAACGGTTTTCAAAACAGAATTCCATAGTCTCACCTAATAGATTACTATTGACGTCACCTTAAAATAAATAAATTTGATGGAGGTTAAATTTATTTTAATCACTATGAATTAACCCTTACAATTTACGCTGGGTTCATTTGGACCCAGTCACTTTGAAACTTGTGTCATTCCACGAATTTAGTGACTATGTTCCCTACGCGCCTAGTAGCTTTCTAAAACGCTCATTACATTATAATTGACTTACATGTGTGTCCTAGAGTTGCTTTGAGTTTGCTTTCAAACGGACTCCATTCCGTGACTTTTTTGGGGGTGCGATTTATGTTGAATTATTGCAAGTATTGCAAAGCTATATGAATCTATGTAAGGAAATTGACTATGCTATGTGCAGATTGTTTACAAAAAATGTAGTTTCTAAACTGTAATGTGTGACGTTAATTTGTATGTAATTTTATCAGATTCTTAAATGAAAATGTCAGATTTTGTAGTAAAAGTAGTTTTACTAGTAGTTAATATGTTTAACCCCACTCGTTCGGGATGTACGTAGTACTTGTTCGGGGCTCATATCCTTAGCCCCGATGCATTTTTTACTCGCTCTGCATTACTGTTAAGGTTACGCTTGATGTGTTATCGATTGCACAATTGAGAGCTTGTGCAAACCTGACAGAGTGCAGCGCCTTCTTCACTAACAAGCAATTATGAACTTGGTGGAGTTGAAATAGTATCGAAAATAAATAAAACCTCCAGTCTTCGAGAGCACCAGAGCATTAAAGCGGCCATATACAAAATGTAAGTTAGCAGCTAGGAAACTGTGCGGACTGGCTCTGCTTTGCACTCCGTCAGGTGTGCGCCGATTCTAAATCACCAAGTCCTGTTGTCGAGCAGTCTGGAAGGGCACTTTCCCGCGACCGGGCGTATTATGATACATCAATAGGCCATCTTTGAATATGGAACAGTATTATCAATTCAGAAGCAAATCAAGAAATGCACAACAAATCACTCATAAAATTCATAGAAATACTCTTTCTCAAAACCCAATGTTTACGGGTTGTATAACCCTACGAATCGTGTTGCAATTCATATGTCCGTTCTAATTCGCTCTGCGCAAAATATGTGCGTGTAAGATAATATAAGAATATTTGTAGATAATTGCGATAGAGCCTTGGTCATCTCGCTTCACACCTTCGGTTATAAATGGAAACGGAACGCAATCATCATCAGCCCATAAACATCCCTGTGCAGGGATATAGGCCTTCCCTCGTATTTGTGGGAGTATGGGCAATAGTCCACCAGGCTGGCTCAATGCGGGTTGGGGACTTCACATGCCTTTGAATTTTTATTTCTCTGGCGTGCAGATTTCCTCACAATGTTTTCCTTGACCGTTTAAGAGCAGTCGGATAAATGCACATAAGCAATTAAATTTAAAAACTCTTGGTACCATTGGTACATTGCCTACATGGGAATGGAACCCAGACCTCTCAAATTCTGAGACCGTATTGTAACCGATTTTACCGGTTTACACCGACCATAGGGGGCAATATGAGTAGATAAAAGCAAAAATAATATGACCAATTTTTTTTATGATTAACTGGATACGCGTTTGACCACAATCTCACCTGATGGAACTGACGATGTGGTCGAAGATGAAGCACGCGATTCCGAACGAATGGAATGAAAATTGCTTGTATGCCAAACAAACATACTGAAGTTATTTAAGCTCATATTATTATGGTCTCTATGTCATGCAAAAGTGCACTCAAAACATAGTAAGAACACTTTGACCTTTGAATTACCACAGACAAGCCTTGTTGTTCTCTAGTATTACCACTAATGAAATATTCATGTCGACGGGAAATAATGCAACATGTTGCACATAACTTGTACTAACTTGCAAACAAATTGGATTCCTTAAAACTAATATCGCTGCACTTACAAATACTAAAATTTATATAAACAAAACTTAAGCGTGTGCCAGTAGTCCACGGAGCCCACCAAAATTTGTGAGAATGTACCACATGTGTATTTGTTTGTAAGAATTTAAAAGACTATAAACGGAAGGCACTTTCATAATGGGCGATAACTACCTATACCATCCCTAAAGTTCACGTGTGAATGGGTTGATTAAATAAAGAATAGTTATGCATATGAAAGATGTAGTGACAAAGATTTAAAAAGGTTTGAGCATGTAGAGACGGTGAATTCAGAGCCCACCTCCACACTCCTCCCACTGTAACTCCTATAAGTTAGGATCAACAGTTGTACTCGACACCTCGACACGGTGAATGAAAGAAGATTTAGAAGGCGAATGTAGACGGCAGTGTTGTAAGGGGAAACCCATGGCAAATGTACCACGATCAAATCGGAGAAAGTCCAAGTCAATGTTACTCTAGCAACGAGCAATGAACAATTTTATGAGAATAAATGAAGCGAAGGAGGTGTGTCAGGATCGTAGCAAGTTGAAGCTTGTTAGTTAGCACCTATACATACAATATCTACACAGGTAAATAAGTGCGCTCCTTATATCTCTATCCCTTCTTAACATGTAAGTGGATCAGAAAGAGATGCAAATAGTAGCGCGCTGCTAATATTTGGCGCAGTATTCTTACGGAGTAGCCCTCCAGATCACCAAACATATCGCCTTTTATTACTGGACTAACTCTGAAATCGTAATAAAGTCCTTGTCCCACACACGGTATGTTAATATTATACTATATGTGTCGTATCGTGACCTGCCTGCTACTCAAAACGCGTATGTACTAATTTTTATAAAACTTTGCACGTCATTAAAGGTTTTACGCAAACAGACGTTCTTATGAGCCAGGAGTTCTGGAGTCTTCAAAAGAAGAAGTAAAACCAAAAGACAATAATTCTAATAGACGACACGTCGATGATTTGCGTAGAGCGTAAGAAAAGCCTGTATAAATATCAGTCTTAACAATTGTACAAAAAACAATAATAAACACGATTTTAATTAGAAAGATAGTACATTTTAAGAGCTCGTTCATAGTGTCAACAACAATCTAAAAATACACTTACATGAGAATTATTGCATTTATCATATCCTAACATATATTATTCTACAGAGCAACTTTTCAGGATAAATACTAATTTTCAAAAATATTTTTGTTACTAACAATTTTCTATGTTTCCGCATGTCGAGTGAAAAGCGCAAAAGTCTGTCATAAACCACAAAGTTAAGTTAATCGTTTCCTTAAAATAAACATTTCCCTAACCATAACACCTGAGTGACGTAGCTAAAAAATATGTTTGATTTTCAATAAGTGTTGTTAAATAAACTTCTAGCTTTTTGACTACACAGTCAGTGTAGCATAGACCACGTTAAATTGGAAATAATAACTTACTCCCCAGGTGCTGCTACCGAGCTACATTACAACCAGATTACGTGTCAACTTATTCTATCAGCTATCATCTAATACATTTTCATATCTTAAAATCACTGTTGTAATTATTGTGTCAGTTGTAAAAACAGACGTATTCTCGCCTCGAACCAAATGAATAGTACGTATATTGTGACAAATCATTATTAGATGCTTGTTTGCCATGGCTATAATAATATTATTAATGTACTAGTAGGCTAGAGGTATTATTAATTGGGGAGAGACAGTATATACGTAATGATCATAATGCGAAACCAACTGCAATTTGCAAAAATTTGAACGGATACGACTGTTAAGTGTAATTGCGCGAATATGCTACATTTGATATCAACTCTGTAAAACACTATAAATTTTCACTAAAACATATTTTATACAAAAATGATTTGAGGTTTAAGTGTTGGTTGAGGAGACAAGCAATAGGCATCGACCACACACCTACAGGCGCCTAATGTTGGATTTACTGAATTAATTTTACTAACCAGATGCGGTAGGAGGCGTTCCTCCTCCTCTTTCAGGTTATTTCCTTGAAGAAGCCAATCTGCAGAACCGGCACAACTTAAATAAGGTTACATAGGTAGCGACTCGACAAAGTTTTTCGTGTCTCAAATCGTGTCACTTTTGTAATACGTGATCAAGAACATTTGCGTCACATGACTAGTCAAATGCGTGGATGTGGGCCGAGATTGATGATCATGATTAGTCCGAGATCACATTGATATGTCGACAGCCATATACATGCATATTCGTTTATTCCATTGGTTCTATCGCGTTTGTGATGTGCTAGCCGTGCAGAGTGCAATGAGCTGACAGCATACCCTGTTAATGCTAATGACTAACAAACTACAAGTTTTTGGAGCTCTATTTTATTATCCTGATGTGTTGCCAGATGCCACTCACTTTATTTTAAGAGTCTATGTGTTCGATGGCATTTTTGTCAGAATCTTTCCGCATTGTAATGGAATGGATACACATAAAATATTTGTAACGAATCCTTCTACCTACTCTTAAAAATATATCAAATAGATACTCTGTAGATGTCAAAAACTTAAAATAAGTAAAAAGTCATTTAGACCAGTTGTGCTCCAACTTCTAAGCCTTAACATATTTAAATTTATTAACCTAATCAAAAATATATATCTGTGTAAATATCGTGATCTGACACGTCTTTTAACATTAAAATATAATAGAAGAATTGCAATAACAATATGTTTCGTTTTAATTTTGGTCCCACCCTAGAGACCTTTCTACAGCCATTTTCCACTGCTTATACCGCATATCTCTTTCATCGTCACTTATAGCAGGCGAATATGTTGTGCCAATTGTCATCGGTATTGTATTCACCTGTTTGGTACTGTCTACACCCCAATAGGCCACTAAAGCAGCTCCTAACGCAGTGCTTTCGGTGAATCCAGCTTTAATTACATTGATGCCAACCAAATCTGCTTGCATTTGCATGACCAAAGCATTTGAAGTCATGCCACCGTCCACCTAAAACCAAAAAAAAAATGTAATGCCTGACATCACAGTTCAATCTCATTACTACATCAACCTACAATTCTACGCCACCATAAAAGCAAACACAAGCGATTTTTAAGAAACGAGTCGGAAACAGCACGCAACACACGTAACGGAAACAGTAAAGCCTAGTTATATACATTATTTTTTCTACCATACATAAAAAAATGAAGTCTATTTTATGAAAACAATAAAAGTACTGTGTATAAAAGTATATCTTGTGATTGGTGAAGTCGTCGGTTACTATGAATAACACATGGGACAAGATGTAGACTACATGACAAAGGAATGGGTAACTAGGGCTTTGTATCCAGTTCAAAAATTTAATAAAAAGCAATGGTCCTCAGTCAGAGGACAATTGTTACAGTACATATGTATTTCAAAACACAATTCAGTTGGATGCAAGACAAACAGTTTTGATATCAATAGTTTAAGATTTAAACGAGAAAGAACACCGAATGTTTCACAGTAGTATTCCGACCTACAAATGTGCAGATAGACGACGAATATTTTTTACAGATCTCTCATGCATAATATTAGCGACTTAAAAACATAAATTATCTGTTGCTTTCACCACCGTTCAGATGGGTAATGATTGATTTACTGCAGCGAATTAATTCTGTCACCAGCTGAGGTATAAAAGAGGTGTGGTGGCATTGCGATTGGCCCTCCCAATATTGTTATTTACGTGTCCATGGCGGAGCCAATTAGAGAGCAGTAAGCTGACTGAGCGTCGGCGGTTCAGCGGTTAAGACGCGGTCATGATGTCATGCTGCCTTTTTGTTCGCTCGTCTTCTTTCAATTCCTTTTTTTTTGTCATCATTTCAAATGGAATTTCATTCAAATTCTTTCTCAGTTCTGACACATTCGTTGCTCAGTTTACAGTCAGTGCGCTATTCTATTATTTTCCCAAGTTCCTGTTTTAACACGTTAACTGCCGCGACGCAGACACAATTGAAAATCAATTGTTTTGCGGTCACCGGTGACCGGCGTGGCGCTCAAAGGCTTAATGGATTACTACTAAGCCCTTATGGGGTATTAAGGGTTTAGTAGTAATCTAAATGGGAAAAGTACTTGCTTTTCCATTCATCATTCACCCCTCATCCACCTATCACCACCATCTTCATCTTTAGTATCTTTACCATAGCGAATCTTTTGTAAAAAATGTGTTTTCTTTGTTTTAAATTTTTTATTTCGATTTTAAATTTGTGAATCTTATCCGTTACTGAAATATTAAGTGGCATCGGCTCACTTATTTGGCTACAAACCCACAACTTCCTCAACTACAATATCTATGAACATCATCGTAACGTTGCAGCCGGAATGAGGAACGCCTGGACAAAGCTACCCAATAACTGACAGAGCGAGACAATAACTGATTAGAAGTTGAGCAGATTGTCTGTTGGCTAGTATGTCCAAGGGAAACCATCCACGAGAAAAGAAGCAAAGCAAAGTCCAAAACAGACCACGGAAACTAATGTCAATAACATCTTCTTTGCCATCTCGTTCGCTTTTGGTCAACCTCCTCATTTTGGACGTTTAACCCTACTATTGCTTGAATTTGACACTTGGTAATGAAGTACATTATGAGCACAAAGCATTCTCAGCAGTTTTCAAGGCTCTTTAACTGCTGTACATATAAAAAATCATTCATCGGTTCGGCCCGATGGAAACCCTCAGCATCTACAACTTCACTTATAGAACAGGTTTATAAAAAGAGGTTACCTTGAGTACCTGGAGAGGTATACCGCAGTCCTCATTCATCGCATCCAATATGTCCCTGACTTGATAACAAACCGCCTCCAAGGCAGCTTTCACTATGTGAGTATAATTTGTTTCTTCAGTGAATCCGCATATTACCCTGGAATATAGAATAAAATAATATATATTAAACAAAACACCTTCAATCGAAACTTCAGACTATAAACGTACAGAATAATATATGGCACAGGCTATCTTTGATATTAATTTAAGAAGGCAAATAATTATTTATTTGGAGATAAATTCGATATGCCGCATGTGTCATATGGTAATATATACATATGTCATATATTAACAATGGTAATGCTAAAGTAAATGATGATGACATTACTATCAGACGATATACAGTCACAGAGTTTTGGGCTCCAAAATTTTGTCCATAATTCTTTGAACGCAGTTTAACTGTTTAATTTTAGTGGCTGTGCATTGTGACGTAAACCAGATATAGAATCTATGTTGTGAGGACCCAATTTACATATTAATTCACGAGCCGAGATTATGTTTTTTCTTCAAATTCACCGGTCGTGCGACACCAAATCTTTTGCGGGCGCCAGAGACTAATGAGCAATCGCTGGACCTCTCTCTGAATGCATCAACAAAATGCGCACGCAGTACAGAAATAAATGTCTAAAATGGAGCTGTGCTGTGAGTGGGCCATACATTTGTCTGTTGTTGAGACTTTGATGTCGAATAACAGCCTTGGCATAATCTCAAACACTATTATTGTGGTAAAAAAAAATTATTTACCCTCTAGCATCCTGCCTCCAGTATGGTGCATATAGCCCACTGAAAGCTGGTACAAACACGACGCTACCATTTTCTGTAGCTTTCTCAGCAATCTCTTGGGATTCTTTGGCGGTCTCCAACAGCCCAATGTTGTCCTTTAACCACCCCAAAGCAGCCCCAGCCACGGCTACCTGTAAAGTAAGTAATGACTGATAGACATAATCTTACTATTTTACCGTGAACGAACTATTACAGATGCATTTATTAATTGCAGATGTTAGAGAAAAAGAAATTGACAGAGAACATTACTAATTCACCCATAGTTTGTCATTAGCACCACCCTCCCCTTTCTATACTTGGATTCACTGTAGATCATCTGCCACAATGCCCGTTGTGACAAAAATATAACCTACATATTTCCACTACAGCTAGCTATTAAGTAATTTCTTTTGACGAACTCGTTTAGAATTACATCCATCACACTACGAATCTACTTAATCTTACTATTTTACCGTGAACGAACTATTACAGATGCATTTATTAATTGCAGATGTTAGAGAAAAAGAAATTGACAGAGAACATTACTAATTCACCCATAGTTTGTCATTAGCACCACCCTCCCCTTTCTATACTTGGATTCACTGTAGATCATCTGCCACAATGCCCGTTGTGACAAAAATATAACCTACATATTTCCACTACAGCTAGCTATTAAGTAATTTCTTTTGACGAACTCGTTTAGAATTACATCCATCACACTACGAATCTACTTGTATTCCATAGCTCACGGAGCGAGTTTTAAAGTAGTAGCATGATTGTTTTCGACGTCAATTGGAAGTAATTGTTAAGCAATGTCGGTGGCCTATATGGAGGATTGAATACAATAACAGTCAGCAGGCCAATAGTTTGACACACATCCATCCATCCACATCGGGTTCGGGTGGTAATTTACATTCCATACCCTCTCCTGATGAGAGGAAGGTCATGTCCCAGGAGTGGGGCGTAAGGCTGTTGATGTTGAAATGTAAATTGTACTAACCGAGCCTTCTAATGCGTAGTACGGTTGGCTCTTGCTACCCAATTGATAAGCCACAGTGGTAAGCAGACCGCGGCTGGAATTTACACGAATGTCACCAGTGTTATACAAGACGAAACATCCAGTCCCATATGTAGCTTTAGCCTGTCCTTTTTGCAGACACATCTGACCCACTAATGCAGCTTGCTGGTCACCTAGGCATCCTGACAATGGAACGCCCTGGATAGGGCCTTTAGCAATATGGCCGTATATCTGAAAAAAAATTAATTAACATATATAAGTAATGCCATACGAATGACAATCTATTCTCAGTGCAGCCGCCGCCGCGCAGTGTCACTTCGTTCCCGGCTCAGAATAGGATCAACTCTTACATGTACTTACGTGCGACACGTAAGAGTTGATTCTATTCTGAGCATTGAGAAGACTAAGGATAGTGAGCATAATATTCTAGATGGGCAGCAGATCTACTCGTAGCTAACAAAAAACTGAGATCGCCAACCCATCTGCCTAATAATGGTGGTTATTACGCATTAACCTCTATTATTAGTAAGAGTATTACATTGAATAGGGCAATATGAAATTTGTGCCTTGGGCAAGGTCTATTCATGTCAAGCCATATACGCAGAGTTGTTTCCAGCTAAGAAAAATTTCCGACTAAACGACTTTTTCAGACTGTGTTCACGCCAAACGTACGAGATAGTCAAGTCAACCACACAATGTGATGGGCTTGCATTACTCTCGCTCAATTTAACGACTTTCCATACATTCTCAACTTCATTTTAACTTTGAATCGATTATACGCGTGCTTAATGCGAAAAAACTGGGATTACTATTAATACTGCTATGGATTGGAGACACGTTTTACTACGATCTCATCTGGACCAATGTAGACGAACGTGAAACCCGCGATCACAGTAAATGCCTATTCGCCCTAGGCTTGACGATCTAAAAATGTGCGTCACTGTATCTGATGCGGTTTATATTCAATTGCTACATTTAAGAACGTGTCCAGTTGCATAGTCTCCAGGTGGAACAGCAGATAGATGGAGGGGCAACCAACTACCTGCATAACTGCTCAAACAATTCGACTGTTGGACGTAAGTCAAAGAGCATGTTTTATTCATATGACTCCATTCCAGCTATCACAGAGTTTGTCATGACGAAAATTCATCTTGCAGTGTAGGGCAGATTTTCAGAAAAATAGTATTACTTAAAACAAACTTTTTAACTATTAAGATTTCAAAATTTTGTCTATCTCACTAACCTCTGAACTTGATTTAATTTCAGGTAAAACAGATTTTGGGATCTCAAAGAACTTCAGTAATAAAGGATCCCAGTTCAAGTTTTCAATATTCATCAGCATAGTTCTGGAGGCATTCGTTACATCTGTCACATGTCTGCCACCTTCAGGGCCACCTGGAATTATAAATATTTCAGGCACATGAATCAGATATTAATAAACAATCAATTTATGATATGACATTTATAATATAACTGTATTAACTGATCAATAGTGTCCCCAGTTTACAAGGCTAAAAGTTGTTTCTACTGCGAGTCCATTAGATTTTAACAAGCTTGTGAATACCTATATTTATATATGGATATGGTACAGATGGATAGCTGATTACAAGAATTGTTTTTATAATAATCGATATTCCGGCAAAGCAAAAGAAATTGAATGACCTTTTTTGTCCTTGAGTAAAAAGTTGTTTACATTATACTTCGTTCCTTCACCTATTTCTTCAATAAACTACACCATTTCATTTCTTCTTTTCGATGTGAAAATAAGACATAAAAACAACCAAATTTCCATTTGTTATATGCCTGCAAGCATATTCGCAGTATTTAATATAATAAATGTAGTATTGATCAGACTTCTAAATAGTAACATATCAAACATAAATACGCTTATGAAGAGTCGACACGCAGCCCAGCTTATGTTATTCATGGGACTTTTTATACCGCATATGGAAACGCATTATTTATATACCGAATGAGTTTTTTTACCGTAAGGAAAAAAATAGGGCATTAGGTAAGTGAAATAGAAGTTATTGGCATAGGTAATTGTATAATTATTTTTTTCCAAAAACGCACGCGCCGGCCCTAATTTGATATGCGACCGAATACCGCCAGGTATTCGTAGGGTTTCTATCATACGAAATTTATTTGGAACTCATATTTTCTCTAAATTTTCTTTATTTATTTAATTTATAGCGACCGTCAAATGACACAATTAACGTTTTCATTGATGATGGTTTTGAAAAAAAATATTAAACTAACTATGCCAATACCTTCTAATCTCACTTACCTAATATGCCCTATTTTATTCCTTACGGTAAAAAAACTCATCAGGTATATAAATAATGCGTTTCCAAACAAAATACTTACGAAGTATTAGATAAGGTTTAATAAAGTCATAATCTGATAGGCCACATGATTAGAGCTCTTTTCATCGTTTCATGTTTCATCAGACATTTCTGCTAATACTGTTGTATGGAAACAGGCTATGCTATTTAATCCAAATGGCCGGTATGCTACAATATATACATCTGTGGTATTAATTTATTTACCTGTCAAGTTCCATATAATCCAAGTGTCAACCGTACCGAAGCAGCATGTACCATCTTTCATGGCATGTTTTACTGCTTCCACATTGTCATTAAGCCATCTAAGTTTGACAGCACTGAAGTATGGTGACAGAGGTAACCCACACAAAGGCTGAAACCAATTATTATTTTATTATTCAAAGTAAAATGCAGATTGGACCAGTATTTTATATTTGGCACGTGGTGACTCTTCAGTGGGTTTAATTGTTTTATGTGTAACACACATTACTGAATTTATGTTAAGTAGAAAGATATATCATGTATGAACCAACTTAATTTGTTTTGGTTCAATAACAAAGATGGTCAGTTTTTTAGGTGTCTTTCTCGTTTTGTCGGTAAAAAGTTCGTAATCGTTATTAAAACCTTTGATGTATGAACTAATGGACTCTTGTTTAATTTGACCTTGAAACAGTTTTGATTTGGATTGGTCACATTTCTTAATTCATAACTGGGAATGAAATAGTGAAAAAAGTTTTATCATAGCAGTTATGAAAACTAGTTATGAAAATGTCATAAACTTAAATAAGGTGCAAATGAGTCATTTAAGTAGATAAGTTAGTTTTACTAGCATGAACAAAAGTTTTATTACACACTCATTCATGATTAAGTAACAAATGATGAAACAAAATCATGAATAAATAATCCTTAATATCTAATGCAATAAGAGAAAAGATTTAACATGAATGACAGAAAAATAAGAAGTAAATATTGAATAATAGTTATTAATGTAATAATTTTGCATACCCGATATTGACGAACTGTGTGATACTTATATTATGTATATTTAAGACCATGATTGTTACCACATTTCGAGCGTAGTAAAAAAAAGAAAAACATAATAAGGTAAGGTATGTCATACATTTTAAAGCTTTCACAAAATTTATTCATTCTGTCGCTAATGCAGTTTGGCAAAGCATAAAATTTTTAACACTTCATATTAATTTAAATTGCACAGAAAACCATCGCAATGCAAAACACATCAATAATAAACTGTAGCCCTTGTAGAAAGTATTGGAACTTTTGTTGAGCAATACACCCACAGACGAATAAACTGCATTCAAGTTAATTCTCACTTATTGAAGTATTGATGTCTTTTTATAAAAATAGGCTACTAGCACCCAATAAATATTGTTTTAACAATCCAACTAACATTGTAACAAGTATTAAGCACATCAGTCAGAAGTTGCATGTTTGATATTGTTAATTCCATCACCCAAAACTTAGATCACTTTCTTTTGCTGTAAGTGTATACTTGGTTTCATGAAAGTCTAACCATAAGTGTAACAATACTGATAAATAGACTGACCATAATATTATTATATCTAGAGACTGTCCCACTGCTAGGCAAAGGTCCTCTCCAGCCAAAATCACCACCACCTGGAGCCCATCTATAGAAAGTAGTCTTTGCGGCAGACCCAAAAGGAGATGTAGGGATGAACTAGAGAAGTTCCTCAACAACTGACTATAATATAAAAAACATAAAATCTATTAGTGATTTTATGTTTTTTATATTATAGTCAGTTGTTCATATTTCATTCATGCTAGAAAACTGTTATTATAATTTTTGTAATAATGTTGGTTTTAAGATATATATATTAGAATTGAAAATGTTCTAATCTACAAACAAAATTATCAACCTTTAAGTAGTTAATATTCCTTGTCTTGTTTGGCACTGTGTCCAATAATTTTTCTATAGTAGATGATGTTCTCATATCCAACCAAACTATTGCATTATGAAGTGGTTTTCCTGTGTTTTTGTCCCACACTATTGTTGTTTCTCGCTGATTTGTCACTCCAACAGCAATAATATCCTGAAATCAAAATTTTTAAAGCAGCGGTGACAAATTATTTCTGTCAAACAAGCAGATGAAGCTAAATGTAGATATTCTCTGAAATATAGCTAGCTTCTGCAGATGCACAACTAACGAGAATTACTAGTCAGTCACATTTTATATTGTGTTTCATTTAGATTTTGTAATCAAAGAATTTACAGTAAGGTAACTGCCTCCATGGCTCAATGTAAACGGCATTGGGTTTACGATTCGGAGGTCGCGGGTTCGATCCCCAGCGGGGTTCATGTTTAAGTACTCGGGTTGGTTGGTGGTAGGGCATTATAAATCTCCACCTGGCTAGCTACCACCATCTTATCTCAATCTGCCGCCAAGCAGTAATGTTAATAGCATTGTTGTGTTCCGGTTGTCAGAGGTAAGATAGCCAGTCCCGCAAATGTATTGGGGTTTCCGGGTCAGTACGCTTCCACCTTCGACTTCATCTTCACTTAACATCAGGTTTGAAAAATAAAACATCTCACAGGGAAACACCTGGCTAAAATTATAAAAGCAAATTTAAGTGTCTTCATATTAATCATGCAGCTAAAATGATTCCTGTTCCTAGTAAAAATTATTACTTATGTGCGAAGAAGAAAGTTCAATATAAAATGAAAGGCCTGTGATTAACAAAAATTTCATACAATAGGACAAAACACAAGTATCAAGTATCAATTATTATAGTTTGGAGATTAATATAATAGTTATACACTGCACTTCATACTTTTTCTCACTTTCTGTGACACACAATGCAGTTACAATCCACTTTTCTGTGACAATTCTCTACATCTGGCAACAGTTTATTTTAAGAATAAACTTTTTGACCTGAAGGTTACTGAGACTTTGAACCAAATTTACAGTTCATTCATCAATTTTTTCCTCAATTACAACTTACAACACGTCAACCCAACAGGAAAATAATTCGAACAAAACTTGATTTCTGTTTACCTGGGGTTTTCCACCTAGATTTATTAACTCCTCCACAGCTTTCTCGATGCAGGTGGTGACGACTTCTAATATAGCATAGGGATCTTGTTCCACCCATCCTTCTTGTGGAAAATGTTGTGCAAGCTCTTTCTGATGATACGCCACAACATCAGAAGAATTTGCTTTGAATATTATGAATCGTGCACTCGATGTGCCCTCATCAATAGCGCCTACTAGCGGACCGAATTTTCCAAAATCCGACATTTTTACTGAATGAACTTACGTACTTGTATTGTGCTAGACTACATAGAGCTTATCTTTAATTTGCACTTTGGTCAGTAAATTACAATTATATTGCTGCAATCAAATTCAAAGCAACAAAGGTAAATAACAATGTAAGTACCTATCTATACGTCGACACCAGGGGGGGCACACTTCAAATGTCATCAATTTTCATAGCAGACTGCGACCTCTGAACTGCGGTTGACGAACTAACCGTTATTAGTGTTCTGTGGCAGCAGCCGCCATCTTACCGGTGGGTGATGTCATGTCGAGCTCTCAGCCAACGTCGATTTCCTTTTGAAAGTTTTTGTAAAAGTTCAGATTTTTGTTAATTTGTTGTTTGTTTTTGTTATACTTGTTTTTCATAGCTAATTTAAAGAAATTAGTTATGAGAAATAAAAATTTCCTCATAAACAACAATACCTATTTCTAAACCCAGTTTCTACCTATATAATCAGTGTACGTAGGTATGTATAGATAGATTTAATTCCTCAACCAATCGCTGGCAGCAGCACTGTCTATACATGCAAATTTAACCACGGAGTTGCCACTCTTTCTCGGTAAATAGTTACTATACTCTTTGGTCGACACACGAGTCATAATTTTTTTTTTAATTACGAGTCATAACGAGTGACAAGCACAGATAACCTAGAACTACTTTAGAAATGTACTCTGTGGTAACGTGTGGGTTTTAGGTACTACAATCTTATCAACTATTCGATCATATCATAGTCTTTAGGGGATTAGGGGATAGTTTAAGTTTTCAATTTATAGCTGTAGATACATTAGTATAATGATATTACACGCTATAGGTATACCTTTGACTGTAGGTTAGTCAGTAGGTGTGGTTTAAAACCGATCTTAATAAACTGAGCGGTATTTGAATGGAATATCACGTTATTATGGATTCCAACCAGCGTGTAATGCGCATTTTAAACCATACCGGGTACGTCACCAATGGCCTCAAGCAGCGTCGCTCGCAAAGAATATAATAACCTCCATGGAAGTTTTATATACTAGAATGGATGCAAAAAATACAATTTCGATTTCTTAGTTAAAATTCCAAGCAAAATCATGGTAAACTTATTTCGTCTGTAGCAATATAACTTTCTAAACGATCTGTCAGACAGAAAATTCAATCATTTCTGAACGAAACTTTGACCTTGACATGTTACCCCGTTCGATATACACTGTGATATACACGTACGATATAGGTAGGTAGGTACCTACCTAAGTGCACTGAGCAATGCGTTATCTTCGTTTGCATTATACGATAGTACTATAATCTGTGGTTATAGTAGGTGTCGATCTTAGATGTGTCGATACTTGGTTCGCGATTGACATGTGACATGTTTTTACCGCCTCCGTGGCTCAATGTAAACAACATTGGGTTTATACGTTTCGGAGGTCGCGGGTTCGATCCCCAGCGGGGGCGAAAGATGAGGCCGAAGGTGGTAGCGTGTTGACCCGGAAACCCCATCTTATTTGGGGGACTGGCTATCTTATCTCTGACAACCGGAACACAACAATGCTATTAACATGGCTGTTTGGCGGCGGATTTAGATAAGATGGTGGTAGCTAGCCAGGCGGACATTTAATATCCACTCCCACCAACCAAACCGAGTACTAAATATACATCAGATGTGATTGCGGTAAAGTGCTAGCTAACCCGTTGTGGATAAAAAAAATGTGACTGGATAAGTGCTTGGTAGGTCTGTGGTTGGTATGGAACTACTGGTATTTATTACACAAAGTGGAAGGGACGAATCGTACCTTTCTACCCTAATTATTGAAAACAGCAAATTTTACTCAAAGGAACTGTTTATTTAAAAAAAAAATTAAATGTGCATTCGTATCCCCAATCAAAGACCGAAGACCTCGTCTCATCACATCACATAGTGACGTAAATACGTCAAACTATACAGGTTATTTAATAAGAAAAAACTAACCCCTGAATACGGGCTCTTAGCTCAAGCACTTGCCTCTTCAGACACCAGTTTTTGGCAGAATTACTACAAAGTAGTAGTTGCTATTGAATAAAAAAGGGAAGTGAAGTGAAAGTTTTCAAAGATGAGCAGAAAAAGTATAAATGCAATTTTATAGTCCCAAAAAACATATTGTCAGTATTTCACGCAAATATTTTATTTCCTTATACGAGAAAATGGATTTATGTACTATTCTATCTTCTGCATTTAGATTGAGGTTTGAGTGTAACTAATTACTAATAGAACCATGTAACCCTTCCCATGCAATGGTGGGGTCTTAAACACCACGCTGTTTTAACCGGCTATAAGTTCAAAACATCCCGCAGCTCGTACTTTCGCTTTCGAATAGCTGCAATTGCGACGTTGACGAGTCAGTGCGGCAGCGACCGGAACCGGCTACACACGTTTGAGTGCATGCACTTTGTATGCCACTCGAATTCCATGTAAGTATTATACTTTTTATATATACAATTTTAATATTCTTTCTCCTACGTTAGGATTTAAGATGTTTGGTGTAATTAAATACTAATAGATTCATTTAACTCTTCGCATACCCCATGTATGCGAATGAGAGGCCTTTATGCCTTTTTAAACAGCTATAAGTTTTAAAAATCCCGCGCGACTCTTACTTTCACTTTCGAGTAGCTGCAATTGCGACGTTGCCACCTTGAACGGTAGTGGCGAGTCAGTGCGGCAGCGACCGCTACCGGCAACGTACGTTAGGGTTGCTGCGCCTGTTTGACACGCGAATTTTCTCGTAATTATTATACGTACCTACTTTTCATATTTATATTAATTTTATTACACGAGTTACGTTTGATTTAAGATTGTTGAAAAAGGCGTTTCGCGTTACTGACGAAGAAATACGAAGAGGAGTCGATCATGCTGTGGTCTCTTAGAACAAATACTCCCGTCCCAATAGAGACTAGCGCCACCTAGCCGCCATTATGTCATAACTTGTTTATACCATGATTACCATGTAAAATATTTAAAGTCTATATTTTCTCAAAAACAATAAACTATATGCACCTAAGTATATTTAAAGTGATTTTTTCTTGCCTAGTTATTAAATTTTCATATTTGAGATAGCATTAGGTTTTGTGAAGGTAAAACACGTAAAGTAATGATGATTTGGCAACACTGAGAAAAATGTCGGCTGTTGTTGGATGTGTACGCGCATTTTTTTCACTTTCCATTTTCTCTGAAAATTTAAAGTATTTCCCGTGTGATTTGGTGATTGTGATGTGCATTTGCTCCTAATGGTGTGAGTTTAGGGTCACGGTGTAGTCTTCGGGGCGGGTTTTGGTTGTTCTTTAGTCGAGATTGTATGTGAGATAGGACTCTGTGAGACAGGACTCCCAAGTGTATTTTTGTCTTTTTCCTTATGTTTTTGTTTGGTATTAATTTTATTCCCACGGTTATATGATGATAGTTATTGTTTGCTTTTCTTAAATAAAATATGTGTGTTAAATCGTGTGTTTTATTGTATACCGATACCTAACTAGATAATATGTGTAGTTACTGCGGAGGTTTATTTTCGATGACAGCATTGAAATTTTGATGAAATAATTGAAATTTCAATATTTCAATGAAAATAAATCTCTGAAGTAACTATCAAGTTGCCAGGTTTAGGTAGGTACGGCTAGGTTTCATGACCTTGACGAGGTTAGTTACACATCGTTGCGGATAGATGGCGCTGTGAACCCGAGTCGCTTGCAAACGCCAACATACCCGTCTTATCTCCGTATATACATTGTAGTCTTTGGAGTCGATTGAAGACTGACTAATCTGTTGACTGTGATTTTATAAAGTTGTTACATTAAAATTATAAGTTATCTATCTATGTTACTTTCTCTCAGAAGTTGTTAATTTTGTTTATTTTTCATCTAATAAATAGTTGATAAAATTTTCTTTGTTCAGGTATCTTTAGTACGTAAGGTTATATTAACCGTCAAGTATTGCGGCGCGCCGGTCATTGTTGAGAAAATACCTGCGGTGCTACAAACATTTATAGATACTCTTTCACTGGGAGTATACGTATTAGTAAGTAATAGCTTCGGGAATATCTTATCTGTGGATGAATGTCTAGGTTGGTAGAAGTTGCTGATATGGTTGGGTATAAAGATATAGATCTGGCAGTAAAGATAGACTGCAAATAGCTCTCACAAAATATCCATGGCAGAACCCCAATCCAAGGTCGCTGCAAACTTCCCTTGACGCTGAAGCATATCGACTGCTCAATAGGTGGAGGGATATGGAAGTTCTTGCGACACCAACTTTAAAACAAACTGTATTAAGGAGACAATGGAGCAAAACAGAGGCACCAAAGTGTTCGCAAGGAACATGTCTATCGAGTTAACTGAGTTGAAGAAGGAGGACGGCAGTGTAGCGACGACGAGAGCACTGTATTGAGGTAGAACGATAAGTAATATGGTCAGTTTTATACCTATTGTAGCGAAATATGTTAAGCTCGATTAAAGATCTAAGTGCTAAGCATAAGAGATTTAGATGGACTCAAATGCGCCAGGCAATTACTGAATCACCGTGGAGCTTTTGAAAGCGGCTGTAACAACTTTAAGTGGAGGACTCTAATACTTCAGAGATGTTTACTTGCGTAATGGTCGAAGATATAGCGTCAAAGGCATGGAATAGAGGTGATCGTCTCCTAACGATGGGATTTCCTTAACGGTTAATAGCACAGATACAAAATTTGCAAACACGATTAGTTTTGTTAGTTAAACATGATTTTCGCGATGACCTAATGCTGCAGCCAGGATTGTCTCCACAAGAGTGATCTCCCCAGTGAGTAGTACTGTCATTTTTCTATTTAAGTTAAGAATGTTTTAAATTAAAGCTTTGTCTTGAAAAGGTTTTTAATTTAAATTTTATATATTTTTTGCTGGCATTAAGTGCTATACCCTGTCTGCTACCGCTTTATACTTTATACATTAGATCGCTCATTTGGAAGAAAAGGCGAAGACAGCCTCCAAAAAACTGGGCGTTTTGAGTAGAGCGAGACGGTATTTCACCTCTGCACACTGCTTGCAGCTTTATAAGGCTCAGGTTCGGCCTCACATGGAATACTGTTCTCATATCTGGGCCGGAGCGCCTAAATACCAGCTTCTTCCACTAGATCGCATCCAACGTAGAGCAGTTCGCGTTATCAATGATCTAGCTCTCACCAATCGCCTTGATTCGCTTTCCTTACGAAGGGTCGTAGCATCTCTTACTGTTTTCTATCGGATTTACCATGGCGAGTGTTCCGAGGAATTGTTCGGTTTGATTCCTGCTGCTGAGTTCCATCATCGCACTACTAGGCATAAACTTAAATTCCACCAACACCACCTAGACAGTTGGAAATCCACCACGGTGCGGTTCAGTAGACATTTCCTTCCACGTACCGTTACTTTTTGGAATAAGCTCCCAGCGGATGTCTTTCCGAACCGATACGATCTGGGAACCTTCAAGAAGCGAGCATATTCCTTCCTTAAAGGCCGGCAACGCCACTGCGGATCTTCCGTTTCCGTAGATGGTTATGGGCAGCGGTGACACTTACCATCAGGTGCGCTTCTTGCTCGTTTGTCCACCTCTTCAATAAAAAAAAAAAAAAAAATGACAAGAAACAAGTTCAAGAGAAGACGTGAACCTGCGATCAAGTAGTAAAAGTAGTTGAATAGTTGGAGTTATGAGTGAGCAGCTTAAAGAAGAATGTATAAATATGAGATGAGAAAATTGACAGAGTTTTCGAGTAACTACTCCTACTACGTAGTTACCTACCTACAATATTACATTATGACAACTCACCATGGATAAGTAGGTACATAATAATTATATACTACACAAGAGGACAATACGAGTATTGCCGAGTAGAACCCGCAATGCAGTCACGAATCACGAAATGGTCGTATCACAGATCTTCGAAAGAATGCTACCGACCAACTTCATGTTTAAAACACTGTATCGAATCACCTAACTCCGAATTCACGTAGGTATCTCCGAATAACATTGCAAATTACCTACTCTGTACCGCAGCATTGAACACTTATTCAGTGTTGCCGAAAGCAAAGCCATTGCTTTCGGAGAAAGATAGCAACCCTTGATTTTGTTTGCGATCTTTCATATTTATCAGGAGTTTTATTAACTGTTTCTTCTTAGTCGGAGAAGGACATAGGCTACTTTTCTCCGAGAAAAGTATAAAACTAGGTCAAGGTAGTTGCGCCGTCCATGAAGATTTCCAATACCTGCTACAGTTCACTATTTACCCGTTTGTTAAAGGACTCGTCAAATCTAACGTGATTGTATAACATTTTTTCGCTCGAAACGGGTCATCCACAGAGTTTTAGGTAAAGGTGTAAGTAGAATGGAATGCCCATATTTACTTACATATCTAGGCATCTATATCACTGGTGAACTTCACTTTGTATACCTACTTTTTGAATGCCTATGCTTCAAAATATACGGCCTACTTTTTACAAGAGAATGATATTATTACCAATTTCTGTTGATTATGGTTTTCTAATTGTAACGATATTCTGTATTATTCAGGTTTTTGGCAGTGTTTTTTTTTTATGCACAACGGGTTAGCACTTAAACCTCAATCACACCTGATGTTAAGTGAAGACGAGGCCGAAGGTGGAAACGTACTGACCCGAAAACCCAAATATTTGGGAAACTGGCTATCTTATCTCTGACAACCGGAACACAACAATGCTATTAACATTGCTGTTTGGCGGCAGATTTAGATAATATGGTGGTAGCTAGCCAGGCGGACATTTAAAATGCCCTACCACCAACCAAACCGAGTACTAAACATGTACCCCTTTGGGGATCGAACCCGCGACCTCCGATTCGTAAACCCTATGGTGTTTACTTTGAGCCACGGAGGCAGTCATCTGAAGACCTATTAGAAATTAAATCACCAGTAGAGTATTTGTCTAAAACTATGGTACACTTCTTGAACACCTAATGTATCACCACTCTCTGCTTTTACTTCCTTACACGTCCGCGTAAGTTGTGGTACTATTTTATTTTATATCTCAATAGTGCTGAATTTAGAGCAAGACAGAGGAAGAAGGGCACGAAAACGTAACCCAACGTAATTATGATAACGTTGACATGAGACATAAGGTAGCCCTGGTGATAGAGTTGTTGGTGGTAGGACATTTTAAAATGTCAGCCTGGCCAGCTGCCCCCTTTTTAATTAAGTCCAAAACGTAAGATAACCAGTTCCTCAAATAAATTGAGGCCCGGAGTGAGCACGCTATCACTTTCGGTATCATTTTCATTTAACATCAAGTGACGTTGAAAAAACTAATTCGGATCTTGCTTAATTAAAAAAAAAACCATCATCATAATCAGCTAAAGGAAGTCTACTGCGAACAAAAACACCATAATAAATATGATTTTTTTAAATTGTATTCTAAAATTTCAAAAAGTGCACCTAAGATTTGATTAAAGAAAAGAAAATACAATTTTGCATAAATGCATTAAGAATTCAACTGAGGAAGTTCCAAAAAATAGGGGATTTAATAAATACATATTTCGGACACTTACAAAATATTTAGTTCCAAGATAAGCAAACCTGTACTATGGATACTATAATAAATGTTTATATGTTTTCCACACCTCGGGAATAAATATGCGTAATATTCATTACACAAGCATTACGTCTAGCGGGATTCGAGTCCACAACCATCATTTCGCATGCAGTGTCATTATCCGCTGCACCAATCGATCGGCTAGACTGAGAACACTACGTTAGAACTTAATTTTGACCCAAAAAACAAGCAGAGGCAAATATAATGTTATATTTTGTCATAAGTACCTACGACTAACATTTTAAGGAACTGAATGAGAGAATGGACAAAAATCAAAAATATGAGCATAAAAAGATAAAAATAACATCAACAAAGAAATCATGACAACATTTTCGCATCGAGCGGCTTTATCAAAGTCAATGACCGGCTGGCGACCTAGAGACACTGTCGCGGCATACTTATGTCTGTCTCTGTCTACCCTGTTTCTATTCTCCCGATCCCTTTACAATACCCACAGGAGTATATGGGGTGAAGCTATTCCACTCTGCTAGAAACCGCACACTGGGTCTTTCATTCATTTATTCAGCGCGAGCCGCGCCAATGTAATTGTACTCATTTGTTTCTTTAAACATTACAGCACTTGGACATGTTATTCCGCACAAACAACTTGTAATAATTTTAATATAGATACACAATAACTATCGGCATCAATAATCATCCCATCAGTTCTGGGCCTTCCAGACGTGTACGCTTCCCCCATAGGTTTACAAAATAACAACATTATAAATTTTGTTTTGAGTTCAGGTGACCTTTACTTTTCTATTTTAGTGTAGTAGGCATACAGTATATTGTAATTGTAACAGTATTGTAAAAATCAAATTTAAAAATATATTGTAGAGTACCGACTGCATCATCATCATCATCCCGTAAACATATAACCTACCCTTGTATATTATCCTTTGAGTATGGGCCATAGTCCACCACGCTGTCGCAATGCGGATTGGGGACTTCACGTGCCTTTTAATTTTTATTTATCATGCATGCAGGTTTCCTCGCGATGGAAAACATCGAGTTCACCGTTTACGAGCATTCGGATAAATGCACATAAGTAATTAAATTAAACTTAAAATCTAATTTTACATGGCCTGCCTGGGAATCGATCCGAGACTTCTCAATTGGGAGATCGCATCTTAACCGTTGAGCCATCGACGCTCCAACCGAATGCATACATCAAACAACTTTTTATGATACGTTACGCTTTACTCCGTTCTAATATTAAATAATAATGATATAAAAGTAGGTAACAGGATTATTTTGTAAATAAATTACAAAGACTACTCGTATTATGACAGAGAGTTTAGCTTGATAGACAACTATCGCTCTATTCACGACAATCACATCATAAACGAATAGCGTAGAGACAGATTTCGATAGACAAGAACATTATCATGATACACGTTATCTAACCCTTGTCAGTATTATTTTAACCTTGCATAAAGTAAGTATATTTCAATATTGCTTCTGTATTTGTATTTAAACTTCATCGTCTTAGCAAATTATTTTTTATTGTATTCACGGAGTACGGAATAAGAACTCGGTAGCACCACAATGATTTCCGCACTCGAACTTCTACCCCCCACTAACTTGTCGCTCTCGTCTCTATTTTATTTAGGGATTTTTGTCCTATGGGACATGTGAATCCCATTGTATCTTTCGTTAGTTAACACAACACTAACAGGAAAAATAAATAAAATATATAACAAAGATAATGGGAGTCACTAACCAGAAAGTTCAATGACTAGTTGACAAAGTAACCTAGCTGCCACAGATGTTGGAGAAGACAAAATAGTCTGCACAATTTCTATGTCAGAACGATTTAATTTTAGCTTTCTGATTAGTAACTCCCTATTTATCTTGTTCCTGACACACTCTATCAATAGATGTTATACGTCTTCCACCTTGCCACAACTTTCACACTGTCGTCTTTAGTAAAGGCAATTTCCAAGGACAAACAACGGCAGACATTGCTTCAATTTGCTTAGCGAAAATTTACAGCGAATGCGACAGCGCCACGAGCGCTTTGTAATCATATTACTTTTTTTAATACATTAAATTACGTACGTTTCTGTTGCATTCGACTGTAGCAACGTAATAAAATTAAGAGCTTTTACATACGCCTCGCGCGCGGCATTCCGTTTACAAACTTATTAACTTCAAAATATTCGAACTGAATAAAGTAATGCAACTTTATACATAAGCTAATACTACATTAATTCTGTGATTTGAGTCTATGAAGTTAGTAGAAATTATTTCGAAACTTCTTATTTAGAAAATTATAATTGCATTTCTCTGTATTGAAAATATAAAATCGCGAAAACACCCGCGGCTTCGCCTGCGTGGAATAACTGTATCGCGGATATGTTTAATTCGTTTATCCCGCGGGGACTACCTACTAACTTCATCAGGATAAAAATATCCTGTCTTAAAATACATGTTATGTTCTATCTATACACCAAATTTCATTCAAATTCGTTCATCCGTTTTACCGTGATTGAGCAACAAACAAACAAATCTTTCGCATTTATAATATTAGTTAGAAGATTGCTAGTAGGTATGTACGTTACATACTTTTTGGGTATAAAAACTTTATTGATATTTCTGACTATTTTGTTTTTTCTCATATAGATAAGAGAAACACGCATATACAACGTTAATATTTCTTAGGTAATCCATTAAAACTTACGATACAAAAAAGTTAAATTTTTGACGCGCACTTCAATTCGTATATTGGGGCGACCGTGACCGGCTCTCCCCTTTATCGAATAAATATTTATATCGTTCCGTTCGTAAATGTTCAAAATTTTTTGTGATTGCAATGGTTTTATTCGCGCTGCATCGAAAGTCCGATTTAATTGTATCCACACCACACACTCGGTTTGATGACTGCAAAACGTTCACCGCAACGTAAATAACAACATTTTTGTGTTGCAAATTCAAACTTGGGCAGAGTCGAGGTCTTAGATTCGAGATAAATATTGTTTTGTATTTTTTGATTGTATATGAATTCTGCGGTATTGGGTGTGTTTTTAATGTGCTTTATAATGGTCGTGTTGGATCTTCTTTAAGCTTTTTAATTTAGGCGGCGATATCTTTTTAATCTATGACAATTAAATATGAGGAAACATGCAGTAGTTTGAAGTACCTTAAGAAAAATAAGTTGATGAAAAGGGATATGAATAAATAAATAATATTATAAATCATTTTATTCATGTAGGCAATACAATATGCATTTATGAACGTCACTTGTTTTTTAAACTACTACTAGCTCGAAACGCGACGGCTACTGAGAAGAGCTAGCGAGAAACTATAAAGATATAAGGGTTATTAGATTAATGTAACCAGAAATAAAGGAATATGTCAAACATAGGCATAGATTTCCAGAGGGACCGGAATAATGCGCTTCAGTAGGTATGCGAATAAGCACAAAATATTCGAAGAATGTGTATAATTAAAGTAGAAGAATCCTAAGTTACGTCACTAAGGTGGGCCGGGAATCTTACAGTTTAGACGTCTTTATACATTAGACCATCCTTATTGCACATGCACATAATTGCAGATTTGATGTCGCTGTTACTTTTAGCACATTATCGTCTACAACGCCCAATAACTTTAGGTACTCCATATTATTAAATTCGTATGAAATTTTGCGAGACCCATTTCCCCCGTGACAGAACCGCCTGGCGACGTCACCGCAATACGAATCCTGGCTATGGGCCTGGATACTATAAAAGAGACTAGGAGATCGTGATGATAACAGTACGGATCTATCGTGTGGGCAGCAACACCTTATAGAGCTCCTAAAAAAACTGCGATCGAGCATCGTGGTGGTTACGGCATCTATTCTCCGTTCTGTGTGCTAACTCGCCTGGTATAATGGTGCTAGATTCTGAAGGTCGAATCTATAGAGTGGGTTTAGACTATTTGGCATCACCGATTGCATAGCGTTCTTTTTTTCCTATTGTTGATGTTAACAATAGGAATAGGAAAATGTCTGTATCGTTCTTTTATATGTTTGAAGTAGTACTCCAGTACTTTAAGACTATACCTCCCGGGCATGCGGAGGTTACCATAATTTGTAGTGTTAAGTACCAAACCTATTGTTAGATTAGGTGTAATTGAACTGATGTTAATAATTGTTGGCAATCCTAAATATGTAAAATCAAATAAATCTATGGAAATAAATACTAAGAGGACGCTTATACCCAGTAATGAACTTCTATAAACTGTTGATGTGATGCGTGGCATGTATTAAGCTAACTAAACGGCAAAAATTCAAACTTTAAATGATTTCAACGTACCTACGACATACATTCAGTCAACGTTGTTGTTAGATTGGCACAACAGTTTTCCATTTTGGCGCGGAGTTTGAGTTACATCTGTTATTTATATTAAATACAGCGCTGTTTTTAGTTATAATCATATTGCGAATTTCATAATGAACAAAAACATCGCAAACAGAGTTTGTCTTAAATTTTGCATCGCCAATAAAATTTCGTGTGTGCGAATCGACTTTATTAAAACACGTGTTTATGAGTGGTACAAAGTTTTCAATAGCGGTCGAGATATGATGGAAGATTTGCCTCGCTCTGGTAGGCCATCGACGTCTGCAACTGAAGTTAACATCGGAAAAGTGAAGAAAAGCGTGACTAAAAATCCTCATTCAACTTTGAGAGAGATAGCCGCCGAACTTTCTGTATCTCACCACATTCGACGAAAAAGGCCAGATTTGTGGAAAGAATTTTGAATTTTGTACCACTATAATGCGCCTTCGCACATGGCCATCATTGTGAACGATTTTTTTTTTCAAAAGCTCAACAAATACCATTGAGCAACCTTATTCACCATGTAATATGGCTCCAGCCTACTTCTTTCTTTTTCCTAAACTCAAATTACTACTTCGTGGCACCCGTTTTCATTCGGTAGAAGACATAAAGGAGAATTCACGGCGAGGACAGAACTCAATTCTGGAAAAAGCGTTTAAAAAATGTTTTGATGATTGGATTGGAATTCATTGGCGTAAATGCATCGTCAGTCAGTATGTCTAAGCTACTACCGATTCGGAAAGGGAAACATTCCTTTTTATTAGGCAAATGTGGCTAACACTGAGGGATGATGTTTGAATAGCTGCTCTAAAGGAGCATTATCAAATATTTACATTATATAGTTTGCCATAGCGATATGAAAATAAGAAATTATTATCTGACTTATCTTTACGTAATAGTTTTGTTATACCTACTACAATTCTGGCGTATTTCGTATCTTTCATTAAGCACATATCGCTTTTTATGAGACAAGAAGTAATAATAAAATTAATTGAAGTAGGTGTTATCTTCGTCAAACATTGTGTGTCTTGTTTTACATGGACGCGTGCATCAATATTAGGTCTAAAATTGACGATTGTTAACAGAATGTGTGTCAGGATCGTGGCAAGTGGAAGTCTGTGGTCTCTGCCTAGCCCTATGGGAAACAGGTGTGACTTTATGTATATTTGTATGTTAACAGAATTATCACAGAAAACTTTAGAAAAAAATTTTTGGAAAAAACTACTAATTTTCCCAAATCTAGATAAATAAACAGAAATAAAATGACCCGAATAATAAATAACTGACAAATGTTAATGACATTACTATTAACGTGGAAATATCTAAACTGTATGTGTTGCGATGTTTTTAATGTAGGAATGCCTGTTGATGTTTATATTGTGAAACCTTGCACGCAAATACAAAATAAAAAACTGTTTATTGCACAAAATAATTTCCAATAATTTTTGATCTTAGAATAGAACACAAGGCGGCATTATTATTGCTACCTGTTTATTGATTACACTAATATCTTACTATACTCATTCCTGTTACTTTTTCGTCTAGGTATATGACTTGCAAGTTGAACCATGATAACTCACTTAATTATTGCCGTATCCACTCTAAAGCTATGCTTTTGTTCATCCATTTTACTCAACTCATCGAATTATACCATCCATGTGGATAATCGCTCCACCCAAGCATTCCATTGCTTCCATTGCATTTGTATGAAATTATAATCATTCATTTATTAGCATTTGTGCCAATTTGTTAATTTTAATTATATTATTTTACTGATGTTCTAAAACTAATTTCTGAACGAAATAATAGAATGATTAAAATATTTTAATATTTAATGCTTATGCATTCAGCGCGGCAATAGCGCTAGCGTACTAGGTACTCTGCCTCACGGAAGCGAGTTGGACGGCGTATTTTTTCTATAAGATATAGGTATTTTCAATTGTGTTTTATAAATTTGTTGTTACCGGAAAATTAATACAGTTGCTTATTAATAACTTATTAATTTTAATTGATTAATGTTATAAATCCCGATCGTACAATAATTTTCCAATAATTCTGACTAATTATTAAGTAATTAATTAAATATGTCAATTGTGATTAGTAATTTTTGCATGCTAACCGGTACTGATGAAAAATTAATCTACGATAATGTGATAACATCTGATTTACGTACGTTTCTACAAATAATTATTCATTCATTCAAAGATTGAATAGTAGGTATTTAGGTAATTTATTTATAGGTAGGTAGTTGTCACCTTGCTTGCACTATGAGTTCGAAGCGAGATATGGGGCCCAGCTGTCAAAAAGTAAAGTTTCATATGGAACCAGCACTAGTTTGATTCTTACCATCACGCTGGACCTTGAACGGTAGGAGACCCTTTGTGTCAGTATATCTCTTGAATTAATATTTAATATTACTATTCAATTAATTTTTTGCTAAATTATTTAAAATGCTCTTAGTAATTTTTAGGGTTACGTACGAGTAAATTCCTTAGAGAGCACTGTAAACATATTGAGTCTCTGTGTTTGCTAAAGGATTTACCGGCAGCGTAGCACAATACCCGGCTCACATAATATTGTTGGTTCAATATAAACCTGAAGTTTCAAATGTATAGAAAATCGGTGGTTCACCTCGGTGAAAATATCAAAACATTCTCATACTGATCCTTGGATGCACGAGTGTGACTCTCACGTGATCGTTTTTTCTTTTATTATACTAATCCAGAATAGGGCAAGTTCGCGAATAAAAATTGTGAGCATCTTGGAATACCTTTGTCCACCAGGTTTGTCTGTGATAAATTAATGTAATCTCTAAATGAAACATCACAATAAGAAATGATATTATTTTATCCATCTCTACCTATAGTGTTCTGCATACAATTTTATAACAGTCGTAGATAGAATGGAATTGACTACAACAAGTAACAAATTGAAGAGTTAACGATTGTTGATTGAATCACTTGTACCGATTCATTCGATTCATGCGAGTACTGTGTGCAAATAAAAAATAAATATAGACTCACTGGATGGCGATACCTTTGTAGGTCCTATTGGTTACGGAGTATATTTTTAATATAATAAATATAGTCACACCGCTTGGCGTTATCCGCAGTTCCAGCAGTGGTTTCAGCTTTACTGCTGTACCTACTTGGGAGTTAAGACGAAGCATGAGTTTTCCAGGATACGAGCGTCATTTCGTCATGCCTTTTACTGTCATTTCTTGATAGTCAGTTAGGTTTCAGAACTACCAGAAAACCTGCAGTTACACAAAGCCCCGCCTGATAACGTCATTAGGATCCGCGTTATGTGAAATCGGGTGTTTTTCACATTACGCAGATCCTCCGATAGCATGATAAGTCGTGATGGCCGAGGTGGTTTACGGCATGACCACACTCTTAACGGCCATGGCGATTCTAAACATGGAACTATCTAGCAACATGACGATATTCCCTGTAGTTGTCTGGTAGTCAAAGCCTTGATTCCCACTTGCGTTTAGCTAGGAAACGATGAGCTCTGTAGTGTTAGTTGACGAATTTAGAAGATTATTCGAAACTTACTTGCAAAGCGGTTCGTTCCACCCACGACTTGTGCGACAAAGGATGGCTAGAAAAATCTCCACTGCACTTCTCCAAGCATTTTGGGCCTAACGATCGTAGTAGACATCAAAACCTTTATGCCAATGAGGCTAAAATTTTTTAACTCAATCTGTGCTATGTAGGCACTGACGTTAGAAAGAACGTTAAACATACAGTACACTAGACATGTTGCGAATTTCCAGACTCCAAGACTTAATAGGTAAAGTTGCTTGAGTACAAGCCGTGATATTTAAGTTTATGTTAAGGACCGAAATTAAGTTTACTGATGCTGTCGAGCCGTTCCAGTATACTCGGGTGTTTCCGAAACTGACTGCATCGCAAAAAGTAATGTGAATTTCGGAGCAAAAATGTTTTATCAAGGAATACAATAAAAAGCGATCTGTAGCATGATGAAATAATCGGGAGCTGATATCATGCAGAACCATATTGGCATCACCTCCTACAGTTCCATCGACAGTAATACTAATTTAATTTTGAATTCAGTTTCTCTATGATAGTTTGATCGCTTCCAACCGGCCTTTCAGGAAATGTACGGGGAGACCTATTTCATTCAGCAGTGGAAGTCCTGTGGCTGATATGATGATGAAGATCCTGGATTAATGATTAAGTCGAAATTGGCCGACCTAAGAGGGTTATTGACGAGAAGAATAAAAGATGGTCTTAATATACAAGTTTTGATGGTTCTACGAGGACGTCTTAAAGAAAGGTAAGGACAGAACAGTCGGTATGCTACAAATGGACGAGTCGGTCGGCCGTCGGCTTAGGGTACTCTTACCCTAAACCGAAGAGCACGTATGAAAAACTTTATGAGAGTGAATGAAGCAAAAGAGGTGTATCAGAATCATAGCAAGTGGAAGTCAGTGGTATCTGCCTATCCCTACGAGAAACGCAGGTGTGACTTTATGTGTTTGGATCATTTTGCACAAAAACATGCCTATAAATTGGGTAGTCTCAACTCTTAACTGAACCTGTGGTAGCAAAGCGCCTCTTCAACTGAATTGAACCATTTTTCACTTCAACCTCCAACACGATCTGCCCTCATGATGGTTTAAAAATATTTGCAGTGCAGTGCATATATTCTTCACAGTCATCTTTAGATTAGAAGCCTATCAGAATTGGTTGGATAATATCAGTTAGGTATACGGCAGCTTGAACAGCAAAGTTTGGCTGTAAGGCGGTACCACGTACTACGTGGTGCCAACAGCGATTGGCCAATTGCCATCAAATTTTTTCTTCAATGCAATTAGGTTACAGCCATATAAAGTATATAGTATATTTCATATTTGTTTTACGAATAAATAACATTTACTTTATTAGCTTCCGCTCGCAAGGATTTATTTGCAGGGAAAGCTAAAGACGTAAGCTACTTTTGTAGCTGACGTCTTATCCGGCCCTTCATTATCCTTCTGGAAAACTTATGTTGTTCTGATTATTATGTTATTCTAACAGGTCGTTAGTCGTAGAAAGTCGTAGAAAGACAAATACACAAACCGATTTTCGAAATTATAATATTATTAATCTAACTATAATTATGTAAAAATAATAATTGACAACAATAAATTGAACATTTAGGAAACTTCCTAATAAATAAACCAACTACTTTAAAAGATGAATATCTTCAAAATAGCTGAACTGAACGGATTTCCTCGGAAATCAGACAGTCTGTTTTAGAAAAAAAAAACGTTTTGAAATCAGTTCAGCCATTTTGATACACAAATACAGAGGCTTCAAATATCAACCAACCGTCTTGCGTCTGTTCGTAAGTTACGAATAAAGAAAAACATGATCGTTTTATAGGGTGCTAGACAATTTTTTTTATGCACAACGGGTAGCACTTCACGTCAATCATACCTGATGTTAAGTGAAGATGAGGCCGAAGGTGAAAGCATACAATAAATACATATTTTGGTAGTGTAAAAAAGTATGGGTTATTATACTGAAACGAATTCGATCATAGCTGCTGTCAAATAATAAATGATATACCTATACACTTATATTTTAGGGTGAGGGTACCTCGAATGGAAGAAAGGAACCCTCATTCAATCACTTCATTTTCCATCTGCCGGTCCGTCCAGACGCGTTTTCTCAGGATGACATGGAGTTATCAAGTTGAAATTAATATGAAAAACACTTAAGTCTATGATTCCTTGAAAGCTGCAAATGTATCAAGCTTCTAAATCAACACAATAAATAATGGCATTTTATGCGCATAATTACACACTCTCAGAATCAAAACCTATTCAGTACCTTCCAGTGCCATACAAACTGGAAATTTGGCACCGAACGAGGATTTTTACGCAAGTAAAGGAAAAAATACAAAAAATATTAATTACAAAACCCGTGTGATACGAGACAAACATTATTTGCAGTTAACATTTTTAGATCTATAAGTAATTAAACACATAAGCACTAAATTAGAAAGTTTGTAAAGTAAGAAATAATATGCACAATAGCCCCATTGACAACTTTTCAAAGTAACAAACTTAAGTATTTAGGTATTAGTTAGTTTCGTAGACGATCTATGAATTTAACGGCAAATACATGTTTGTCGCGAATTAATTCCTTGAGCGACTTGAAGTTAATTATTTAAATATTCCTTTGCTTTAGCTACAAAATCTCGCTTCGTGCCAAATTTGAAGTTTGAATGGCACCGGGAAGTACCAAGTGGATTTTTTGTATGCGATTTGATTTGATTTTGAAGCTTGATTTCTTACAGCTCCAAGGCACTGTAGATCTAGGTATTTGCTGTTAATCATCTACACGCGGTCTCAAGTTAAAATTAATAACAAATACCTAGAGCTACAGTCCCTTGGAGCTGTAAAAAATCAAGCAGTCCCTAAGAAAAAGGGTTTTAAGTTTGTCAAGGGTGATGTTATGTCAGTTATGTACGAAACCTTCAGGGTTCGAGTTCTACTCGCACTTGAGCGTCTTTTATTTTTACATTAAGATATAGTTTCCATCTCGATACGAAATTAATTTCACAAATTATCCATAAATTTCTGTTATTTTACATAATATACATAATATATACCTTTTAGATCGGTCACGATCGAGATTTAAAATTTTAAAACAAACAAACACATTGTAAAATGTTTATAACAAACGGTAAAACTACAACTTCGTAAATGCATGAATGACATGCGATAAAATAGAAAAAAAAAAAGTTCGCGTCATAAACAAAACATTAACATACCTTATCAAGCGCTATCTAGTCGCACTAGGAAGCTCGTTAAAATTTGTCAAATATTTTCATATTCACTTTGAGATGCACAAACAGAAAAGTTTGAATAAGCTACCAGACGAGAGCTTCACACAATGTTGTAGGTAGAGCTTCATAAAAAAGGAATGCCACTTGAAAACTCTACAGTCGCGCTCGTATTGCCGCGTGGACTGACACGCGATTTACGACTCACGCGCTCGATTGGATAACACGCGCGTGATTAGAAGATGATTTTCGCTCTAATAATTATATCACTGGTTAGTGTTGTGGTGTATTTCTTGAGGACAATTTCAAAGCCGTCAAATTTCCCTCCAGGTATGTTTATGTAATTATCATTAAAATAGGAAGCTTCATTTGTTTATTTGACACGTTTTTCCTTTATACAATTGATGAGTTCCTACATTCTTTAATAATTGATTAAAAGATAAAGGGAAAGGGAAGGGATAAAGGTAGATTGAGAGCCAAAGTTCAAGTGTACATAATGTCTACATCTTTCAACAAATGTGGTATTGTGTTGTTACTGTCACTATTGAATAATGAAGACTAAGTGTTGCTAATTTAACCTTTCTCTTGTTCTATTTTTGACATTAGATACGCGACAAACTGCTGGAAGTAGTTTGTCATTATTGTTCAATTGCATGCAAACATGTTTCACTTTCAGTGATTGTTAACGCATGAAAATGACTGTAGGATTTATCTCCAGTTCTCGAACATTTATAGTTGAAAGTTATACTACAATTATCAATATGAATATTATATATATATGAAACAGGAAGTTTAAATTTAAAAATGGATAGTATCCTCAAATATACATATAAATAGGTCGGGCCGTGGCCTATTGCCATAGTAGTAAGCAATAATAAGTGTGAATAAGTATTGTCAGCGGTAGGAAGGTAAATGCAATAACAATAATAATAGTAAAATGAGGTGGGCATATAAACTTGTGACCAGCTAGGGCTGCAGGTTCCAACATTATTTTCCTCCACATTAATTAATACACAATTATTTTTGTGCAATATTTTCGGTACTATAGGTATACACATAATAAACAAGGTGTAATGTAATTCTTTAAATTACAAGCTGTTGGAATAATAATTATATACCTTGTTTTAAAAAAGTCACAAATGAGAAACTAGCCCCTAATCCCTGATTGGTGGAATCGTAGCCAGAAGACTAGCCGCATTGTCTTGCTGTATAGCAAGGCTGATTCTATGATCAAAGTATTTGGGCAGCCCTTTGATCTTGCAATGCATCAACCAGACGCTCAGATAACTCTCTAAAACGAGCATGAGCACCCGGTACCCACGGACCAAGCGTTCCTACACCAAACGGAGCAAATAGGTGATCTCCACTGAGACCGCGCAACCGGCTCCACTTGTAGTTGGAAGATGGGAAGGAGCAAGGATATCGACGCAGTTTGCCCGTCCCCATTTCCACGTCCGTCCGGTCTTTTATCGTCATTTGTATCTCTAATTTTCACATGAGACAAATATAAATGAATAAATAGTATTAAGAATAGGTACCTCTTAAGTAATTATTTATATCAGTGCATGATACTATCTCATATTGCTGTCCCTTAATAAGGTCCTTATTGATACAGTACACCATAATATCATCAAAACAAAATATAGGGAATGCAGTAAATGATTTGAGTTGAGTTGAGTATAAAAGATGCCGAGTTGAAAAAAGTACATTGTGATATAAGGGCCCAAAGTTGATCATTGCAGCCGAGGCTTGATTGCTAGCCCGAACCGTAGGTGAGGGCTACAAAAAAAGCTGAGGCTGCAATTATCAATGGGCACGTGTGTCACACGACGTTTTATAACACATTTGTGAGGAAATAAATAAAACATGGGGCTACTGAAATGAATAAATCTTTAATTATTTGTTAAAACAGTTATAAAAACCAGAACAATTTGAAAAATGTAGTACTACGTTGCCAGTCGGCATTTGTAACATAGTCGTACTGTTAACTGTCTTCCTCTCACTCTCCTGAGTGAAAGTAGGAGAAATGAGACCAGAATAGGGCTCTGGCTCTGTAGTTAAGGGCTGCGGCGGCGGAGGTGGCTGCGGCGGCGGAGATGATGGCGGGATGTATGTGCTCGTTGATGGTCGAGAGTCAGCACGGCCCGGCTCCAAATTAATATTTTTTGTAATACAGGAACTGATTTTTTCTTTATTCCTGACTGAATCGTGAGTGTAGCCCTCGGCGACGTTGGAGGAACGCCACCCTCCGTGGCGTTTCAGTGTCAATATATCCGCTCCTGAATCGGCGAGCAATGTAGCCGAGGACCTTCTAAAACTGTGCCCTGTGTATTCATGTGCGTTCTGTAAGTTGAGAAAAGTGGCGATTTGTTTAGGCATCATTCCAAATTTATTACGGCCGATGGGTTGGCTGGTGCATTTACCATTCTGGTAATTTAGAAAAAATCGATTAGTCTTCGCTTTTGTGGAACGGAGTGCTGCGTATTTCGTTACGATTTCATAAAAAGGTTGTTGTATTGTAAATGAGCGTGGTATTTTATTCTTTGTGTTCTTGATCTGGACAAGGAGAATTCGCCCATGGTCCTCGACATCATCAGTGGTTATATTTGTCAGCTCTTGACGTCTGCATGCACCATTTATGCCGAATATTAATGCAACCTGAAAAGAAACAAAAACTGTGTAAGTAGGTATAAAATAAAACCGAAGTAGGTACTTATCTAGTTATATCGTAAATAAATACGAAAATTAAAGGAATTATGTTTAATAATTTAGTTTTAACTGACCTTTGTTGCCAAATATCGGCTATCCGGAGCTTCTTTCAAGTATTTCTCAATATCATCAGCCGCAAATACTTTAGATTTCTTGCTGGTAAAGCCTTCACCTTTTCTTTTCAGGTAAGCCAGCAAATTTGAATACGGCTTGATATCAACACCATGTTTCGTTCTTACAACACTTTTAAGCATTGAATATTGACTCCACAACGTGCTCGGCTTATATTTTTGTGAGAGTTCCATGAAGTAGGCTAAAAAAATGCTTTCTGAAAATGAATGAGCATTTTTGTTTTTTTTCCAGAGTATGAAATTTTCGTACGCTTGCAAGTACACCTCAACTGATTTTTCAGGTAGAAGGCTTAAAGTAGCTTGTTTCGCCGCGTTTTTAAGATCCGGGGGCGTAGATTCCATGAAATCCTCGTCGCTTGAAGACATTTTTGCAAATTTTCACAGAGCGCGCGAAATAACTTTTACTTTTTTTGCTCACAAATTAGCGCTGCGCGCGCACAAGCGTTTTTTTTTAATTAGGCAAAGGATACTGCAAACAGCCAGTACAGACAGCCACTAACAAATTAGGAAATTAAAGTTTTGTGTTCTTATTATAAATAAATGGTTGTTATTTCTTGTCGAAACTGATTGAAATAAAGATTAATAATTTATTTTAGTGTACAAATACCTCTCAAAGTATTTAATTTTTTAAAATTTTTATCAATTTTCGGAATAAAAACTCTTTGCTAGGATTAAAAAAATTACCATAGACGAAACTTCTTGACATTTTTAAAAAAAAAAACCGTACTACTTTTTAGCCCGAGGCCAAAATGCGCCACTTTTTGAACCTGTTTTTCATAGAAAAAATACCACTTTTCGAGCAAATGTGTTATAAAATCTATTTTGTTTTAACAGAAGACTTTTAAGTCATTCCTAGTATGTACGTAGTGAATTAGAACATAACCCTGAAAAATCTGTATATATGAGATTTCTATTACGTACGGTCAAATTGATTAGACAGATGACCCTATAATAAAAGAGTGTTGTCGAGAGTGATAATTTGCAGCACAACTAGCTGTTGTATATTTACAGTGATTTTTGAAATTTATAAATTTTGTAGCTTAACAAGTTTATCGCACATCTGTATTTTAAATGAAAGTTTAAAGACAATTGAGAATTCTTTATTAACTTTTTGAGAAAAGGAACATTGCATGTAATAAGTTCCATTAAATTATATAACGTAACAGAAGGCAATAATTAAGAATTCCTTATAACTTTTGGAGGAAAGGAACATTGCATTTAATAAGGGAGATAACGTAACAGAATTCCGAAGTTGATAGAAAATCCAAATCGGGTAAAACGACAACTTCGTAAATCGATATAATGATAGTACCTCCAGTGTCGTGGTGCTCTAACGAATAGGATACCTAGCAGAACTAAGTTAGCTTAGGAATCTTTTATAAGAAATAGGTACCTATACAGCACGAGAGAAAATCATAACTTTAATAATAACTTTAACAATTGACGGAAATAACGGTCAACATACATACAAAAATTACATGCAAACGAAAATAGACCTCCTTTTTGGGAGTTGTGTGGAAAAGGACACAAGTTACAAAGACCGATTAAAGTAATTGAGATTTAAATGGTTGCCACATGTAATATAAATTATTGTAATCACACCTACGTAACAAAATAACCTTGATAAAAAAAAAATATTGCCTGCTTACCAACCAATAACCAATCACAAATTCAAATTAATTTCCCAATTTAATCTGCGAAGCTCACGGTAACGCATATAATATCTATTTTTGTGTGTATTCACACTAAATGTTTTTAGTTTGATATCGACGGTTTTATAATGTTACATTGTACTTAATATATTTTCATATATACTAAGTTATCGCGAAAGGTCCTCTCACTCACTGACTTAACACGAAATCTCGAAAACTACTTGACTCATGAAGCAGGAATTTGGCAGGAAGGTAATTTAAAGGTAGAATACGTCTGCTAAGAACGGAATTTGCGAAATTTCTACGGAAACAGATAATTTAAACAGGAACGGAAATAAGGAATTCTTGGAGGTCATAATATAGGTACTGAAAGTTAAGCTTGACCAGGGATGGACAAACTTATCTCATGAGGGGCTAGAAAACGTAGAAAATTAGCAGGGAATCTCGTCTACAACAACAAAATTCTTTTGTTTTGAATTTTTATGATCTGGGGGCACGGCCGTGCCCCCACCAAGTCGAGCAAAAAAGCGTCACGGCCGTACCATCCTTTTCTCGAAGCAATTCAGACCATTTTCGACCCCCTGTAACTTCGTTGTGGATAAAAATAGAAGACTGAAATTTTCAGTAACTATGCAGGCATTGTAAAGACACGTATATTTAAAATTTCATTCAATTTGAACCAGTATTTTTAAGAATTATAAGGGGTCAAATTTCTTAATTTTGTCAGTCACTGACTCACCGATCATCAAAATTCTAAGGCACTTCTAGCAGACCTAGAAGCTTCAAATTTGGAATATAAGTAGTGTTTGGTGTATGAATCAAGGAAAAACTAAAAAATCTAGAAAAGACAGCAAAGAAAATTAAGCCCATACAGCCAAGTCTTCAGTTAATTCAATTTTTCAATATTTTATTTTACGGCAATTATTATTATTGCGTGCGAAGCCGCGGGTTTAAGCTAGTCCCATATAAATATAGGCGCATGGTAGTGCCCCTGCCAAATCGAGCAAAAAATGGGTATTCCGGTGATGAAAACACGTGTATTAAATTATTTATTAATGCAAAAAACGTACCTACGTGCGTATTCGTACTTATTACGAGTGCGTAAGGTTGTATAATTATATACCACGCGCTGCGATGCTAGCGAGTGAGCGCGGGCCGTTACTACGCGCTGCGCGGTGCTAGCGCGAGGGCGCGGGGCGGGGACAGTGGCGGGGCGCGCGGAAAGGTGAATGTCGCCGAGCGAGCAGCAGCCGCGCTCATACGCGCGAGCGACCCAATGCTGTTCGGATGTGCCCAGAATTCTTACCTATAAGTTTGCGATTTTCATTGATAATTTCGATTGCTATATTAGTTTGACGACTAAAGGCTACTGTAGCTCAAGAAGTAGTACCGGAAAAGAGAAAACGGAAGGCTACCTACAAAAATAAGAAAAGTTCATAAGTCAGAGAGAGGGCTTTAAGAAAATTCGTTGCTGGTAGATATACATATATACAATAAGTAGAAGGTACCGAAAAGGAAAAAAGTAGAACTGTCTACAAAATACAAAAAGAAATGAGATCCCATCAAAAACAATACTTGTCAAAAAAACCAAGTCTCGCAACTCAGTTGTTCTGCGGTAAAAAGTTGTGAGATCCATGTAATACCAAGTCGGTTGTTAATTTATTCAGTCTCTACTTAAGCGACTTTCTGTCTTAATACGTCCAGTCTCTAAGACCACGATCGTGGTCCATAACAATTGAAAATCAATTGTGTCTGGAATCTCCGTACTCGAAGTATTAAGTTGTTACGTAATAATTAACAGCATCTTATAGTGACGCATATCAATATTAAAATTCTTTAATGTTTTATATAAATATATTGAGACTTGGCCATCGCCTGAAAAGACGTGTAAATTCAATCGCCTGAAAACACATGTAAATTCAATTATTTAGTGCGATGGCCAAGTCTCGATATATTTATATAAAACATTAAAGAATTTTAATATTGATATGCGTCACTATAAGATGCTGTTAATTATTACGTAACAACTTAATACTTCGAGTACGGAGATTCCAGACACAATTGATTTTCAATTGTTATGGACCACGATCGTGGTCTTAGAGACTGGACGTATTAAGACAGAAAGTCGCTTAAGTAGAGACTGAATAAATTAACAACCGACTTGGTATTACATGGATCTCACAACTTTTTACCGCAGAACAACTGAGTTGCGAGACTTGGTTTTTTTGACAAGTATTGTTTTTGATGGGATAAATGTTACACTTGGAAACTTATATAAAAAAACAAATTTATCTTTTGCATGAGGGCCCTGCCATGTGTTCTTATGCGGTTTCGAGCTGCTATGATGTACTTTTAACAGCGATTAAAGGTGGTCGTCAGTTACCTAACTTCTAAGGCAGTTGTTCCATGTCTTCAAGGTACGTTGGCATGAGATTAAAGTCCTTCGCGGGCCGGAGTTGGCACGCGGGCCGTACTTTGCCTACCCCTTAGGTAGACTATCTTGGTAAATACAAATTTGATATCTCCAACTCGATGGAGAAAAGTTAGACGTGTAAAATTTGCCTTGAAAATATTCCTGTAAATGCACTCACCGTGGCCAATAAGATCTTTTAGCGTCTAACTAGGTGCACTATGCACATACTGATATTGTTACAGAGTCTGTTACATCTATACATCTTACTCGGGGCCGAATAAGATTATTCAGAGCATGGAGTATGCTCTTAGACGGCACACAAAGACTGTTACTGGGAGACACTGGCGTACAAGAGAAATGTTCACCTTACTGAATAAATCAGAATAAATAATGTATCTCAGTGTCTATGCATCCATTCGTCCGTATGCACACCCATTGCTTTTTCAGAGACTGTTTATGTGTAGTTGTAGAAACTGGTGGCCCAAATACAGACGTGAACTTAAATAAAGTAAATTTTCATTTTAGTTCATTATATCAAAAAGGTAGTATGGAACACTCAAAATTCTATTTTTAAGTTGCGAAGAAAAATGACGGGTATCTAGTATCTGCTTAATTGCTTAGCACATGACCTCAATCACATCTGATGTCAAGTGAAGATGAGGTTGTTAGCGTACTGACCCGGAAATCCTATCTTATTTAGGGGACTGGCTATCTTATCTCTAACTACCAGAACACAACGATATGTTTGTTGGGCGGGGTGGAGTCGAGTGCGTGTAGTTTTATCCGGATGTATCTGAATAATGCTTAGTCCGATTTCAGTGCTGTTCTTTTATATTTAAGATGAAACTATTTTGGATGAAAATGGGTTCAGCCGTATTGAGGATATTTAAGTTTAAACACAGTAAAGTTGTTTGGTATGATATTGTCATGTTTAGTTCCTCCGGGTTTTTCTAAATTTTGCGGTTTGTTTTATTGAGATTGAAATAAATGGAGTTAAGGATTGAGTGTCATAGAAAAACCAAAATAACCTAAGTAATAGAGTAATGAACAATGTAGAATTAGTGGATGTGATTTGTTTTAGAGTAGGTAAATAAATGAAAGATGTGAAGTTGTCATAGAGTAGACTAATTGTCAGAAAGTTTGTTTTTTTTTGTTATGTTTTTAGTTATATAGTCTTTCATTCAGGAGAAGTATCATCGTCATCTTCTTGCCCTGGTCCTGCAGAGTATCAGAGGTGACAATGGAACAGTTTCTAATGTATAATATTCCTATAGACTGCGTGTGGGGGAGGGAATTCTTACTGCGTAAAAAGTTATCAGATATAGTTATATTTACCTATACTTAAATCGAGTTGTCAGCTAAAATAATATTATAGGTACTTAGTTGTGCTGTATAGAGAAGAATAGAGAAATTGAAAATGCAGAGAGGTGTTTGAAAAATATGGAAATTAGGTATTTTCATTTATATTCGTCTTCTAGCATTTAGGCCAGTAACGCTGCTAGGTAACACTGGAGTAAGGTGTCAAAAACCTCCTCCGTTCCCTTAGTCGCCATATACAGCGAATGGGGGAAGCCTATGTTCAGCTGCTGAAGTGGATGTCCTGTGGCTGATATGATGATAATTTCTGCCGCGTTAAGTTACTGCTATAAGTTTAGGTGCACAATGGTATAGTGGAGCAATAAAAGTCAAAATATCGGGCACGGCTCTTTTATTTAAAAAAAAAATTAATTCAGCGTTTTGTTGTTTGTATGTTAGTTTTTATAGTTTGAAAATAATAATTGCTTAATAATTTATTTGAAAACTAATATTATAAATGCGAAAGTTTGTATGTATGTAAATTTTTTTGCTGAACCGATTTTGATGAAATCTTTCACGCGGACGAAGTCGCGGGCGGAATGCTAGTTGATAATAATTTTAAAGAATTTTATTGGCTTTCATTTAGATATAAAAATTTATGCGAATAAAAGACGGTGAAGTGCGAGTAGGAGTCCTGCTCTGAGGGTTCTGTACAGCACCATTCACAAACTTTTGAAGGCGCTTTATTCTAAAACGGCTGGAGGTATCAAGTATGGAATGCTATATTTGCGATTAATTTATTATGATACTATACTTGTATTAATAAATAAATATTTGGGATAGATAACGGATAAATACATACATATTTATATAAACTTCCATGACGTGCGAATAAATGTTCGTAGTCATCACGCAAACATTTACCTACCCCACGCGGATTCTAACCCGCAACCGTTGGTTTCTCTGGCAGGGTCACTATCCACTACACCAATCGGTTGCCAAACGGCAAATAATATTCGTAATTAGAAACTTGTTTTGAAATTCGTGACTTCCGTTTATTTCTTCACTTGAGCCACAAGACCTCTTTTCATGCTCTATTTCAAAATTGTGGGTCGCCGGGAAGTAGGTACTCTACATACCTACCGTGCAAGAAATAAATATATATGTACAGAAGCACTTTCCACCGTCATTTTAAAATTGATTATCAGAGTATATTTACATCACTGTCAAATAAAGCTCGTTTCCGTCGGATGCTACACATTTTCAAGGTTTTATTTGCAAACTACTTACCTACTGCTAAAGTAGAGTCGTAGTCGAGTAAAAAGGCATTGCTTACATTTCTCGTGTGTAAAACTTTTTTTAAATTTGTGGTCTGTTTATAATCAGAGAAAATTGTTTGTCGTTTTATTTGGGTTCACATAATTAAAAATAAACTACATCGACAAATATAACAAGCTAGACTTTTCGAATATCAATTTTATTTTATATCCATGTTCAGTGAAAATTGTTTTTTTTTTATGCAAAACGGGTTATCACTTGAACTCAATCACACCTGATGTTAACTGAAGATGAGGCCGATGGAAACGTATTGACCCCGAAACCTTGTTTTATTTGGGGGACTGGGCATTCTTATCTCTGACAACCAGATCACAACAATTCTATTAACAATGCTGTTTTTGGCGCAGACTTAGATAAGATAGTGGTAACTAGCCCGGCGGACACTTAAAATGCTCTACCACCAACCAAACTGCATACTAAACATGTCCTCCGTTGGAAATCGAACCAGGGACCTCCGATTCGTAAACCCTATGTTGTTTACATTAAGCCACGGAGGCGGTTAAAAATAAAATGTGCGCATTAAATTCCGAAACGATTGCTTAGCTCAGTGAGTTGTTGATACATTAGTATCAAGTTAAAGCAGCGTTAAGTTAGTTAAGTTTTATTTACCCGTTAAAGCGTTTTTGTTATGTCTAAAGAAATTAGTTTTTTTCTTTTTTTTTATCACAGCTCCTTTTTATATTTTATATTAGTTTATAGATATATTAATCCATGTTGCTATATGTATTTCAATTCGTGACTAACACATTCGCGCTTAAAATAACGACATCATAATAACGCATTTATATATTAAATAACGCTATTAGCTAACAAAATTAGAGAGGAAAAGCTTTTCCTCAAAAACTACTAAACGTTACAACTGACACTGTCCTTCTGCCAAACTAAGTAAGCAGGCAAACGGATTTTGATGTAGTTTTTACTATCATTCAGAGAATTTCATCCGGAAGGAATAGGTACATATCTACATATCGTATTTATAAAAAGTAATTGCACCCATATGAAGTCGCAGCGGAGCGCTAGTAAATTATAAATATTAGGTACGTCGTGTTGCCAAGAGAGTGTTCACACAGATAGTCTTACCGTATGTACGAATAACACTCGAAGTAACATTTTGTCACAAATTTGATAATAAAAACACTGAAATACTACGTTAACTTAAACCTTGAGTTTATTGACACCTCTCATTGTGTAACGGAAGGTTCGAATGGTGTACCCACTTACCTATAATATCACTATCAGGGGAGAGTTTACCAGTTAAGATGTTGTTATAGGTGCCGGTATTGCTCGTTAATAAATAATAATAAATAAATAAAATATCCTTAGATATACACACAGCGCCATCTAGTTCCACAGTAAGCAACTATAGGCTTGTATTGTGGATACCAGATGGTTGATGTACTACATAAATACATTTTTTTTTGTAAATAAATACTTATTATAAATGAAAACATCCATAACTCGGGTACAAAATGTCCCTATTCATGACAGAAACATATGCCCCTAGCGGGATAGTGGTATAGTGGTCAGAGCTGCTACCACCACACCAAACAGGTCGTCAAATAATAATTTTAATGATTTATATTCTAACAGTGCCGTATTGCTTCGACATCTGAAAAGAATAGAACCATTCCGTCTCTTCCTGTGGGTGTCGCAAAAGGCGAATATGAGAATTTCACCGAAAAACATCTAATTAACTTGCATGTTTTAAAGACGATGGGCTCATCCCTGTTACGTTTTTTATGCACAACGGGTAAGCGCTTGCCATCAATCACAGCTGAAATTAAGTGAAGATGCGGCCGGAGCGCATGCTCACCCTAAAACTTCAATTTATTTGGAAGACTGACTATCTTATCTCTATAATAGCTGGAACACAACAATGCTATCAATATCTATTGCTGTTTGGAGGCAAAATTAGATGAGATGGTGGTAGCTGACTAGGTCGACATATAAACATTCCCTACCACAAGCCAAACCGAGTACTAAACAGGCAGCGAGCGGGGCATCTAAACCGCGACCACAGTTTTGTAAACCTGTAGTTTACATTGAACCACGGGGGCGGTTATAATGTGTGTACATTTGTGTGTTTCGAAAGGGAACCGTGGATGTAGTTACAAGCATCAAACTTTTAATGTTTGGACTTCCTTCGCCTTACAACATCTTCCGAAAAGTGATCGCCGCACATAAATTTTTCGGCTTCATCCAGCCATCCACTAAGAGCGATGTAGTCATGAGTGGCCACGAGTGATATCCAACATGATCACGTGTCACAAGTTCTAATAGACTGAGTAGTAATACCAGACCACCAGTGCGATTTTCGACAGAATTTTTGAACAGGGCCACATTATACTCATTCTTAGATATTATTGACTAACAAGTATTTATTTAAGTATAACGTAATAATACATGCGAAAGTATGTTTGTTTATCTTTCAGAAAAGACTTAAATTTTAAAACTAAACCACTACTTCCCGCAATGCATGTCTAATTTCGATACAATCGTAATATTGATAAGAATACAATTTTAGTTTCCTACAACATATAGTTATTTATTAGGTTAGGCACGTAGTTTTTATTCAAAGAAGTTCTTGTAAACCTACTTGTAAGATATCATTGCACTCCACTGAGTCAAATAGGCACTTGCACTTCCTTCCAGTTCTTTTAATGAGGTCCGCTGAGGGCTTCTTAAGAGTGAGCAAAGAGTCAAGGTTCCAAGAACCCGGCCGCCGTCTCAAGAGCTACAGGAGCATTAAAGCCGCATTCAAGGTTGCATAAATTTATACAGTATGAACCCATCTTGGTAAAATTATTTTCGAGTCAAAAAACTTCATTAGATAGAGACATTAGATAGACAAGTTACAAAAAAAATCAATAAAAAAACAGATTTTTTTTTTACGATTGACTTGATACGCGTTTGACCACAATCTCACCTGATGGAAATTGAGGATGTAAGTCAAAGTCAAAGTCAAAGTCAAAGTCAAAAAATATTTATTTCGTAGGATAAAGATTATCACTTGAAAACGTCACATTTTTTATCTTAGTCGGAGTCGGTTTTAACGTAGTCGGAGATGAAGCACGCGACAACTGGCTGTAATGTTAACGATACAGTCGCCATCATAGTTATTCATATAGGACTGTTCTAATATGGTTAATGTAGCATGATGCCTATTCGAACTATATCACGCGTAGGTTTCTAAAATGGTTCTCTTGCCTTAGAGAACTGCGGCTGACATAGCATACTAGGTACCATTAGTTTTATTTATTTATTGAATAAACCAGACTGTACACTAAAAGTGCACAGATGTCTTATCTATGGCAACACATTAATGTTGGTAACTTGTTTTTTAATATATATATATATACAGCTCAACCCAAGATATACGCAGCACTAAACATAATTATGTTGTTACAAGTAACCATAACAAAACAGTAAATTAATTTAATAGAAAACAACACAACAATCTTACTTCCGAAAATGTTGAGAAATTAATCATTTAAAATAACCCTGTATGGACAACTATACAGTCGACTGCACCTTAGGCGTGCAAAATTGCATCATATCCCTAAAAAAATAAATAACGTAAGAAGCCATAAATGAAATAAAAATGTTTTAAAGATGTACCCGAGTACAATGTTATAGATAAATGGCTTAAACTAGATCTTATTGTATTTGACCTTATTGTAGACCCTGACCTTCCAAACTAAGTGGTAACCTGAATCTTGGAAGACATTGATCCATCATAGTTCATTATGCAACTAAAGCAGTCTTACAATCCAAGTATTTAGAAAAATTAAGAGTGGGATGGTGATGTAATTGGGAGTAGGAATGAGTGAACCTGTGCATGTGTGGGACAATGTAAGACAGAATAATCAATAAAAATTGAACCATAATACCTATACATATTGAACCATAATACCTATACATATTGAACCATAATACCTATACATATTGAACCATAATACCTATACATATTGAACCATAATACCTATACATATTTCGTTAGTTATTAGATGTTAGAATGAAATGTAACAAGATTATGCAGTTCCATAAAACCTTTTAATAAACACCACAACCGACTTAAAAAACGTTTTGAAACAGCCACTACAAATAAAAAATAATTTTATTGATACGCTTGTACCTATTCCTCAATTCGTCATTTTATGTGTTCACCGTCGTAAAATAATCACTGCTATATGAACAAATTTCTTTCGAAGTCGACGGCTCAGCAGCATCATATGATGACTTCCAGACGCAAATAACTGAATAACTTAAGAAAGCTTAACAAACTCACCATACGTCACATACATACAAATATATCACATACCTACCATAAAATTTTAAGATTTTCCTCGATTTCTCCAAGATTCCATCATCAGATCCTGACCTGATGACCTGTGGACCTGGGAAGTATACTCTTTCAAACAAAAAAAAAATCCAAATCGGTCCAGGCGTCTTCGAGTAATCCGGCAACAGACATAAAAAAAAAGATTCCGACGAATTGAGAACCTCCTCCTTTTTTGAAGTCGGTTAAAAAGGGCACGAGTTTATTTTTAATAATTTGATACAAAAAATATTGTGAGGCGCAATGTGACGTAAGAGTAATCGTAGATAGGGTTACCAGTGATAAAAGTGAATAGTCCTGATAAAAACGTGATTTACACAAAAAGTCCAGACATTTTCCTGCGAAAGCGGTACGATGTCGTAACAAAGCTCACAATTTTGTAATGTGCGAGTGTAAAATAATAAACGAAAGGGGATAAAAAGTCTCTACAGATAAATAAAGCATAACCCTATAGGTGAAACTGTTTATTATGGCTTTACAATAAGCTACTGTTATTATAATAGGATATTTATATACATTCTGTAAGGTAAGAAAATATAAAAATTATTTCAGTATAAACTAATCAAAATACAAATTGAGCGTAGCAAAACAAATTAATTTATTTGTAAAATTACCAAATATTAAAATACAATAAAATAAATAATTATTAAAATTTGATTTATTAACTAATACCTATAAAATACGACAAATCCTGACGTCTGGTAACCCTAATTGTAGATTATGTTGAAGATATAACTTCACAGGTTGTAAATACGAGTAAGTATACTACAAATCCCGCTAACTTACATCATATATAAATATATACTCGTACGTAAAACTGTAGGAACAGAGTATGTCACATGGGACATACGTAGTCTCGTTTTACGTGGTCAGCAATTTTGGGTTGCGGCCCGCGTCCCCTCAGTCGTTCCCTCTCTCACGCACAGCTTACTTGTGGTTTCGTGTCATGTCTGTATTGTCTGTGACCTGATAATAAAATCAGCGAATTTAAGTACTTGGACGTTTCATTATGTATCACTAGTGAAGGATATTGACGGACTGAACCCTAATTAATGGTATAGAGTGGAAAGGCAACAGATCTAAAAAATCTTTTGGTTCAATTGTAATCAGATCCGGACCTGTCGTGTATTCCTTTCGCGAACTGGTCCTATTTTGGCCCTTGGACCAATTTGAGAATTGGACCAACTACAACTCTTTTTTGTACTTGATTAATTATATACGAGTATCTATGTACATTTTTTCGATCTCCAAAATCGCGATATTGTTCCTTGAATAAATGTCCCAAAAATCTCCCTACTATCCCAGCCCAATGGATCAGCCTGTATAGTTTCACGAGTTATCTTATTGCTCCAGCAACTGCAAAACGTAGTTTGATGGAAGGATGAAGATAGAAGTGAATCTGAAATACTATTTATATAACACGAAATAGCCCAAGAAAAATACGGTTTGACCTCGGAAAAACGAATAACCACGATTTTCTTGAAACGTTTAATAAAGTGTTGGAAAGTTAGTAACAATTGCTAAAAATTAAGCATTTGTAAGAAATGCAAGTACTAAGTAAGTAACTAAATAAGCTAAAGTTGAAAAATGTGTTTCTTTATAAAATGCTCAATTGATGCTATTTCACTAAATTCAAAACATTTAGTGAAATTATCGTTACAAAATATTATGCTACGTTCAGCAGAGCGTCCTGTGGCTGATGTGATGATGAATGTCGACTTGCAAAGTTATATTGAGAAACCCTTATATCCATCTGTATATCTCTTAGGTAAAATTTCAGTTCGTTTTTCTATAAGTATATCAACACGATGCCACAAAAATTGTTATCACAAAATCATATTTCAAAATGCAGGCACACCGGCAAAAGATTCAGGCTTTTATTTATTCCTGCCAATTACACGTTGCCAAACGGTTTCCACGAAACGAACTGCGCAGTTCGCTTCACGGGAAAAAACTTTCTCAATATTTTATTTACGAAACATTTTTAGGCATACAGAAAGGGGAAGTTAAACCATATCATAATGAAATCTTCTTACCTTCTATCCATCTAAAACAATGGTTATTTCGTTTCATTATCTGCATGGTATATTCGTAATCACTCCGGCATTATCGATAGAAATTTCCGATACCCCGGAATTTGTAGTTGGCCTCCGGTAAAACGTCATCAGTAAAATCATTAGATAAGTACAATCGGGTTCACACGGGAATATCCAGTTGCAGCTCCGATTTAGATTTTGTTATATATTATTGATATTTAGGTTTAAAGAGCCATTCCTAAAAATTGTGTTCTTTTGAGCTGGGTCTAGACTCGCACTTTGCACATTTGAACACATTCAAAGTGACAAGGATTATCTTCTACTCGTCACGCTCGGTTCAAGCGGTCTGTCTAATTAAAGATACGACTCAGATAATTAGCTACTGGATTCGCAGTCAAACAACGTACCCCTGTAGTTTCGTCTTTCCATCTGACAGTCTGTTCGTCCGATTTAATTGTCACAGCAGTCATACTGGCAACATTTTGCCTGATTATACAATTATAACGTCTTGAAAGTTATGAAATACTTGCTTTCCGCCCGCGGCTTCGCCCGCGTCGTTTTACTTTATTACGGACTTCATTCAACATGAAAAGTATTAATAAGTAATTATTGCAAAAGGGTTGGTAAAACAGCATCATATTATAGGTATGATGTTCTTTATTACTACATTAACAAATAAAATTGATGAATCTTTGGCAAAAGAAAAAAAAAACAAATTATTACACCTATTGCTGTAAACAATATTATCCACTCTCTGCGCTATATACAAATGCCAAAGTAACTCTGTCTGTCTGTCTATTTGTCTATTCACGTCTACACCGAAAACCGATCGTAGTATTGAAATTTGACATAGGTAGTGTGGGACTCTAGAGTCTTGAAACATCTATTTAGATGTTTGTTTCAATTGTTCATTCAGAAAAAGGTCTCTAAGTCACCAGGACATATTCTACCAGTGTACCAAATTTCGTCCAAATTCGTTCATTCCTTTCGTCAAGAGAGCAACGAACAAACAAATAAACATTCAAACTTTCGTATTAATAATATCACTTAGAAATCTTTAAAAAATAGGGTACGTACTGTTATGTATGTTTTTTCATTTAATACAATTTATTGCATTAATGTTTTGTAGATGATTTCATAAACCACAGGGCAGGGCACAGCATTTAAATTTTAAATGCGTGCACTTCGACCTTCTTAGATGATTATTATTATTATTTATTAGGCTTTTATTATTCAATCGATTTCTTCTTCTTCAATTTAAGAGCTATGCTCTTGTCGGTGGAGTAAGGACCACGTCTCTCTACTTTCCGCCGTATTATATCGATTACATGGTCTTAAACAATGTCACACAAAACCGTTTGTACAGTTTGTCTGTGGGAGCTCGAGTCTCACAAGAAGCTACGTTACTTAGTTACAACGTGGACGTCGTACAGGTTATCTAACAAGATTTTTTTAGTAGTTTGGCGAAACTGCTTTTATCTACTCAGGGGACTTCAAATGTACCTACTCCTTGGATCTGGTTCCAAGTTTATGGGCGTTAACTCACATATTACACACACATTATTAAAAACGTAATTAAGTTACTGTGTTTAAATCATTTTTCGAATAAGGAAGTGAGTTGTGTTATACACTGTTGCGATTGCGGTACTTGTAGAGATCTGCCCCCTTATTGTTTAACTTCAATGGTATTGAAATCTATCACCATCTCTGCCACGGACCAAATTTGAAAATTTAAGTCTTACTATTGGTCAAACTTGGCATTTGGCGATATAGTTCATACCATTAAACTTATACAGTGAAGGGTATTGCTTACGTATTATTAAGTTTTAAAGTGATCATTTTAGTTACTTATCCAAGTTCTTGTTATACTGAATTATTTGTAAAATGTTTACAATGGCAAATATAATCTGGTAATATATAATATAATACAACTAAATTTAAAAGAAAATTATCACAGCTTACTACTACACAGTAGCTCTTCTACTTTTCGAGTAATAAATGATCACCTTCAACTGTAAAATGTATATCCTGACTGCGGAAAACTATTGCACGTGATCCGAATAGCACTCGGTCGGTTTTTAGGTGTTAGGCATCAATTAGCGCTTGACCTCAATCCAAACAGAGAGGTGCGATTTTTACAGTTTCATCGAAACTCGATCGGAAGCTAATCCACGTGCGAATTTATTGCGAGTTGGTTTCTGTTTTTCAGCTTATTTGGACTACTTGTAATGACAATTTGTTAAAAAAGTCAGATATCAGCAAATATGCGCAAAATATTTTGTAAATGAACTGACTAGGTAACATCTGAATGTGATATACGTTCCAAAGATAAAAGGGATACGTTCCCTTTTATATCCCTTTCAATATACTAACCAAAGATTCCCTAATAGCTACTAATGCATAACCAACGTCCAACCAATCCAAACAAACTTATTATTCGTGCTCGAAAATTAATGGATCTATTTAGGAATGCGAATGATGTGAATTTTCAAAAATGCGAACTTTCGCAATGCTATCGTGAATTTATAATTTTCGCATGCGCATTCAAAAGCGAATGCCTCAAAAATCGCACCCCTGGCCCCTGTTTCATACATGACGGTGACAATTCTAATTTACCATGACAATTCGCGATACATACAATGAGAGACGCCTTGTTACTATGCAATGTTTCAAAATCATGGTCAGAGCAATATATCCTGAATTGCTTTAAGAAATTAAAATTTTCATAATTATAATATAGATATTAAGAATTAGGATACGCTCGTTTAAATATTAAGCAACTAGACAATCTACAGCATTGTGCCTCTTCTAGTGTATTGTGTGTAGGCAAGCAGGGACAATTTTCTACATCGTCTCCTATGCAGGGCACCATGGACAATGGAACTTCCTTTAGGTAACTCTTTCTTCCTCGCAACTGCGTAACGTGACGTGAGTGACGTATCTACTACATAAAAGGTGGCGAACGAGAAACAATAGAAACTCAGAAAAAACTATGCAATTATCACTTCCTTGTTGGTTAGCATGTGTGTATGTCACTAAGTATGACCCATAATAAACGTCGTTTAAATATGTATGTGTAAAAAAATTATCACTTCCTCATAGAAGTCCTCATGTTTGATAAGTATATTTGGACGAGAAAAAGGTATTTGAAAATAATTTTTGACGAATAGGATGAGAGTTGCAAATGCTTGCAAGTTTATTTGCAAGCAATAATAATAAATAATAAATATCACAGCGCCATCTAGTTCCACACTAAGCAACTAGGCTTGTATTATATATACCAGATGGTGATAAACTATACAAATACATTTTTTTTTGTAAAAATATATTTATTTATATTTATTTATTAGTATAGTAAGAGCGTCGGTGGCTCGGCGGTTAAAACGCGGTCTCCCAATGTGGGAGGTTCTGGTTCGATTCCCAGGTAGGCCATGTACCAATGAGTTTTTAAATTTAATTTAATAACTTATGTATATGCATTTACACAGCTGCTTTTAAACGGTGAAGGAAAACATCGTGAGGAAACCTGCATTTTTCTAAGGCATGTGAAGTCCCCAACTCGTATTGGGCCAGCGTTGTGGACTATGGCCTATGCTCCCTCATTATACGAGGGAAGGCCTATATCCCTGCAGTGGATGTTTACGGGCTGACATGATGATTTATTTATTAGTATAATGCAGGGGATGATTGAAAGAAAACGAATGAAAGAGATATACGAGTTAAATATGGATGACAGTGTTGGAAGAGTAAAACAACCTACCACGATCAAATCGGGAATGTTTTAAAGAAATCCAAGTCAAATATCCTAAGTCGACCGGTGTGTATGAACAATTTTTTGAAAGTGAATGAAGCGAAAGAGGTGTTTTTGGATCATAGCAGTGCACGTCTGTGGTCAGGGGAACAAATTCGTATACTTATATAACTATGTAATATAATGATGTAGTACCACCCAGTATTAAGGCCCACACTAATACAGTGATATCAATCTTGACATGGGATATTATGACCTTATATCTAAGTTAATTAGATTTTGTTAACATTTGCAGGTCCGAGATGGTACCCTTTCATCGGATGCAGCAGCACGCTGCAAAGTATGACAAAGAAATATGGGTCACAGTGGAAAGGTCTGTCGGCGTTGGCAAATGAATATGCAACGCAAGTACTCGGATTGAAGTTGGGAGCAGAGCTAGTTGTAGTTGTTTATGGTGAAAAGAACTTAAAGCACGTTTTCACTGGTGTCGAATTTGAAGGGCGACCTGATAATTTTTTTGCACGACTTCGTTGTCTCGGGAAACGAATGGGTAAGCATGGAATACGCGTCTAAAATATAATCATCCCTTATGTATTAATTAACAAATGGTTTATAAGAGACATAATATATATTTACACTTACAGGCATCACATTTTCTGATGGTCCATTATGGAGACTGCATAGACAATTCACGATGAAACAATTGCGCAACGTCGGTTTTGGCAAAACGGCAATGGAAGAGGAGATTCAGAACGAAATGTTAAACATATTGAATTACATAAAAAATAACTGCGATAAACCTATTAATCCAAAAAACACCCTTCCAACGGCCGTCATGAATATCCTTTGGAAATTTGCAGCAGGTAAATATTAATTGTAAGGATCCCAAAATTACTTGCTCTGAATAATGTAAGTATTTAATCTTCACAATCAAATAAGAGGCAGAGCTATTTTTAAAATTAGTAAAGCTACCTTATTTCCTAGAGCAAAGAAAGAAAAGAATATATTTGACTAGGATCCTTTGAAGGAAGGTAAACAAAAACAACGATATTAAAAAAGATTCGGTATATTATTCAGCTAAAATATTTAATGACTTTTTCAATATTTTGACGACCGGTTGGTGTAGTGGATAGTGACCCTATCAGCGAAACCAACGGTTGCGGGTTTGAATCCCGCGACGGTAAATGTTTGTGTGATGAATACGAACATTTATTCCCGAGTCATGGAAGTTTATATCAATATATATGTAAGTTTTCCGTTATCTAGTACAAACTTTGCTTAGTTTGGGATTAGATGAGTGGTGTAAGCATCCCAAATATTTATTATTTATTATTATTAATATACATCTAGCGCGCAAAAGAATTAGTTTTGTTATACTCCATCAATTTTCGACTGGTGAGTCTATCAACTATAGGTGAACTTCCATACTACAGATGGTGTAGAATGATTTACTTTGTAGGTTATCGAAAATGTTTTGATCGAATTCGGCTATGGTTCCTAGTGGAAAGTTGTTCGTAATCAGGAGTGGAGTCACCCGTAAACAGGAATTACATTAACTAATTTTCACCCTGTATTCATTCATAACACAATTCAAAACTGAATACCTTTGAATTTGATTTAAAATTAATACGCCACATTTAACCTTTTGTAGTACTTGTACCCAAGATGGTTGCTCAATGTGGAGAATTTGAGACAGTCCTATTATATTATTAGTGTTCGCTTCGCAGAATTACTCCAGTGTACTCGTGCCACTTGATGCTTTAACTCAACCATGCTAATGAGATTACTTTATGTACCAACGGTATCAAAGTCGAGGTGTAAAATATTTTATAATTTACCTTAGGTACACTGGATTCCTTTGCATAGTTGTTAAAGAGTTTCTTACTTTCTTTCATAATGAAATAAACTTGCGCGGAAATTTTCAATGTGTGCGTATTAATGTTGGGCTAACTCTGCTGAAGGATTGGGTATATGCCAGGTAAAGATTTTAATCCAGTTCACATATCCGTATCCGCTAAGATAGAGAACGGTGAGAAACATGGGTAATGTCGTCCTTGTTGTGGAGTTAAACGAATAATACATACGATATATACTGCATGAGGACGTATCGAAAGACCGCACAAATTATGCATCCATTAAATGTATTTGACTTCTCTTTATACTTGAGACAGCCTTATTAATTAAAAAATATATAGCTACTTAAGTATATATTTGATTAATTTCGATTGACATGTACTTTTTATATCCAGTCTATGGATTTGAAGTGCCATGCTCGCTAGACGGCGTATATACATAGCATATACAAATTTATTAAAAAGAGAAGTTGTGATCTATGTATATCCCCATTGGGATATATTACGGAGTTATCTACAACACAGGGGAATCCTACCTTATTTTATGGTATTTTACCATACCATATTTTACGTGGCAACGCCGCTAGCCTTCTGGGTACTTTGTCACAAAGCAGTGACCTGGAACATGTGTTCTACTTATGACGTGAACTTATGTTCCAAGGCCCTTCTTTTTATCTCTATTTTAGTATGGTCTTGTTAATATCTTTATTTATGTCCTCTATTGTAAAATAATAATTGCTAATATTAAAATTAAAAAATATATAAAATACTGATTATATTGCTTTATTTTTAACACCATAAATTATTTATTTACTTATTTACTTGCCTGGTTTAGTACTCGGTGTTACTTACCCAAGTTTAATAAATAAATACATATCCTTAGATACACAGCGCCATCTAGTTCCACAGTAAGCAATTATATGCTTGTGTTGGTGGTTGGTTGATATACTATATAAATACATTTTTTTTTGTAAATAAATACTTATTATAAATGAAAACTTCCATATCTTTGGTACACCTGTCCGTATTCATCACACAAACATATGCCGCTAGCGGGACTCGAACCCGCAACCTTTTGGCATAGTGCGCAGCGTTGCTAACCACTACACCAAACAGGTCGTCAATAAGTAGGCACATTGTCGAGTGTTGGATAACTAGGGTTGTGGGAACTGCGAGTAATATTGGTATATTATCCGTTCATGCTCCCATCATAAAATTGAAGATATGTTTTTAAATACAGCACAATCCAAACCACAACCATTTATTAAAATAATTCATTGCCACAAAATAAAAATACTTTAGGATATAAATTAAATGTCATCTTCTAGAGAAATCATCAAAAAATCGTTACAATCTCGATCATGCCATGGCCAGTTCGTTATTGTTTTTTTGATACTATTTCCATATCAACAAACACGTAACAACTAGCAAATATTTTAGACGACTTGTTTGGTGTAGTGGTAAGAAACTCTCACTGCTATACGAAAAGGTCGCGGTTTCGAATCCCGCTAGCGGCATATGTTTGTATATGATGAATACAGACATGTGTTCTGGAGTTTTTGATGTTTTGCATTTACATATGTATTTTTTAAACAAAGAAAAACCATCTGGCATCCATAACACATGTCTAGTTGCTTAGTGTGGAACTAGATGGCGCTATGTACAAATATATTTTATTTATCATTTATTTAGGTTATCGTTTTCATGAGCTTTTATTTGCCTATACGATGACATTGATTTAGGCAAAAATTTGTTATTCCGACCTAAAATTATCTCCATTTTAGGGTTCCGTTGTCAACAAGGCACCCTTATAGTTTTGCCATGTCTGTCTGTCTATCCTACGCTTAGTTCAGAGGTTCTAAGTACTAGAAATCTGTAATTTGGTATGGGTATACATATTACTCTAACTTACAAAGTTGTAAAATCTATAATTTTCGAAATTATCATCAGCAGCCCGTAAACATCTCACTGCAGGGATGTAGGCCCTTAATCCCTCATTATACGAGGGAGTAAGGGCCGTTATCCACCACGCTGGCCCAATGCGGGTTGGCGACTTCACATGCCTTTGAATTTTTATTTCTCAGGCATGCAGGTTTCCTCAGGATGTTTTCCTTCACCGTTTTAAAAGCAATCGTATAAATGCACATAAGTAATTAAATTAAATTTAAAAACTCATCGTTACATGTTCTGCCTGAGAATCGAATCCGGACCTCCCAAATTAGGAGACCGTGTCTTAACCGCTGAGACACCGACGCTCGTTTTTGAGTGAATTTTCATAATGTGTACCTACTATCATAATAAGGACTTATTGTCCGAGAAAAAAATATCTTGAATAAAAAATGTCAGGGACACACACCACACACATAAACGGTTGGTTTTGGATACATGAAAATATTCACGGCAGTAATATATATAATGAAGTTAAATGGAACAGTATTACAAATAAGTAGAACTGCGCGTGGCCCGTTTTCTCGTATTACCTTTTGCATACCTGCAAAAGCAAAAAATCCGTATTCAGTAAGCAAATGAAAAAATAAGAATTAGGAGTATTGATAAAACAAATGAATGTTGGAAAGCAAATGAATGTGGAAAAAACAAACAAATATTGGAAAACTATCGTCTAACGCTCGCAAATCGAGACACTGGTTCAAGACGTTATTGACGTTTAGTTTTTTTAGGGTTCCGGACTTCAAAGGGTTAGTCTGTCTGACGGTATGTCAGGGTTCTTTTTATCAAATACGCCTGCAAAATAAAGTTGAAATAATTTCTAAAATATTATACTGCTGTAAAATATCACGTTTTTAATGTACCTAACGCCTTAAAAAGATACTTCTTAAACAGTATTTCCAGTCCCAGCTCACAGTCAAATTATCAAATCCTCCGAGTATACTTAGGTGACCTATCTTGATCTTTGGCAGAACTTGCGGTAAATCAGTTTTAGGAATTTGCCATTTTTATTGATTATTTTTATTATATAGTTTTCTTAACATTGGTGTATATCGCCACCAATATACTAATCTGAATTCTCAAATCCTCGACACGGTCTCTAGGTCCAACCCCCCGAATACTCACTTCAGGTGGTTCGCGAACCACGGTCGACTACGTCATATCGAATGTTCCAGAAGGCGCTTTTTTTGTGCGTGTTACCAAATATGGTAAGGTATGCTGTCCGAAATTTCGTTTCCGCATTCCTGACCCCCATCTACAGTTTTCTAGTAGTGATGGACTGTGGAAAAACATTTAGTGATGGGACAATAACGTTCCCTATCAAGATAACGCAATCGTTACACCATACCCTCTCCTAGTGAGAGGAGGCTGTGCCCCAACATTGGGGATGAGTGAGGCTGTTGATGATGATGAGGTGATAACCTAAATAAGTTAGCAGCAGCGGGAGAGACGAAAAAAAACCAAAAGACCTAGTGGACACTAGGCTAGTTTAGGTTTTAAATCTATAATTTTTAAATTGTAATTTCTTTATTTGAAATTAAATTAATTTTTAAGTAAAATCTTTTGTTTTCTTTTTGTCTCTCCCGCTGCTGCTAACTTATTTAGAATCGAGGTAGTATTATGGAATGCCAATGGATATCCAATTCGAGTGCATTTCCGCTCTTCTGCTGATTCAGCGCCTCGTGGATTGTGCGTAATTTCCATTGATTTGTAAATTATAAATTGGTACTGAATCAACAGGTCTCCTTATGTGTTGGGTCTTAACAACCTAAAATAGGTAGGATGCATATTACAGTATGTTTGTATACCAACAATGTTTGCTGAGCGGGATAATTAGACAATAGTTCGTTAGTACTATTATGTATTATGTGACAATAGTTTTAAATAACTTTAGCAAACTTGCTGCCTCGTGTTTGATTTCTGTTGTCAAAGCATTATAAATGTACGGAACACGTTTACTTAGCGTTCTGTCTCCGAAATGGTTGTTGACATTACGAAGAGAATTTCTCGTTCCTTCGCTATGAAATTATAAAGATCGCTCGTAATTGCTATGCTTATTAAGAGCCATTAGCTTAATTTTACGAAATTATTTATTTATTTTAACACTTTATTGTATACTTTCGGCCTGCAAGTTCAACCGCATGAAATTACTTTAACGCTTACTCAACTGCCTCCTTTTTAGAAATCCGTATTTTTGACCGGTTGTATCTCAATAATGGGTAGACCGATTTGACTGTGGTTTTTTAAACTTAAGATTAAACTAAGTCGAAGATTCTTAGTTATACTTGATGAAAATCGTTTCAGCTTTTTCGTAGCAGCAGTGTCCTAGATTATAACCTTTATCACGTAATTCTACAATACAATACCTACTATATTGGGTGTATATATTTGGTTTAATTCAGTTTACACTGAGTGCTTCAAGTATTATTTTTATAGTTAGTGACATTTTCTAATAATAATAATTATAATTTTTATCTATTCATGTTTTTATTTATCATCATCCATCACATTGGCGACTCACCTTTTTATTTTCGCTTGATTTAATTAAAATAAAATCATAATTGGTTTAATTAATTTAATCAATGAATAAACAGTATATTTTACAAAGTTGCTTGAATAGCAGGTATTAGGTAGGTACCTGCGGCCGAACGATGGCCCTAATGCCGAATTTACATTACGAAAGTAGTGGCATAAAATTAATTTCATGACATTAATTTAACCTACGTAATTTAATTTACGTGTAAACGTCAAGTTTTACGATGCATGCATTAATTTCATGACACTGAAATAGTTTCGCACCATGCACTTAACACTGTGTAAGGTGGCCACGCAACGCTACCAGAAATATGAACGCAGCGAGACGTTCTCATAATGAAAGCAAAGTACATGGAGTGCGCGGCCATAGAATTTTAATATACTTTGCTGAAAGTGTTATACTGCGAATCTACGGGGAGACGTATGTTCAGCAGTGGACGTCCAGTGGCTGATAGGTTATTGATGCTGTGTTCATTTATTCCTATGCAAGGTACAATATATCATTTAATTAATATTCAGTATTATTTTTCATTGATTGAATCACTTATACGTTATACGTATTGAATATCAATGTAAATCTATTGAAACATTGTACGTAGGTGATTTACTGAGTAAACTAGGTAAAATTATTTTATACTTACCTACTTGTATTATAGACTACTGTTATTGTAAAGACGAATAAAATGGTACGACAATCGATACTTACAATAACAACAACTTAAGAGAAAACTTAAATATTATATTACACGTGGAAAATGTTTAATTCGCTGACAAAATGTGTGTGCCATACTCGTACTGTGCCTTTATAGGTAGGTACAGTTATTTACCAAACCTATTTTCCAGGTGAAAGGATAGACGAAGGGCGTTTGAAATATTTGATTGACCTACTAAACGCCCGATCCAAAGCATTCTCTGCGACAGGGGGGTGGTTGAACCAGGCCCCGTGGTGCCGATATATTTTCCCCACATTGTCCGGATATACGCTTATAACTGAAATGAATCAGCAAATATCTGACATCATCGATGTATGTATAACTGTATTTTTCTATTTTCCCAATCACTTTCGTTTGGCAGCAGAATGTAGTGAACTTTATTTCATTGCTTTCCAGGAGGCCATCAAAAAACACAAATGTAAGGCTGTGGAAGGTAATGACTTTATTTATTCATTTTTGAATGAAATGAAGGACAATAATAAAAATACGTTTTCTGGTGAGTATTTCACTTAATTAGACAGGATTTCTAATTAGATCTTGATACCAAACCGCCTTCGTGGCTCAATGTATACAACATAATGTTTACAAATCGCAGGTCGCGGGTTCGATTCCCAGCGGGATAAATGTTTAGTACTCGGTTTGGTTGGTGGTAGGGCAATTTTAATATCCGCCTGGCTAGCTACCACCATCTTATGTGAGTCTGCCGCCAAACAGCAATGTTTATAGCATTATTGTGTTCCGGTTGTCAGAGATAAGATAGCCTATCCCCCAAATATGATGGGATTTCCGGGTCAGTACGCTTTCACCTTCGGCTTCATCTTCACTTAACACCAGTGTGATTGAGGTCAAGGACTAACCCGTTGCGCATAAAAAAAATATGCATGTACAAGTACAGGTACATGATTATAAACAACTTTCCCATAAAAGCAACTTTTTTAAATTCTATTTTTTTTTCGGACTACAAGCCAACATATGATGTTAAGTGAAGATCAAGACCAAGGTAAAAGCGTGCTCTCAAATAACTAATTTAAAAAAGCTGTTTGTAATCATTAGTATGTACATGTATATCTTTTGGTATGAACAACTAATTAAAAATCACCCTATACAGGTGAATTTCAATTCATATAATTTCCATTAACTGGTGACGCCACTCTTAATTACGAATAACTTTCCATTAGAAATCATAGCCAAATTTTGTTGAACTTCCATGCTAAAGGTGGTTTCAGAATTGTTTATGGTTCCTTGTGGAAAGTTGTTCGTAATCAGATGTGGAGTCATCAGTAAACATGAATTACACCAATTAAATTTCGCCCTATAATAAGTTGTGTGGTTCTCAACTTATTATATTATTATATAAGTATTATAAAAGGCGACTAAGGGAATGTGAGCATAATAGTTTATAATATAACTGAATGAAATACACAGCTGTAGACCATGTAATGACGATGACTGCGTCATTGGTGTGGAGCTCCAAAGCATCTGATCCCCTATCTATATTAAGATGTTTTTCTGCATACGAATTAATGTCATTTTACATACTTAATTTTTTTACAGATGAACAATTAAAAACAATATGTTTAGATTTATTGATCGCCGGCTCACAAACAACGAGTAATGTACTCGAGTTCGCTTTACTTGTTCTACTCAGAAACAAAAAGTTGCAAGAAAAAATTCACGATGAAATAAACAGAGTAATTGGTGAGGAAATTCCCAGCTGGGCTCACAGTAACCGGTAATTATAAATATATCTACCAAATATATACCAAACTATACGAGCACATAAAGTAGTTTCTACCCGGCTGAAACCAATTGATATGAATATACCTAACTTTAAATTTTATATAATATGTTAAACATAAAATACAACTTAGTCAAAAATTTTTCTTAATACAAGAGAAACACTTAAAAACGTTAGTATTAAAATTACTGCTTATCCACGAAGCTGATTCCCTAGAGACGAAAATTATGGACAAAAAGACTTAATTTTTATGTTATTTATAAATTGGTCTACGAATTAGGAGTACGATGAGACGATCTCGACGGGGTATCTATTCATGTCATTAGTATTTATCTGTAAAGACTCGTTAAGATGAGATATTCAGTCCTATATAATCATGTAGCATAAAAACGCATGTAGTTATGAGAGTAGGTAAGTCTGTATAATACAAAGATACGTTTTCAATAGCAATAATTTTCTTAAATTAAGTTATGGAAAGGTAAACAATTTCTCAATCAAAGTAATTTAATACTGAGACAGACCAAGTTCCTTTCAAAAAGTTCTTAGAAGCTGTCGGGGTCGAAATGGCCTAAATTATTTTGTTCATTTGTGTTTGTCGTCTCACTGAATTCACGACCACCTTTTCCGTAAACCAATTAATCTAAGTAACCCTAATAGGTACGTAATATTGCGTTGGCGTCATAATACTTCACAGAATCTACTCAATAGCGTGGTAACCAGAAATGGAAATCGAATATCCCGGCTCACGGATATGTGGAACGCAAACTACGAAGTGTTGACTTAATCGGAAGTCCAGTTGTCGATTGTTCTGTCTGAACTGTCCGCAGCATGAAACTATAATTGTATGGACAAGACATAAATATTGAATTTCTTTTAGGTTACCATATACGTCAGCTTTTCTGCTAGAAGTGCAGCGATTTTATACAATCGTGCCTATTGCTGGACCAAGGCGAGTACTAGAAGACACCAATATAGATGGATATTTTATACCAAAAGAAACTACAATACTGCTTGCAGTCGGAGATCTACATTTTAGTTCAAAACTGTGGGACGATCCACATGAATTTAAACCGGAAAGATTTATTGATGACAAAGGTATATTGAAAAGTGTAGAGCACTTTTATCCTTTCGGATTAGGTGGGTATATTTCCTTGTTTTATAAGAATGTTTAATTTTGAGTTGACTAAACAATTACTTTCTCATAAAATACGCATGTAAATATTTATATGAACAAAATTTTCATCTTGTAAATTGAAAATACTTGAAATACAGCTGAATAACTGAGAGAGTGCTCGATATATTTCGTTAATCTTTTATGTAAGACCAAATATGTTTCCAGGTCGAAGGCGTTGTCCCGGTGATGCTTTAGCGAAATCCTTCATATTCATAGTCCTAGTTGGGATTTTACAAAAATATAAAATTGAATGCAGCAATGGCATCCTACCATCTGGTGAACCAGCTATTGGACTAATTTGTGCACCGAGACCTTACATCGCCAATTTTATACCACGGAACTGATGCAGCATTAAAATTAAATTGTTATGTATGTGATAATGGTACGAACTATGCTCTTACATAATATGTTTTTGACGAAACTGTATACAAAATGTTCCCAAAAGATAAAAATAGTTTAATTAAAATGGGGATTCGGTGTGCAGACTTAGTAATAGTTTTCTTTTCATATATTTTTTTGCACATCTACCAAGACAAGAGTTTATTTTCGTTATTGAGAACTATCCATCAGTCACCGTTTATCGATAAATTCATCGTCATCAGCTCAGCCCATAAAAATCCCACTGCAGGGATTATAGGCCTTCCCTCGTATAATGGGGGAGTATATGCCATAGTCCACCACGCTGGCCCAATACGAGCCACTTCATATGCGACTTCACATGCCTTAGAATTTTTATTTCACAGGCATGCAGGTTTCCTCACGATGTTTTCCTTCACCGTCCTGCTATCGATAAATTACATTAAATAAACTTGTGGGAGATGTGAGTACCTTCTGTCGTCAAAACAACTTGTTCAACAAAGAAGAGCTTGTTCTAGGTGGATTCGAATATGAAGGGCGCGTATAGCTCAGATTGGAAGTCCAATCGCCACGGCTGGCTGGGTGTATATCGGTAACACATCCATGCACTCATGAATTTGCTTCTCTGCCTGTAACCCGATGATATTGCGACTCTCCAAGTTTCAATTTATACCTTCACACAACAACGGATTCCATCGGAATACGAGATACAATACGTTTAAGAGGTTTATCCATTTCCAAGTATTCGCTACATAACGTGGGAGGGATGCAATGTACTGCGTTCCTAGAATTTTTTTAGGAAAGGCATCCTAACATTGTAATCAATTTGGTTGGTGCTATTATTGAGTATAGCCGCAACACTAATTGCAATGTTATGGGTCGGGGTTCTGGGTAATACTAGTCAGCCGTGCTAGTAACCCCTGGTACTCATAATTTGATTCTCTATAACTGAGCGTACCCTAGTAGTTAGGGCCAGGTAGTATCCGGCACGTAAAAAGAAGTGAACCACCACGTCTCTTCCTGTGAGCATCGTAAAAGAAGACTAAGGGACTTTACATCACAAACTAACCTAGAGTTCCAAAGGCAATGGGGTCACCTCCCCTCACGTGTGCATTTCGGTATATTTAGAATGGTGGATGTTCTTTAAAGCAAGCGCAATTTTTGAGATCGTAGGAAATACGAAAATATGTGTGGTTCTAAAGGTGTCTGAGGAAATATTTGAGGTCAAAAGTTTCGACTTTTTTTTGGAAATTACGGTGTCATAGGTGGGTGCGTCACATTTGATGTTAAACATATCAACTAATTATGGTATAACGTTCATATGACATTATTTTTGTTTGACGTAAAAATACTTAATATAGTTTTCACTTCACCGTGGTTATTTTAGAAAACATTTCCAATTTTTTATTTAGTCTTAGTGTTTTTTTATTTAATTAACCTGTCGTCTAATGCACTTTTTACATAACAACAATTTCATATGATTTGAATTGATCTCATTTTCATTACATAATATGTAATTACAATGTAAACGTTTCTTAAGAAATAACACGTTAGTTCAATTAGAAGGTAGACTTGCACTCGCTTTAATCTTTGGGCGTATTGTATAATATCCGAATTTTTAAGTTATGAATCATTGAAAGCTTATCTGTTACGGAATTATCTTGAAAGATGTGATACGTGATACTAGAATACACAAGGAATTCAGCTAGGTTGATAATGTCAACAAAATATGTTAAATAGAGCCAAATGGTGGCCAAAACAGAAAATTTATGTCACTGTAGTTTAAGAGTTATTAATATTTTAAGTGAGCATTCTATCGTCACATGTAACTGGTATTCTCATTTTACTGCTTTACCTATAATATAGTATAACTATAACTATAACTAAAGGGGTACGGGCTATCCCTCGTCAGTTTAGTTGCACTTCGGAAAATCAATTCCGCCGCCTCTGAGTGAGGTTCTGCTAAATGCTATGAATAAAGCCAACATCTAAAAGATTGATTTACAGTTTGCTCACCAGAGCGTCCCTCTCCCTGTGGCTCTTGACACATTCCATCAGTAAATGTTGCACATCATCGACCGTACCACAAACTTCGCAATTGGAAGAGTCCGCCCTCATTAGTGCAAACCAGCCTGCGGGATAATATCCCGAATGCAACCTAAACAATGTTTTCAAATAAGATCTACTAATCTTGACTCTAATAAACAATGGCCAAGGGCTTGTCATCAGCATTACATATACATACAAAGTTTAATTTCTGTACGACAATTTGAAATAAGTTTAAAATAACTTTTCAGATTTGATTATATTGTGTTACAAGTGAAGCTAATAAAAGCGTGTTATTAATAATAATCAGAGGCGTCCATTGTCTACGACCAGCTATTTTTTTATGTACCTAACTTAGCTTTCATCACAATCTCCTTGTATTTGAAACGTCACGTGTGTCAAGTAAGTCCTTGACAGGCACCAACACAATCTCTGACAGGCATAATATAGTATACTTTGCAACCTTAGATTTTATTTTGCAAATATTTTTCGTCAATAATGCGTTAATGGATATTTTCATAAGAGAAATCTAACTAATTTATAATAAGTTTGTGCAACAACGCGCTATAGTGTTCGAATATTTACTAACGTATCGTACCTACTTAGAGGTTATAATATAAAATTATTGTGATAAAATAACTGAACCTGTGTCTATATTTAATGCAATAAGAATCTAGTAATACAAATTTATTCGTTACACTTATTATTTTATAATTTTGTAAGTAATTACTTCATACTAATTATCGTGGCCATAAAATCATACAACCGTTGCTTACTCCACCTTCTATCTTATTTCAGTGAAGTGTTGAATTCAATTATTTATACACAATGGCCAATATTCTGCTAGAAAGACTCAGTAGATCATCATCGTTTCAAACGAGTAAAGTAAGTGAACGTTTCATATTGACTGAAAAGATATAACTCAGGAAATAGGGTCACGTCACAATAAAGCCTTTGCTACACCGTAAGCCGAGGGGCTAAACACTCGCATCTACTACAGTATGACGTTGCAACACCTCATAGGAACTACATCATTTCGCACCGCTTCACACAGTTTGCTGCTTCGCACAGCTCTCAGTGTGGCGAAGTCCTAAGTCACACTTCCATGAAAAAGTTACTATGGGTGATTTGATTAGAGCTAATGTTTAAATTAATTTCTTACCTCGTAAACACCTATATTCATTTCTATGTCTACATATTCATTTAACAGATAACAAGTTTCTTAGTTTGTAAAGCTGTTTGTAGTTGTAGAGTAGTTTGTAGTTGTATGTAATAATAATGATCACTTCATAAATATGATTTAATAAGTATTTTGTATTTCATAGGAGTTTCTTATAGATGAACAGTTTAAATGGGATAGTGCAAAGAGGTTTATATACCTGGCGTATACATATACGGAGTCCCGAATGAATTTCGATATATTTTCTAAAATATCTGATGAAGGTACGGTATAAGTATTTTATATAAATTATTTGTGTTACACGAAAAAACAGGAAAAAACATTATAATAAAAGAAACTTAATTAATACCCCGACGTACAAAATGAGTTATGTAAATATTTGATCACATCATGCACCATCAACAGCCTCTGCTGTGGAGTGACTTGTATCGCTTTTGATGGAAGGATTTCCCGTAATCACCACGCTGGGCAGGCCCTTTCGTAACACCCTTGGGAGGAGGCTGGTAGGGTAGTTTTCTACCTGCCGGACATGATATTTACATTTAATCATGATTGCGAACCAAGGTGTCAGATGCAAGCCGAGCGATCTATCGCTGCACTGGAATGCATACTTTTCTATGAGTGACAACCCTACTAAGATAAAATATTTTACCCAGCCTTTACCTGGCAGAAACGATAAATATCAGTGATATGTAATCACGGGTGTATCTCACCTCAGTGACATTACATTGTTCTATACTCCGTTTTATTTAAATTAGTTTTATTCATAATTTGAGTAATGTAGTAAATTACGTATATAACGATTTGAAATGATTAGTAATATAAATCCAAGTGCATGGAAGTATTTCTTATGGTTGCAACTCACGACACATGCACGTAGCATGTATGTATGCAGATTACTATGTTACCTCCTGTAGCCACCTTGACAGATTTTGAGTGTAAGGATACATTTTTTGGAAAAAAATCCAAAATGGCGTCCGCAAAATACAATAACGCTGTGGTGTTTAAACTTGTTAATTATTCAACCATTCGCAAGCTTTTAATAACAAATTATTCGTTACTCGCAAAAAAAATTGTACCAGAACAATGACTGTGATGATTAACATCACAAAGTGGTAAGTTTTAAAATGGTAACTGAATGTAACTCAGTACTACAGTAACGAATGTCAAGCAACTGTCAAACGTACAATTTTTCAAATTTAAAGGGAATGGGGTAGACCCGTAGACCCACTCTTCGGGAATACGACTGCGGTGATTTTCCAAAAAAGCGAACATTAAGACTACTGATTGTTGTAGCAGATAACGACCCTGTCAGCGAAACCAACGGTTGCGGGTTCGAATCCTGCGAGGGGTAAATGTTTGTGCGATGATTACGAACATTTTATTCCCAAGTCATGGAAGTTTATACAAATATTTATGTATGTTTATCCGTTAGCTAGTATCCATAGTGCAAGCTTTATTTCGTTTGGGACTAGGTGTTTGGTGTAAGTGCCCGAAATATATTATTATTATTTTTTTATTTAAAAACCGAACGTTAATCTGTCATGAAAATTCTAAAATAAACAATTAAAAAATCGCACCCCTAGCTTACGTGGCTGTTATTTCGTTTTTATCATTGGCCAATGAGTTGGTATTTCATCCTTATAAAAAATTAATATAATTGGAATATGTGGATAGACCGTCGAATGCTCCTAGGCAACCGGCTTTGAAAAGATTCGTTTGCCAGTTATAAAGTTAGTAAAAACAGAATACGATGGGAGGCTCTGAAGGAGCTGGTATTTAAATCCGTTGAACTTTATGAATAATGTTAATAGAGCAGAGTTGAAACTGTCCTGAATTTAAATACAAAAGTTACATGAAACTATAATATCTTTCGCTTATATGTCTCGGAAAAGGCTCAACCAATTTCTATGGATAAGTTTCTAGGAATTGTCTAAGACAATAACTGAAAGCAGAGGAAATGCCAATTTAGAAATAAGAGTATTAAAATCGGTCGTTCTTTTACAATGCTATGACTTTTCTGTAGGGATTAATGAATACCCAAGGAGTTTGCATGATTTTTTCGTGAATAAAACAGTATATGTAGATAGGGATTATATTTTATGATTTCAGTAACAGTTTTTGATTTCGTATTTTTGGAATTCACGATAGGAATGACGTACATGGTCATGGATTTCTTTATTAAAATGTACACGGGGAAATTGGATTTTAATAAATCTCTAAATCCCCTTCTTAAAGGCCTCAATTACGGAATGCTTCTGCAGTCTGCGCTATGGAGTCTAATAGTAAGTACCACTTTATATATAGCTTTACTATAAACATTAGGACCTCAGAAGAATTATAATAATCATCATATTACATAGGAACAGTTATTTTTACCCGTTTTTTTTAAGGAAGTAAGGAGGGTAATGTTTTGTAGATGTATGTAGAGTACTTTGTTACTTCCTGTAGCTTAACCGGCTCGATCGATTTTGATGAGCAAGGTGTCATTAGATTCGTCTAATCCTCAGTGTTATAGGATGCAATTTGTGATAAAAATACAACATGATGCTCGCAAAATATGAAATATGATGTCGGGTCTTTTGTTTTTGGAATACTCTTTTATTATTTTTTTTACTTGTTTGATTATTTGATTGTGTACGTACACTTTACTGCATAAGAATACATAGTTTCTTTTTTCAAAAACGCACGCGCTGGCCGGAGATTGGTATGCGAGTGGCGTGCGTTCGTTTAAAAAAAAAACATACCTATGGCAATAACTTCTATTTCACTTACCGGATATGCCCTATTTGTTTCCTTACGGTAAAAAAACTCATTCGGTATATTAGCCGCGTCCCAGTTCTCAAGAATTTGATATTTTTGCCATCGACTTGTTTATATTTATTAATTTTTGGTATATTATCAATTTAAGCAATGAATTATACAAGTTTCATCAAAATTATGATTTATTGGTTTACACCGAATGAAATAGGAAAGTAAGCAATTATTTCTTTACTAGCATGCAAATGATTTATCAGACGCGGTGAGATATTTTTTCACAAGTATATATGGGACGCCTGCATACGCTAAATGTGATAGAAAGGTGAACACTACTTGTCGGACAATAACAGATGTGGTAATACGATGTGAACATGGAAAAAAAACAGCCATAAATCGTACATCAGTCCACTTATATTATACGTAAGTATTGTAGATACTAAAGATAAAATTTAAGTAGTAAAATTATAACATCACTGTGGATTGATGATGGTGGTAATAGGTAATTTAGTAGTTTAACACGGTAAAATCAGCTTCAAAAAATATTAGCAACCAATCGGGACAAATATGTCTTAGCATTCAGGAAAAATGCAATATATTGAGTGTTTACCTATGAAATTGGAGTTTTTTCTCTTCGTTAATCATATGTACCAATTCCTGCGATTTTCAATGCTATATCCAAATTTGTATTTTATTTGGAAAATGGAATATTATTTCAAAGTTTAACATGAAATATTTTTTAATTTTGGACTAAATCACATAATAAAAAAAATTTGAACAGAGCTCTTTTCATGTGCTTCCCATAATCATTTCTTAAATTCGCTGAAACTTTTATAAAGCGGTTACTTTTAAAAATTAACGCTGCCTAAACTTAACTTAATGTTATCCGATAATACACACAAAGTTTAGCTAAAATTGGATTTGTCGTTCCCAAAAAAAAAATCTAAAATGTTTGTATGGAGAAAACAATCTTAATGAAATTCTTCATACAAAACGCCAATTTCATAGGTAAGGACCTAATATTTTGCATGTGTGTTATATCGACCCACGGTTGGTATTACGATAAAATGCAATTTTTTTATTGTTATTAAGGTTAATTTTATTGAAATGCCAAGCAATATTCGACTACCTTAGCTATTAATATTAATTGGATGCTTACCGTACATGAAACTACAGATAACAAAATGCTCATATTATTTATTAGAGTCAAAAGGGTACTCTTAGCAGAGCTTCATTAATAGACAAGATACAGGATTCTCCGGAATGCTATACATTCCTTTATGTTTTCACCATCAAGTAGTAGATATTTTGGTATTCGTCTCGAAAAGCCAAAGGGAAAGCTCCCCCGATTACTGGGTGAGTCTCCATTTATGTGATCGAGGAGGAATTTCTCATACTTTCGCTCTACCAAAACGTTGAGAATTAAATTGATCTTGCTTTTGAGGAATTTAAGGCGCACTGTTAAAATTGTGAAATGACTTGATTTAATCAGCTTGATCTAAAGGGGCCAGCAAGAATCCGAAATCATCTCATCGCAACAAAAGAATATGGACAGTGTGCTGTCTGATGTATTCACTGCCAATTGCTAAGATATGAGCTAACTAACCAATGCAGTGAAAAAAATCCCTCCTGCTGCAACTCCCCTCCACATGAGCAAGACATTACGAAAAAACTGTAAAGAGAAACTTCGTTTACAATTGCTCCTTGCACCATCTTTAAGATTGTCCCGCTCTTCGCCTCTGGTATATGTTGGGATTCTGTTTGTATGTCTTCTTCAAATGGGCGTTCTGCTTTTCTTTATATCAAAACGAGGTTAAGTAAGTGATGAATGAGTATTCATCATTGAGTCACGGGTCACGGCAATTTCAAAGTTGCAAGTTAGTGGAATGGTGATGGTAGATCGGGTAAATAGACGGCTCACTACATTTTATTAGACTGCAGTAAATGGAGTAGCGAACGCAAACTCATACTTGACGATCTAAATTCGGAAATACAGTGGGTATATACAGCGACTTGGTACTTGATACTTCATGGAATATTGACACTTTTTATCTAGCGCTGTGCGTGGTGTATTAAATTAAGGACTCGAGCTTCACTTAGCTCTGCTCTTTTAGTCTAGGCTATTTTGCACCACAATAGCTACACTCTCATTTGGTAATTCTAAGATAGTAATAGATTCACGTAGGGCATCGTCTACCTTCAGTAGATGCCGTGCAGAATAGTAAGCGTGGGGAGAGAAATGGGTGGGGTAAGGAAGCGGGATATCCTGTACCTACAAAGGTTATGTGTAATTTTAGTGCAATGATTTATTAATAATTCAGATGACCGATTGGTGTAGCGGATACTGACCCTGTCAGCCAAACCTACGGTTACGGGTTCGAATCCCGCGAGGGGTAAGTGTTTGTACGATGAATACGAACATTTATTCCCGAGTCATGGATTTTCATGTAAATATTTATGTATGTTTATCCTGTAGTATCCACAGTATAAGCTTTGCTTAATTTGGGACTAGGTGATTGGTGTAAATATCCGAAATATTTATTATTCATTTATACCAAAAATTATAAATGTATCAAAAAGCGTTACATTTTTAGAAAATTGGTTTTGTATGAAGTATCTATGTTCATTAACTACCTTATATGCCGGTTGAAGAATTAATGGGAAATATGAATTTCCGTAGAACATAAGTACCTAATATACATATTTACTTAACTTGAGCCACGACCCTTTATGTACAACTGGTGAGCGCTTGACATCTATCGTGCCTGATGTTGAAAAAGCAGAAGACACGTCGAACTCCCAACTAATTTGGAGGACTAGGTATGTCAAATAGCAATCATATATACATAGAGCAACAAAACCATGCAATTATATTGCTGCTTGGCGGCAGACTAGATAAGATGGATTTAGTTAGCCAGCATTACATTATAAAATGCGCTACCGCCTCCAAACTGAGTAGGTACTATATATTTACTCCGTTTGGAATCGATCCCGTGGCCTCCGGTTTGGAAAACTTGTTGACAGACATTGAGCCACGGAGGCGGTTCAAAATACGCAGACGTAATTGAAAAAAAAAATAAATGTTATTTTACAGGAATATGTTTCTGACTAATGATAAATCTTCGCTTACATCACGATTTTTTGTCATTGCCCTCGTGTGGATATGCAATTTTTTCGTGTCTACCGTTTCATCCAGTACATTGATAAAGGTGAGTAAAAAACAAAGCAAATAATTGTAAATTTGGTAAATTTTTCTTACAAATCCTACTACTATTCATATGGTATGTATAAAAGTTTAGTAATGGAAAAACTAAATAAATTCTACGTTAAAAATACTTTAAAAAAGCGTTTATTATAACATGTTATTCTAATCTAACCGTGTATGCAAAATTTCGTACCCGTGCGATTTGATCCCTCTTGGGGTGACACTTCTGGTTACAGCATCAGATACTAGTAAATACTAACCATTAAGGAGTTTCCCTCGTGAGGAGACGATCCTGCAGCATCAGTTTATATCTATCGTATTTATATATATATATATTGTCATCAGACCTCAACGAGTTTGCAAAATTTCAGCTCCTTAGGTAAATACGAAATGCTTCTAATTTTACTTAAAAATTTTGAACCGAAACTGTTACATACTAGCATACTAGGAACATACATACATACGTAGCAAGTAAAATAAAAGCTTGTAACAAGGAAAGTATACTGGAGAAAAGTTAATCACTTTTTTCTTTTCGTTAACTCCCGCCTCGTGAACATTAGTTGACTATCTATATATTCTAGTGATTGTGTTTTATACTATATATTAAATATTTATATATATTTATTTATTTATATATATTTAGTAAGTAAGTATAGTAAGTAAGTAAGTCAAATAATATAATTTATTATTATATTTATGCATGCACCCTACCTGTTTTTCTACATACAAATGTCCCATAGCTGTGTCTGGAAGAGATCGCTTTTAGTGATAAGACCGTCTAATTGTGTTTTATTGTTATCATCAAAAATGATTGTAAATTATTTTGCGCAATAAAGAGTATTTGTATTATATCAGCCCACCCTGTAGATATCAACCATCACTTTAAGAGCCTTACATGGCCACTAATGGAGCACAGGCTTCTGTTACCCAAAGAGGGTGGATCCGCTATATTGCCATATATTACACCTATTTCAGCCCCTGAAGCAGGATATCGTTTGCGCACGCGACGTAGGAGTGAGAGTGGAATAGTTTTATGTTTCGTCCAAGCGAATGAGCAGGACAAATATTATCTCGAGCGACATAAACGTTTATCGCGCCTGTCATGCTACTAATTCTGGTTTTACAAACTATATTAATAACAGGAAAGTACTATATCGATTTCGTTGAAGTATTCGCGATAGTTTAGCTAGTATGTCGCCATTTAAATTCGTCGTTTGCTTTAATATGTATATAATCTGATTCTAACTGAATTATGTTTCTATGCAGAGGCTAAATTTGTCCCATTTCCCAGTAATCCCATCTCACTGACATTGTAAATTCCGAAGTTTGGATGTTTGTTCCGTAATCACTCACGACGCCCACGTCCGAAGGGATTTGAATGAAAATTGGTTAAGAAATGGGGACGACGCTGGTTACGTTGGCGGCTAGTTTTTTTTTATGCATAACGAGTTGGTACTTGACCTCAATCACCTCTAATCGATGAGGAGATGGTGGTATACCTACATTAAACTCCGTCAGTGAAACTTTGTTTTATCATAAAGCAGAGTTCATAGGTACGATTAACAAATAATCCAATAGAAAATTTATCAACCATTGGATTATTCATCACCTTCATCAACAACATAGACCTCTCCCATAGATTTCCAGAGTGAAACGTTGGAAGCGGTCTACATCCAGCGGTTTTCCGCGACGTTCCACCTTGTGAAGTAACGTCCTACGCTGCGCGTGCCGGTGCGTGGTCTCCACTCGAGGACTTTAATGCCCCACCATTCAGTTCTTCAATATGCCCTGCCCACTAACACTTCAAGTTATTAATCCGCTAGGCTATGTTAGTGATTTTAGTTGTATAGTGATGATGTGGTCGAAGGTGTATCACTCGATCTCAGTACATGCCTATACACTCTGCTCTCAAGATCTCAAGGTTGTAGGCTTCAGTATATTATCTTAGTAGGAATATTTTTTAAATGAGAAATAAAATCGAAAGGACCGGCTTAAACTCCTGTCGTTAGCATGTATAACAATTTCTCTTTAGCTGATAACATTTCAATATTCATTCATAATTAAGTATTTATTTTTATTATCCTATAGATCTATCGTGAACATATCAATAAATTAAACGTTTTTAATTCTATTTTTCATGTTTATCTTATTAATATCTATACATAGAATTAGAACATTACGATTAAGACGTTCAATTTTACGAAAAATATGGACAATTAAATTAGTTTTCAAGATAAGCTCAAATAAACTGTATTAATAAAATGCATACATTTACATTTTAGGATTGTGACGATATAAAAAGTTCCTAAATTTTGGTTTTCATGCGAAATACAGCTATTCAGCATTAACAAATAAATAAATAACTAATTAAATAAATAAATATCCTTAGACATACACACAGCGCCATCTAGTTCCACAGTAAGCAACTATAGGCTTGTGTTGTGAATACTAGATGGTTGATACTACATAAATACTTTTTTTTTTGTAAATAAATTCTTATTATAAACGAAAAACATCCATAACTCAGGTACACATGTCCGTATTCATCACACAAACATATGCCCCTAGCGAGATTCGAACCCGCAACCTTTTGGTATAGCGGTCAGAGTTGCTAACCACTACACCAAACAGGTCGTCAAATACGGCATTAATGTTTATAAATTACTACGGCAGTCGGCAATATTAATAATAATTTAGCCATGTCCTTTTTTATGTGAGATGTTATTAATATTAATAAGTAACTCGAATGAGAGACCAAAACAACCCGGTGCATTATTAAAAAGTCAAATGGCATAAAATGAGTTACAAATTAAAGCATAAGCTGGGAGTGCCTCCATGCAGTGACGGCGATAACAGTGTAAACTTGCTAAATGATACATAATCATAATTTCTGTACATAAATAAATGATATTATAAGCTTGAACTATACGCTAAGTTGAATAAAATGTAAAAAAACTTGTATATTAAAGTTTAAAAAGTTGTTTTAATAAACAGCAAACATTGTCGCAGTGTACGGAATAAAAAATGTGTTTAAATTTATTTTAGAATACCTTCTATTATCTACTGACACCCATTTAGATCACAATTCTTTTGTCGACAACTTGGTTCACATGTTCCCATTTATATTTTTGATGGGATATTACAGATTTGTTATAACTTTGATATCATTTCCAATCCCCAACAAAAACGACGAGAGTTATGTGTTTGACAGTCTTAGTCCGAATGTATCTAGGTAATGTGTAGCCCGATTTGAGTGTAGTTTTTTTATATTAAAAACTAAACGAGAGGACAGCTTATTAGCTATATTTTGTGAAAATCAGTTAGACAGTGTCGAAGATATTTAGCTTTCAACACAATTGTTTCGCGCAGTGGTTTTCTAAATTTCCAATTAGTAGTTATACCTATCCATTCATCATTACCATTCCATTGTTATCCGACTCCTAAAAAGGAGGACGTCCTATGTTCGTTTATATGTATTTTTTTTATGTTCCGCCACATTTTCGTCCCTTCCCATTTTGACGATTGTTTCGTTGTTTGATAAGATATCACTTGGGTGGTCCCATATGGATGGATCTGATGATGCACTCCGGAGATGGAGAGTGGAACCTTACTGTAGTCGATTGTTTTGCCAATTCTTGGCGGTGCTTGGCGGAACATACTTTCAAATAAAAAAAATATTATGCTATGGACAATAACCGTTGGTCTTTGTACGGGCTTGATTGGGCAGTTCCTCTGCTGGCATCTCGAGGATATATCAAAGCTGGCCTGTGAAGGGTATATAAAAACGCTTCAGGGTTTAGTATAGTTTAGTAAATAAAAAAATAATATAGAAATAACGACTGTCGACTAAATTTGACCACAATCGCTGTCCCTTTAGATTGAAGTATTACGATTTGTTTTATATAGATTAACGGTAATGTGATAGAACTGCCAGTATTATAACTAGAAAATCATGCTATGATTAACTAAGAAAATAAACCTACCTGCTTGATTGATAACTGTGACGCAAATTGTAGTAAATTGTGCACCTTTTTACTTTCAGATTGTCAAATTAGGAACTATGATAAGAATTATTTCGACCATTGCTATTGCATTCCTTTTATTTGTATCTAAAAAACCATTGGTTCCCAAAGCTTTCGCAGACTTGATGCGTCTAGATGTTTCTAAATCTTACGTAAGTGTGGTTAAATAAGTTCTTTTTTTTAATATTATGTATTTTATAGGTATCATTTGGAAAGAGGTAAAAATAAATTTAAAGATAATTTAACAAATAGCGTGTAAGGGACAGGAAATCATCGCTATGACGTATAAAACGTGGATATTACTTTTGTGTATATTACTTTTGTGTAGCAACTGGTTTATATGCTACTGAATATGCTTATGTTCCGTCTGCTTTCAGACTTGTATGTCTGTGACTTGGATAATAAAATTCGCACCTGACCACACTTTATATGTTCCAGGTGAATTCAATGGAGCACGTCATGTTTCTCTTCGGTATCGGAATGATCGGATTATACGACTTTGGCACTATGTCGCCTTATACAAAAATTGATAATGCAGCAGTAATCTTTGTCATTATGTACACGATATTAGGATTTATGCGGTCCATGATAATAAGGATAATATACATTCTGTTGCAAAGCTGTGTCTATACAGGCCCACCAAAGACCACTGTGACTACTCACTATAGCCTGTTCGTTCTAATGCCATTAGGCACAGAACTTTTACATGCGCAAAGATTATTCTTAGTTTACCTATATATTAATACGATAATCGGACTGTCTACTTTTTTAGTACGTAAGTTTCATACATTTATTGATTTTACAATTTTAGCGGACACTCACGTAGCATCTAGATTTTTCTAACAAAAGTGAAACCAACTAAGTCAACTGTTACTAAATTAAAAATAATGTTAACGAAACACACCTGTTAACAGATTGTAAGTATTCAATTACTTTAAATGTTCACTATGGATGATTATAAGTGAATATCCGTTCCCAGTTTAAATGCTTTAGATTTTAACGAACGTGGAAAACCTTTTATAGCAAAATTAATAGATGGTTACGACATTTTCAGAATCTCGTAATTTTTATTTTATTTTAATATCTATGTACTTATTTGTTTATATGAAGTAATAACTATAAATTGTAAATTTAGGAAAGAATCGAAATACAACACCAGATATCTGTTAAGAGCTAAATAAGTTATAATTGGAGTAACCCATTTTCATCAAACAGCCTGACCATTGGTTTAGTATTTAATATAAAAACCGTACTCAAAGCGGACCACGTATTATAGAGGTACATCCGGACAAAGACTCGACTTACACATGTACGTACAACGGCGTCAAACAGATAACATTTTCATTTTTCATTTATCAACATTTTCGTTTGGGATTAAAAATTCACCTATCTTTTCAGTGAAAAGTAACTATGTGCTCCTGCACTCAAATAATATTATAGACGGTTCGGTATTTTTTCTATTATTAATTCAATAACGTAAGTGCTTGGAATACTTTCCACTTACACATTCACATATTCAATGGATCAAAAATAAATAAATAAATAATAAATCAAATCTGCGCCCGCAGCATGACATCGTTTGTCGCGCGCGACGCCACGTGACAGTGGGATAGTTATATATTTCGTCCAAACGAATGAGCAGGACAAATATTATCTCGCGCGACATAAACGTTTATCGCTCCTGTCATGCTTGTATTCTTATAATACCAACCAGTCAAATACTCTTTTACTATACAATTCAAAGAAACAACACAAATGAATACAGAATGAAACACACGCTATCAATTATATATATTTTAAATTGTACTTATATTTGACATATGCCTAACATTGGTTTCATTTATTATTTAACAATCAATTAATAAAACATGTGTAGAACATAGGTGTTCAGGTTATTGATCAGGCAAATAAGGCCCTCTGGATCTATCCCATGAGCGTACAAATTATTTACAATTTATTAATTAATTATTACAGAACGTCAGGTACAAAATATAAAATTGATTATTTGATAGGTTACAATTACTACAGAATGTCATTATTATTACAACAGAATACTACAGAATAATATAGTAGTGAGTAAGATAAAAATATGTATGTTAAGGTGGTTTTGGGCATATGGAACGAATGGGTGAAAGGAGAATAACGAAAGCGTGAATGGAAGGGTCGGTAAAGTCTACCAAGAAGGATGGACGTCAATCAATCAATGACGTACTCACAAAAGATCTGGGTGCGGTCAACCACGAACCGACGAGCGTGTGTGAAGCATTTGACGAGAGTGGAAGAAGCAAAAGTAATATGTCAGGGTTGTTACGAGTGTGAATCAATGTATGTATGTAGGTACACAGAATATCACTAATATTACAATTATTACAGAATGCCATTATTAAAATATTAATTCATATTTAAATTGATAATCATAATGATAGATCTAAGAGGAAGTATTGCAAATCGCAATAACCCTTATTAATTAATAGTGTGCATAATTTAATTTTAAATTCTGTATGAGATTATTGTTTTTTTATGCTACTAGATTATTAGACGATTATAATACAAAAATACACTGAGCGTCCAGTAATCAGTAGGTATAAGATTATCCGCCCGTAGTGCACTTCAAAAGAGAATCCCTCAAACAAAACCAATATCAAATATATGTTGGGCTAACGTATGCTTCAAATTATTAAAATATTCTATACTTTTAATTTGTGACGGTAAGTTATTAAATATCTGCGCTCCCTCGTAGGTGATCATTCGTTTGCCGTAGTTCGTTCGGATCTTTGGTAGTATGTCGTAGCTATGCCGCCCTGTGGAGCGTTTAGACGCTTGCCTGTGGTGAGTAAATTATATTGATGTGTGGATTGATTTCGTTAGTATTTTCCTAATAAGGATGCAGATGCAATAGCTATATAATTGTTTTATATTCATTAGGTTGTTTGCTTTGTAAACTGTAGTGGATGGTGTTAGGTGGGGATAGTGAAATAATATTTTAATTATTTTACTTTGGATTATTGTCTTGTATGCATTGCCCCATATTTTTATGAGATATAAGAGATGTGATTTTATTCATAAGTTATATACTGTCATTTTCACCTTTCTGGGGAGGGAACGTGCAATGCCGCGTAATGAACCTATTAGCGACGACAGTTTTTTTCTTAAGATGTTCAATATGTAGCTTCCATGTTAATTGAGATTACCCCATATTATACCATATTTTTGAAGAAATGTTCATGAATTTTCGATTATCCCTTGAAATGTTTTGTATTTTGTTTGTTTTAAGTTTAACAACACCATTATATGACGTTGTTTCGTAACCAGCTTTATTATCATAAATATTAGAACATATTGAAATGGACATGTACGTAATATTATTAATTTATGTTTGACAATCACTTTTGTTTTAGCCTCGCATGTTTACGAAATTTTATATATGATATGACATCGTAAAATGATCCAAATAAATATAATCTAAGGCAAGTATTGTTTACTATTCTTATGTAATTCGTTTGACTGCACAAGGAAAAAAATATTTCGATCAGAAATTCCAAGGTAATCTTAAAAATCGATTCGTTTCCTTTTAAACCGATACAACTAGCTTATTGTAGCTTTCATTCATGATCATCCTCATATCAGCTATGTGAAGTCCATTAACTTGCATTGTTTTTAATTTCTTTATAAAAAATGTACTCTTAAGATACGTATAAGTTTGGTTGGTGGTAGGGCATTATAAATGTCTGCCTTTATAATTTTTAACACATCACTTCATACTTTAATTTTAATTAATAATAAGCGGAAAATATCTATTTTTTTTCATGTGGTTGATTACTGTTTGTATGAAAACTATGGTTACTTTCATTTACCCTTAACACAGATACTAGAAATGTATTCTTTTTTATCTAGTATAAGCTTAAATGATTTAGGTTTTATTGAACACATATTCAGCGCAACAGACATCCATCTGTCCATCGGAGAAAACCCTCTGTCGTAATATTACCCGACTAAATTCAGAATACGAGCTTGGCAAAATGCGTGTTCTAACATTAGAGCACCGAGGAATGTTCGACTATATGCGTGAGAGCGTCAGTAATCATCTAAGGAACTGGTTAAAATACGTCTACGACTAAACATTATTGAAATACCAGGTTGTGATAGCTCGCAAAACAATAATAAAGAATAATATTTCTGTGACTTTTATCTAATTTTGTGCGATAATTATTGTCACACCGCAAAGCTGTGAATAGGACATTGCATAATATCAAGAAATATAACGGGCTGATGAGAAATGTCACAGTGGTGTTTTGTGGAGACTTTAGATTAGATATTGCCAGTAACAAGAGGCACTAGAGCTGACAAAATAAAAGTTGCTGCACAAAGGGGCTGCACTGATCACACAACTGGGGTGCAAAGAGGCGGTGTTAGGTAATATAGTAATTTGCGCACAGTGAAAATTAGAAACATATAGAAGAGAAAAAAAAGAAAACATTAAAAAACCAACCTTATCGTCCCGTGTAGCAGAGCTACGCAGGTTCTACGTTCCCGCGTAGTAGGACCAGCATGCGTGGTGGTTACGTCAGCCATTCACATGACTCTGTCTTTGTCTGGATATACTTTAATTATGCGACCCATGAACCTAATTCCTCTTAGATGATCAGAATCAGGCACCAAGATAACAAAAATAAATTTTGTAATTTTTCTGCCCATTGCCTTGTTGGTTTAAGACCGAGTAAATAACAGCTTTCACAGGGAAGCCATCTGTTACAAAAGTGTTCAGATAGGCACCTTGAGTTGACTACTATTGGTTCGCAGACGTTTCCATCAGCAAATGGATTGGTATAATACTTTGGCACTCTTCGCTTTGGGTAACGTATGTCAAAGTTTTGCCACCTCATCAAATGCATCATACACGCTCGTCTGTTTGTGGATGACCGTATCTGACTTGTGAGTACATCCTTCTTGGTCGACCTTTACCGACCCTTCCATTCATGCTTTCGTTTGTATATTGCTTTTGTTAATCTCCTTTCACTCATTTGTTGTATATGCCCAAACCACCTTAACATACATCTTTCTATCTTACTCACTACGTCATCTTGCACGCCACACCTTTCTCTAATCACACAATTCTTTAATTAATCATTCAAAGTCACTCCACATATACTATGCAGTGAACGCATTTCTGCTTTCATGCTTTTCTGCTATACCCAACATTCGCTCCCATACATCAGAGTGGGCACCAACACGCCATTGTAGATCGCTACTCTCGCCTTGCTTGAGAATGACTGACTGCCCACAATGGCACTCAAGGCCCCATTCACCCAGTTTCCTGCTTTCACTTTCCTTTCAATATCTTCCTCAAATTTCTCGTCTCGTAATATACTTCCCTAATATACAAATCCCCTCACCTGTTCATCTTTTACCCCATCTATCATAACATTACGTTCAGTCATCTTATCTTCTCTTTCCACAACCATAACCTTAAAAACCTTAAAAAAAAATGAGAGACATGTATAATAGTAGTAAATAATTAAAATTGAAGTATAATCTGCGGATGTTTCGGTGTGTTTCGTGAACATTATTCATATCTTTAAGTTCACACTATTGATATTGTTAACATTATTGATGGCATTGATGATATTGATTAGGTTCCCAAACCTTTACTAGTATTACAGTTTGTCAATAATATTAAAGGTTTAAAGGTTCTAATCAATATGGCTACGTAAATATACAATAATATACTACTATAATCAATTATAAACACAGCTTTTATAGTTGTGGTTTCATGTTAAATCTATATTAGTAGCCATAGAGCATCATAGGTTCTTTCATACATAAGACATGAGATAATAACATGCGACGTCACCTATGGGTAGGCTCTGTAGAATGTATGTAGACCAACATGTAATCTTTAATAAAATGTCCCAATTAATTTGTATACTTACCGTTAGCCGGTAATAAGTACGAGTACTATGGATTACCCTCGTACCTCTTACTGGTATAATGGCAAACGAATTGACAACAGATCACTTGATGTTAAGTGGTTTTGAAAAATTTTCAACTCCAGGCGTACCGTGCTACGCATGCGTTACCGATCTTTGAGAGCTCTATTCATGGAACCCCATAGCTTTGAGGAAAACATTTCGGAGACAAATTTATTCCACATTTAAACACACAGCCAAGGAAGATCACGACAAACGAACAGTGGCTGTTTATTGAATACCAGGCGTTTAAGTAGTGTAGGTATATTCCAAGACTTCTTTAGAATACTCCATTCTTATGGGCTTAACAAAAAATACAGAGGAAGCCAATGGTCATGCCTAAACTTAGAATTGTAAACCTTTTGGAAATTCTCGGGAAGTCTCACGGCCTGGAGTCAAATGAAAGGAGTGGGTACTGAGGTGCACCAGCCCAGATATAAAGGAACAATACTCCATATAAGGTTGAAGATGAGAAAGTTTTTAGCTTTATAATATGAAGTATCGTTTCGTTTCTTCAATATCTAATTTTTCACCAGACTCGGCTGAGCTTTTCCTACCAAATACTCTCGAAATTCCATGTCGTTTAGACAACGATACTGACGCTTCCAATACTCTTGAGAAGTGCAAAAAACTTTATAGCTATTGCAAAAGTGCTAGGGTAAATGGGTCTTTTATTCGTAAACACTTGTACTTCTGTCTTCACGAGATTAACTTAATTTTGTTTTGATGCTTCGGTCCGCTAAAAACTAAATACCTACTACGGCTATCCTTTGAAAATACCTACTTACTGTTGTTTACCTAATTCTATGAAACGGGTAGTTATATAATTATATTGAAAGTTTTTATCTCGAATTTCATATTGCCGAAAACTATTCCACAAATATCTTTATTGTTTCGGGTAATTTTCAATTCATACCGTTTAATATATTGGAAATAATAGCATAACTGTTTATCGAATTTACCTTTCCTGGAGCAATTAGTTAATCAAAGTATCAATTTATCGATACATTTTATTTACAGAATTAACTTTACTCGTTTTCCTATTTCCACGAACAACGTGCCGTTTCATCGAGCGATGCATTTTTAATCACAGCAGCGACACGTTAGGAACAGCTAACTGTTACCTATATAGAGAAGCAGGCATAAAAAGTACGTAGGCATACATGTCGTGGGCTAGCTGGAGATCTAGAATGATACGAATCACCCAAAGATTAAAGCAAGTCCCTTACTTACTTTTGATAAATCGAACTTTCGATCAAACACTGTTTCGATGTATAAATAAAATAATGACATAAAATTCGATGATTTGATTTTTCAGTAACAGACTATTCGAGCAAATTTATGAGTATCGAATGATTACTAAATATTTATAAAATTCCCCGAATAAAGGGAAATGAAAATCAGTAAAATAATTTTCGTTAAAATTATGTATATGAAATCACAGCGTTCACTGATAGCTGTCTGCAGTATTCCGCGGTGGTTATCTAGTGGTACAAAGATACAATGTAGACATTTTTATTTTCATAGCAAAAATGTATACTTGAAAATAATAATTTTTTGAAGCTACTCAGCGCTCGAATTAACAGACTGCCGTTGAGAAAAAACCTAACAAAATGTTGGACTTGCCTATATATTTGCTATGTATTTAATTTTATTATTACAGAAACAACTTCAATAACTAGTCTTAGTTCATAGTTTACGAAGTGCCATATTGTAGATATCAGCAGAAATCTTATAATACAGACTAATAATGATACTGTATAGACATTATTTATACTCACAGTACACAGCGAGTACACACACACACACACACACACACACACATACACACACACACATTACATACAGCGCAATACTTTTGTGCAATAAAGAGTATTTGTATTGCATTGTACTTGACGAACATTGCGGTAAGCTTTCAGACGAGGTTAGGTTTTCGGGCACTGAATTCCGCGACATGTGAATCGGCTATTTTTTAACCTGTATGTCTCAGAATATGGTACACATTAAACTTTATTTTCTTAATTTGTAAGACTTTTGAAGAAGTCGTTAGGTCTCAAAGAGAAATTTATAGTACCATGTTAGGTAATAGACGATTAAATTCAACCTCTTGAATAATCACAAACTTTCCAAAATATATAACGACTGAAACTAAATTTTTGCAGGGCTTAGTCACGTTGACAGTTTCAAGACTACTGCACAGCGAGTTTCGTACTATAAAAAATTTGTACATCATTGGAATGCTATGTTTTATTGGATTCGGCTTTACTGTAGCAATAAGTTTGGTGAGTTTAATTTAGTTATTACTCTTGTTTGATTTCTAACTACCATCTGAAGCTCCCACTGCAGGGAACGAGTGTTCCCTCAGGACGACCGTGCCGGGATCAGTGCGAATTTGCGGACATTTACACTTTGCTCTCAGTTTTGTAGGTTTCCTCAAAAGTAATATTCTTGAATAATTCCTTACAAAAAATTGTAATTTCGTCTTTTATGGAATTAATTTATCACCTCATTGAATTAGCCGAAACGTCACAATTTTTAACTAGAAAATCCAATTCGATAACAAATCAGGATTTAATATTAAGCTCGAGCTCATAATTCTCACGTATGTGGTGATTTGATGCACTTGTTATCACGAAAATATTCCGTATCACTAGAATGTGGGACTTATTGAGTATCTTTAACATCTTGGTACATATTATATGTCCACATTGACACGAGTCGCTTATAATGTTCTATTTTTATTATAATGCGATATGGATGTAAGTTTTTAATTTACAAGTTTTATTTTTTTTATTATTACCATATTTTTTTATATTTTATTTTACTTTATAACAATAACTTTTTAACTTATTAAAGAAATTTTCCATTAACTCGGAATTTCGAGGTTTGATATTTTGAACATCAGACAGTAATAAGCAACAAAATGATAAGTCGACTTCGGAACCAGCTACACCGGTAATCTTGACATCAAAGGCGTCAAGCTTCGGCTGTATTTTGGTACGGAAATTAACGTTGTGAAACGTATTCGGTTCGTGTTTTAAGTTGATCGACAATTTAAACCAAAACTTTAAAAAATTCAGTGTTGTTTCCATCGATTTGAGTTTATGTTTTAGGAAAACAACTAGCACGCTGAGCGACTGTAATGTTATTTTCAATCGTATTTCGTATTTTCAACGTACACGATTTACCTCGTAGGTCACTACGGGAAAGAGATACAGATTCAAGGCTTTCATCTTCAGTCTTTGTGGAATTGACGAGTCGATATGGAGCAAATTCCCAAGTACTGCCCATCTCTACTGAACCGTCCTACGCTACTTCTCGAAATTATAGTGTCAAACTGCAAAGTTCGCCCGCTGTAGACATAGTTTTGAACAAAGTCGAGAGTCGTACCGTTTGCGGTGATTGGTCCCGGAACAGCATGTTCGTTCGACACTTCGGTCACAGAAAAACTAGCAACAGCACTTTGGTCTCTATCGAATAGTTTGTAGATTTTTTATTATGCGCGTTGGTTCAGCGCTTGACCTCTATCACATCTGATGTCCAGTGAAAATGAAACCGAAGGCTGATTCTGGTTCCATGATAATATCGGCTAATTGCATATGCGAGATGTACTCACCGTAGATGTTTATGCCCCGCTAATTCCAGTCTAACGCCTTGGAGACATATTTTATGAACAGTTTCACTCCTGTTTAACTCCTCTGTACAGTTAGATGTTATGTTTAGGTATGATTTGGCTGCTCTGTACTTGGTAGATTGTTGTTACAGAGTCACACCTTAACACTTCAATGTATCGCCGGTCCACTTGATATACCTTTATTTAGCTTGCAAATGTTCGTATGTGAGTACGTTGTTCGTTTCAAAATTCCCAAACTATTTTTAACCACTTGCTGGTATTTGATTGAGCTGAAGTTTGGCATATTTATGTAAGATCGGTGACAACGCAATATTATGGTACCATCTAGCTGATCTGAACCGGGATGGAGGGACTGGAACTCTCCGATGACAAATGGCAAGATAGTCGAATTTGGTTTCGTTTGTTTTGTAGCCATGAGTACTTTCCATTACACTTGATGACGAGTGTCTGAAGATTGCCACTGGAACTCCTTGATGGACTTTATGTTACTCGTCTTTACCATGATGCAGTATTAAAAGCTTGTTTTTAAAAGTATTTTTAAAGTAGAACGTATTTTAAAAATATACACGGTGGTTTCTTATTACTTATTAAATTTAAGAGTAAATTAACTTTGAATTTGTAAAGAAAATTTTGACATTTTGATATACAATATATGCTGATCAATTAACCTTATTTGTATGGAGAGTTCAAAAATTTATTTTATGCCATCAGCGCTGGTATCCTTAAATATTATCCCGTTTGATGATCCAAACTAGAAGCATATTCACACTAATGTTTGATGCTTTGAAGGGTGTGTAACTACGTTTTCCGCTTTGTATCCTCTATTGATGATTTGGTTTTGGCGGTTTGAAATTGTTAACCTCTAGTCCACACAAGTATACCAATAGATCTGCACTAACTCCATGTGTACCAACTGAGAGGACGCCCATGTCACTGCCTGTATGATTTATAATAACCCGTAGGTTACACGGAACATATTTTTGACGTCTAACCGCCAAACTCGTACGTTCGTTTACAATTTTATGTATCCTAGTGCGGTGCGACTAAATGAGAACTACTATTGTAATTGGTTCACCATAGTCTATAATATTAATTATATTGTTTACTTATATACTAAATACTACATGTCTAAGCTTATAATCTTCAACATTTTTTTCGCCCCCCCCCCCCCCCCCATCTCAATAGTTATTTTTTTAGTTTTAAGACTCTTAATAAGTTGGTGTGGTGATCCGTGTTCTGTTTTGACCCTGGCCAGAGCTGTCCCGCCCCATTCTGTACATATACACCTCATGACTCGACCCAGCTGGGCATAGGCGGGCTGGGAAGGTCACAACTTTACCTATCTCTTGTATATGTGCTATCTAAAGAGATCTACATCAAAGCACCACATCAGCGTGAGCGATAACCCACGTACAAAAAGAATACATACCACAGTAGGCACATATAAGACCTTATTCAATATACATAAGACCTTAAAGTCAAATGAAGAGAAACTTGAAATGAGGTTTAATCCAGTGAAACGAATAACCGTTTTGTGGTTTATTACATTACAAAAAAGATTCGAAAACTCTCCGTCATTTGCCACAAACAACTCGACCGTCATAAAACATTCAAAGATTCTACAAAAAATTCATTGCTCCTGCTTGCGAGTTGAGATCGAATATTCTATGTATATGCAGAGGCTTCTTGACGAGGTTACCTTGAATACAGAATATAGCTTCCTACTCAGATATTCAACCCCTTTGAATTAGTATACTATATGTAGTTCTGAAAGCCTCAAGTTTCTGAACGTTAAGGAACTTTACTTGGCTCACTACCTCTACTATCAAAGTTGTCCATGTTAATACATTCTGTCGAGTGTAAGTTAATGTATGTACCTACAACTGCACAAATACCTACCACTGGCAAACTGACAATTTTACACTATTGGACATCCTAGAGAATTTCGTGTGCATTATTGCATCGAATTCCGCACATTCTATCGTCGGGGATGTCCGATCTGGAATTTTTGCCTGGTGGACAAACAGTCCGTCTAACTGCCTAACTTTTGTTTTTCTTTTTGATGTTTTTTGATGTGCTATTTTAAGGGACTTCTATATATAGGTGATACTAGTTCGTGTGCATTATTGCATCGAATTCCGCACATTCTATCGTCGGGGATGCCCGATCTGGAATTTTTGCCTGGTGGTCAAACAGTCCGTCTAACTGTCTAACTTTTGTTTTTCTTTTTGATGTTTTTTGATGTGCTATTTTAAGGGACTTCTATATTTAGGTGATACTAGTTCGTGTGCATTATTGCATCGAATTCCGCACATTCTATCGTCGGGGATGTCTGATCTGGAATTTTTGCCTGGTGGATAAACAGTCCGTCTAACTGCCTAACTTTTGTTTTTCTTTTTGATGTTTTTTGATGTGCTATTTTAAGGGACTTCTATATTTAGGTGATACTAGTTCGTGTTCATTATTGCATCGAATTCCGCACATTCTATCGTCGGGGATGCCCGATCTGGAATTTTTGCCTGGTGGTCAAACAGTCCGTCTAACTATCTAACTTGTGTTTTTCTTTTTGATGTGCAATTTTAAGGGACTTCTATATTTAGGTGATACTAGTATGGCACAGTTTTTTAAGACAGAAATTATAATCATAGGTAAAACAGTGTCTGTGTATGAGAAATGGGAATTCCAGCAACACGGCAGCACATTGGCACATTTTTTTCCTTAAAGCACTGCTTGAGCCCCGTCTTTGATGTTTACAAAACAGATGAAATCCACTATGGACATAATGCAGACGTAAAAGCCCAATCACAAAATGGCCTCTTCTTCTATAAGCATTTCAGTGAATGGCTTGCTTGAGGGATATTGAAGTCTTTGTAGTACATTTTTATATGCAATCGGGTTTATTGGTTTTGAAATACAATATTGTTATTGTCAATCTTATTTTTAGCTTGTTTCGTCATGGTAGCCGTATCTACTATCTAGACGCAGACCATGGTCACTTTATCCCCATTTCCATAGTTTTGGCCTTAGTGCCCTTTTTTTTTCATTTCATTAACTACATTCTCACCTCTTTTTTTGCTCACATAACCTATTCTTTATTTTATTTTATCTTTTTGGGAAAACCAAGAACAAAGTACCACCTTAACTAAAAACTGAAACCAATTAGGTATAGGCCAAGATAGCTATAGTCACATTAGTGGCCTGTCTGCAGCACTGCCGATCCTATCATATAAGAGTTACAGGAGGTGACAGGTGGAGGCGGGACTGACCACAACTGTGCTTCTTTTTGTTAGATAAGAATGTGCACCAATTGAGAAGTGGACCCTCAATGAGGCCAGCGGGTTTAGGTTCATAACAGAATCCCGTGATCCATTTAATCAATCGCTTTGCAAAAAGAAAAATAAATTATATCGATAATGTAAATAGTGTACCCATACCCAACCCATATGAATACCCAGATTATGCTTTTAATGAAGCACACCAACTAGTAACAGTTGTTCATGCATAACTAAACTATGTTTCTGTGTAGATAAATACTACTTTACATGCTGTGTAAATACAGGGCATGTCGTGGATTTCAAAAGCTTACCGAATACGGATAAAAAAGATATACCTACCTACCTAGGTAACTTTTCTTACATTTCTGTCTACACATTTTGAAAATTGCGATAAATCGGACTAACTTTCGCAAGTATGGTGAGCGCTTATACAAAAGGTGGATAAAACAGAACTTCAGCGTACTTTGTTACAAAAGATGGAATATCCAGTGCCTACACTTTTGTCAATTTTCCTCAGAACCTTTATAACTAACATATTCTGTCCAAATTGCAAAGCGTCCAAACAGCCGATCACATAAAATGTAAGCAGTTAGCTATTACAGGTTAAAAAATAATTAGTTGTACAGTCGGTCGCATATCAGACGTACGTTACACTTCAAGCTTTGAGCTCGTTGAGCGCGCTACCGTCCGGGAGCTCAGCTTATACTGGCAGTGTTAACCTTGACGTGCGGTTGACGACAATCATATGTCTACTGACTGTCTTAGAAATGGTGCGTGAATGAAACTGTGTCAACGAAGGATATAAACTGTGTATTGGCATTTCAGTAGGCTACTGTTATTATAATTACTACATTTATACCCATCCTGTAAGTTCACCAAAGGCGAACACTTTAGAAAGTAAATAGGTACCACTTTTCTTTAGTTAAATAGTGAGTCGTGGAGTTAAACTTTCAGTGTACCTCACGTAAACCATCTTCATAAATCGCTTTTAGTGATAAAACCGCCTAATTGTGTTCTATTCTTATCATCAAAAATTATTGTAAATTATTTTGCACAATAATAATATTACGAGTATTTGTATTGTATTGTAAACCAAGTTGATGCATTTTCCAACAACTATATTTAGTTCGGTCTTGCTTTTTCAGCATTCAGTTCTATTGAACTTTCTAAATGCGTATTTTATATTTGTTTATGTATAATGTATGCACACGTACACACGTGTATACAGGTACCTCTATTATATTAATATTATGACCTTTGACTATCCCTGTGTGTTAATGTCCATATCTCACAGCCGTATAAGGCTATACTCCATGCGTAGTATTTTATTAGATGCTCTCTAAATAATGTATCTATGTATAACATTTCATATAAATAGTCGTACTTATCTAAAAATGATCTTTTCTGAAGCGTAAAAGTTATTTACAAGAGCTTCGGATCGCCGCTCAAGGTGTGGTGAAATACACGTAGGTATGAGATTTTTAATATAATTAGTATACTTAATTTTGTGTTACTCACTTATATTAGAATTTTTTGCTATAGACGTGGATAACCATAATATTGGTTTCTATTAAAACTGCTGTATATATCCTAAAATAAATAAATAAATGATAGCCGTGATTTTCGTGGTCTCTAGAAACGACTCCGCCGATTTCGCAAAACCACAATCTAGCTTCAAGATTTGGTGTAACAAGGTACATGACTGAATTCTAAATACTTATGTGCGATGAATATTTGTTTTATTTTCTGCATATATATTATTGGCTTAACAATAAACAGATACATTTTTTCGTGTGTAAGAAGAAGATGATAGTGCCCTTCTGGTCCATGGCGCCTTACACAAGAACTGTTTATTGTCTTTTTAAAAACCCTGGGTGACTTGAAAGATAGAATTAGGAATAGTATAATTAGGGAGTTATCCAGTATGAAAGAAGACGCAGTGACAAAGATTGAAAAAGGTATGCTGATCTGGTTTGGACAGGTGGGGATGAATGAAAGAAGACTAACGAAAAAGTTTGAACAACATTATGAGAGTGAATGAAGCAAAATAGGTGTCAGGATCGTAGCAAGTGGAAGTCTTTGGTCTGTGCCTACGCCTACTGAAAGCAAGCGTGACTTTATGTAAGTATGTAAAAAACCCTAACTTCGTTATTTGCCGAAATGATTGTGACATACTTCGTAATAGATATAGGTAGTATTGTATATATAATAATGGCGAACAGAGAAGAGTTGCGATTGGTCAAATGATAAGAGTTAGGGTCTTAAATAAGAAAAAAACCAAGACAAATAAGCCTATGGTCGCCACAGCTTCACTTCTTTTCTTGTGCCTGGTTGGTGGCTAACCATACCGCAGACCCTGACCACTATATCTTTAGAAACTCCCGCCAGAGGCATATTTTTGTATGATGACTACGAAAATAGTGTACCCGAGTTACTAGATGGTGTTGTGTGTATGTCTAAGTGTTTATTTATTCATTCGGTAATAGTAACATAAGAGACAATTTTTAATGTTATTTAATGATGTTAATTTAATATAAGTTACTCTACTACACCATTGCTGGAGCACAGCAATGCTGCTGCTACTACGAGACGGTATGAGCCATCGCACGAGAACAGTATGGATAGGCGGATTGTGTCGGACTAGTTAGCCACCTGACAGTCGTTTTTAAGCCGCCCCTGTAGGGCATCGACTTCGCTTGAGACTGCCTTTAATTGAAAATAATTGGTTTCAATTGTTTAACGTGCCGTCTGAAGCAAGGAAACACTCGTGTGAAATAGCCATAGTCGTATAAAACTGATCACCCATCCAAGGAATGCCGCGTTAGATGTTGCTTTACTTCTAATCGAAATCGAACGTGCCAAGAGTGCTTTCTTATTTATTACATATACAACCACCTCCGTGGCTCAATGTAAACAACATTGGGTTTACGTTTCGGAGGTCGCGGGGTACATATTTAGTACTCGGTTTGGTTGGTGGTAGGTATGTATAGACAGTGTTAATTTTTAAAAGTAACCGCTTTATAAACGTTTCAGCGAATCTAAGAAATGATTATGGGAAGCACATGAAAAGAGCTCTGTTCAAATTTTTTTTATTATGTGATTTAGTCCAGAAATTAAAAAATATTTCATGTGAAACCTTGAAATAATATTCCATTTTCAAAATAAAAAACAAATTTGGATATAGCTTTGAAAACGCAGGAATTGGTACATATGATTAACGAAGAAAAAAAAAATCCTATTTTCCTAGGTAAAGACCCCATATTTATCTGTACATTGTTTATATTTTACAGTCGATCAAATACATAGCAGGATTAAAAACTGGCTTAGTTGCCATCATGTTTTATTTGGGAGCGTGTAAATCAGCAATTATTATGTGGATCTACGGAGTTACGAGATTCTCAACTGATATACAGTTTTGGCTCGGATTCATGCCGACAAAATTTTATATATTATGCTGGATTTTCACACCCATAGTACTTATGGTAAGTTATTATTGTAAATTTTGAAAATAAACTAAAGATCATCCATATGTTGGATTCGACGACCGGTTGGTTTAGTGGATAGTGACCCTGTCAGCGAAACCATGTCATAAAGGGAATGGGGTGGACCCGCAGCCCCACTCTTCGGGGATACGAATGAGTAACCCTGTCAGCGAAACCAACGGTTGCGGGTTCGAATCCCGCGAGGGATAAATGTTTGTGTGATGAATACGAACATTTATTCCCGGGTCATGGATATTTATATAAATATTTATGTATGTTTATCCGTTATCTAGTATCCGTAGCACAAGCTTTGCTTAGTTTGGGACTAGATGATTGGTGTAAGTGTCCGAAATATTTATTAAAAAAAAATGTCTCGGTATTATGGTCATTCAAATAGATATGTGTACCAGATTAGAGATCATTTGATGTTGAGTAACCGTGATCAGAAAGCTGCTTGCATTCTTAACTTTTTAAATCCTTATTACGACGATGCCGAAACAGAACAAAACTACTGATGATGATCATGTAACGTCATTAAAGTTTTAGTAAAATGAAGAAGGCGTGAACCATCTAAAGCCTCCATAGGCTTTTTCAATCCTTTTTACTCAACAGCTCTGCGCACACTGCGGACTTTTTGTCCGCGTCTATCCGCGAAACACATGTGAGTAAAAAGGATGGTGGTACGCTCCATCCTTTATAATCATACGGGCTTCCACAGATAGACGGGCACCGAAATTCTACGTGGACCAAGTCGAGAGTGACTTAAAAGCAAGTTTAAATATGATAATTGTATGAATGTCGCTTTGATCACCGACGTTGCTTAGTTGACGACGACCGTTTATCCGGCCTCTTGCCCAAATATGTATAGATAATGATTTAGGAGCTTTTTTTTTCTAGATATTCTTCATAAACAAAATGTTTTCGTTATTCGAGGGTACCCTTGAGTTGGCGGAAATCACAGCATTAACGTGGATCGGCTTCACATTGCTAGTAGTAATAATATTCACAATTAGAACAGTAGCAAACTATATGGTACAAAGCGTAAGTAAACATTTCATTGTATAATAGAAGGAATATTTATAAAATCAGCATAACTAAAATTTTTTACGTCGTAGGATTAAGATTGAAGAAATCAATAAGTAGTAATATTAACATTGGTATCGCAATATATTTACGAATAAATAAGGTACAGTCGACAGCACGACGACTGTAACTCCACATGACTAAGGAAAGATGGCCACGCGAAGCTATCGTGTAAAAACACAGCTAGACCCTTAGTGCCAGGCTACACGATACGGTGCGACTCCGCTGCATCTCGTTGATATAAGTAGTACATTGCCGCTCGCAATGGTTGCACCGACCTTAGCGACCGACGTTCGACGGCAATGATCACCGACGCAACGGCGCTGCACCGCATCGTATGGCCTGGCACTTATTCTAGAAGTATTGCAGTCGTCGTGCCGCGTCTTGTGTACTTGTACCTATGTATGAATGTATCTGCTATTGTTTAGAAAAAAAATACGACATACGTAATATAAGTAAATAGGTAATAATATAATATTCATGTGGGTTTCACAAAGTCAATATTTAAGGGACCGCTTTTATAATAAGGTTCCAGTAACATTCAAAATCTATGGGGGAGGCCTATGTTTAGCAGTGGACAATTGGCATCAAATGGTAGGTCTCGGCAAAAGAAAACAGTCGGGTAAAAAGACAGTCAAGTGCAAGTAGGAATCGTGACCTTATGGTTCCGTATCTACCATTAACAAACTTTTTATGGCAAACATAAATATGAATACTCACGTTCCTTGAAGATCTATTAATCAGTAAACATAGAAAATAACTGATTAAGTGATACGAGCGTTTACGTAAGTAAAATTATTTTACAACTTTGTAGTGGTTCAAGTCGGTTGTCTTTTTTGTTAAAAGATTTTTTAGGTACTTTTTAATACACCGTAGCCGGGTGTTTTTAATTTTTTTATAACTGTTTTTACTTGTTTTGGTCGAATCAGAAAATGTAAAGATACATACCTATTTACAAAGAGAAACCCTTTAGTTTCTTGCTCGTTCTTCTCTGGAGAGACATAATTGTGAATGAGCGAAAATTGTAGGTCATGCATGACATGACGATTTAAAACGTAATTTTTATAAGTTACGAAAACATAAGCTTTTGATCGATATGTTGAATTTTTACACGCTGTTATGTTGGTTTTGTAAAAATCCCTTCCATTTCATTTAAATTAAAACTATGTGAGGTAAATAATAAATAAGTTATATTGTTATGTAAATCGGTATTATGGCGTCGGTGGCTCAGCGGTTAAGACGCGGTCTCCTAATTTGGGAGGTCCGGGTTCGATTCCCAGGCAGGCCATGTACCAATGAGTTTTTAAATTCATTTTAATTACTTATGTGCATTTAGCCGACTGCTCTTAAACGGCAAAGGAAAACATCGTGCCTGAGAAATAACAATTCTAAGGCATGTGAAGTCCTCAACCCACATTGGGCCAGCGTGGTGGACTATGCCCCATACTCCCTCAATATACGAGGGAAGGCCTATATCTCTGCAGTGGGATGTTTACGGGCTGAGATGACGATGATGATAATGTAAATCTCCTCTTACCAAAAGTAACGTTTGTATAGAATGCTCTCTGTTGTCCTAAATCCAGAGCCAAAATTGCATATACACATTATGATCTATATTCGTTCGATTGTCCTGACAGTCCGGTGGTCCTCAGTTGTTTAGTAAAATACATGCAGCCCATGTTGTGCCGTAAACCGATAATAAAGTATGATTCCGTCACCATGAAAATCGTGTAATCTAAATTCAACGGAAAAGCACAAAGCCGAGATTTGAGCTTGCATGAAAGTTAAACAAAATTAGGTATACTTATGAATATGCATCTAGGTTACACTTGAGTGAACCTTTCACGGAAGGGTGCATTAAAACAACAGTGGAGCTATATGTAACGTTTTCAACGTGAACTACTTATTTTGCCTATTCATACTTATAGTTTTTTACAATGTGTCCAATACAAAAATTTAATTAAAAACTATTAGGTTTGTTTAAAAGCTATTTATTAACACCGACGCAAAAGAGGGACGTTATAAGTTTGACCGCTATGTGTGTCTGTCTGTAGCACCGTAGCTCTTTAACAGGTGAACCGAGTTGGATGCCGTTTTTTTATATGAATGCAGGTTTTTTACTGTTGGTTCTTAAATATGTTTTATCTAAATCGCTTTAGCCGTTTTGTTTTAATCGCTTGTTTTCTTAGTTTTCATTGTGTATTAAACGATGGTTTATGGAAAATTATTTCTTAAAAATAACATTCACTAAGTGCGACCCGTTTCGCTCCCTGCACTCTAAACGAACGGTGAAATTTCGGGCGACTGCTTGCAATGTGTTGTGAGTAATTGCTCCCATTTTTTGTCGAATATTTTCTTTTAATTAATCTAACGTTGTTTTGGATTGTTACCGTAAACTCTGGATTTGAGGTGCACTGACGAAATAATGCATTGGTGTCAAGTCCGGGCTTCGCGGAGACCAATTGATATCACCACTTCTGGATATTAATAATATATAATCTCGTAAACAATGACTGTGCTAGGAAGTAAGGTAATTTTTTCGGGTGTGTATATAAAAGAAATGTTGATTGAGTAGTATTAACACATAAAAGAAAAATAAGCGAAGTGTTGGAATAGGTCCATACTTTATCACTCGCTTGTTATGCATATAAATCATCCTGACGACCTGTTTGGTGTAGCGGATAGCAACTCTGACCACTATACCAAAAAGTTGCGGGTTCGAATCCCGCTAGGGGCATATGTTTGTGTGATGAATACGGACATGACATGTGTACCAGAGTTATGGATGTTTTCATTCATAATAAGTATTTATTTACAAAAAAAAATGGATTTATGTAGTATATCAACCATATAGTTGCTTACTGTGGAACTAGATGGCGCTGTGTATATGCCTAAGGATATTTATTATTTATTTTATTATATAATTATAATAATAAGTGGTCCATCGCATCGCATCTAGAACGTGTTGGATCTGTGATAGGGACACATTCACAACAAAGGATGGACGATTCAATATGGATGGAAGAGCAAATAAAAAATATAAAAATGATAACGCTGTACTCTGTCTTGAAGCATATCTCCTTTAAAGAATTACTCAATACCTTATAGCTGCGTGGTCGCTTATTCAAATATATTAGGTTTCTATTTGTTACATTTGTAATTGACTGTTTGTTTGTTTTCTGAATAAATAAATAAATATTAAGCCAAGAAAAACGCACAAATTAATAAATAGGAAAACAAAAAAAAAAAAAACTATATCAGTATATTGCTCAAGGTAATTGTGTGCTGTGTCAGGTTTATGTTATGGGTAAGCTTACCTGGCGCGGTTATTTGTAAACCTCGTCGATATCGTCACAATAAAATGTCATATTACCTAGTGGGCGATGACTGAACCAATCCAATACCGTCAGAACGTAATCGATAACGAATTCGGTGAAATTCCACACAATAACCCCACATATCCTTTCCAGCCATTTTCATAATATCCGCTTCCCTGCATGCCCGCAAATCCACTGCGCTATCAACAATTCATATCGTGACATTTATTCATTGTTTCGATATTGGAGACCACGTAGTTAAGGCACGAACGTAACGTACATTCGTTGTTCCATGATACGATATCAATTTAGTCGTTACAGCGATATTAATTGCTAACGCTATCGTTAAATTATTTGTTATACTAAGTTTTCGGGACCGCATTACTCGGCGTTTTATATTTCGATTTGAGCTGACCTACAGTCATTCTGTGTGACTATGCTGTGTTTTTGGAATTATAAGGTACTTACTTTACCCATAATTATAAGGTACGAGCTACGACGAGGCTCTCAAGGGCGAGTTTCCATACGTCGTACGTACGTCGAGGAAGTATAGTTGGCAAACACGAGCCTTAACTTTAGAGAATATATCAATGGAAAGGGTCAATGATATCTACGTATCTCGGTCGATATAGCGACTCGTAAATGTGGCGAACATTTAATGTATTCTTTTTCTTAGCGAATCGATGGCAAAAGCTTCAAATTCTTGAGGACCAGAATACAGCCACGCGTACAGCATCGTATATAGAGGTCCTGAAGTTTGATATATTAGCGAACGTTGAAGCTTTTTCAATATAGGTTACCTAATTCAGCTGCTTGATTTGTTATATCATATTGTGTCGGACGAAGGGTATTTGATATATGCAGAATGAGTCTTGAGCACCATATACATGGACATTACGTAACTTTATAATTTGTGATCAATAAATACCAAGATTTCGACGGTTTTATAAAAAAATAATTATTCTTAATGTTTGGGATATCTCTGACACCTCATTTGGGATAAAAGGTAAACTTTGTAAAGTTACAAATAAAACTGGAAACTTTGTGATTTAGGTAACGAGGTTTCTTGGGATTCTTGTTATAAATTTAAATTGCGAGAAGCCCTGTCTCCTGATGTGCAGATTTATTTAACCTAGTCGATGAATCAGAGCTTCATAGGAGCTTGTAACAATTTAGTATGCCAATAAAGAGATTATTATTATAATGTGCTATCAATACAAAAATATCGACGGTTTCATATAAAATTAAATATGCTTATGTTGGTTAACAAAAAACGGCCAAGTTGCGTGTCGGGCACTCATCTACTTCGAGCTCCGTAGCATGTACTCAGTCAAATACCTCCGACTTTCATAACTATGTAGCTATAAATCAAGGCCTGATTCACGGATGAGTTATCCGTGAAACAGGCCTTGATTTACACATCTTGCACATTTAAAACCACATATAACACTTAAACTCTTAAAAAAATAATTTTAAATTTTAAAATGCCATCGCCAGCGCTATTTGTTCCAAACTAAGCAACTAGTTTGTATTATGAATACCAGATGGTTGATAAACTGCACAAATACACGTTTTTTGGTAAATAAATACATTATATAAATGAATAACTTCCATACCTCGGGAACACATGTTTCCTTCTTCATTAATCATACAAACATATGCCCGAACCCGCGATCTTTTGGTATAGTAGTCGGAGTTTCTAACCACTACACTAAACAGGTAGTCAAACATCTTGAATCTGGAGTTCAGTTTAAATTTTGGGCATCCATGGCGTCAGCTGCTAAACTAGCAACTAGCAGCTGAGAAGCTTGGAATTCTTTGTCGTCGATTACCGAACTAACAAGGAAGGGAACTTCTTGTGGCTATTTTCCCTCAATCCTACGAACTTGGAACCGTCAAACAGGGTGAGAATGGTATCTATCTACTAGTCGCCAGCAGGGGTTTTATTACATAATTTCGTCGTTATTGTCATCGGTTTGTTTAAGTCAACAAAGTTGGTAAAGGCGATCTAATACATCCTATTAGATTCGCCTTTACCTCTTTTTAGTTTTTATTTTATATAACGTCAACCCATTTCATCGTAAACGCTATATTACATTCGCTCCAACTGATATGTCCTAAGCTATTATCTCTTTCACACTTACCATCCATCTACCAACTACAATGCAGTTAGTATATATTATTATTTATTAGTCTTTATTATTAAATAGATTATATGATCCTAATTAAACAATGCCCGACAAAACTGTGGGAACTCGAGTCTCATAAAAAGCTATAAGTCACCTAGTTAAATGTGGACGTCGTCGTATATATTGAATAATTTACATAGGAGGCACAGGTTAGCTAACAAGAATTTTTTATTGTGAATATTTAGTATTCGTAGAATTTCTTCTTCAATGAACCCTCGCGATATTATTTATGATTAGGTTTGCTTTCGTCACTATACATACCCAGTATAAATTTATAATTGTCATGGAATGTAAAAGATTACACGACTTGGAGATCAAATTTCCATTTTAGATAAATACCATTTTTTCAATCAAATTACATTTTACAAAGTAGGTATAATAAGATTTTGTAAACTTTGTAACATTCTGAATAAGTAAATAAAATATAAACTAACAAAATTTCATATCGGAATTCACTTGCGCGATTGGTTTGCCAATCTATATCGCTTCATAAATAATTGAAATAGCATAGCAATTGTCAAACGCAGTCAAACTATGCAATTACGAGAAGGCCTGGACGCCGCTTACTGTAACTGGACTACAGTACATAGCCGAATTGGAACAAAGAATTTTTGATTATCCATACAAAGTAACCTATTCTGACACGACCTTTAGTATGAAAATTCAACAATTTTTGAGTGGTTCCTAATGGAATGTTATTCATAATCAAGAGTGGAATCACCAGCCGAAAATTGTTGGACTTCCATACTAAAGGTGATTTCAGAATGGGTTACTTAGTATGGGTAATCGAAAAATTTTTGATCGAATTCAACTAACTTACCCCAAGTTGGTGGTAATTTAGTGTGGCGTCACCAGTTAATGGGAATCACGCGAATTCAAATTCACCCTGTATAAAAAACATTTAAAAATAAAATAAATATATTTGGACATACACACAGCGCCATCTAGTTCCACTTTAAGCAACTATAGGCTTGTGTTGTGGATAGCAGATGGTTGATATACTACATAAATAGATTTTTTTTATAAATAAATACTTATTATAAATGAAAACATCCATAACTCGGGTACACATGTCCGCATTCATCACAAAAACATATGCTCCTAGCGGGATTCGAACCCGCAACCTTTTGGTATAGTGGTCAGAGTTGCTAACCACTACACCAAATAGGTCGTTTGCAAATTGCAACAATTTTTCCGTTTTACTTTCTACTTTTACACATCACTTACTTCTTTTCCATTTTTTCCACAGAATTTTATATCTGCGTTTAAATCTAGTCTGAAATATGGACCACCTGATCCAGATGAGAGGAAAAGAAGGAAAAAGTATAATATAACTATGAATTTACGACAGTGCGAACACAATTGCATAATGTTAGACGTAAGTTTCTCCGATTATTCGTAAGTTCTTATAGATGAGATACATACTTCTAAGACAGATTTGGGGGCAATTCAGTCCCGCGCCAAAGTATAGCTCCAAGTACTTTGCCCTCGCCAAGTCGAGCGAAAAACCCATCCGTACCAACCTTTTATTGAAGCCACTCAGCGTTCTTTTAACCCCCAACTAATTACAATATTCTGGGCACTAAAGGTTAAGTCGGACAATACCTGTTCAAAACGGAATAGAATTTTGAATAACTTGAAATTTCTTGGTTTAAGCGATATGTGACTTATTTTCATTTTTAAAATATAATTTAGCGTAGAATTAATGTTATTGGAATCAGAATATCAATCCCAGACAATAAAATACAAATTTTATTTATTTAAGGTCACAGTCGAAGGCTCTAAAAAAAATATAAATTAAAAAAAAAAAAAAAATCTCAATTACAAGGAGAAGTACATTCTAGTTCCGATCGATGTTAGATACAGAATGCTATGGCTAAATATTATAACATGTCACACAAGGATTTAGAATTACGAAGTTATAAAACCTAAAGAGCTTTTAACTCCAGCAATCATTGTAAGAGCAGGTGTACGTACTAGGAATTAATCTGTACATTTCCCCGGCTCTCAAATCTCGAAAAAAGAATAAGAATGTTCGCATGTGCATTTGTTTCTGGATGTAAAGTGTGAGGTGTGCGTGTATTCTGCTTGTATGGGCGGTGCGCGAGTGCATTAGGTGTGAAGTGTATTATGTTATTGGGTAAGAACCTATACCTAAGTTATGGAAGTGGTTTCACCTAATAATTTTTGTTTCATACGATATAACTTTGAAATGGTGGTTAATATGTCGTGTGAGTCATTGTTATTTGTAAACGCTTTATTGTACAAAAAGGCAATTTTACATGGAATACAGAGTATGAGTACAATGGTGGGATTATCCAATAGAGGGATTTCTTCCAGTTAACCATAGGGTTAGTGAGAAAATGGTAGATTGGGCGTATACAAAGTCATGTATAGGTGAGTAATGAAAAATTAATATAAAAGTAAGTAGACAGCAGTGTTTACTTTTGTGTGAAAGGCATGTGGGTATGTTACAAGTTATATGTATAGACTGGAAGACCCCCCACGATGTTACTCGTACTGATCCCGTTCATCCTTGTTCTCTTGGGAATTTTACAAAAGTCCTACATTTGAGTGCGCTTCTTAACAATCCAAATAAAATACGTCGATGTACGCTTTTGGGGTATGTTATGTTAGGTCAGTCAGTCATGTAGTTTCTTTTCATATGAGTACATTTATCTATGTATATGTGATATGAAGTTGTAAGAACAAAGCGTAGGTATTATGTTATGACTTACAGTGTGACTTATGTTATGTTAAATCATCCAGATAAAGAAATCAACTCTATCATCGTAACGGATTTCCATCAAACATGGCTAAGTAACATCTCGAAAACACCTGATTTCGAAAACAGATACCATTCGACAAACTTATAACATCCCTCTTTTGTCTCGTGGATTAAATATCGTGTCAATAGATCGCTTAAAACAGTTTTTTTTTTGTTGTTTTCTAACGTTCATTTTTAAGAAGCTGATTACGAGATACGTATATTTGTACATACAGTTTTCTTGTAGCAGTCGAATAAAATTGTTAAAGCTGTAAACGTCGGACGACGCGTGAAAAGACGATGTCACTCTATCTCTTCATCCGTCTGAATTGGCAGGGGAGTTCATCGATGTCGATGAGGCGTATCATATGTATCTCATTTGTCTGTGCAGGACAGATTCGATTGCAATCATGTGCCTGTCACGTATCAAACTCAACCAGATGGTGATGACACCGAAGCCGCGCCTGAGAAGGCTACATCGCTCACAAAAATTTATCAGTCAACGCAGACTAGAAGAACGAGAACTTCCAGTTTAATTGATATCCAATCTTTACATTACGACTGATTTTATATATGCCTGTCTACTACTTTTTGATCATTGTTTCTCTTATGTATGACATTGTGTAGGTGAAATAATTATCTTTAACTATGTATGTATTTTTATAACAATTAAGATAAAGATTTACAACAACTATGTATATTTTGTATTTTCAATTTATTGTAAATAGAAGGATTTGTTGCGAGTTTCTAATATTATATTATTATTATATGTGTACCTATCTTGTGTATAGGGATACAATGAAAGACACAGCTTTTATATATAACATTTTATTATAATTTTCTGAATTGCTATCCCTGAAAATATTATCCAACTCTTCTATTGCTTAATGGAATTATAATAAATTTAAATCAAAGTGAGCCAGTAATTAGAAGACTCCATACAAGTTTGTTGTTTTGTTGTGTGAGTGTGTGTCCAGCCGACTTTACATTTGTTGTTTCACCTTATTCAGACACGTATGTCTTATTATTTTTACAAAGTATCTCCAAACGAGCTGACCCGTTCTCTATCTACTGCAAATGTGATCCGTATCTGAAAATTGTACTTTTTATTGTACTATTTAGTACCTACTTAAAAACAAATTAAATATACATCTTTATTTTATGAGTAACGATGAATGACTAGATATTTAGCAGGGTGCAGTCGAAATGTCAAACGGGTTATGAGTTATTGTTGAATAATATTAGATGCAAAGAGATGTCTGTAGAGGAAGTCCTAACATAATTCATAAACATTAAATGAAAAATTTGGGCATGTACCATTTGGATAGCATAAACAGTTTCGTGGCATACTTACTAACTACATAGGGACATTAAACTTTCAACTGAAAAGCTTTGAGTCGCAACCGCATAATTAAGTTTTTTGGTGACTGTTTATTACGAACATACCTATAATATTTATTTTTAATTATTCAATATAATTTTGCATTGTTCAGATTTTTGACATGCATGATAAATTTAGAGGGCGGATCAACTTTTAGAATTCGAAGACTTCACATCACACATTACGTCAACAGCCTTTAAGAGTCCACTACTCGGAATACTAACCTCCACTCAATCCAAAAAAATAATACATATTAAAGATAAATTCAAATAATTTAATCATATTATTAAAGATATAATAATAGTGAAACCGGAACACAACAATGCTATTAAAGATATAATAATATTATCTTTAATAGCATTGTTGTGTTCCGGTTTCACTTAACATCACATCAGGTATGATTGAGGTCAAATGCTAATCCGTTGTAAATAAAAAAAAATACTCAATTTGTTGATTAAAGATACTCAATTTGCCAATACATTGAGAGGTCCGTGAAAAAAAAAAAATAAAAAAACTTAAACTTAAGAAAGAGTTAGAGGAAGTATAGCACCCTAACCCCTGATTCAAACCCTCCACATTTTGACCTCAATCACACCTGATGATGATGATGACGGAAACCCCAACACATTTGGGGGACTGGCTATCTTATCTCTGACAACCGTAACACAACACAACAATGCTATTAACATTGCTGCTTGGCGGCAGATTTAGATAAGATGGTGGTAGCTAGCCAAGCGGACATTTTAAAATTCATAAAAAAAAAATGATCATTTTTTTATCAGTTTTGCATTTGACTATAAGTGTGAATGTGACAGACATGCTAATGTCTATCGAAATTGAAATCTCGAGCGCGTGAGATCATTCTTGTCATTTGGTTACCGATCCCTAAAAGTTATATAGACTTATTATTATTAACACTGTATTGCATATCAGCCCGTAAACATCGCACTGCAGGGATATAAACCTTCCCTCGTATATGAGGGAGTATACCTATATTGCATATACGTATACATTAAGTAAACATAGGACAGAAATTAATATACAATAAAGGTGAGCTTGTGTCTGTAAGACATTTCTTCCAGCAAACCCTTTGAAAGATTAATAAATAGAAAAATATTTTTTTAGGACCGTTAAATTATAAATTATACTTAATGTATAAAAAAAACATATCACTTACAACAATACACAATATAAAAACCTACATATAAATACGTGTAAAAATAATACCTATATTAAATGCACTACATTATACAATATAGAATCTCAAAACTCGTTAACAATTGTTTTGCACTTATACATTTTAATGTACATTAAAGCATTAACAAACATATACACTTTTTCCGTAACAAGTTGTGAGGTTTTTGTTGTGGCTTTTATTGAAACCATGTTGGTTTTTTTTTTAATTATTTGCACCAATATTTTCTTGATATATTTATTTTTTCGTTGGATGCAGGCCACTTCTAACCGGTCGTTCTGTAAATCTATGGGGGAGGTCTATATTCAGCAGAGGACGTCCTGTATTCTGTGACTAGAATATACCACTCAACCGCCCGCAGTCAACTGTCCGGCTCCGCGGGGTCAAACTTTTTTGCTGCGAGCACGGTACCTTTATTAATACTGACAAAAATAATACGGGGGTATAGGTTAAGGAGTGCAAATTAAAACAGTATAAAATAAAATACACAAAATCTTATTCTAGAGTACTAAAAACTGGGTATAACATACGATATCGGTAGAAAAATCCGAAACTTTTCTTTAATTTTGCTGTTAGTGAAAAATATTGCGAATAATAACGAATTTAGTAACTTTTATATAAATCTAGCCCAATTTCCCTCTGTGATGATTCCAAGTTGTCTATATTTAGTTAATTTTTTGTAGCAAAATCTACGTACTTAACAATAATTTTGATAAGGCCTTCAACTCCCTCGGGGACGAAAATCCGCGGAATATGTTCAAGTTTATAGCATCTTTTATCAAATCCTATGTATTTTTATCAGAATATGAATATCTTATCTTAATGTCTTTATTGTACACAAATCTGTATCAGAAATATTCATTGTAGGTATATAAAATATACAAAGGCGAACCTAACTCCGATAGAGTTTTCTACCAGCAAACCTTATAAATACACATAATATTTATTTGATTGGTCGGCAAAATATGCTGAATAATGAAATATAAGTCATTTTCACTATTATTATTTTTTGGGAAAAACTTGAAATTATCAAGAAGACGCTAAAACTCCTATCACTCAGACATGAAATAAATTGTGAAAGTTGATATTGAATTCAGACTCAATTTGTCGCTACAAACTACATATATTATGCAGAATCGTGAAGTACTAATCCTCACGATAACTTGGTATATAATAATTCCAGAAATATTTAATAAAATTTTAATTACGACATAATATGTAATTCACTGTTCACTACAGATAGGTGAACGAATGAACTAAATTTGACATTTTTTTGTCTATGATTACAGCCGAATACTGCCGTCTATGATCGTATGCCTTAAGCTAATTTATTGATTTTTTCCCCAAACAGTTTCAACTACAGCAGATAGGAGAAATTGTTTCGAATCGCATGAAAGCAGCACGCTTTTGTTACTGTTGTAACCACGGGCAGTAGACTGTCTCTTTTTTTAGGTTACAGGTTTAACCACTGGCGGTTGAGTACCGTACATTTTTATTTATAGAGAAAGATTTGCAGCAAGCAATCAGACACGGACACAGCGCCGCGCTAAGTTTTTTGTTTCCACTGAAAATGAACTCCTTTCATTGCTCATGTTTGTGAACTTTTAATTTTTGTACCCATCTTCACATTGTAGGTCAATTATTTTCTTGGTGTATGTATATACGAGTACTATGTGGTGTGCATGCTGCGAACACATATACAGGACGAGTTTTTTTACCAAGCAAAGAAGTAGGGCATATTAGGTAAGTGAAATAAAAAGTATTGGCATAGGCAGTTTTTTTTTTTTTCAAAGTGTAATGTACATTTTTCATAAAATTCGGGTACATTTTTAATAAAAATGTACCCGAATCACATTTATGATTTTATGGTAAATTTTTCTCAAAAAATAATTATAATTTAGGACACATGCCTATTGTCTGATCCCAAAATAGGCAAAGCCTATGGGTAAAAATATATAAATTGAAATCCATGATTTGAGAATAAATATTTGTATTCATATAATCGTATTCATCTCACAAACATTTTACCCCTGCAGGGATTCGAATCCACAACCGTTGGTATGGAAGACTGGGTTTCTGGGCAACTACCGACAAGACTAATCGCCGTTAATTTAATTTTGACGCATATATACTTAGGTACTAATCGGTTCTTTGCCATACATCGGTTCCGGTCCTTGTTTAACATATTCATCCCTTCTCATATTTTATGCAACGTGTAGAATTTCTATCTGTGTACTTTATTTTATCCAACTTTCACGGTCAACGGGACACAACCCGTCTAACCAATTGGAAACTTTATTGCGTTATTATAAGGGTCAAAACTGATCAAACCATATCCAATTTATTAATTATTGAACACCAAATTGTTTGGTTTACTTCCAAACTTTCTGTACATTGATAAAGACCTTCTAGGTAACGCTTTTTAATGTCACAGACAATAGAGCCCGCATTCGAGCAAAGGACTTCTAATTGGGTGAATAAAATTAATTAAGAGTAGTAACGCTTGGAGAGGATTAATCAGCATAATCATCACTAAACATTTTGAGGTTTCTGTACACAGAGTCCAATTGGATCACTTACTGAGTTAATAACATCAGTCTGCCGCTCTATCTTGTAGTTAATGGCCTCTAGCCAACAAGGGGATGATTTTTCTGATAATGATTTCAAAACGTAATACTCATTATTGTTGTAATGGTCCTGTCCAGGTCGGACCAGTATATGCCCCCCGTGGCTCTACGACTGGATCAGCATTTGCCTCTAACTGCTAGTGCACCTGTCGATGTGCGGCTACAAATGATTTTAATATCCAACTTATTGGTAACCACTAATTATAATGATGACCATAATCAAATCTCTAAATAAAAAACGACTACTAATTACCTTAAACAAAAGTATATTATACAACTAACTCATAAGAATAGAACAATTATACGACTGCTAACGAATGGGCTTTATCCAACTGTTCATTCTTCGATCCACCCCGAGATCTCGAGATAACGATGGACTTGTCGAATGATTTATGAGCGCTATTGTTTAAAAAATTAATAAGAAGATTATGCCAGGGGTTGCTAAAGTCGTCATTCGTTTTGTTCTCAAAAATATTAAAAGATGTCGTTTGTGACATTAGTAAATTCAAAGATTTCCTATTACTAAAATAAGTAAGTTGGTGACTTTGTGCTTGTGCGTCGTTGCGGTATGTCGCCTCACGCTTAGATAATTTTGGGTGTTTACCTATGAATTTGGAGTTTTTTTCTTCGTTAATCATATGTACCAATTCCTGCGATTTTCAAAGCTATATCCAAATTAGTTTTTTATTTGGAAAATGGAATATTATTTCAAGGTTTCACATGAAATATTTTTTTAATTTCTAGGCTAAATCTCATAATAAAAAAAATTTGATCAGAGCTCTTTTCATGTGCTTCCCATAATCATTTCTTAGATTAGCTGAAACTTTATAAAGCGGTTACTTTTAAAAATTAACGCTGCCTATACTTAACTTAATGTTATCCGATAACACACACAAAGATTAGCTAACTTTGGATTTGCCGTTCCCAAAAAAAAAATCAAAAATGTTTGTATGGAGAAAACAGTATTAATTAAATTCTTCATAAAAAACGCCAATTTCATAAGTAAGGACCTAATAGTTTTTACTTGGCAGTTTTGTATATTTTTTGGTACTATATAATCTATCTTATAGTTATTTATTAGTTGCTGCAGAAGGTATATGTGATATATGCTTAAAAATAGAACCAACCCATCTCTTCTCATGGGTGTCGTAAAAGGCGATTAAAGGACATTCCACTAAAAAGCATCTATAGACTTGCACGTGCGATGAGCTCACCTACTGTCACATGCATTTTTTATATATTTCAAAGGTGAACCGTCGATGTTGTTTCAAACATTAATGTATTAATGTTTGGAACACCCAAATGCTAGTTTGAAATACAATATCTCTGACCATTCCATTTGGTATAAAGGTCGTGACTCTAGGTATATACGTATATGTACCTATATTTTTATTGCAGATTTTCTTGCTTCTTGCATTATATACTAAAACTGAATTGAAGAAAATGCTGGATAACTGCAATCAAAATTGGCACTCTGATTTGTGGTCAGTTCATAACTTAATTTAAATAATTTTCGTTTAAGGCTACACAAAATACAATGAATCTCAACAACATTGTAACCAGTTTTAACTATGGCACTTTCCGGTTTGAGAAAAGTACGTACAACATAATAATTTGAGGAGCGATGTGATTTTCCCAAATATTATTTAAATTTACAAAAATGAAGAAAACTAACCTAAATTTACCCGTTTTAGCAATAATTTCAATTTCAATTTCTATATTCGAAAAACATACAGTCCAAAGTAGGGTATACAGAAGTAACTATTATAGATATAGCGCGACCAAAAGCGTTTCTAAAAACTATTAACTCTAGGTTTCTTGATCAATAGTGCAATATTATGTAAATTATCAATAGTCTTTCAGGTGTCGTTTCAATTTATTGAGGCTGACATTAAAGATTCATAATTGCTGTTGGATTTTTACCGAAACAGTATGAAAATTTATAAACTTTTTTCAATTCATTTTATTTAAATGTTATGAAATAATGTGTCTAATTTCTACCGTGTTCCCCGCTCCGCCTATAAATTCAAAGTGCACAAGGTACCACGTTAAAGACAGTTAAAAATAGGGTCACCAAAGTGGCTAGAAAAGATATATCTAGATTTTCTTGTTGTCACTGTGCCAAGGTATACGTGGTAATTGGAGCGAAGAAGCTAACACGAAATTAGTTCTATCAGCTGTGAAGAGATATTATGGAAGGTTATACAGCGTTAAAATTTTATCCTATAGGAAAACTAACATTCTACCGTTGGCTTTACTTCTCTCAGAATTAAAAGTCAGCCTAGTTCCCGCTTCAAGCGGAGAGGACGTATGGACGTATCGTTTTTAAACTTAGAATCATTTTGAGATAGGTTACGTCGTGATATCGTCGTCATGTTCCCTATGCGAATATATTATTACAAATTATTTATTTTTACCGCAAATAAAGTAAGTCAAAGTCAAAAATGCTTTATTTTGTAGGTATATTTTACATTCTTTTAGGCTACTGCTTGTTCAAAAAAGGCAATTTTCCCCTGAGAACATAAAGCAAGTAAACGAGGGGTTGCTCTTTTTAAAAACAGGTTTATATATTACAAAAAGGCATAATAATATTTCATTATTGATTGTGAAATAGCCTGGCATGCGATCGAGGTTATGGTTATATCCAGGGATCATCATCTAAATAGTGTGATATTTTATAATATGCTCTCTTAATAAGTTTCTGTTTTATAAATTCTTTAAATTTATTGAAAGGAAGATTTTGTACATCAACAGGAACCGTATTGAATAAGCGTATACATAACCATTTGTATGAATTACTGACTTTGCGGAAACGACTTATGTGACGGAAGCGTTTTTCTTGACACATATTAGATTAGACAGGCGCACTACGCGCCATAACACTTCCAGGAGTTAAATGGCAGCAACAATTGCTAGTGGAGGCTGCAAATCAGCATATTTTCTGAGTCTACACTTTATCACTGTTTAGGTATAAGACTGATATTATTAACCTTATCAATCAACCGTATGATGAATAAATATCTTTTTACCGTAAATATTAAACGCGTAAATTTTTTTCAAAGTATCCTGTCCTGTTACCTTACGCGACAATTTTTTTTCAGTTTATAAAGGCAATATAATGATTTTTATAATTGATAATGGACCACTCAGTTTTCAATGTCATAGCTACACAATCGTAGACAGTGTTCTGTGTACGTATATTGGATTACTCGCTCGGACCGGGTTGATTTGATGTGATGATAGCCGGACCGGTGTCTAGGTCAGTATTGATTTCGTCGCTCTTTGTGTACATCTTCACTATCAATTCATCAAGTTCAAGTTTACGTCATCATTCATCTACAGTACCCATCACTTTCCATTATTGGGTTTACCTATTGTAGCAATAAAACGTTTCGATATCTAATATCATTTCTGCACTACAGGGTTTTGCTTTCCAACTTTATTTTATATCCACAGATCTATAAACAAGAAGTTTTTATATTAGACTGGCTTTCCGCCCGTAGCTTCTCCTGCGTGGAGTAGCTTTATCGCGGATATGTTTAATTTCGGAACTACTCACTTTAAAACTTCGGGATAAAAAGTATTCTATGTATTAATCCAGGGTATATTCTACTTATGTACCAAATTTCATCTAAATCTGTTCATGCGTCTCGCCGTAATTTAGCAGCAAACAAACAAACATCCTAACTTTCGCCTTTTAATATTAGTTAGATGTTTTTTGAACATATTATTTACCAATCCAAATGACTTATTCATAGACTAACGAATATTTCCAAAAATATTATAATAAACTTGCATCAGTCTCCCGCCTATTTGCCTCTTTCACATAGTCCATCCACCTTTGGTTGGCGTCTCCACTTATTATCATCCACATTCATACTCTTCTTGTTACAAGACACTCACCCCTCCGAAATAAATGTCCATACCACGATAATCGATTTCTTTTCAGCTTTCCTATCACAGACGCTACTTTTAATTTGCATCATCTAAAGGATGAGTCAAATAATAATTAACAGTTCATCATCATCTCAACAGCCACAGGCGTCCACTGCTGGACATAGGCCTCCTCCCTTTATTTTTTGAGCGACCAGTCAGAAGCGGCCTGTTCCAGCGACGTCCAGCTATCTTCAGGAGGTCGTCCGTCCATCTTGTAAGTGGACCTTTTAGACAAGGTCCAAGGGTCAGTTGTTATTTATAATAATCATTCCTTATCGTATTATGTATACCGCTTTAAAAAATTTCGATGACAAACGTACCTAATACCACATACAGCCAAAAAATATTTCACAAATACCACTTAAGAGAGATTAGGTTTTTAATCAAGCAGTAGTGTTTATAGAGTCAAATATAGACAAGGTTTTTAAAAATTGTTAATATTAGACAGAATACGTTGGTTTATTTTTAATCCATTTTTTTCTTTAATTTCTGTATGTTTTTTAAAAACCTAGTAATGCTAACAGTTTATAGTATTCTAAAAATAATTTAGTTTAGTCCCTAGGATAACAAGATATTATCCTAGGGACTAAACTAGGCGAGCGGTATACGTAGTACACTTCCCCGCGTAAAAAAAAAACAAAAAAGGGATAACAAAATACACTTTTTCGTCAGCCCATAACGATGTACTTTTAGAGCATGAAAAGTGTAAAAATAAATCGTACATTAAAAATGTTTCTCATTACGGAACCCTACTGTCCGTAGTCCGACATGCGCTTAGCCGGTTTTCATGTCATTACGGACCATCAAAACTACTTTACTACTTTGGACAAGGATAGCTGAAAGGTCGCAAATGGACATAGACGGTTTTCCCGGGAAAGCGAAAAAGAAAATCTTGGGCGGAGCCGAGGGCGAAATGTAAAGTACTATTATCCGATCACAATCAGAACTGGAACGTTGTTATAATAGGTAAATAAAATTTGAATATGTATTACGCGAAGAGTCGGAATAAATATTTGTCGTATTATGAATCGCAGCATTTAATTAAAACTTGGTGTACAAGGGCGTACTCCTGGGTCGACAAGTCACGGTCACGCTTCTCTTTGAGTTGTAGACCAGACACCAACTTTCATCTCAGATATTGCAAACTGAGGTTTTAGACCTGTTGCAGTGAACCACTCCCTTATGGGCTTGTAGTTCTGGTTTATTCCGTCGAACATTTAGTTAAATAGATTGTAATGTAAGTATACACCGTGTCGCTTTTCTTATGGATCAAACGAAAATTATCGATAGAGGCCTCCATGGATTATCCGATAGGCCTCCATGTATGTTCCGCGAAAGTTGATAGTTTTTGAGAAAAACGTATTTTAATATTTTTTTAATGTTACCAATTTTTTTTTGCGCCCGGACTTTCAAGACTAGAGCGTTGATTTGTTTTGTGAATATGGCCAACTAAATAGTCTTCGAGAATAAAATGTCACTTAGGAGTTTGCACAAATACTTTCCTGGAAAAAGAAAAGAGATGACCCATTTTTCATGTAGATCATATGTTACCTCCAACTTTTCGGGCTTTTTACTCCAAAAACTCACTGAATAAAAATGCTTTGTACCTATCTTAGAAACTTTGCCACATTACTGGCAATTAACCTGCAAAAATTCATTTGACTAGAGCAAGTGCTTCATACCGAAAAAGGACCGAAATCAAAACGGATTATTTCCAGTGTAATTTACTTTGCTAAAAAAATGATTACAAAGATGATAGAAAGTTGTCATAGAGGACTACAATTACCATTAGTAAGTAGGCTATAGGCTATATTAGGAGTTTGCACAAATGCTTTCCTGGAAAAAAAGAGAGATCAACAACATTTTATGTACCTAGATGATTTCTTACCTAAAACATTGTGGGCCTTTTACTCCAAAAATATACTGTATAAAAACCTTGGAATCTATCTTAGAAACTTGTCCACATTACAAATGAATCTGTAATTACGTAAAAACAGCGTATCATATGGCCGTATTAATAAATCGATCGATTGTCTATTAGAATTAAAAGTGTCTACCTTTACCAGACGCAGTTGATTTTTTATTGTGTCTGGAAAAGATGAGCGCTTTTGATTCTTGACAAATATGTGTGGAACTGCCAATCGATCACTCGTCGGCCTCGTGTCGGTATGACAGACATTCCGCACTCATTTTGAAATGGTCAATACAATACTACTACTATTTTTTTTTTACATTACTGAAGCTGAAGCAGAATTGGAACATTATTTCGATTGATTCCTTATCCTTAATAGTTCTAAAAGGGATTTTTAATATTTATTTATGTTTTGTCGAATCACAAATGAATTAAAATACATTTGAATAGAGCAATCCTTTAGTTTGTTGTTCATTCTTCTCTGGGGAGTGAGCCATGTGTGTATGCCAGAAATTTTAATTTTATGACGAAATTAAATGGTTTCACGCGACTATTTTTTGGGTTCTGTGTGCGAAGTGTAAGTTTTGTCTCGTTTTTAACTTTAGTTAAAAACGAGACAAAACTTACATACTTACTTACTTACATGGTAAACCATCGCGTTCGCGTTTACGAAAAAAGTCCCTATGAAAAAAATCGTTTTGCAAACTATCCGCTAGAGGCGCTGCACATTTCTCCATACAAATCTTCACGTAAACGTGAACGCGGTAGTAAAGTTAAGTCGAAACAAAACTTACACTCCGCCCTCTGATATCACTAACTTGGAGCGTAGTGGAACACTCCGCTTATTTATTTAATTAAGAGCTGTGGTTTGTCGGCGGGGCGGATGCACCAACTCACCCTCTCACCTCAACCTTGTCCGACATGACAGTGATCTTAATGTCACATATTTTGAGGTTTAAATAAGTAGGTAGGTAATTTCTTGATTTTACCCTTCGCTTTTCTTTTACGTTCCGTTTTTAAATTGTTTCATTGATTGTTTGAACGCGCATCACGGAAAACTAAGGATCACACTTTGATGAAATATTTAGTCCGCTGATATGATGATGATGATGAATATTTAGGCTAAAATTTTGAAATAAAAAGAAACACATTTGGTAAAATCAAGACATTTAATTTTTAAATATTTGGTTTAAATTATAAAGAAAAACAAGCTTAATGTACTCTGTGGACTGTTAGCGTAAGGAAAAATAAATATAGATTTTCTTTTATAACATTGTTCCTTTTCAAGCAAAGGCTACTGAACCCATACAAGTAGTACCTACATAAGAATTTTGTTTTGCTATTTCTTAAGTAGACCGAACGGAAATGATCGGTTGGAAATGATAAGTCTTCTTTTAACCGACTTCCAAGAAGAAGGACGTTATGAATTCGATGTGTATGTTTATTCCGCGATATCTCCAAGTTGGACTGATTTTAATATTTCTCTGTTGATTATTCTTCTTCTTCCATTATCCACGACGACGAAGTTACAAGTAGAATAAAGAATAAACTTACAGAATAATTGCATATAATGACAAAGAAGCTATTGTTTCCAGAAGGGCCATAAACCTCTCGCAGGAATAACGTGCATAGAAAGGTACAAATTTCCTATTAAAAAACATTCACATGGATAGGTACCCAAGCGAACTCTCTTTTATTATATATTTGATTTTATTGTATTTCAATATAATGTGAAACTCGAAGAATTTAAGTCTAAATCTTATTACTTAGTTTTGCATCAATACTTCGATGATTCTTATCTGTGGAAACAATTTGGCCTATGATCCGTCTATAGCTACTTTACTATCATATTTTATAACGTACTTAAAGTTTCCCAAATAAAAATGGAGAATTGAAAAAAAATATGATTATGGGAGTTATGCATCTGTGTGGTTTCAGCACTTAAAGAAAATGGAACTAACCTGTTTCTTCCTGTAGGTATCGTTAAAGACAACTAATGGACTTTACGCCCAAAAACAGACTTGCACATTTTAACGACGATGGGCTCACCATCTGTCACGTGTACATTTCCGTATATTTCGAAAGGTGAACCGTGGATGTTGTTTCAAACATTAAACTTAATAATAATGCTTGGGACATCTCTGACCTAAAGGTCGTGACGTTATGTATATACGTATGTATGTAATAATTAAAAATATGATCTTCATGTACAAAAGCACTTGTAAAACATCGGTGAGAAAGGTTATATTGAAGTTAATACATTTTATCGTTGTGCAATAGTCTGTTTTTACTTGTTCACCTACTGAAAATATTAATGCTATATGTTTATACATTACATAATTTAGTAGAGTTCCAAATTGATTGAGAAAAAAGACATTCAGAGGCATTGTTGAGACTTTTTCATTCGAGATTTTTAACTACATATAAACAAGAAACAAATATCGATATCGTTAGTTATTTTATCGAAATGAATAGTGTAACTTTATAGGGGTAATTAATTTTCAGAATGCTTATCCAGAAAATGAGTAAATTTATGTAAATGTAAAGCATTACATTTCCCGCATTTCAACATTCCTCGCCGCAGTTAAACGTGTTTAAATAAAACCTATTTCATTTTTGAACAACCGAAGTTGAGTCGTCAAAATGTTGTATGTTTATCAATAAAGCAACAGGTTGTATTTCCAGGAAATTTGTAAACTATTTGCAGTGTGAAGCGTGTGTGCGAGCATTCAGTGTTGGTATGCCTTTTTGGCTTCACCCGATGAATGCTTTTGTTGGGCACAAAATGTTCAGTCATATACAACGGGCTAGCTAATTTTCACAACCTGCAGTTTTGAATGAATTCTCGCTACAAACTCGAAATAACAGAACTGTATTCGCCGAGTTAATTAATACTAAGCTTCATGAACCTTGTTCCTCTGTTGTTGATCATTTGAGGACTTAGACGGAAAATACCTCTCCATTTTCTGTAAGCGCTTTAACTTCTTGCAAAATATTACCAAAATAGACTATTTCACGAATTCACCGGATTGGGCTCTCGGGGAATTAAAATTAATGAGTCAAATCTGTTAAAATAGAATAAGGGGCTATATATATTTTTTACGAAAAAATTAAATTTGTGTCGGTAGCGAAGACAACCTACTCAGATTTTTCGCGACAGTGGAATAAAAGGTGTGAAATTGAATACATCGAGGTCTTAATAAAACATGAGCGGTGGTGAAAAGCCGGACGGACGGTCCTGGCGTCGAGATAGAGCGCTTAGAGTATTTGTCGCTCGATAAGGCTCTCAGTGAGGATCCGAACGTCGTAGTCGTTGGTATGAGCGGAAGGACGTAGCCGGGACCCGGTCGATAGGTAGCAAAGCGCAGGCGCTATAGTGGTTGAGGGACTGGGACCGCACGCCAGTCCGCCGGTAGGCTGATACGCGGCTGCCGGCAGCCAGCGTCCGCCCGAGTGCAAACGGATGTTCAAAACATGCATACGCGCCGTGTTCGCGGCATTTACAGCTTCGCTCTCGTGCTTGTTCTCGCGATCGTCTTAATGCCGCACGTTGACGAGGCCGCGTAAGTATGCCTCGGGTAATCACGTCATGATCATCATCGTCATTATCATCATTCTCATCATCATAATTTTTTTTAATCTATAATAATGGGTTCGTGCCACATACAAGCGAAGCCATAGTGTGCTCGTAAACCTCTCAAAACCGTGACTTCACATTGTTAGACGCGAGAATGATTTGTTTATAACATAGCTAGAGTTTTAATTCTTTCTGAGTATTTAAGCAGAAAGATTTCGGCTTAAGATACATCCTCCAGCCACGCTAATAGGTTCTATTTGGGTGTAAAATATTTTAGTAAGCACATTCATTACATAAATAAGAAAGAATTGTTATTGTAGGATTATAAGCCTTTCTGCATTGTCCTCTTCAGGTTTGAGAATACTAATGTGATGTAAGATTAACGCTGAATTTAAACATAATTTGACACTGCGTATGTATTACGTAGTTCATTTAGGTGCTGTTTCTCTTGTTCAGAGTAGTAGGGAATGATACGATAGTGTAACTAATTTACATAGTCCTTTTTTAATAGAGATTTCAGTCTGTCACAATTATTTTTATGCAATTGTTGCTAAATTAACATAATTGGAATTTTCTGTTTCATAAGACAGTCGCTGCGGAAGGTACTATTTTATATTATGTGATAGGTATTACAAATTACATGTCTGTTAATTAAAACGTTTTCATATTTAATACTATATCTCGAAATGACAGTAGGTAACTCGTACTAGTGTCTTTTTATAATCAATGTATCGAAATTGGGTAATTATGATTAACTTAATACTTCAGTTCCTACCTATCTAATTATTTATACGGAATCCAGTAACCGTAATTTAGGCAATTTAAAACACTAATATCCATCGCGTACTGATGCCAACGTAATATAAACGAGAGGCTCGTTCGTTTCTATTAAATTATCTGTTTCAAGTCAAATTAATATGATACATAAATACTTTGAGCCTTGCCTTGACTGATAAAGGCTTACATAAATACAAAGTTGAACTTTTGAGGGAAAATGTTATTGAACTTTGACTGGCAGTTATCTATCACATACACGATGATAACAAGGGTTGAATGACATACTAAGCGGAAATATGAAGTTTTCCTTTTGAGATTCTCTATATGTATAAGTTATATAAATTACTCATCGTAGCAATATGAAAAAAAAAAAATTACACGCGGATCAGCAAATACCGTATATCCCGCGTTTTTATAAACTTTACTTATTAAAATACATACTCACCCTCAAGAATCAGCCATTTAGTCATGCTCATCATAATAATTTGTTATTACTAATTTAATCGACATTATAGACGTGCTGAAAGCTGAAACGTAAACAAACCACAAGCAATATTCGCTCTAGTAACTATAGTCTACTATGTCAACAGCAAGCTATTAACATTGACATTGAAAGTGTAGACAGCGTCGTGCAATTACATCCCGTCAAAGGCTTCTGTAGCTGCCGTTTACTCGAAATTGCAGGGATGTTTACGAACAGTTTCCAATATCGACATTGAACTTGCCGGTTTGTTTACATTAGTGAATCAATAGAGCGAGCGAGAGTTTCAATATTAAATGTATTCAGAGTAGTGATTTTTCCAACAGGTTTGCTCTGTAAACCGGCAAATGTTTATACATTTCAATTCCAAGAGGAACTGCGGAAATTCATGGAAGGATTTGCAGTTTCACCGGAATTTCGACGTCGGATTTATCTCCGTTAATAATTAACACGTTAAATGTCTGTTTGCTGTAACATCGGCATAATTGTGAACGATGCACAAATTTTTGTGTTTATTATTAAGGAACAATGTGTGTTGGTATTCTTTTAATATACTTACTATGTATTTAAGAATTTTTGAAGTTATTTATCTAGCGTTTTCTTAAATTTTGGTGCAATAACACCTTATTACTACTTGTTTGATTATATGATTAAGCTAGCTACTTATACATGAGGCTCTAAAATACGCTTTACCTATCAGAATGTAAAGAAGGTTAGCAGAATTACCTCGTAGCATGACAATGCTGATACATTGTCAGAGGTAAGAGTCAGCTCTTCGGTGAGCTGACGCTTCAACGAGTCAAGTCAAATAATCCCGATAGAAGTTTCAGGTTCCCACGAGTCTAATGCCTCCACCATTTCCATTTCTGCAGGACACGAGCGTCATGCCGTCGGATCGCTTGGAATGGTCAATTGCAAGTCTATTATCTATTATCTATCGCTAATTAAATTTAATTAAATTAAATATATTCAATGTAAACATATGTTGTAACTACTTATTTATAGCATAAATAAAGAACTAATAAACTTCGATAGGTCGAAATTAAGTAATAAATATTTAGTAAATAAACAATTGTATATAATATACATTTAAGTATAATGAATACATAATTATAAATATTGGTATGTAAAATGAAAAATATGTTGTTAGTTAGTACTTATGATAATATGTAATAAATAAATATATTGAATTGTATTAAACATATTTTTTTGTCCCTTGCCTGCAGGCGTGACCGCTGACCTTTATTTCTTGCACCTCTATTATTTTCCCAAATTAAACACTTTCAAGGACACAGAACCAGACACAGTAGTTTTAATTTTATAACGTTGAGAGACGGGTTGGGTATTAATAAAAGACATCGATATTATTGCTAAGTCGATACCTCCTCGAAAAACGGGACATTTCTATTCCTGCTTTATCAACGATTATCGTAAAAAGCCTTTTATTGATGGATATACTCGGTCCTTTTAAGAGTACAATGAGAGGTATATTTTGTAGGGATGGCAGCTGTTTGTCATTTTGTGTTGTATCTATCAGTAGAGACTGGTAAATGGGGAATATTTCTATTTCTGTTTATCGATTGTCTTCCTAAAAGTGGACAATAAACTCAAAATAAATAATTAATTATCCACCTGTTGAAACTTGGTGGGGCACATTTTTAAATTCAAGGGTAAAATTTAATAGGTGGTTTAGGGTTATCTTAAAATATTTTATCAACGAAATATTAATTCAAATAAAATTTTTATTCAGACTTTAATTATTGATACTTATGAATTACCGTCAGTCTTGACTTGTGTTAACAAAAAAGAAATAATAAAAAGTCTGCTCTTAGTTATACCATAACAACATTTGTATAACAATATTTCTCGAAATATAGAAAATTAGATTATATCTACTTCGTACGACTGAAAACATTAAATATTACGCTGTGACTTTCATGTCGTTCACATTCCAACTGACGGAATGATGATTAAGAAGTTTTTATAGTTCATAAGCGTTTTAGTATTTGCGAGATAAAAGGCCCTATTAGTAACCAGCACTAAAATTTTAAAAAAGTCAAGTTCTAGTTCTAATTTGTGGGGTTTCTTACCACAAAGGTAAAAAGAAACCCTTGTGGTAATATCTCGGTAAGCGCTGAAGCTATATACTTTAACCTGTTTCAATTATTTCTTTGTGTATATTTTTAAGTTGTGTACAATAAAGAATTTTCCCCTTCTTCTTCTTGAAACACTTATTGATAAAGTCGAATAACCTTCAAAAGTAGAAACTACAATTATGTCTGACAGTGGTAGATATACCACATGTGTGATAACATTTACACATAAAAAAATATATACTATTATGTATCGCATTGTTCTTGATTACAATGAAAAATTTCTAAAAACCCAATTATGGGGATCATGGGAGAAATTATTTATCTCCGAAGTTTACAAAGCAATTAAGTTTAAAATAATGTGAGTCAGTAGAGTCTTATGCTAATATTACAGAAGAAATAAAAGCATGTATCTCGTTATTATATTTTTTTGAAATATATATTTTACAGATAAAGTTCCGAGATAGCATGGTTATACGGTACCAACTTAAGAATTTTATTGCGCGAATGTCGGTCTTGCAATTGTAATTCTTTTTTTCATTACTCTAAACCAAAAAGTCACTCAGTTGTTAGTAGGTTAATACTATGTCCGTTTTCGGGGTAAGTATGTAATAACTTACCCCATGAATTTTGTTTATCGGGATAAAAAGTAGGTAACCTACCCTATGTCTTCATCCAGAGTATATTCTACCTATAATATCAAATTTCACCCAAATCCATAAACAATAATCCAAATAAACAAACAAACATTCAAACTTTCGCATTTATAATATTAGTTGGAAAATACCCTTACGGGTATAAAAAATCTGATACTTAGGTATCAGATTTTTTTTTATTTAGCTTCACTCTTTATATTTGCTTTAAAATTTTCTTCGGATTTTTAGGGTTCCGTAGTCAACAAGGAATCCTTATAGTTAAGCCATGTCCGTTTATCTGTCTGTATGTCCGTCTGTTCGAGGATTAGCTGAGAGGCTCTTAGTACTTGAAAGCTGTAATTTGGCATGAGTATTATACGTATTAATCGTCGTAAGTACGTAAGTCGTAAATTAAAATCTTGAAAAATATTTTTTAGGGTACCTAGCTAAAGAAGGGATGAATATTCTTTTATATTTGTACCCCATCGTGTGGGGTATTGTTAGATAGGTTGGCCAAAAATATTACAGGTTATCCTAAACAGTTTTTCAATTTAGGGATCTGTTTAAGAAATATTTAGATTTAAAGTGCAAATTTTTGTTAGAGTCGCGTGTATCCCCCCTAAAACTTAAACGGTTGGTTTTGGATGGTAAGTAGGTTTTACAAGTTAATGAGTAATAGCCCTAAAACTTATAAAACGCACTTTCCGTTGAAAATTATTTATCAAACAACTAAAGTCCCCTTCTAAGTCCTTTTATTGTGAGGGCAAGTACGGAACCCTATACTGTGCGACGCGATACGCACTTGGCCGGTTTTTATTTAACTATTCCACTTAACTGATTCTCTTGAAACTTGGCCCTATGTATAATATAATACTCTCAACTGAAGGGTCCAACTCCTAAATCCTGGTTCTACTGATTGATGTGTCGGTTTTAAATTGTAAATAAATGAGTACCGAGTACACATATCATTAAACTCCGGGTTCCAACTCCTCAATTCTGATGTGACCATCTTAGAAGCCATTGAACTCGACAATTTAATTCCATAATTACATTTTTAAGCCACCCACGATTATAGTATTTGTCACTCAATCCTGATACTGTATGAGTATTCCCTGTTTTAACTGAGAATTGAGACGTGTTGATTTTGCAAACCGAAATTCGAGTTCCCATTCAAACTACTTGCAATAAATGATAAAATCAGTGGCTTTGATCGGACACAAATAAATCGCGGGGCTTTCTGACCGTCACCTCTGACATTTTTATTTAAAAATACGAAGCAGAATTTATTTATCACTTACTTTGTGAAACTTGTGGGTGGCAGTGAAAAAATAAAATATCCTGAGGAAATCTGCACACCTGAAGCCCCCGGTTTAACTAAAGTGTTATCAAATCCTCAGTTATCAAAATTATATTCCGTTGCAGTGGCCCAAAGTGGACCTTGGTCTTCGACACTTGAAGAGACATCAATGATCTTGGTTGAATGATTTTTTACCAATAGGTATTACCTAAGTATATATCGATAAGCCTCACATTTTGTGACCCATAACATAATAATTATTTTCTAGATTTTAGTAGGTAGGTACAGACGGCTGCAACTAAAAGTATACATCTTGTTCCCTAACGCTCTTTGACATTAATTGTTTTGTTCAAGATAAACCACGTCATAGGTTTCAAAAATTTCACATCTGACAACTTACCCACGGCTTGTTTTGCCTTGCACGTTATAATTAACGTAATTAATGCCATAGATCTAGCGCGCTATGGGAATATAAAATAAATAAATAAAAATATCCTTGGACATATACAGCCACCGCCATCTAGTTCCACACTAAGCAACTAGGTTTGTGTTGTGGATACCAGATTTGATATACTACACAAATGCATTTTTTTTTGTAAATAAATATCTACATATATAAATGAAAAACATCCATTACTCGGGTACACATGTGCGTATTCATCATACAAACATATGCCCCTAGCGCGATTCGAACCCGCGACCTTTTAGTATAGCAGCAGAGTAAAAAATACTATATAGTTGCAGGAGACTGTACGTCATTTTATTAAAACCGTTTGACTCAAAAAACATTACCCATTTTATTTTGTATATGCCGTTTTTTCGTACAATCACAGATTAACAAGATATTTCTCGTCTTATAATTGTTCGACTCTCGGATTTGGAGGGTTAACCATGTGGAAGGTTGCGGGGTGGCCGGAGGATTTGTATGGGTGGGGTTTATTATCTATGTCACTAAACCACAGCTTTGACTGTCAGTCTAAGAGCATTAACAGGTCTGGCGCACTAAATCCGCGGTCCTTATCTGTTGGTCGCAACCGACGATTCGACTTGGCAGGAACTGTTTGCGATAGCGGTTCATAGCGGCATCGGTAACGCCAATATCACTAAAATAAAGAAATATGTATTTAGCCATAGTGAAACAGGTCTTTTATTATGTGGTTTATCGTATATTTGAAACTACTTGGACGATCAACTAAACTACTTAGAATCACGCCACCTTTCAGCAATACTTTACTAAAAACATTCAATATGGAAACTGCATTTCGGCTGTGACAGATTCAGAGTACCAAGTGAATAGAACCACAGCGGACATGGTATAATTATGTTCGCCGTAATCTCCACACGAATGGTAATGGCTCGAGGCGTACCAAAGCTGTTGTCCGGAGCGACCCAATTCTTGCTTCTGTTACCACCGCTAGGTGCACTTTTCGCTGTTATATAATATGTTCTTAGGTATGACATGAGTGAACGTTACTGCTTACTTAAATGCACCTACAATGAACAGATGTACAGGAACGATAAAAGATTAAAGTTTTTTCAGTTCCCACAAAAATAAGAGAGGTGTTTTGTTTTAACGCACAAGTGACATCTTATACATTACTTTTAAATTTTTTTTTCTGGTCATACAGCAAATACCTGCTCTACATGGTATTATTAATTGTGAAAAAAGTTAAACAATTTCTCGCTCCACTTTTCCCAGGGTCTCTTCAAGAATATTCATTATACGAATTAATTTTGAAAATTATGGCACGTAATATACATATACAATTGATTTTCGAAAACATCAAATTTTGACAACAGAATCGTTATTATCAGATAAAGATTATGCCCCGGATCAGTAGAACGACGACGAAGTTGGCCGCTATTTTGATTTATTTAAATATAACTCAGAAAGTTAAACATGATATTCTTGCCATTTGTTTTTTTCAACATATGCAATGATCATGAAGACGATTTCAGCTATCGGTGTCAATATTTAAATAAATAAATATATCGGACACCAATCATTTAGTCCCAAACTTAGCAAAGCTTCTACTATGGATACTAGATAACGGAAGAATATACATAAATATTTATATAAACTTCCATGACTCTGGAATAAATGTTCGTATTCATCACACAATTATTTACACCTCGCGGGATTTGAACCCGCAACCGTGGGATTTGCTGAGAGTGTCCACTAATCGGTCATCAAAGTTGCTGTTATCACAATCATATTCCAAAGCGAAAGCCATTGCGAACACGATTCCCTTGTCGAGTATGTCATAGATGCGCTCGAATGTTCATATTACACCAAATAGCACGATAGGCGTTATTTTTTAAACGACTTCAAAAAAGGAGGAGATTCTGTATTCGGGGCGTATTTTTTTTTTTTTTTTTTTTATGTATGTACACCGATATCTCCGAGATTTGGCGGTTGATTCACATGGTTCTTTTTGTAAATGAATGGGGATACCGTCGAGTTGGTCCCATTGTAATTTCAGCGCAATTGGTCCAGTAGTTTTTGTGTAATCATGGTAAACATCAGAATGACATTACATATTTAGACGATTTTGTAGTTTTTACACAGGGAAACTAAGTAGATATAGTTTGGGTTTGTATGGAAAAAGTGTAGAGAAGATTGGTGTGATTATCAGCAATAAATATGACAAATCGAAGATCATCAGGTCCAGCTGGTAGACCGGAACTGCCCATCTAACCTGTAGGAGCGAGAAGGTCGCCATCGCACAAAAATTATCAGGGAGATTAGCAACCACGGACAAATACTAATAACTTTTTTTAACCGACTTCTAAAAAGGAGGAGGTTCTGTATTCTTTATGTATGTACATCGATTAGTCCGAGATTTTGAAGCCGACTTACGTCGGTGTAATTATCAACAATAAATATGATAAATCGAAGATCATCAGGTCGAGCTGATACACCCGAACTGCCCATCTAACCTGTAGGAGCGAGAAGGTTCGCCATCGCACAAAAATTATCAGGGAGATTAGCAACCACGGATAAATACTAATAACTTTGTTTAACCAACTTCAAAAAAGGAGGGGGTTCTGTAATCTTTATGTATGTACATCGATTAGTCCAAGATTTTTAGGCCGGTTTTCATGATTATAAGGCCATGCCTGCGCTCACGCTGCTTAGCGAACTCCTCGGCAAGCCGGTCGTGAATAAGACCGAGTCTATGCTCGTTCTGTTCGGGAGTTTCCAGGCGAATACGTGATTTAACGTAATCTTTCATAGCTATTAGACGTACTCGGCAAGCTTCGGGCGTCTCCTGGAAACGCGAAATTGCGTTCCGTGAGGCTTTTTTTTCAAGCCGTAGTACCCTTTCAGTTTCAGTTCCTTTTGACCGACAGTTCTTTAAACCGGCAGCACCTTTCGTAGGCCTGCCCATATTGGTCAATTTTAATATATTTTATTATTTTGTAATGTCTGACCAGACACTAAAAAGAATTAAATAAAAAAGGATTAAAAAAAAAACTACTTCAAAAAACCCGGAAAAAATAATTTAATTAAACTACTGCAATAATAATGACTGAAAAGTATGAAATAATAAACCAGAGCAGAATGTTCTTTATAGATAGATATACACTATTATATATAATGAGAATACAATACAATTTATATGCTATACAATAATAGTTAGGTATAATAATGAAATTAAAAATATATACAATAGGTACTTTTTGAAGTCGGTGCCTGCGTAGCCTATAAAATATACAATCTAATGAAAGTAAACAGTAATAGCTTAATTAATTGAATATTTAAATTGTATGAAAATTCCTTTGTTAACCGACTTCAAAAAAGGAGGAGGTTCTGTATTCGGGGCGTATTTTTACTGTTTTGTTGATTGTGTATTTTATAGGCTAGGCAGGCACCGACTTCAAAAAGTACCTATTGTATATATTTTTAATTTCATTATTATACCTAACTATTATTGTATAGCATATAAATTGTATTGTATCCTCATTATATATAATAGTGTATATCTATCTATAAAAAACATTCTGCTCTGGTTTATTATTTCATACTTTTCAGTTATTATTATTGCAGTAGTTTAATTAAATTATTTTTTCCGGGTTTTTTGAAGTCGTTTTTTTTTAAATCCTTTTTTATTTAACTACAACATTATTTTAAATTGCGGCCGACTTTCGAATATCATTGTTATTGCCTGAATTAACAATGAAACATCGGAACGCGAGAACGCTATCCTGTACCTAATACCTGCATACCTATCTACATTAACGATCCTCTACAGTAAATGGAGATGAGATGGACCGCAGTTATGAATATTAACAATCAAATTAGACTAAATTGTTCGTTTAAATTACATGAGCTTCCAAGATTATTTAACCTCACCTAAAAAACCGTACCTTCTAATATCACGTAAGTTTCTTTTTAACTCGCTTTTATTTGCTTAAATTAATTAAAAATTTACACATACAAAAAGTGCTCCATGCTTTTTGATTTAACCATTGGATATGGATGGATAGGCTACTTCACAATTAATAATGAAATGTAAAAACCTATTTTTAATACTTGTTTTTAAGAATCTGTCTTTAAAAGAGCAACCCCTCGAGGTTCTTGCTTGTTCTTCTCAGGGAAAAATTGCATTTTGAACAAGCAGTAGCTTAAAAAAATGTGAAATTGACTATTTTAAGTGTACCCTGTGTACCTACAAAATAAAGCATTTTTGATTTTGATATAAAATAAGTGACAATCTTACTAATAAATAACTACCTAGTTAGGTTGCCAATAACATTATGTTTCCATTTACTCTAATATAAATATTGACAAAGGCAAAATGCATAATGTACTTAATATCGTAACTTAAATATTATATAATTTTTAGTGCGTGATAAAAGCGTGTTATTTAGTTTTTTTTAAGTACATATTTCGTTATGTAATTTCGGCGATATCATTTGCGTTCTAATGTATATTATTGTGCAGCTAGATATATCAGAAGTATTTCTACAAGTTTCGTTCACATATAAATATTTTGTGCTTGTGTGTGATACGGTCAACAACACTACATTTTAATTCAAACATTTATTTAAAGTTATCTCCAAGCCATGCCTCATCATTAACAGCTTCAAAGATCTTCAATATTTATGTCGCTGTTTAGGTACATGCTGTGGCAGTTTAACAGACACAGAGATATTGCAATTCTACAGCCGCCGATTGAACGTATTAAACGTGTATAGAAATGTACTGCAGCCGAAATGGGTGTCATTCCTTGTTTCCATGGTGACAGGCATGTCGGTCAAACTTTTGGTCATTTGGCAAAATGGAGGCCGCTACCCCCCGCTACCGTCTGTCGATAACGACCTACTATTTTTATTGACCTGATCGATTCAGTTACATTAGGTAATTACTAGTACGCAGCTGAAATGTAAGGGGTTTAGATTTTTTTATCGCGTCTAACAATTAGTGTAGCCTGCTGTATTATTATGTCAGCCAGTAATTAACCAGAATAATTAAATAGTTCCTAATCATTATTGTGGCAGCCAGTTTAGGTACCTACCTACTATAACTATACTATACTATTCAAAGTGGATTGTCGTTTATAACTCTGTTTGTTATATGCTTAGATGCGTCTTCGATCAATGATGATTCTCGTCGACTGTCAAAGTTTTTATTTGGCCAGTTCTGATATTTTATCATGAAATACCTCATTGAAAGTGAACGAGGCTGAGTTTAAATTTTAGACATAAGTCACAGTTTTTTTTTAGAATTGGGTTCTAAATAACTTTTTGGATTACCTCTTTTGCAACGAGCCCTGTTACATGCGGCACACAATTAAATTATCCGTTCGGCCATCTTTACAGAATAGAGAAACGTGACCATTGTATCGAATGCATAGCCATGAACAAAATGAACACAACAAATTACACTGTTTGTAATGTAGCTCCTTTGGTCGTTCCATGAACAGATAACGTGGTGTGCCATTTTTGAAGTTTCACCAAGCCATGATCGGATCAAACCCATTTGCGTCTATTTTTAATCGACTTCAAAAAAGGCGGCGGTTATCTAATCGGTTGTCGGTCGTCATTTATAAACTGATTCGGAAAATTCTTTTTTATTTTATAGAACACTAGCTTTCCGCTCGCGGCTTCGCCTGCGTTGAATAACTTTATCGGGGAAATTTGTTTATCCCACTTTATCGGGATAAAAAATATCTTATGTCATAATCCAGGTCCTAATCTGTCTACCCACCAAATTTCATCTAAATCCGTTCATCCGTTTCACCGTGATTGAGCAACAAACAAACGAATAAACAAACAAACATCCAAACTTTCGCATTAATAATATTAGTTAGATACTTCCAGAGTTGTCCCATGTTTAGGTATCCATATTTTCGTTAATTTTGATGATTGATTTTTGTTTGATAGGGTTTATCACCAGGGTGAATTGATGATGTACTCCCGCGATAGAGAGTGGAACCTTACTGAAGTCGGTTGGTTTGTCAAATTTTGTCGGTTCAATTATATTTTAACACTTTATTGCATATAATACACACATTAAATTGACGGAAACATAGGACAAATTACAACACTCAAAAGGGGCTTCCTACTGGGTATGTTTTCTGTTGGCTCAGTTTTCCGCATTTTTGAATAATCCAAAAGCTATGTTCATAAAAAAATCAAAATATTAGCGATTACACACATAGAAAATTTTTCAATAAGAACTTTAATGTAAAAAGCGTTCGGTCTTAAAATACATCTAACTAATATTATAAATGCGAAAGTTTGGATATTTGTTTGTTGCTCAATCACGGTGAAACGGAAGAATGGATTTGGATGAAATTTGGTTTATAGATAGAACATACCCTCGATTAAGACATAGGATATTTTTTATCCCGATAAAGTGAGTAGTTTCCGCGGGATGATCAAATTAAACATTTCCGCGATAAAGTAATTCCACGCAGGCGAAGCCGCAGGCGGAATGCTAGTATAACTATAAATTGACAATTTAGGAAACGTCCGAGGAAACAAATCTCTAGATAGACCAAACAATTTATGTTAAATAAAAGTTAATTGTCATCGGAACGGCTTAACAGATTTTATATCAATAATTAGATATAAAAAACCGCACTCAAATCGGAACACGCATTACTGAGATACACCCGGACAAACAGACTGGACACTCACACACACAACGCCGTCAAACACATAACATTCGTAGTTTGTCGTCGGGGGTCAAAAACGGAAAGTAACTCACTTTTAATAACCAATGGTGAACCAATGATATCCCGTCTAAGTTACGATTAATTCCAATTCGAAACAAATGAGTAGACCCACTCGTCAGGAATGCGAATGATGCGTCAAAAATGCCAACTTTTGCATTGAATCTGTATTTTCACATGGGCTTACAAAAGCGAACGATTCAAAAATCGTACCGCATGACCGTTTCTTTACTCATGCGATCGTACCTCTGAATACCTACTGGTTGTACTAAAAGCGTTGAAAAGCAAACGGTCATCAGATTTTTTTATTAAACACCCCTCATATTATGTATAGAATATTTTTAAATTAATTGTGTCCATCACGCAACTTTATGAATAACGATTTTACAAACTTGGACGCACAGAGGATAAACACCTGATTCTAAATTAAATTGCTGTATTCAATGGATAAATAAAAAGTAGTAGGTATTAATACCGTAAATACTCGACAAAGTCCTACCGTCAATGCTTTTGATTGCAAACTAATTAATCTGTGAAACTCGCTGCCTGGCTCGATCACTGAATGTTTCAAGGTTACAGTAAAAGAGCCGTACCTAGCGCTTTAGTTCTGTATTTCTCGTCTTTCATCTATTTTCTTTCGATATTCGTATGAAATTGGTTTCCCTTTTCGTTTCGTACCTGATATTAAATTTATTATTGGACACTTAGTTATTTAGTTATGTAATATGAGAGTATATTTTATTTATTAGTATGGTTTAAGATAGGTTAGTGTGGGGAAATCTGAAACAAGATGATGTATGTATTTATTTACTATGGTCTTATGTGTCAATTGTATACTTTTACTTAAATATGTCTTAAAATTAGTTTATTACACACTACCTTTCGTAAAGTTTCGTAACCCGAAAGTTGCCATAGCTTTTCTTTTTTGTGCAACGGATTTTTTTTTGGTTGCTTATATTAATATATTAATTAGCAATCTTAAATATCTTGAGATCCGTCAGTTGGTAATGTACAGTAGAATACATATACACAAGAATGGCATACAGAAGAATAGCAGAGAATAGCAGACTTGCTAAATAGCAATGTTAATTATATTTTTGTAAATAAATAAATGTTTTCTAAGCCATTGCCTACAATAAGCTATTTTATTAGTGACATTTATGTTTAAACTCCAATGAGTTCCCAGTTATGCGCTACGATGCACTTTCTTGATTAGTTGCTCGCTCATGCAAGCTCCATACCCTTTTATCTTCGAAATGTCAAAGGCTGCACGAGCCATACATTATCGCAGTCAAATGTGATGATATTTATCTATAATAATCCTTTAATGCAGATTATAAGATAGTTGGCATTTACTGAACTCATTGTAAACGAAAGTAGTTGACCTTTATTCTAGTTATATTTTTATGCGTGAGATCAATATTTCTCAACGCCGCTTGTATAAAGATTACTCAAAAATAAAGTATGTCCATACTTAGGTAAATAATATTATACCTAAATTAAAGGTTTTTTACATTGGATTTCTAAAAACTTACGCTTCGACTGCGATTATCCATTGGATTTTTTCGGAATTATGTATTCACTCGGATACCAAATTGCAATTATAAGAAACGAAATTGACCACTAGTATTAACAATTTGGCAATGTACCTATATTACGTTTAACGATAACATGTTAAATATACAAAATAGGAACGAATACCTATATTTATTCAAAATAATTCAAATCATATGATGATAAAACAGTCAAATAATGATCTACATGTTAAGATACTTAGAATGGCGTGATAATTTTCACCCTTTACAATCAAGGAAAATTATACTTCGAAAAGAAATAATAACTTCAGTTTTGTGTTGAAATTAGAAAGAAATGACTCCCTAATGACGCAGTGACGTCGCTACTAGATAACGTACTGAATATAACATTAATTTTGTTATAAATATTGTATGCTTCCATTTGGCCTCTGAATGAATGTAAGTACGTAATTCAGTCAGAATAAAAATGTAATATAAATAAGTGACTGTACATACTTTTAAAGAAAATATGAAATTTGTATTTGCTGATGGCCAATATTGCCTGTTTTCTTTCTGTTTTGAAGTTGTCTCTGAGTGCAATAATAATATTTACCGACCGACGACGGCTGTGAAAATAGTTTCGATACTCGTTTAGTTTGTGCAGTCGCACGAGGCAGTTCGATGTCGTCTGCATACTTAGGAATGATCCAATGTAGGTATACTTTTATATTTAATTTATGTAAACAGAAAGTCTCGTTCTTCAGCAGCCATGCTTATTAACTTTACTGGCATTTTACGGCAATGGTATTTAACTTATATTTGTCTATTCCAAAATAGGACCAATGTATCATTAGCACTATTAGCCTAAACCTAAAAGCAGCCTCAATGTAGAGCATGGAGAATGCGAGCACGATGAGACTATTACACATCAATAAACGAAAATTTGTCGTTAAATCTGTACCTACGTACATCAATGGTACATCAATCGTACGTCCTCATTATTGGGGCAGAGCCTCATTTCGTATTTTCAAATCTTATTTTAACGACTGCTTTCAACTGAAAATAACCTGGACGAAAAAAATAACTTAAGGATAACAGTGTAATTTTATTTTTAGTACAAATAAAGAGAAGATTTCGCGACCTCGAGTTGGATTTGAATTAAGATAACATTTTAGAAGGCAATATTTCCGTCCTGTTCGATCACTTAAATCTTAATATAATACATCTTTGTTATAAATACAATCTTTGTTTTACAAAAACAAGCCGTTCGCGCAATTTATCAATTGAGACCTGCAGTGTCACTAAGAGACAGATTTAAAGAGTATAATATTCTAACCTTTTCGCCACAGTACATTTTTGAAAATTTAATATGTGTCAAAAAAAAATATAGCATCATTTAGGAAAAATAGTGATAAACGTGATGTCAATACAAGAAATAAAGATAAACTTGCAGTTCACATATGTCGCCTCCGCAAAGTCAGTAATTCATTCAAAGGGTTATTATACGCTTTTTATATTATATATTAGATTTAGGTATGTATACGCTTTTTCAATAAGGTTCCTGTTCAATTTTTCAATAAATTTAAAGAATTTATAAAACAGAAACTTTTAAAGAGAGCATAAATATCAGATTATTTAGATGAAAAACATTCATGGACATAAACAACCCGTTCGCATAACCAGGCTATTACACAATTAATAATGAAATATTATAATATAAAATAATAATTAGTAATTTTGCAATATAAAAACCTTTTTTTTAAAAAGAGCAACCTTTCGAGTTTCTTGCTTGTTCTTCTCAGGGGAAAATTGCCTTTTGAACAAGTAATGGCTTTAAAAATGTAAAATCTGACTATTTTAAGTGTACCCTGTGTACCTACAAAATAAAGCATTTTTGATTTTGATTTTAACGTTGGTTTAAACCAAAACGTACTTATGATACATAACACTAAATATCACAATTCATATAACATTATATAACAAAGTAAAAAATTTTCTGTCTGTCTAAATCGATCCTATCTATTTTTCATAAGTACATTTTGGTTTAAACCACAGTTTCATATCATTAAGATTTGAATGATCGAACAGGACGGAAATATCAAATTTGTAAATTTTTTTCCAGAAAATTTGAAAAATTTATTATTTTAATTTCTTTGCGGAAGTTTCATTCTTTGCTTCACTTATTCTTTGATTTTTCGAAAGCGTTCTGAACCCCGCACCTTGTAGGTGGACCTCTGGTCACTCCACTCTAGAATATCTAGTGCAGTGAAAATTAATAATTTATCTAATTTAAATAAACATTTGTTTAACAGACATATGAGTTTATTAAGAGCATTTCTCTATAGCATTTTAGTGCATGAGGCATTACCCAGACATTCAAATCTCGCAAAGTTCGAAAGCCAAAGACTTTCAAGAACCAATTGTGAAAATTAAAGTGGCCATGTTGACTCCGTTAACTCTAGTGTACTCTGTCGTCTACTTAAGAGCTCTTGCCGTATCGAGTTTTGTAATCTTTCATAGCCACTTTCCGAAGAAAACCTTTTCTCGTGGAAGTACCTGTATGCAAACATTTTCTTAATTAATCCAAGGTATGGTAATTGACAATTCTTTTAATTATATTACCATTATTAATATACCTATATTACCTTTATAATCTTTTTATAATTCTAAATAAGTTTTAGGTTAGAGAAGTATCATCTTAATCGTCATCGTTGTTAAAGCTTAGCATAATTATCCAAAGATCGGTGAAGTGCGGGTCGTATCATGCGCAGGAGGGTTTTGTAATCAGAAAATACATTTTAAAGTTTACTTAATGTCTTAAATTGCTCGACTGTAATAACTTCTTTAGTTTCAACTGTTATAAGTTTTGTTTTTTAATATTAGTATACTACTAATGTGAATACTCTTTAAACAAACAAGCAACTCTAACAAAAATGGCCCCTGTAAAAGTTAATGTTTCTTAAATCGATCCCTGTAGAGAAAAAGTATTTCTGCCGACCCATATTTTTAAAAGTTCTACCTTTTCAGTTAAGATACTCAATGAGGTATAGAAAATGAAAATAATTCAACCCTGCTTTAAATGTAGGTAAGGACGGTTCCCTATTGTCGAACCTATTATATTCGTTAAATAGTGATTGAAATTCTGAATAAAATATTATGCTATTTAACAATATTTCACGGAAATATATCGGCCTAAGGTTAATTTATCATATCATTTTTCTACACTCGGTTTTGAATTTTATTGATAACTAGCAGCTGCCCGCGACTTCGTCCGCGTAGACTACATGAATCAACACTTTATTACTTTCCCACGGGAATACATTCAGCAGAAAAATTACCATGTAGAGTTTATCTCAAACAGGAAAAGACCCTGGGCAGATAACAGGTATGTGGAACCATGTTGGTGTTTTGCCAGGTAAATGAATTAAGACAGGGATCCATTAAAAGACCTTTCTGAAAAATTCTGGTTTATATTTATTAAAGTACTTCCTTATAAACAACATTCTTTGCCATGTTTGAAGGTGGTAGCAATAGAACCAAACTTTGAGGTGAACTTACACGGGAGCATGCCACATAGAACTGACCGTGAGAGAAATAGTCCTGTCGTAGGTCTACTCCGGCGAATTTGAGAGTTTGCTTCTGCGACTTATTTATTGTCATGGCAAAACAGACCTTTAGTGGAAACGGAAGCCTTTTGAATTCAAAGGGAAGATCATTTAGTATTAATGGAATACGCGGTACAAACACTGTTTCGCCCTGAGCAGGTCCTGTTAAAATAGTGGCCTCTACTACGTTCCGGTGCAAAGCCTTGACTTGCAACCTAGTACCGTTTTAAAGTTTGGGTGGCATTAAATTTCTCAATAACATAACAGGTGCACCCACACGTAGTAAAAGTGACTTTGACTCTTCGACTTCGACACCAATTTGAATTTGTGATCAACCCCTACCACTATCGCAACCCGTAAGGGGTTAGCTTCAACATAAATGTCATTTTCGCAATCAACGTCCCAAAAAAGCTAAATAACGACACCAATATAGACTTTTTGGTATCATCCCCCACCCCTATCTCACCCCTAGAGGGTTGGCTTACAATAAATGTCATTTTCATAATCAACATCCCAAAAAATCTAAATAACGACACCAATATCGAATTTATGGTTTCAACCCCCATTTCACACCCCAGGGGGCTGTATTTCGAAAAATCTCAACTCACCCTTATCTCATTCTCTAACCCCAAGGGGTTGGCTTCAAAACAAATGGCATTTTCGTAATCAACGTCCCAAAAAACCTAAATAATGACACCAATATTGACTTTTGGTATCAACCCCCACCCCTATCTCAAGCCTAGAGGGTTAACTTAAAATAAATGTCATTTTCATAATCAACATCCCATAAAATCTAAATAATGGCACCATTATCGATTATATGGTATTAACCCCCATTTCACACCCCAGGGGGTTGTCCAATGTAGACTTATTTGGTAGCAACCCCCACCCCTATCTCAACCCTAGAGGGTTAACTTAAAATAAATGTCATTTTCATAATCAATATCCCATAAAACCTAAATAACGACACCAATATCGATTTTATGGTTTTAACCCCCATTTCACGACCCAGGGGGTTGTTTTTCGAAAAATCTCAAAACACGTATTAGCTTATTTGTTCCTAGGAGTACTCTTGCGAAGTTTCGAGTCGAAAATAGACGAAATGTCCAAGTTATACTGTTTCTTCATACAAACTTCCCACCCCTGTTTCACCCCTTAAAGGGTGAATTTTGAAAAATCCTTTCTTATTGCTCCCCTAGACCTCGTAAGGAACGTACGTGCCAAATTTGGCAACACTCTATTCACCCCTTTGACTATGACTTTGACTATGACTTCGACTATGATATTGACTACGACTTTGAATTTTACTATGACTTTGACTATGACTATTACTTTGACATAGACTATAACTTTGACTTCGACTATGACTTTGACTATGACTTTGCCTATGACTATGACTTTGACATGACTTTGACTATGAATTTTACTTTTCGACTTTGAGTCATCGACTTTGAGTCTTCGACTTTGAGTCTTCGACTTTGAGCCTTCGAATTTGAGCCTTCGTCTTTGAGCCTTCGACTTTGAGCCTTCGACTTTGAACCTTCGACTTTGAGCCTTCGAATTTGAGCCTTCGACTTTGAGCCTTCGACTTTGAGCCTTCGACTTTGAATTTCGAATTTGAATCTTCGACATTGACTCTTCGACTTTGACTCTTGTGACCACTATCGCAACCCGTAAGGGGGTTAGCTTCAAAATAAATGTCATTTTCGCAATCAACGTCCCAAAAAACCTAAATAACGACACCAATATAGACTTTTTGGTATCATCCCCCACCCCTATCTCACCCCTAGAGGGTTGGCTTACAATAAATGTCATTTTCATAATCAACATCCCAAAAAACCTAAATAACGACACCAATATCGAATTTATGGTTTCAACCCCCATTTCACACCCCAGGGGGCTGTTTTTCGAAAAATCTCAACTCACCCTTACCTCATTCTCTAACCCCAAGGGGTTAGCTTCAAAACAAATGGCATTTTCGTAATCAACGTCCCAAAAAACCTAAATAATGATACCAATATTGACTTTTTGGTATCAACCCCCACCCCTATCTCATCCCTAGAGGGTTAACTTAAAATAAATGTCATTTTCATAATCAATATCCCATAAAACCTAAATAACGACACCAATATCGATTTTATGGTTTTAACCCCCATTTCACGACCCAGGGGGTTGTTTTTCGAAAAATCTCAAAATACGTATTAGCTTATTTGTTCCTAGGAGTACTCTTGCGAAGTTTCGAGTCGAAAATAGACGAAATGTCCAAGTTATACTGTTTCTTCATACAAACTTCCCACCCCTGTTTCACCCCTTAAAGGGTGAATTTTGAAAAATCCTTTCTTATTGCTCCCCTAGACCTCGTAAGGAACGTACGTGCCAAATTTGGCAACACTCTATTCACCCCTTTGACTATGACTTTGACTAAAACTTTGACTATGACTTTGACTATGACTTCGACTATGATATTGACTACGACTTTGAATTTTACTATGACTTTGACTATGACTATTACTTTGACATAGACTATAACTTTGACTTCGACTATGACTTTGCCTATGACTATGACTTTGACATGACTTTGACTATGAATTTTACTTTTCGACTTTGAGTCATCGACTTTGAGTCTTCGACTTTGAGTCTTCGACTTTGAGCCTTCGAATTTGAGCCTTCGTCTTTGAGCCTTCGACTTTGAGCCTTCGACTTTGAGCCTTCGACTTTGAGCCTTCGAATTTGAGCCTTCGACTTTGAGCCTTCGACTTTGAGCCTTCGACTTTGAATTTCGAATTTGAATCTTCGACATTGACTCTTCGACTTTGACTCTTGTGACCACTATCGCAACCCGTAAGGGGGTTAGCTTCAAAATAAATGTCATTTTCGCAATCAACGTCCCAAAAAACCTAAATAACGACACCAATATAGACTTTTTGGTATCATCCCCCACCCCTATCTCACCCCTAGAGGGTTGGCTTACAATAAATGTCATTTTCATAATCAACATCCCAAAAAACCTAAATAACGACACCAATATCGAATTTATGGTTTCAACCCCCATTTCACACCCCAGGGGGCTGTTTTTCGAAAAATCTCAACTCACCCTTACCTCATTCTCTAACCCCAAGGGGTTAGCTTCAAAACAAATGGCATTTTCGTAATCAACGTCCCAAAAAACCTAAATAATGACACCAATATTGACTTTTTGGTATCAACCCCCACCCCTATCTCATCCCTAGAGGGTTAACTTAAAATAAATGTCATTTTCATAATCAACATCCCATAAAACCTAAATAACGACACCAATATCGATTTTATGGTTTTAACCCCCATTTCACAACCCAGGGGGATGTTTTTCGAAAAATCTCAAAACACGTATTAGCTTATTTGTTCCTAGGAGTACTCTTGCGAAGTTTCGAGTCGAAAATAGTCGAAATGTCCAAGTTATACTGTTTCTTCATACAAACTTCCCACCCCTGTTTCACCCCCTTAAAGGGTGAGTTTTGAAAAATCCTTTCTTAGTGCTCCCCTAGACCTCGTAAGGAACCTACGTGCCAAATTTGGAAACTCTAGACCCAGCGGTTTGGCCTGTGCGTTGATATGTCAGTCAGTCAGTCAGTCAGTCAGTCAGTTTCTTCCTTTATATATTTAGATTACATGTAAAGTAATATCAGTGAATGATTGAGATACTTCGCCAATAATATTTAAAATTAACAGTACACCAGGGAAAATATTTACTTTGAATATCGCGCGTACGCTCAAAGCAGTTATTAAAAATTCCTGCTTGTAAGAGCGGGAACACACGGTTTTAGATTTTAGATGGATAAATATATGGCGTATATAAATATGTATAAATATAAATATATAAATATGTATTACCACACTAAATATCATTGCCTGAGAAATAAAAATTCAAAGACATGTGAAGTCCTCGACCCGTATTGGGCCAGCGTGGTGGACTAGGGCCCATATTTTACCTTATATATGAGCGAAAGCCCATATCCCTGCAGTAACACGTTTATGGGCTGATGAGGAATCTGAAAATAAAACAACTGTGACACAGACAGACTGACACAGCGAAACTAGCCAATTTGATAACGAAACCCTAAGAAGATCAACTAGTTTACTTGATTATTACATCTCGGAGCTGCTGTTTGTTCAAAAGGCAATTTTCCCCTTGAAAGAATTATAAAACAAACTTCATTCTTGATAGTGAAAAGACCTGGCATGGCCATGAACTTGCTATTTCCATGAATGATTGTGATGATGATGAACTTCTAAATAGATTTGTATTTGATAATTTGCTTTCTCAATAGTTTTTCTTATATCGTATTTTTAAATTTATTGAAAGAAAGATTTCGCGTACATCAACGGGAACTTTATTGGAAAAACTACTACTAAGTACTACAAAATATACTAGCCATTAGAATGACTTACAGATTTTACGGAGTAGTCTTACGTGACCTGCAAGTTTATCTTTATTTCTTGTACTCGTATTGACATCCTGTTCATCAAGATTTTTCCTAAAATAAGTAGCAGTAAAAGTAAAAAATGTAATAGAAAATATATAATGTTTTAGACTTTGTGAATGACATTTTCTATACTTATATTTGTAGACACTTAACTGATAGTGGATAGTTTAAATTTAACATATTAAGTTTTTTTTTCTCCTTAACACGTTCCTGGACACAACCCGCCTCTCGATTTTTAACAATAAAACTGCTATTGTATTTTATGATCTGTCCCGGAACGTGTTAAGTAACTAATTATTTGCCATTTGTTTGTCAAATTTTTGTAGATTCACTTTAAATAATATGTAGACAGAATACACATGTATCATTTGCAAAACAATACTATTTCAATTTATTCGTTGCAAATGTTGGTAAGTTATTATAGATCAGAAACAAATTTGGACCGAGAATAAAACCTTGTGTGACGCCCATTCAGACTGTGAACCGTGAAGTTATATTGCTACTGATCTCAACCCTCTAAACTCTGTTACTCAAATGAGAATTTAGGATGTCAAGATCGCGGCCGGTTACACCATAATGACCTAATTTCCTGATTAAATTAAAGGCTTTGGATAAGTCGAAGAATACTCTTAATTACTTCCCAAGCTTCAAAAATATGTTGTACAAGCCTCGATAACTCCGTCAGTTGTCAAAACGGTAACGTAACGTAACGTAACGTTTGTTGTTTTTATGTAGTCAAAAGGTTTAAAAATAATTGCAGTGCTGAGATTATTCAACTAACTATGTTGTTACATAACATAATCTTATATGACCTGTAAAGTGAATGTGAATGTTTAATACCCAATAGGTAGGTACCTGCATTGGTCCGGCTTCTCCTACGCATTTATGCACACTTGGCTACTGCTAGCTACATTGTAATAACGATTTGCTAGCTACATTCTAATAACAGGTGTATGACTTTAATTAACCGCCTCCGTGGCTCAATGTAAACAACATTGGGTTTACATTTCGGAGGTCGCGGGTTCGATTCGATCGATATTTAGTACTCGGTTTGGTTGGTGGTAGGGTATATTAAATGTCCGCCTGGCTAGCTACCACCATCTTATCTAAATCTGCCGCCAAACAGCAATGTTAATAGCATTCCTGTGTTCCGGTTGTCAGAGATAAGATAGCCAGTTCCCCAAATAAGATAGGCTTTCCGGGTCAGTACGCTACCACCTTCGGCCTCATCTTCACTTAACATCAGGTGTGATTGAGGTCAAGTGTTAAACCGTAGTGGATAAAAAAAAAAACTTTATAAATTAAATAAATAATATAAAATCATATTTAATCATCCACTTAAAAAAATATACTACATGATCATTAATTACAGTAAAATTTTCTAACTTAGTGGACAAATACGTTGGTGGAGCTTCAGCAAAATAGCTGTTTTCCAGTCTCCACCTCGTGCATTCACTGATAATAGAACGCATAACACGTCAGAATTTGTTGCACACTACAATACTATTGGCTACAAGCTACATGCAAGCAAACATTATATGACCAAAACTTATTAGGAGAGAAAAAATTTTGAAATAATAATAATTGGCAATATACATTCCTATACAATTAGAAAGTCAATCTCACTAACAAAATCTCAAAAAATAAAACTGGCTGGCACGTCATACTTCGGTATTTTCACCCTAAGCTGTCTATTCGTACTTTAAAAAGAGATAAATTGATCTTTTGCAGCCCCTACGCAGATGAACGCAGGAAGTAGGAGTAATAAAACCGGATGCTACAAGGCTGAATTGTCGCTTCCACTCACAGTTAGAGAGAGACTGAAGCAATTTAAAATTTTATAGAATAGACTCCCGTAGTCTTTTTTATTATTTATTGCCGGTCGCATTCAATACAAGGGTACAGTTAAAGTTCACAAAAGACAAAAGGACAGTTTGTCCGCTTTCGTGTTTTGATGAATTAATAAAGAAATCTAAGGGCTTTGCAATTTTTACAATATACAGGGCTTATAGGATACATAATTGCACACCTACTAGAAGATGCAGTGTCCTTCGGAATTAACACGGCAACTAAAAGGTTTTTAATTATAAAAAATTGTTAACAGAATAGACATCGTAAATGTAACAATTAAGATACATAAATTTATTATGAATCTGAAAAATTTGCAGAATATTATATAAGCATTATTTTACATTAGGTTTAGAAAACTAGTGTGACATTAACATAAATAAAGGAAATACACATAGGTAGGTAGTTATATATCTCTGCCAGTTGCTGATATAAAACTCTCTATAGCTTATGGCATCGACATCCCTCGCTTGAAGTTTGATGACAAAGTATCCTATTAAGACGAGCGAGCACCTCCTTTATGAAAGAAGCATAGACTTGTGGCGCAGAACTCGGGTTCTTGTTCAGTAAGCATTATGGGTAACAGAGTGTAGCTATTCCTATCTTAATACTATAAATGCGAAAGTTTGGATGTTTGTTTGTTTGTTGCTCAGTCACGGCGAAGCGGGTGCACGGATTTGGAAGAAATTTGGTATATACTCTGCATTAAGACATAGGATATTTTTTCCCGATAAAGTGAGTAGTTCCTGCGGCATAATTAAATTAAACATATGCGCGATTACGTTCATCGACGCAAGCGAAGCCGCGGGCGGAACGCTAGACAGGATGAAATCTAAAAAAAAGTATAAAAAAAAAATAACGAATTACTTGCTTGGGACATAACAACGATAACAATTTTGATTCAGCATTCCATTTGAGTACAGACACAGTGAATCAAATAGACCTACCCGGGGCTCATCGCCATTTACTCGTAGCAATTATGAGACACTTTGACAAACGATTTGGTAGGTGGTAGGGCATTTCAAATGTCCGCCTGGCTAGCTACTACTCGTACCATATTACCCAAGTCGGCCGCCAAGCAGCAATGTTAATAGCATTATTGAGTTCCGGTTTTCAGAGATAGGATAGCCAGTCCCCCAAATAAGATGGAGCGTCCGGGTCAGTATGCATCTACCTTTGGTTTCATCTACAATTAATGTCAGGTTTAATTGAGGTCAAGTGCTTACCCTTCTTCATAAAAAAAAAAAACAATAATTTGTCAATTACTTTTCTAATCGTTTGTATAAACTTTTCGTAATTTTGACCATTGTACTTACTTGTATAAGTATTTACCATCCCAAATGATAATAAAGATTTAACTATAAAAGACTGAAATCGTATATTGAGCACGTAATTTAATTAATAATGTACTTTGTGTTGTGGTTTCACAGTTATTTACAGTACACATGGCATGTTAACATGTTGTTGACCTTTCTGCGCTTGGTATTTCGGTGCTAGAGATATTTAATAAGTTAATTACAATGTGGTGGCTGATGACTATTAGTGTTCTGTGTAAAATTTTACTGCTAACAATCTGTAATTGAACTCAAGCCAAACAATATTATGAAATCATTTAATATCATGGCTTTATGTAATTAAAATTTGAAAGAAAAACCTGATGACGTAAATAATTTTATTGCAAATGCTCATATTGAGTTTCAAAGAAATCTAAGAATGTGACCGAATGGATCGATTATTTATCGGGTTTGAGTAAATTTAATTTTAGACTGTCACCAATTTTTTTTATATTGACGTAATTGTGTAAAGGCTCAATTCTTTAGAAGTTAAAGATGGTGAAGGTTAGGTCCGTGAGGAACCCTGTAACTAAATTGTCTTGAAGTAGAATAGGGTACATAATAATTATCATCTGGGTACTGAAAGAATTAAACGACGACTCTCATCAACAGCATACCTTTTCTAGACAGACTACCAATTCATTTCAAAGTATACCTATAATACCTCTCTATGAAATAAACTGTCATTTCTTTATATAAAGATTTACGTAAATATGCACTGTATATTATGCATACCCATGCGTAAACGGACTGGTTTCCATAACTTGACGTTTCAATGCGGCTACTTAGATTGGTTGAAAAATAAATATTACTTACGCTTGCCACCTTCTAGCTTCTAGAAGAAGCCGAGCAATTTCTGGAGCGTGCACGAGCGCGCGCTATAAGTAGGTACCTACATGAATTTGATTACACCGTTTAGAGTTATATTAGTTTACAGTGGTGGGACATCTCTATATTGTTAGACACGACATCGTTTATCAGAGATCATTTCGAAACGCAAAAAATAAAAATTTCGAGACATTCAATGTTTTTTTCTGACTCAAATTATACTTATATTATTATCATATCAAATACCTAATAACAGTTATGTTTTTTAGGGAAGCACCAATAAATAAATAAATGAATAAATATTTCGAACAATTACCTACACAATCATCTAGTCCCAAACTAAGCTAAGCTTGTGCTATGAATACTAGATAACGGATAAACATACATAAATATTTATACAAATATCCATTACTCGGATATAAATGTCCGTATTCATCACACAAACATTTACCTCTCGCGGGATTCGAACCCGTAACCGTTGGTTTCACTGATAGGGTGACTATCTACTACACCAATCGGTCCAATTTTGCAGAATACCTAGATAAGTTTCGAATTAGAACTTGTTGGTTGAAATAATCGATTCTTTGTTTTTCGTGCCTCTCCAGCACTGAAAGTCAGTAATTAGCTTTCAAAACTTTTCTTTGTCCAACGTACTAATACCTAAAAGTCTCTTCCATATGTTTCATTTCTGCATAACAAATTTAGGTACTTAACGTTGCCCACAACTTTGATTTTCCTTTATTTACTTTTTAAGTATTGCTAATCCTATTTACTTTTAATGTGATACATTACATACTGATGTCACATAAAGAAAGATACAATATACTTTACATATTTTTTATATATAATATATTTTATATAACTAAAAAACTAAAACTGTCTACAAATATAAAATGCTCTACAGCGCATCTGCAAGCGAAGTAGAGTGCCGAGGACGCTGGCAGCTTAGCGTCTTTGTATGGCCAGGCTTATGCGCTGGCCGAGATAACTGCCAGCCTTACGGTTCCTGAAGGTCACGATCATAAGCGTCGAGAAATTTAAAAAACTTAGTGCTTCACAATTATGTTAAGAGTATAACATTATTATAATAATTATGTTAGTTAAAATACTAAATTTTTGTCAGAAAAATCAAAACGGTATCCCACTAATAACTCAAATGAGAATATTTTAACGTTTGTTCCTGATTTACGCTCGCCCGGATGGATTTTGTTAAAATTTAGTATTAAGATAGTTACGCAAAAGAAAAGTCCAATCGAACCATACATAACTGATTTTTAACGAAATAGGCATAGCTATACTATTTCCATTTCTTTATTTTCTCGATGACAGCTCCTGTAGAATGTAACCGCGCATTTTACGCAAAATATAACTTTTAAATGCGAGGTATAAAAAATACGACAACTGCCTAATTTTATTCCTTTATCCCATATAATATTTATCCAAGACAAAATTGAGTCCATAAATGCACTATTTTTTTTTAAAGTACGATAAATAACCAACATTTTAATAAAGTTACTTTCTATGGCAATATGAATAGTGATGTTATGATAGAAATATCTATATTGTATCGATATTGTATATATATATATATTTTATACTAGCTGACCTGTTCCTGGTGTTACTCAGGCTGCATATAATATAAATAAAAGATATTCCTCAGTCCCTCTTTCTTAAAGTGATTAGATTACCGATGCCACTGACATGACAAAGTTTTTCTCCCATTGCTAAGCCCCTGTTTGATGTAACATCATAAAACAGCCTATATTACACAGGAAAACATGTCTCATCCCAATCGATTCAGTAGATTCGGTTTAGGTGTCGTATAAATAACGCAAAAAACTAAAAATAAAATTAAATTCGAATATTACAGACAGACACTACAACTTTATTAATATGTATAGATTATGTTTATATTTTATATTGTATATATATATATATATTATATTGTATATAAATAAGTAGGTTTAGGTAGGTACTACTACTAGGACAATGAAACGAAATAAATAATAATTATCGATATCATTACTTATTTAGTCACAACACTACAACTATCAAGTTAGATCTGTCATCGAGAAAATAAAGAAATGGAAATAGTATAGTCTACAGTATCGACTGTCAATAATGAATTTTGTATATCGATACAAAATTCATTTCCAACGAAAGTGGCGCTTTAGCCTCCGTTTTTCTTCTGTCAACTCAATTATTATTATTGTTGTTATATATAACGTAACAAATATATTGCATTAGACAACATAATTCTTGGACAATAGAAAAGATGTTTTCGTCCACCGAAAAGCTTACAAAAGCTCTGTGGATTGGAAACTGTAGATTAGAATTCAATAGTTCGAATATGTGGCGAGACCGGAAACCACAGTTCCATTTGCATGAACCCACATGCACTACTGTCTGAATATACCACTACGTATGGTTTCACTACTGCGCAATATTGGGCGAATCCAAATGAAAAATTACTTTTAAATATATTACATATATATTAGATAGTATAGGTAAAAAGCAGCTTGACACACATAATAATGCTTCGCGATTTATCATGGTAATATAATGAAATTATATATCTGACATTTCGACCTGACAATATACAGAAGTCTATGCGTTGTCAATATACAGGCTAAGGGATGCCTAATAAGCATATTTTACTTGCTGTTATCCTTTTAAGGGTAGAAATAGACAATGTCCTCTTTAAGATGGTTACGGAGCGAGCAAGCGGTGGTGAATGAAGTATAAGGTCCGTATGCTTGTAACACGCATGTATTTGATAGGCATGTTTAGCAGCATGCTAGTGGCTATGCCTGTATACGGTTTGCTTGTACCTGGCACGAAGTAATACACATGCCAGAAGGTAATCACAAAATGGAAGCCGCGGGTTTCATTCTCGGAGGATATAATTGATATACCTACAGGGGTTGGTTTGTGATAAGGCATTTAATTGTGGTAGGCAATTGGTTTAATAGCATTGTTGTGGTGATTGATAAGATAGTGTGTTGGGGTTTCCGGGTCAATATACTTCCAGCTTCGACCTAATCTTCACTTAACATCAGGTGTGATTGAGGTCAAGTACAAATCCGTTGTGCATAACAAAAAATAGTTAGTCCCCAATAAAGACTAAGAAGGATATCTACTATTTGATAATACTGCCAAGTTCATTTTCCAGAACTTGCTTCACAAAATGGGTTTTCATTTTAAAATATTTAAACTTCCATCCGGATTCAAACGAGATATGACGGAATATTTTACTGAAAACGAGAGCGCTTGTTCAACTATCGATAAAACGTTTTATCCAACGTCAAACTAGGGTTGTCGCTCGTTAAGTTTTCAAAATAAAGTAAGTTACGGCAAGTATATTGAGATATAATTTATAACCTGTTATTTTACCTGTGCATCAATAAAATTTTTAAACGACCGGTAGGTAAAACATTTTGTAAATTTTCTTAATTCAGAGGGTTGAAGAAAAAGAAGAAGAAAAATTCTTTATTGTACACAACTTAAAAATATACACAGTGAAAAATTATTAACAGGTGTACAAAGGCGGTCTTATCGCTTGTAGCTATCTCTTCCAGACAACCGTTGGTTGAAATGACTTGAGTGGCGAGTTCTATCGTAGCGTAGCAATTTGTTATTGTTTTAGTGCATCTGTCAAATATAGTTTGAAGTTTGATATCAATTTTGATATACTTTATTTATTTGATTGCAATACCCGGTGCCAAACATATTTTTGTTAATGGAAAATCTTTTTACACCGACTTACCGAACTAGAAAAATAAATTATTCACATAATTAAGTATATTTATAATAATTAAGTATTAAGGATATCTATATTTTAAGAACATAATAATCATCGTAAACCGATTTGACCCCCATTAAATTCCCTTGACCCCCATTTGAACACCTTGACCTCCCACTTTCTCTCTTCATGTAATATAGTAGGTAACAAAGTAGGTTTATGCAAATAACATAGTGCTTTAACCTTTACCTTTGCTCTATTTACATAATTGAACGTGCTAATTTTTTGTATTATTTACGGTCTTAAAATCATATGTTATTACAACGCAATTAATAATAAAAGTGGTTGCGGCCCAACTTCTCTCCAGACCACCATAGAAAATGCAACTGTAGTGAAGAACTGTAGTAGATTTCACAGATACGAGTATGGTCCTCACAATTTGTGGGTGGCCCACGCCTACTCTTATTATAATTTAAGTATATAACTACCTATATCTAGACATCACGCACCTATAATAACCCTTACTAATTATCTATAATCATCCATAATTTAGTAGAAAATAATATAATAATATTCGTTGCGCCAGCCCTACGTTTACACGCGCCCCGGATCAACGTAGTACAAGGTCACCCGCCCGCCCGCTTCGCGGGATTATGCCGGTGCTGAGTGCAATTGCACCGCTTTGACCTTGTATCGCCTCTCCGTTCGTTATGACGGCGGAGAGCGGGTCAAGGTTCACGTTGGTTACAGGTGGTCCTTTGACGTCGTAGCCGTTTGAGTGGATTTCACTTTGTTATTAAGGTCCTTTGTGTAAAGTCCGAGCACGATATTAATCAATTTATGTATGGCATCCACAAACGCAATAATCGATATCCAAACGATCATTAAATGTAATGAAGGGGCATGGTCTGCCGCTGGCCGAATCGAGCAAACAAGCACGGCCGTAATATAATTAGACAAACCTTAGTCGTAGTAACTCAGTATACTCTCGAGCTCTCCATATCTTTATAACAGGCTGTAAGAATAGGTAGTCTGAAAATATTAAAGACATTGCTTAACTTTTATAGTTTAAGAATCGATTTATGCTCAAAATTTCGTTATTTTGTCACTAACTCATTCACTGATCATTAAATTTTAACTTTAAATTTGGTTTAAAGGCAATGTTTCGGATAGAAAGGAAGGGAAAAGTCGAAAATCGTGAAATAATTCTACGCGACCTGGAAAAATTGCAAGACGGTTTATAAACGGTTTTTACGGTTGGTAAACAAAGTTTTTGTACATAAATCTTTGAAAAATGATTTTTAGAGCTGTAAATATAAATGCGTAAAATATTTAGCCCTGATCGCTGAAATCCATGGTCACACGTAATGTCGGAAGCTTTGCACTGACATAATTAAATATGATGAAACAATAGACGCCCTAATATAAGCCGTTCAAAGGAACAACGTGCCTTTGCTTTATCAAAACAGTCTATACATTAGTAGGTGTACACTTTGATTAGCGATTAGTATATTTTGGGCAGTGATTGATGTCTAGTAATGATTATAAACTAAAGCAACATAATTCTATATAATTGTATTTCAAGGGAGTGAAAGGGGGGTCATGAGGGTATCAAAGAGGTTCAATGGAGACTCAAGGGGGGCAGAGGGGGACACAAGGAAGGGGGGATCAATGCGTGGTCAAAGTAGTGGACCTAAATGACTTCATTTTTTATTTAAACCTGTGAATGCAAAAGTAAAAATACGATCGATACGTCTCCGTACGATTTCTTGTAACTACAATGATTCTGGTAACTGTCTTATCTAACCTAAGTAGAATTTCTGTAGCTACAATGATTCTGGTAGCTGCGTTTCGTACCTTATCTTAACTTACTACTCTGTATATTATATTTCCCACGTTTCTCAAGTAACTTATACCAAGGATTTATATAGACTTGCGCGCTTCATCGGCGATGAGCTCGCTACCTGCCACGAGTGCATTTCTGTATATTTAGTCAAATAAACCGTGAATGTGTTTCAAGCAATATAGTTTAATAACTGTAATGTTTGGAATACTCAAAATGTTTATGTTTGGGATATCTTATTGGGACAGATGACGACTGATTATTGTACTGGGTAGTGACTCTGCCTTCAAAACGAACGGATGCGTGTTTGATTCAAGGAGTCATGAATATTTATGTATGTTTATCTGTTATCTAGTATTCATTCCAACTATTATTGGAAGTAGATAATTGGTGTTGTTTTTGTTTAGGATATATCTGACCACCAATTTGGGATAAAGGTCGTGACGCATCAATCATCAATATGAGTGCTTCCTTAGCAGTACGTGGGAACCCTGGTCGACCAATTGAGAGTTATATGGCTATTACTATAGTAAAACATCTCTAACTCCCTAAAAAGCGAAAAGTCTAAAATAAACTCTGAAATCTAGCATTCTGTTGCGGATCAACAACCACAATACTACGTTATTTACGGATCAAAAGTTTTGTTTGCCCCGGCTACGATACTTTTAACTACATGCCACAAGCCTATCACAAATAGACTTGCATCGTAGCTTGCATCACATATGGCTAATTCAGTGCATCTTATTTTAACATCGCTTAGGTTATTAAACTCCGACGAAACACGTCAGGTGTTAATGTTTGATGGTGGGTATGTGTGCGTGTGTGTCACAATGGAAATGTTGTTATACAGCTTTATGTAGTTGACAAGTTCAAGGAAATTAGAGAGTCATTGACAAAGAAGACGTCAAGAGGAACGTCTTCTCAAAGTCTACAAGACACTGCGGATTTTGAATATTTTCGTAAATGACTTAACAAATTTCGTAATATATGAAAAAAAAAAACCTAATAAAATGGAAAACTTTGCGTCCTAACTAGGTAGTTGTGGTTTTGGAATTTTCGTAAAGGATTATGAAACGCACAGACGATTCCCTCTGGATAGTCCCATATATTAAACGTGTGGTGCATTATTTTCCGATATCACATCGAATTACATAATTAACTACGAGATTAATGAGAGACAAAGAGTTTGGCGGTTCTCAAAATGTATAAATTTGAACACAATTACCTATGTATATATTTATTACAATCCAGTCGTTTAGGCTACGAGAGACAAAGAATATAACCCTAATTCTTTTTATTAAATCATGTAAAATGTTAATTTATAAACTAGGCACCCATTGCAGATGAATGCATGTTAAAACCCAGTAGGTTATTTCATTTTCCAAAAGAGAGCACCTGCACCTTCCTACGCAAACATTGTGTGGGCGCGTGTTTGTCCATTATCCGTTGTGGTCGGATTACATCAGATTAATAGGGTTATACGTAATAATCATTTCGAAGAGTGCGATAAAGGTCAACCGGGGGATTTTAGATTAATCATAATTAGTGATTTTATTGAAAGCATTACGTAAGCTTTGTAGTCAAAATATGTGTGTAAGGGATTTTAACCTTTCTCGTTCGGCGGTTTGCATTGATCCCATGTGCTTTTTTATACAATAGCTTCGTACGGTAAACTCTATACCGGGTGAATTTTTCAATTGGGCGTGCAAGGCCAAATCCGAAACTAAGAGGAATAGCGAAAAGTACTCAAAGGAGTCTGGGGTCCGATTTTTATGAAACGTAGAAATGCATCATTGGATTTTTGAAAACTACTCACTGTATTATTACACCATTCGATAGTATCACTAATAAGGAACGAATTCGGAAAAGTAATGATCAATACGGCAAACTTAAGGAAAGTTCAAATTTTTTATTTTATTTTACACACAGTAAAAGGAAAAAAGTAAACATTTGAAATTAGAACATAAAGTGAATTGGCGCTCTTTAGGCCTTCCCGCGCTTTTGAATAGGTCTGAATCATTCCTATGTCGGTACGTAAGAAAAATTAAAAAAGTATTTTGTTAAAAATGTCCTCTTTCCTAAATTTGACGTATGTCATTACTTCCCGGAATTCGTTCCTTATTAGCGACACTAACGAATGGTGTATTATATACTGTGTTTTTTTTTCAAAATCAACGGAATCGATTCCTGGCTAGGAATATTGATTTTTCAAAAATCCAGTTCTAGTTTTCATCAAAATCGGAACCGAGACTCATTTGAGTACTTTTCGCTATTCCTCATAGTTTCAGATTTGGCAATGCACGCTCACGTTAAAGATTCATCTTTTAGAATGAGATGAGCCGCGTATCACAGTTACCAGAACCGTTATAGCTATAAAAACTTTCCGTCGGAGGTTTAGGTTCCAATGCGAATGCTCAAAAAAATCAATTGTCTGCTTAATCCCCTGACGAAAAGCGGGGCGATCTGTGTGCATTTGTGGCATTGCATCAATTTTAAAACGGTTATTTTTCTATGGGTGTTTTGAAATGATTTCAGCCGCGTTTGCACGAAGTCGGTTCAATCGATTCTATGGTTGCAAGCTTTTAACATTGATTTGTTTAATTGTCAAATTGTTGAAAATTTTAATAGTCGGTTTGAACTTTAAAATTTTTAATGTTATCTATCAAACAACAAACAAACAAAATATTCTTTATTGTATATACAACAATAAGAAGCATAACACAACGATAAATAAAAAAAGGGGATAGTATCATTAAACATTATAACTATAATTGTGTTAAAAGCTAAATATATTAGTAACGGCGTAACCGATTTCCATCAAACTTGACTGAGAACGTATCGCCGAGTTTAATAAATATAAAAATTTGAATCGCGAAAACCTTCGAAAGACTATATCGAAACACCAAAAAACTGTGTTAAATATCATCGAAACAGCTTTACCGATTTTCATCAAACATGGCTAAGAACCTGTCACACGCACACGCCCACCGACACACTCACACACGTCCACCCCCCACACACGCACACATATGCCGTTAAACACGAAACTCCCTTCGTTTTTCGTCGGGGGTTAAAAATGCCGACCTACATTATTGTCATATTCCTTTTCATAAAGGTATCGCAGACGCAGACGGCAAACAACAACCAAAGTAAGTTGTAACTTGTGTTTGTTAATGAATATTAATTAAAAGTTTCCCTCGCAAACACAAGTACTATTGTATATAGAAAGATACACAGCAGAATTGTGGAGTTGTCAGTCTTTTACGTCGGTGTTCTTTCATTTCCCTTTTTGATGGGAGCTGGTACTGATACCTACACATATTTACCTACTCGTCAATCCAAACAAAATACAATTTGACCTCTAACATTTCATTTCATTTCAAAACCGCTCATCGTTTTTAATCCGTTTAGGGTGGATGGGTAAACTCGTGAGGCGAGAGCTCTTTGTTTCATTTCAGAGGTAAAAGTTGAAGGTTTTATTGAAGTTTAACTAGTACAGAGGATTATAATATCATGTACAAATTGTTCGGATAAATAGGGAAATTTTCCTCACAAATAAAATTCAGGCATACACACATACATAATTTTACGACCATTATCCCAAATGGGGTGGTGAGTGATATACCAAGCATGCTTTTGGGTGTTCCAAACATTTAAACTTTAATAATTGAAATAAAATCCACGTTTAAACCAGTAGTGGCGATACTTCCACCGTTCGAAATATACAGAAATGCACACGTGACAGGAAGAGCCCATCGCCATTGAAAGGTACCATTATATACTATATATATATATTTCAACCAAACTGATGGTGTGGTAAAAGATTTCAAAATGAGGTAACGTTTCCGAAATGTGGATAACTGCCGAGCTATTTCGGGTCCCATAAAATCTTATTTTTTTTTTCTTATATTGAAGATGGTTTAGAGCGATATTAGACTATATTAGTATATTTTGACATCCGCTATGTGTGATAGGTAGTGACCCTGCATTCGAAACCAACGGCTGTGGGTTTGAATTCCGCTATGGGTAATTGTGTAATCAACGACGAGGTGGATATTTATAATCCTTCCGTCACTGAAAATTCGTGGTATAATAGATTACGATTGATAAATAATCCATAAGTTTTATCGACCATGGAATTATTTGATATCATCGTAACCAATAACTTATATTACTTTATTACCTACACTGAAAAGTTTCACCGACGGAGGAATTACTGTCATATAACGGGTATTTTTTAGAAGCGGTGAACTTTAAGTTGGCGACACTTTTTCCGTAACGGCAGATTTGACGGTTCTCACTTGGATTGATTTTAGTTTGGTTTGGCTACTCATCATGGATAGACTCACACCGGAGCAATGTTTTTAAAATGTTGAAATTAAATTAATTTATTGAAAGACAGTTTGAGGTACGATTAATTTCACGATTAGGACGTGGTAACTGGCCTACACGCTCGTGCGACTTGACGCCATTAGATTATTTTCTTTGGGGTTAAGTAAAAGCGCATGTTACGTCGATAAAACAGAAACAATTGAACACTTTGAAACCAACATCCGACGCATTTTTGGCGAAATACAGCCTGATTTACTGCGAAACGTGTGTGAAAATTGGACCTCCAGAATACGCCATGCCCCAACCGCAGTTGCCGCATACCAGAAGTCATATAAAGAAATCTATTTCATGGAAATTAAAAACAATTAATTTTATTTCAATTTAAGGTTGTCCGCCTCTAAACAAACACCCTTTATAATACAAAGATAATCCTTGTTAATCAACAAGGATACAAATATTTTTTGCCTAATCAAATCAAGCTATAAATATTTGTATGATGGATGAATACGAAGATTAATTCGCGAGTCATGGATGTTTATATAAATATTTATGTGTGTTTATCCGTTATCTCTTGTACATTAGCACATTCTCTGCCTTGTTTGGGACTAGATTATTGGTTAAAGTATTAATATTAAATTAATATTAAAAATTGCAACGCTGGTGTCTCATGAACACAGATGTACCTAACGCATAGATTTTAAGATTTTACCTACCATAAAAAAAAACCGGATTAGATAATAATTTATCCCAAGAACAAACTTAAAATTATAATTGTCAAACATGTGCTCCCGTTACATTTGGACTAAAATGTAAGTAGGTATGTTTTTGGAGTATGTCATCTACAAGTAAAGAACTACTATTGTATTTCTTTTTTCAAAACATAAGCTCCCCTAGTTTCGTTTCTTATGGTACAATTTGCAAAACTTTTTTAAAGTTTTCTAAAAATACTAAAGTTACATCCATATACAGAATTCATTCATGTTCATAGAAATTAATGGGTGTACTAATTGACTGTGACAGACTGAGAGGTAGGTACATGAGTGATTAAAAATGGAAATGAGAATGACTTAGGTTCTGAATGCACGCCTGGAATCTTAGTTTGGGACTAGGTAATTTATGTAAGTGTTATTGTTACATTTGTCAACTTATGCCGAATTATATTCTAGGCACATTACTATACCAATTATTTATTAATTTCGGTCAATATTCAATTAATTTTTATTTCATCATGATGTGTTATTATTAGGTAAGCAACTATGTCGTTAAACAAACTTAAAATCGTTTTCATTAATAACTTTATTCCTCGAACTTCCACAATTGTACGATAAACATGTAGTCTTAATATATAAATATAGACAGCATGATAATTATATTTTGAATATCCAAGTTTAAAATGAACCTGTTTAATATCAAAGAAACCATTTTAGTGTCCTCTTGCCTCCGGAGTATTTGATAAACGTTCCCCAAGATACTACTTGTTAGCAAGTAGTGTAGACTGGAAAAGGAATTCGCCACGACGCAGTGACGTCCTCTGTAGTGTGGAAAATGGCTTTTTTAATTAAAATGAAAATCATGTTTCCAAACCAAACCACGAAGGGCTAAAGTTCAAGGCAAAAGGCCTCCAGGATTCAAACGAGGTGGACCTTCACAATTGAAGCTTATAGATAGGGAGGGAAACGATATCGAATCCAAAGCATCGATATCCGAAAAGTATTGACTATAAATGCCGATGTTGATACTTTTAACATATTTTATTAAAGTTGCTCATTCGCCCTAGAATGTAATAGGCTGAACGAGCTAGAATTTTTTTAGCACTAATCGATGCGTAACTTCGACATGGAGATTCTTGTTTTCGAAAGTAACTTTGCCGAAGAAATCGACTCCATTTCTTCCTAATGTATATAAATATAAAATCCGTTAAGAATGCTGGCACTCCAAGTATCCTCATCAACATTTTAACTTTCACTGAAGTCTAGATATGATAGCTTGCAATGCCTGTGCTATTCTTTTTTGTTTAATGATTCTATACGACATCGGTCAAAAAGTATCAGACAGGCATCGAATGCGAAATATCCAGTGCAACTGTTTTAAGTATCGGATAAAAAGTATCGATACTTTTTTCAAGTCCCTGCTTATAGACTTAACCCGTTTAGGGACATAACCCGCCGCTCGACGTTATAACAATAAAACTTCTATTGTGTCTGGTGCGGTGTCCTTATACGTGTTAAATAAGAATATAATATGTACATATACTTAACCTCAAAATATAATTAAAATTATTTTTTTTAATGCAGCCAGCATCTTGGGCACTCTCCCACACGGCCGAACCTGTGCCACCTTCTAAACTAAGTGTTAAGGTGGAACTGGCTCTTTTGTTTAGTTGTACATGATAGGTTTATAAGTGCTCTTATTTTGTGAATAGTACGAGTCTACTAGGTACGCCTCATTTGTCCAAATCGGCTTAGGTGTTTAGGCTGTAGGTAGTAATTTCTCATTTAGACGTTATTTAGACGTATAAAAGGCTTGAAATGCCGTTCCATTGCCAAGTTCTTAGAAGATTTTCCGTGTTAAAAAAACCCGAAATACACATTACAGATCCCCTTGACGTCTTATCACAGAGATTTAAATATATTAGGTATTTCAACGACACTCACATGTTGACATAAAAATCTATTAGGTACAGATATAGATTATACAATTGTAAAGATACTCTTTATGCCGAATATTTACAGTGATTGCCTCAAAACGATTCCACAAGAGCGGCTGTGCGTTCGGGAACTAGTATAGATTGTTTAAGTTTCTGATGATACTGAATCATACAAGTAGATATATGTATATAGAAATTGTATATTAGTTCGTGTCATACGTTTTGGCAAGATGCTATCGCGATGCAGGAAGCATCGACCGAAATGGGTCGAGCTACCTCCCACCCTCTCTTCCTACTGATATCTCAAACAATTATTATGATGTCAACGACGCGACGGTCTGTTACGACCTGGGTGGAATCGATTAACTGTTACTTATGGTTATGTATGACTTACGATATCTTTATTTGAGATATAGCTTTTGCTGATGAGGAACCTTGCATCTATTACATAAACTACGGCATGTAGATAGGTTAATTCGATTAGGTAAGTCCAACTTCAAGAAAAGACCAATCAACGAATCCGACTTGGATTGGCAGTATTCGGTAAACAACGTAGGTAACGTCTTTTCGTGCAAAATACCTGCCGCAGTGCAGTGCAGACGAAAGTTTTTGATCAATGTATGGTACCAGTGCAAACTTATAGCACTGACACATGGGACTCATTATGAGCCTCATAAGAAAGCTTAATGTCACACAATCTATGGAGAGGTCGATGTTCTGCTCACTACTATCAGGCGTGAAGAAATCTGTAGACGCACGAAAGTTACCGACATAGCCCAGCGTGTTAGTAAGTAAAGTAGCAGCGGCCAGTCCACATTGCTCGAAGAATAATAAATAATGATAAATAAATATCCTTGGACATACACACAGCGCCATCTAGTTCCACTTTAAGCAACTATAGGCTTGTATTGTGGATACCAGATGGTTGATATAGGTACTACATAAATATTTTTTTTTGTAAATAAATACTTATTATACATGAAAACATCCATAACTCGGGTACACGTGTCCGTATTCATCATACAAACATATGCCCCTTGCGGGATTCGAACCCGCGACCTTTTGGTATAGTGGTCAGAGATTCTAACCACTACACCAAACAGGTCGACAGAATTGATTGCCGCTGGGACATTAAAAGTCTGGAATGGCGATAAGGCTTAAATAAATATAAATAACGGAGAATGAAAAAAAAACAATAAGTTAGTACTGTAAACCTTCTAGTATATAGTACCTACACCTCTTATGTAAAAAAAAACAACCTTGAAATACACAATAGAAAGAATCAATATAAAAGTGATTACAATTTGACAAAGAGGCATTAGGTACCATTACTAGGATTGCAGTTTCGAGAGCTCAGTACTCCGATTTCAATTGATGAAAAATTTCTATATTGCGAATATTAAATATTACTGAAAGGAAACCATAGTTTACTCCTAAAGACATAGTATAACATAACATGTACCTACTTATGGTTTGAGAAAAACTGCATTCATAATTTCTTCTTGTTCATTAATTACCATACAATTCAACTTTGGTCGGGTTTGGTGCATAGTAGGTATGTTCTTGTTGTTGTTTTTTCTAAATGGTGTACTGCTGTCAGGCCGATAGGCCTTTTACAGCATCACTAAGCAGAGGGCACGCAAAAAGATGTTTGCATATATTCGTATTCGTATTTGCTGCCTTATATGTAAGCAGTCGGCGAAAGCGGGAATCCAAACACGTCGGTTCTATGCCGAACGTGCTGTCCCCACCTAACTTAAACGCCGTTCTTATTGACTCAAATTAAATGCAAAACCATTAAAACCGTCAATTTAAATTAAATGTTACCGTAAAACATATCTAATGACCTAAAACTAAACGTCAGCCTTAGGACATCCACTCCTGAACATAGGCCTCCCCCGAGATTTACAGAGCACCCGCTTGGACTCGGCCTGAATCTAGAGACTACCCGCGACCTTTATCAGATTGTTCGTCCCGCTATATAAAACGAAAAATCTGTATTTAAATTTGTCTGCATCTAAAGTCGTCTAGAAAAGCTGCCTCTCAAAGTTATAGTTATAAAACTTCTATTTGTGTCTGGTGCTGCGTCCCTGAAGTTGCAAAACAGCTGACTGTCAATGTGCACTTAGACAGGTTATATTTGTCGCAGAAACGACAGTCATAGTAATGGGTCTGGTATGGAAACGCAAATAGGCAAATGGACATCTTCCAGCTAGATATAGACGGTCTAAATTTGTATGGAGAGATCACATCTAATTTTGTAAAAGTCTTAAGTCGTCGAACTAAAGTTGTTTGCTTTGTTACGTAATAGAAGCACTCAAAGGATCCAGCAGGGTTTTTGTTACATATCGTATACACATGAGGTTTATAAATAACACTAACATCACGCTCAACAAAGTCACATAAAGGAAAACTACTAACTATTTAACTAACTATACAAATACAGAGTGTGTGTGGGAGGTAGTAGAGCGTGTAGTTTACAAATATTATTTTCAGCGCCGTACAGTGAAAGTGAACTGAAATATGTTTCCCTTTCCCTTTCAACTTTTGAGACGAATATGTGCAAGTTGCCAGTCACGCTATCCAATACGTTGTCTGATTTGTTTTCAGGGGAACAGGCGGAGGGGGCATGTTTGGTGACGTCAATATCTCAGCCATTTTGGATTCGCTGAGTGTAAGCTACGACAAGAGAGTGAGGCCAAATTATGGAGGTTGGTATAACCTTATTCCTTTTATTTTTGACTGTATTTGTTCCTCAAAGTTTTCACCCCTTGCTTAGCTTTTGCAGATTATAAAAAGCTTTGTAAAATTTTAACGCCAGTTTTAGGTATAGGTAATGTAATTTAGCTGAAATGTACGAAATATTCCACACATTAAATGGAGAGCTTATTATTACACGACAACTTAAATTCAATTGACTTAAAACCGAACAATGGTGAGTTTCAACACGGAATAATTATTACATCTTGAAATTTATGAAAATACATTTCCATTAATTGTGTCGCGTTGGTGGTGCCTCTACTCTACTACCCACATATTCCACGAATTTAATATTGTCTACCTAATTGCAATATCACGGGATCGTTGGCTTTGTGGCTGAACTAAATAAGGTAAAACCTGATATTAATTGTGTATAATGTTATATGGATAGAATTCTACCGGCAACGCAATAAGGAGCGCCTTAGAATACCGAGTAAATATTTTCTATTTCATATCTTATTTACTTACTTGTGAAATTGGTTTACCGATTATAAATTTAGCAGCAAATTTGAAATAAGATGTCTCGAAAACTGGCGGTAAAACTGCCAAGAAGTAAAAAGTTCGCAATTGGGTTAATAAAAATCTTTGCGAGAACAATAGCGTAGCTTCAAAAATTTCCCCTGTTTTTTGCAACCCAATAGGATTGAGTGGTAAAGTATTAGGTTAGTGTATGTATATTATTTTAGTACCTATTTTTATTGTCCATTTGGCCTGTAAACAGGAATGAACAAGCGATCGCTCGCGATAGACAAAAGTTTAGCTATGATGAAACGAGAGTGTACATACTACATTTCCATAATAAACTCATACGTACTATTGTAGATTATATTAAAAATACTAAATAAGATTTGCCGCCCGCTATCTCTATTTGAGTCGAAGGTACGAACATCACCAATATTTCGGTAGATGAACTGCTAATAATTAATGTCTATCTCTGACCGACATTTCTAATGCGTCGTCTTAAACAATCTTATTTCTGGCTAGTTGATTATTTATCGCCCAATTTTCTTGCTTGAGATGAATCATAAATCTGAATGTCCCTGGTGGTATACACGGTAAGTGATAGGCTATCACATACAGTCACATGCTATCAGTGGTAGGTCACATACTGTGTTCGTAATTTTGAAGATATCCTAAAATTTTTAAATTATATTGAAAACGCGTTTCATAACAAAGAACGAGATATAAACGGAATTCATTCATTAGGCAGTATTAAAATATTTTTACAAACTCGAAGATTTTATGCATTAGTTAATTACAAAGAGATTGACGAACTCGTGGCGCAGTCGCGGTTGACTATAATGAAGTCAGTCATGGAATGGGTGCCCAGTAATTTTAATGCGAGTGTCCCCGGGCTTCGGCGGATACCTACATTAAACAGTCGGTCCAGGTTGTTTTCAATTGACAGATGTCGCTAAGAGGGTTTATTCCGTCCAGTGCCGCCCTTACTGGATAAATTAAGATTTTTTTAAATGCAAATTGAATCAAAAAATCGCTCTGACCTGCACTCTAGAAGCCTAAAAGCTAAATTATAAATAACTCCGAAATAGCTTTGATGGGGGCTATTTTCCAGAAATCACGATTAAATAAAGAAAGTGTCCGTTTCTATCTAATTTGAAATTCTCGAAAATAACCGTAATTAAAGTTATTTCTGCATTATTAGCTTTTCAGCTCCTCGAGTGCAGGTCAAATATTTTTTTTTAATTATTCTGTATTTAAAAAGAAATCATAATTTATCCGATGAGGGCGCCACTGGACGGAATAAACCCTCTTAAGCACAGCATGGCAGGTCAATAATTGTGACAGTAATGATTAACTGTCACAATGTCCTATTGTATTAATGATAATAAATACAATCTAATATTGCAACAAAATTTTGATTAGTTGTTTGGTAGAGAAAATTTTTACAATATTTTGCTTTTTTATACAATATGTAGGTACGTAAGAAATTTGAATATATGTATATCGTACCTACGTCGGCTTATTCTTTATGAACTTCAATATTCGTAAAAAGTTTTACGATAATATTTGATAATAATCGCGTGAGTGATTTCACACCCGGTTTTTATACAAAAATACCGGATGAGTTTTTTACCGTAAGGAAAAAGTAGGGCATATTAAGTCAGTGAAATAGAAGGTATTGGCATAGGTGGTATAACATTTTTTTTTTCAAAACCATCATCTAGTAAGGCGTTGTGTCATTTGACGGTCGCGTTTGTAGTATGTAATTACACCATTAAATTAAACAAATAAACTTGGACAAAATATCATGAGTTCCACATAAATTTCGCATGATAGGAACACTACGAATCCCGCCAGTCGCATATCAATCTCCAACCGTCATGTGCGGCGATGATGGTTTTGAAAAATAAAAAATAAATTACCTGTGCCAATAACTTCTATTTCACTTACCTAATATGCACAATTTTTTTTACGGTAAAAAAACTCATCCGGTATATTCAAATATAATAAAACATGGAGTCGGTTAGATAATCAATATTAAGTGTCCATCCATCCGATCTACTTTAAGTCTGTAATAATATGGTTCCATTGTGTCTTTAAAACGTTACGGTTTATAATTGTTATTGCATCCAAATGGTACACGGATTTTGCAATCTTTTGGAATGAAATAGGTTATTAGTTTAGGTAACTTATGAGTAAATTTAGTAGAGCTCCCATATCTAAAAGCGACTTATACATTCTCGTTCTTATATCGATTCTTACAAACTCGTGAATAATTAAGTACATAATTTATGGTACATTATGTATGTACGAGCAATTATTCCTTTACTTTCGTGGGTGCTCGAATGTCTCTGTTTGAATTAAGTAATTACAGGTAGCATGTACCTTAGGATATAACACTTTTGTACACCGTATATTCTTTACAGAGCATCAAAAGTTCAAACTCAATTACATTATCATTAAATTACTTGGTTCTCGAGACGAAAAGAAATGAACAATAAAAGTACTAGAATATTCTTACATTTCGGGAAGTCTATAGTATCATGACGAGTACTCGTCAGTAAGCGTACGAATATACGTGATCATGTTCTATCAATGGTACCTATCTAGTTAAGAAGGAACATCGATTGCTTGAAAGTTTATTTAATTATAGACATTTTACAACTATTCGACTTTATGGCAGAGTGGTCACCAAAGTTTCTAACACGAGAGGCAAAATTATGACCTTTATGCCATAGCTAGTTCCAGGTAATGTAACCGATGTACCATTTCAGGACCGCCCGTGGATGTGGGAGTCACCATGTACGTGCTCTCCATCAGCTCCTTATCTGAAGTGAAAATGGTATCTAATACATACTGTAAAACTACTTTTATGTAGATGGTCATTTTTACGCGAAAAATGGCAAAACAACCCTCGGTCGAGCGAAACAGTCGTTTCCTTATGCCTCCTGGCGGATCAGTTAGCGTTCGATCGAGGGGCTCCGGGAGTCACGTCACCGTCCTCTGGTTTGGTTTTCACGGCGCGAGGCACGCGCGCGACTCACAATTGGGCTTGATTGCAGGTCCGCCAGTGGAGGTGGGCGTCACCATGTATGTGCTCTCTATCAGCTCCGTCTCCGAAGTGCTCATGGTACTCGCCACTGTCAGCTCACGCTTGTCTCGGTCGCTCCGGTGCGCCCGCGCCGCCGCGACCGAGCAGCCCCAGACACGAGGCTGCGAGCATGCCGGCGTTGTGGAGCCGACCGCTCGGATGGAGTCACACCACTCATTCTAAATTTTTTATGATTTTTATATTTAATCCGAGTAATATATTCTATCCTTAAAAACTAACTAATTGACTGCAGTGGTGTACCCCTCCGGGTGTGTCTACATCTATCTAAAGGCATACTAAAAATGTACTTTGCTATTAAGCATCCCTCCAAGCAAGACACTGTCGTAAATTTGCTCCATTATTGTTGTTTTTTGTTTTAAGCTTTTTATGTCCTTCAGTAGGTATTTGTTGTGACTGTGGGTTTCTTACTATTGTCTCTTAAAATGGTGTTACAAAGTACTCCAAGCTCGCCATTTGCCTTAAAATTTCTTACTTTAAGTAGTCTTGCTATGAATGTATTTAATGTTTGTTAATGGTTGTCCAGTGAGTTCCGCTTCGACGTGGATACTTCGGATATTTGCTTAACTTTCCTATTTCCTTTTTATTTGTTTTTAAGTGAACAAATTACTCGTCTATTTGTGAAGAGTAGTTTTATTGCTATTTGGAACAACATACATAATCTTTTCGATTACAGAGTCTCAATTCTAATAAAATCCGGTGATATCAATAAAGTAAAGTTTGCCTACGACATATGTAGAGACTTTTTGAAAAAAAAAATGCATAGCGTCTGAAGCGAGACGCCGCATTACCCTTGATAACGGTTCCAGAGAACAAATTGTAAACCTAGACCAGGGTGTATGACCCCTAGTGGAAACCAAATCAAGGGGACTTCGAAAGTCACTTCAGGACGTGACCAAATCCGGACTTTAGATATAGAACTTAGTGATAATAGTATTTATTGAATAAAAGTACACGTTAGATATTGTAATGTGATATATTCAATTAACTTGTCTCGATTACAAGAACCTAAAATATTTGTTAATTGACTTCGAAGACTTTATAGGATATTCTTATTTACCTAATTTAAAACTATTACGTGTACTTTTATTAGATACTAAGTGTAACCATAACCATATACTATATATTTTGTATAGTATTTTTAAATATATAATAATAAAAATAACATGTAATTGATTTTTTGATATAGTACTGAGATAATCTAAATACGCCAATTATTGTGCTCATAGTAAAGTACAGAGGCTGGTCATTTATGACTACATACTTCATCCTTACCCATCCATCCATCCACCATCATCATTTATGTTTATGGCACATTTCGAGATCAGATCATCTATGGAGTAGATACATAGTATTTTCTAGAATCAGTCATTATTAATTCTTCTTAACGAGTCGATGGCAAAAACATCAAATTCTTCATTAGAGTCTACTAAGTCAGATCATAATTAAGCCATCATCGGTGTGGTATAAGGCTACTAAGGGATATATGTATTATTGAGTCGCTCATAGATTCGTGACTGATTTCTACAGTTCCGTAGCATTCAGTAGTTAAAAACAGGGTCCTACTAGTATCACTTTGTTGTCTGTATATCCCTCTATTTGTCTACTCTAGCCGGACTAGAGGTATCAAGCCGAAATTAATATGAAATGCTAAGTTCTATAACTTTAGATTTAATTTTTAGTAATTGAAATATACTTTTGTTACCTACTGTACCTTACCGAAATGCTCAAAATGACATTTTATATATGATAAATAAATAATAGACCCTTAACTCAACGTAAGGTGGAAACGATAAAAGTCATCAGGTTACTATATTTTCTTTCAATCACTCGAAGTATTTTTAAGTAAGTACGTCTGCCTCTTGTCTCATTATTGCAAAGATATGAGTAAACAAACTATATCTTGTCATTTCCATCTTCAACATTACATAGTTTAGTTTATCTATAGTTAAGAAAAATAATAAAGAAGGTTTCAATGGGCGAGTTACGACAAAGAAATAAGCTCTACAAAATCATTATTAAAATTTCATCGTGTGAAGTTTACTCGCACAATTGAGGACTATTACAATGAATTTCACTTGTCTTTTACTTCATGATATGTAAAATGTTTCATAAACGAGCCATTTGTAACCTTCTTGTTTACTACGGCAGAGTGACTGTGAATGAATTGGGCTCCAACGCTTCTGTTTCCCCGAAATCTGGCACACGTTAACATTTTAGGCGAGAATACTTGCCAGGAGGGCGCTGTGCCGAATAACATCTATTGTACTCTGTGAGCAACTCTAATATGATCATGCTTCGGTTGGTTTAAAACAATACCATATTTCAGGATTTCACACTCGACTTCTACTTCAGGCAGTTTTGGACAGATCCGCGATTGGCATACAAAAAGAGACCTGGTGTGGAAACACTCTCCGTCGGATCTGAATTTATTAGAAACATATGGGTACCTGATACATTCTTCGTGAACGAAAAGCAGTCTTATTTTCACATAGCGACCACGAGCAACGAATTTATTCGTATTCATCATTCAGGGTCTATTACACGGAGTATAAGGTGAGTTGGTTAATCACCATCACTCTAAAGTTGATAAATTCAATTATAATTACTTAATTTCGAGATTATACCGGATGAGTTTTTTTACCGTAAGGAAAAAATAGGGCATACTAGGTAAGTGAAATAGAAGTTGTTGGCATAGGTAGTTTAATTTTTTTTTCAAAATCATCATCGAACCACGCGCCTGCCGGAGATTGATATGCAACTGGCGGGATTCGTAGGGTTCCTATCATGCGAAATTTATTTGGAACTCATATTTTCTTCAAGTTTTTTTATTAACTTAATTTAATGATGTAATTATGTGCAATAAGCTACATACGCCACCGTCAAATGCCACAATTGTATTTTAGGGTTATGAAGAAAAAAAAATTAAACTATCTATGCCAATACCTTCTATTCACTTACCTAATATGCCCTATTTTTTTCCTTACGGTAAAAAAACTCATCCGGTATAGTAAGAAAATTATTATTTAACGAGCAAGGCAAGCTCAAGGTCTATAAGAGCAGGTAGGTCTTTAGTAGAGTCTTAGCGACCTACGACTTTAGGCTATTTAGTAGTACTACCTCCAATCTCCACCACCACATTTTAAATGAGTAATTTCTTGGGAATATACCTAGTACTGCCTAAGCAGTCTATCCACATCTCTCTCTTTTCTGAATAACCCGAGCAGATAATTTTTAATATTGCCTGACTCTACCTTTCCTTTTGGTTTTGCTTACAACATATTTTCTCCCCAAAAAAAGCAATTTTATATTGTAAGTAATGAATAAGAAAATAAACAACAACATTTTTCTTACAGACTGACTATAACAGCCTCTTGCCCAATGGACTTACAATATTTTCCAATGGATCGTCAATTGTGCAACATCGAAATTGAAAGTTGTGAGTTTTTGTTACTTTTAATAACATTTACAATAATATGATTTGGCTTAATTGCATTAGTTACGAAACTGACAGCCCTATTATAATTGTACTTAATACTTCTTGTCCTTGGCTTCTGGACATTAATGACATTGTATTCTGAATAACACTAAACGTTGTATTGATTTATGGGATACTAATAAAGTAAACCCATAAGGCTTTCATATTCCATAGATAAAAAATAATTTTACGACGAAACTACTAGCGTCACACTTTTCGCTGCAGTAGCGAGACACTCTTGTACCTCGGTAGTTATATAGAAACCAAATCATTCACTTCTACGAATGTACCTATTAAAAACCCAGTGCGATGGGTGCGTATTTTATCGTTCCATATCTCTGCATGGTACAGTCGGCTACACCATGCGGGACATCCGTTACAAGTGGAACGAGGGCCCCAACTCTGTGGGTGTATCAAGCGAGGTGTCGCTGCCACAGTTCAAGGTGCTCGGCCATCGTCAGCGCGCCATGGAGATCTCGCTAACCACAGGTACTATTGCATGGATGCAAATCGCTTGAAGTCCCACCCCACTAACTTTACAGGGCATCCAAAATGTCGCTACTTCATTTGGATGAATCTGTTTGCATTCAATTCGCTTTTATCTGGTCTCATAATAACTCTCCGTTGTGAAAGCTAGTTTACAATAATTAAGTTTATAATAATTATAAATATAAATTTTTGTGCTTCAATTATTATTGTTCAGGTAATTTGTAATGTGGCTTTTTATTACAGGAAACTATTCGCGTTTGGCATGCGAAATTCAATTCGTCCGTTCGATGGGTTACTACCTAATCCAGATTTACATCCCGTCTGGTCTGATCGTCATCATCTCCTGGGTGTCGTTTTGGTTAAATCGCAATGCTACGCCGGCTCGAGTTTCCTTAGGTGTCACCACTGTGTTGACGATGACTACCCTTATGTCCTCTACGAACGCCGCTTTACCCAAGATCTCGTACGTGAAGTCCATTGATGTGTATCTGGGCACCTGTTTCGTGATGGTCTTCGCCAGCCTATTAGGTAACCAAAACGGCACTGATATTCATTAACAAAATTTTTGTTATCATTCATTTATTAATAGGGTAGGTATGCATCTAATAGAAAACGGCAAAGGTCAAATAGCGAAAATTACACTTGAAACGTTGTTCAGCAGATATACATTTAAATTTTAATTAATCTCACTAACCGTGCGGAAATTCAGGGACATTGCTTGCTACGTACAATTTACTATAGAATTATTATTGGGAGTAAGCTGACCTTGGACTTCGGTGTTGTGCATATTGTGAATAGTTAATGCTGGTCATTTATTCGCTTTGCGATACGAAGGAATGGTAATATTTTGTGTTATGTTGTGTGCTATTTTATTTTAGAGTACGCGACTGTTGGCTACATGGCAAAACGGATACAGATGAGGAAACAAAGATTTACTGCTGTCCAAAAGATGGCTGCTGAGAAGAAAATGCATATAGACGGACCACCGGGACCATCTGAGCCATTACCTCCACCGCGAACCAGCACCCTGCATAGGCCAACACCACCCAGCAGATCCTCGGTAAGAATAATTTAATACAGTAAATGTGTAGTACATACGCAGAAAGAAAAAAATTTATACGACATTTCTCTATTATAGGAAGTGCGATTCAAAGTTCACGATCCTAAAGTGTATTCTAAGGGAGCCACTTTAGAGAACACAATAAACGGATCACGAGGCCCTCCTCCCCCAGTACCAGTTCCTCAACCCGACGAAGAAGCAGGTGCACCTCCACATCTGATCCATGCATCAAAGGTATGTATATATTTATCTTAAACCAATGTTGTAAGCGATTGTATAAATTTGTCTTGCAAAGCGTATGTTACAGTTGACAGCTGCAAAGTGAATGTTACTACTGCCTCGTGCGATTTATTCAAATGTATCTAATGTAAGAGAAGGTAGTGCTGTAAAATCTATCGAAGTCAAGCCAACAAATATTTTCAGGGCATCAACAAACTACTCGGCACCACTCCATCGGATATCGACAAGTACTCGCGCATCGTGTTCCCCGTGTGTTTCGTCTGCTTTAACCTTATGTACTGGATCATTTACCTCCACGTATCGGATGTTGTTGCCGACGACCTGGTATTGCTCGGTGAAGAGAATTGAAATGCCAGCAAGTATTTACCGATTTCAAATACCTGGCATCTACTTAGTAACTTTTTGAATGCTCGGCAATTAGCCCTCAGCGTAAATTCAGTAAAATGCGCTTTTTTAGTAAAGTAATTACAATAATCACAAACCTTTATAGCACTATGATGATTACATAGAAAAATTTCGAAATTATTATTATAAGCGATACTGATGATTTCATTAAAAGTCAGTTAGTAGTTAAACTATACGTTATATAGTCGCCAGCACGGAGTCTTTGTCAAACATGAATTGCGACAGTAAGTTAAGTGTGAACGACCAACAGTGAGTGCAATAAAATATTTAGGAATATTATACAGTAGGGAGTTATATAATGGTTAAAGAATGAAAATTTGTTTAACAATGTTACGTTAACATATTCAATTCAACTTTCAGATTTAGGTTTGTTTGATATCATTATTTTAGACTGCTATAGTCCAAAGTTATCTGATTCCTTGGAGGATTTCTAACGGTTCTGATTGATTTTTAATAGTATTTTGTGAGGTGTACACAAAACGTACATGAATAAGTATAAGGAGCTGTAAAGAGTCTGCAGTCATTATAAAATATGATTGGCCAAGAATCCGTGCCTGTGAGTTTCATTAATATAATAGTTCAAAATGAGTCAATCGATGTTGATTAGTGAATTTTAATATATATCTACACTGAATTTTGTTCAACTGTCGAAATCTCATAACTTTCACCAGAAATGATTAACTAATACAAAATGACGTAGAATTACTGTCTTGGTAGGGCTAGTCCACGATGAAATGTACCTGAATAACTATAATGTTTTGTCACAATATTTTAGAAATTAGAAAAGTCTTTCAGATTAACATACACCTATACTGTACATAATCAATTGGCCCTCAAAGTGACTACTTTTCTATTAATCCCATCGAATAGTATTAGCATAAAGTGCGTATGTTCTAAGTATGATCGAGTTTTCTAAAAAGCTTTTATGAAATATTATTTTGCTTGCAGTCGATCTTAACCCAGCCAACTGTGCCCTTAACTGAAAGTAACAATAATTTTATATCTCCGAGTAAAAGGTACCTAGATGAGAGTTCCAACTTAGTAGAAGTAACAACCACTGGTGTCAATATACTCGTACTAATACTAGTTAAGAGATAACGACTAATAGCAAAGGAGCGAAGCAGTGTATCAAAATTTGATAATTTTAAGGAATTGCAATGAGTCAGGATCGTCTGGAACAGATCGATATTTATTTAACTAGTCGCATATAATATTAAATAATTTAGATCATCTTAGTCAATGAAAAGAAAGTACATATTTTGTGCCTCATCTTAGAGTGATATTGAACCACTATAGTTCCTCAGTTAATGTAACCAAAGGGTCGGAGTAAGGAGTAGATGAAAACATAAAATGTTCGAAGTGCTGTGCAAGTTGTACAAATTATATTATAATGTAAAATTGTCCACCTAACCTAATTCCCAAATAGTCGTGACAATATTTTAATATTTAGATACTTTTGCACACAGTTATAATATTTGACAAGTTGTGTAAGTTATTGTATATAGATATACTTCGACTCTTGATAAAATGGTAGCGCCAATGGAACTTAGGAGGATTAAATCATTGTGTACATTGTAAATATTTATACATTCGTATTTATATATATATGATTAAAATATTGTCTGGTAGATGTACGATTGTAGTTAAAAAATTCCATCTAGCGCAAGCACGGAACACTTTGTCTACATAGTGTTAAAGAAAGGTGTGCATTACCTAACAATTTAATTTACAGACTGTATCCTGAGATTAATTGACCGAAAATATTTCAATATTAATAATAGTACACTGAGAAAATTATACACATTTCCGAAATCATTTCCCGTTATAAAATCATGATTGTCAGCAAAGTAGAGAAAGAAACGCAGAAAATATTGACTTGTATATCTGCTGGTAATGTAATGAATGATGGAAATGTATATGATGTGCTGTTTGTACGTAATGTACCAAAATATGTAATGTACCTTTTAGTAAGAAGTGCAATACATAACTTGTAAGTCTCTAATTATTCATAAGAAAAGGCATTTTGTCTATAAACCTGAAATCTAAATTACTATACCTAGAAAATTAGTTAACTAGGTACAATTTGTTTCAAATATTAATTATTTTGTTGTCAGTTTAAACTGATTTCCATTTTTTTTAAACATTACCTATAATATTTCTCTCTGCGGCTTGTAATGATTGACTTTAAAATGAAACAAAGTAGCGAATACTAATAGTATTTAACTTTCCTATGAATTCAAATATTTAATAAAATTATATAATTATTATAATCGCCCATCACGATCATTACCTACCGGGAGGAGTGGAAGGAAGTGAGACCTTTGCCCTGTAATGAGGCACTACAACTGATATTAATAATTATTATTATGTGAACAATTCAATATCTCGAAAGGGACGGATAAGAGATGAAGATGGATGCCTGGTGATTGAGGAAAGAAAGGTTTTTCAGCGTTGGAAGGTATATTTTGAAAAGTTGTTTGAAGCGTATTTGAATGTTCAAGTCGATGATCGGAGGACGATGTCCCCGACTTCGACAGAACTGAAAGATGAGAATGTTAGGGAAATTACTATGGAAGAAATTGTGAAAGGTCTGAAAAGTATGAAAAGTGGGAAACCTGCAGGATATGACAAGATATCCTGGAGATGCTGAGAAGTGGAATGGGCCTCGTTACTACCATGCTGTACCTGCTCTTTAACAAGTACTGGTGGAGCGGTTGTGTGCCGGACAACTGCTGAAGGACCGTGATAGTGCTGTTTAAAGGCAAAGGATCACAGCAAGAGTGCAAAAATTATCGAGGCATGTCGTAGGCGAACTATATGCAAAAGTTTGATTGAACGTGTGATGAATGTAACGGTTCAGAAAACTTGGGATGTACAAGCGGGTTTCAGAAAGGGTGGCATGGATCAGGTCTATTCTCTACGATGTAAAGTCGCAAAACATTTCGCTATCGATCAAGAAATCTACTGTGCTTTTATGGACTTAGAAAAGGCCTACGATAGAATGATTTGGAGTGAACTGTGGTTGTACTATCCAAGTGTTGATTGCACGGCAACCTAATCCACGCGCTGAAGTCCTTATATGAGAGATCCAGCGCCTGTGTTAGGTTAAATGGTACATTTTCGAGCGGTTTGGCATCTCTGTCCGCCTGGATAGCTACCAACATCTTATATAAATCTGCCGACAAGCAGCAATGTTAATAGCATTGTTGTGTTCCGGTTATCAAAGATAAGATAGCCAGTCCCCCAAATGTGTTGGGGTTTCCGGGTCAGTACGCTTCCACCTTCGACCTCATCTTCACTTAACATCAGGTGTGATTGAGGTCAAGTACCAACCCGTCGTGTATATAAAAAAAGGGATGTCCGAGACGGTTGCGTCGCGTCACCATGGCTTTTCAATCTATTCATGGATAGTTCTTTGAATGAACAACGAGACTATTATTGTAGATAAAGAATGATTGAGATTTATAGGTCAAATGCCTGTTGTACGCCAATGATCAGGTGCTAGTTGCTACGACGGCGGAGAATCTACAGAGCATGTTACCTCTTATGAAAGGAGAATATAAGAAAGGAATGAAAATAAATGTGAGTAAGACGAAGGTTATGGTTGTGGAAAAGGAATATAAGATGACTGACTGATTGATAGATGGGGTAAAAGTTGAACAGGTCAAAGAATGTGTGTATTTGGGAAGTATGTTACTATACACATAATCGTAATAATCGTATTCAGACCCCACAGCCACACTCCTCTCACTGTTTTTATTGTTAACAATAATCAATATTAGTACCAGCACGGCACCTGCGGAAGGTAACGACATATTCTTCTGACGTAATTACCACCAGGCTCCAGATTAATTAGGGAAAGAAAGGGGGAAAGAAGTAGGAAAATAAGTTACCCATCCGCTCCCTTTATCAAGGGGGTGTACGTGCAGCCAATGACAAATGAATGAGCCTCCCAAGTAGCTGTGGTCAGGTGAAAATTCTCCTTTAAAAACTAACCTTTTTTGACTAATGACGTGGTCTTTCGACAGAAGTTATACATAGAATTATGTCAGTCTTGATAAAGGACGTCACTAAAATAACGTTTAGAATGCCTTATTTTGTCTTTAAATAAAAACGTCGTAAATGACGTCCCAAATTGCTCTATTTTCTATTGATTTATATCTTGGAAGCGCTTTTTTTAGCTTTCATTGCAAAGGGTTGCCCTAATCGCTACGCTGGGCATGCGGGTCGGCGATAGCAGATTTTATACGATTCCTAAGTCGCCTCTTACAGCACCCACGGGGAAGACGGGTTGGTCCTATATTATCTTTCCTTTCCCCTGAACTCTAGGTGCCTGACCTCAAACTAGAATACACTGTATTATTGATGAGTGTCAGGTCACGAATCGGAAAGAATATTGTTTTCTAAAATATTTTTGACTACGAACGAACCCAAAATCAGCAAATCTAACAGCAGCTTCTGGACCACTCGGTCACGAAAGTCCTCATATTTTTTTAAAATGCGTAATATACCTACAGGTACATATAAAATATTAGATTGGACGTTTTTTAACGGTTGGATATTTTCCAATTTAGGCATGGTTTTAAATGTATAACCTCAACGACATGGAAGAACCACTAATAATTCCAAACATCAATCTATATCCAAACTAGAAGAACCACCTCTTAGAAAGTCATGTTCACATCACCACCGTGACGATATTAATGATACTAATTTGGTATCAGCGTTACGTCAATATTAACATCATTGTAGGCGACATAATACGTCATACTGAATTACTAGAAATGTCATTATAGACTTCATTGTCGACGTTACCATAATTACGTGAAAATTATAACAATGCACAAATCTAAGCCAGCCTCATGTCAAAAATGACCTCAGTTGTGACGATTTTGATGCCTACTTGACGCCGTTATTCACGTGACCATTTTAACTGGGAGGCTTAATAATATTATACGAGCAAGAATACCAAAGGAAGCTGGGCCACTTGATTTACAATAATGTAGGAGATTATAGTAAGAAATGAAGAGTCATACAGTAAGTCAAAAAAAAAGAGTAAAGTATTTTAGATGTCCAACATTACAAGCCACTGTGGAAATAATGTTTCTTCTGAATTTGCTCAATGTTATTACAATACCTATATAATTAAGAATTGCTCGAATACTAAATTGTATAGAAATAGTAATAAATAGGATAGGTAGGGATAAATTTGAGATATTATTTGCCTCCTATATAAACATACTGGGACTGTATCTATTTTAAGACTTAAATTATATTAATGATATTCGTATTTTCACTTAGATCTCTTATTTACTGACGTTTATTATTATTGTTTAGAATTTATTACAAGAAGTAACATTTTTAAACGTCTCAAGTCACGTCTACGTCTACGATAAAACTAAATATGATATACGATACGATACTAAATACATACGAGTTATGTAAATAGGTACGACAATCCTAAAGTATTACAGAATTCAGTATGAAATTTATTTTGATAACAAAATGTTACATGCTTATTTTCATATCATCGACAACCATAGGGCCACTGCAGGGCCTCTTTCTACTAGTGAATATGTAAATACCATCATACATAATCCACCTCAAGGGGCTCACTGCAGATTGAAGAATTTGTATCAATACAGTGGCAACCTAACTGCTATATACAGAGTGAATTTGAATTTGTGTAATTCCCATTAACTGGTGACGTCACTCTTGATTATGAACAACTTTCCCCAAAATACCATAGTCGAATTCGTTCAATAAATTTTCGATCACCCATATATATAAAGTAAACCATTCTGAAACTACCTTTAGTATGGAAGTCCAACTATTTTCGGCTGGTGGATCCACTTCAGATTACGACCAACTTTCCACTAGGAGCCCTAGACAAATTCAGCCGAAAATTGTTGGACTTCCATACTAAAAGTAGCATCAGAATGGTACTTAGTACGGGTTATCGAAATTTTTTTTATCGAATTCGACTATGGTTCTTGGGGAAAGTTGTTAGTAATAAAGAGTGAAGTCACCAGTAGACTGGAATTACATGAATTAAATTTCACCCTGTATATTTAGTAGCATTTTCAAGTAGTGTTAATAGCGCGGTTTAACGAAATCATTCAATAACCGCGGCTGGCTGTTTAATTTGCCCTCTGACCGAAGTAAGGAAAGATTCGTATGAAATTGCCAGGAGTGGTCACCCATCGAAGAATTGACAGCGCCAAACGTCATTTAACTTTGCTAATCGTTTTCGATTAGTGAGTGCGACTGCGCTAGGAGTGCTTCCGAGTACGAGTATTATAATTCTTATGGCTATTGGCTATTAATAATATTTTCAAATTACGGAAAGTTTATTTATTTATGTACATTTAAGTTAGGTAGCTAATATTTTCACGAAGACTGAGTCTGAATTGTTTGAGTTTAATTGGCAAAACATTGTCATTTTCAATTAAGTAAACAATTAGTTTTTTGATACTATAGGTACACTTATTTTACTAATTGAAGTACTAAATTAATATTCATTTATTTATACTACGTGTTGCGTTTTACGTTACTTAAATATTTCCATGCAGACTGAGTCTGTTTTGCTTGAGTTCAATTTGTCAAAATTTCGATATTTCCAATTAAGTATCTAAATAAATAACTCTAACTATAAATAGCAAACAAATAGCCTTTAGTATTGACACCGTAGTATTACAAAACATGCAAAGTATAGGTACCTACCTACTTTAGAATACACTAACTCCCTTAGTACCTATACCCAGAGTCTATGGGCCGAAACTTAATATTTAACGCTATACATATATATTATCCAGGATTTGTTATCTATCATAGTGAAAATGTTAAGTTTGTGTTTAGTAAAAATTATAATATTGTTATCTTACGATTAGTAGTAACAATCAGCCAAATTGATAAGTATCTATGATAATGATAATTATTACGCAATTTCTAAAGGACTAATACAAATAAATGTACATTATGAAAAGGAAATAATTGTGTAAGTTGTGAATTCGCATTATATTGCACCTAGATGGTAAGGAAGTAGCGTAGTAGCATGGACTAACAGGCGTTACGCGTGACACGGCAAGTATAATATATACCTAGGTATCGATAGCTGAATACTAATTTATTAGTTAAGTAACTTAGCCTTCGGTCGTGAAAGAATTTATGATAATGATGAGTATAATACGAGTAAAATGAATTGATAGCTTAAATTCGGTAGGTATTAGATGGAAATTGATGCCGTTTAATGGGTCAGATGGAGATTTCGGTGATTTATCTGGACTGATGATGAATATTGTATCATGTGAATCGTGATGTGAATGATGTAATGCGATGTGGCACGCGAATCGCCTGCGAACTCCATGTGTGAAACCAAATTCTAAATCACGTTTAATAACAATTAGTATAATTAAACAAATTATATTGTGGAAGTAAAATCAATTTAGAGAAATTAAGATAAAATTATTATAATAGGTATCACATGAAGTTCGATGGTGTTTATGATAATAATAAGTTAATAACATCACATTTTCAAGTTAGATTGAATCGTTTATGACACAAAATGAAATAGAATAATGCCATGGAATATTGCACTCAACTGCGGTAGTAGTAGGTAAAGATAATGTACAATTCGAGCAAGTGACTGTTAGTAGGCAGATAAACAACTATAATCCGTAAAAAGTTATAAACTACGTATCAATAGAAGTGTCACTTTGATTATACATTTTAAATAAGATACATAATATACAAGAATGTGACAATATAACAAGAACTTATCAATCACGTACCGTCACTTGCTCATACACTCGACGTACCATCATAATTGCCTTTAGAAATTATAAAATTAATATGAAAGTTATTTTGCTACACATGAAAGTTTACGCCTGCAAAAAGCACCCGCGTTTATATTACCCATAATAATTATTGGATTAGGTACGATACATACCTATTAGAAATGTACGTTTGTAGGTGATACACTAATAGCAACTTTACTTCTATTTGAGGTTGTCAATATTTTCGTTCTATTAGCGAAAATACTAATCTTACAAAAATTGTCAAAATTTGGTTGATAAATTCAAACAAAAAAGTGCCAAAACTGAGGCTGTAATTTCTTTTCTTTATTTATATTATGTGCTATTTTAATTGTGATAACTTACTCTCTTATTATTAATTCATCGTATCATTTATGTAAGAACTCGGAGTAATTTGGCCAAACTTTGCTGCAAGTAACTTTATAATTATTATTTTCAACCCTACCACAACGTCATTATTTTGTCAATTTCCATTTGTATGTTGTGCAGATTGTAGAATCATATTTTGTGATGCAAGTGTTTTTAATATATAGTATATACATATAATACAGAAGTTTTTAACGGTTATATCATCATGGATGTTTTTAAAGTATTTTTATAGTTGAGTAGTAATATTGTGAAACAAAGCAGGCTAACTGATTTGTTTCTTTACATAGGTACAAATAATTAACACTAAAGTACAATTGAATAACACTATCGAAATAGTGAACCTTTTAAAACCTTTAATATGTATGTTATGTATAACAAAAATGGTTGAATTAATTTTAATCCTTTTTTCTGATAAATCAGATGATATCCATTTGAAGTTTATTCGATTCATTCACCTTTGACGCGCGACAACAACAGAGAGTTTAGTGATCCAGATCTTCGTACGATTACATAAGTTATTCAGTGATACTTGTATCTATAAATATCAGGAATCCGTATTGAATGGAATAGCACAATGAGTAAATATTAACCTACAATAGGTGTCGTAGTGCTATAGTTGAATCAGCTATTTATTTAACGGCCTAAGCCTAGCAGTATGGCGAAAATTTTGGTTTAATAGCACACTATGCAGCTTGCAATGGATTGAATTGCGTGTAACTCCTCGGTAGTACACTCGAGAATAACAGTCTTATCAGTTTCCGAGTGCAAAGTGCAATCTACAACCTGCACCTTTTTAGTTATAAAAGCCGCATTTTTCCTCATGCTTATAACTATCCGGCCTAGGCAGTTAATGGAACGACTGATTTACCCATCGAGCTGTGAGCGCCATAGAGTATATTAATATTACATTTTAACGAGTTTTGTCTTTGCAAAGCCGAGTTTACCTGGACTTTCACGTTTTTCTAACATCTTGTTTGGTAGTCTGCTGATACTGACACTACAATTCGAAACGTGGTCCGGTTGATCATTGTTCAAAATAGGTAATAACCTAAATTGTATAAATAGCTATGTACTCGTATAAAGACATTTCAAATTGTATAACGTCATCGAAACATTGCTGAATTGAATAAAACAAATGGTTACGTATATTTAGTACGTTGAAATATATATAATAATAGATGTCTAATTTCGTTATCAATTGAAGTAGTATTTTATCATTCATGTTCAATTAACTACGTACTACATAGAAATCTAATTTTTCATTATTAGGTACGCAAATAATACATATTACATATATTATTATAATTTTCTATTGCATGTTGTGGTTAAAGAAATAGGTATGTGACAGAAAGTAATAATTATATTTTTATATAAATGGGTTTGCACTTTGATAAAGCCGCTGTAGATAAGTGTACAATCAGCAACAGAATTAAGTACATATTTTATATATAAAAAAGTATTTCCTAATAGAGGAATACTGTCCAAGGTCAAATTTTCATAAATGTATTGAAAATCACAGGTTGTATGTTCCTATCCGCAATCGCTTTACTTACAAAATTCGTAAATCAGGGCTCAGAACCTATACACTTAATTCCATTGCTGGCTTTACATAAATATTGTAATAGGTATTCTTCTCAATCATTGTGATTTTGGCAAATAAGTAGATACTGTTATTATATAGAAAAACAGCTTTGCAGTCCAAAACGATGATATTCTTTTTATAGAAAAAATCATTCTAATTGTGAGGCTTTCATAAACTTTAATGCACTTGAGCGCCACCAGGAATCTGACTCATCACGACTATAACAAACTGCATCGTGACCCTATTTATTAGTATACCTATTATACCTTTATGACCCGATTGTACTTACGTAAGCTTTATTGTCATCTCAGTTATTTATGGATAACTAAATGTACTTATTTAAAAGTTGTTACGCGAAGTGCCAGTAGTCGGTTTCCAAACAAACTTTAATCGCTAAAATACTTTCCGGTATCTACAACTTAAACTTAAATTAACTTCAATAAGTAAATGCTAATAAATGCAAAGCAACAATAAAACTAACAATAAAGTTCTTACAGAAATTGCCATGTTGGGTTCATATCGTCTTGTTTTATCGATTGACCTGTTATATATACTAAGGTGTGAAAATTTGCTGATGGCAGCGCTTCGCTTCCATATAAATATTCCTTGATGACGTTCTTCCCTAAAACCAAAAGTACTCATATAAAATATCATAATTTCTAAAATTACTCCAATCTTATGTCATGGTTTTGAGACTGATGTGACGGCATTCAAAGTTTACTTGTTAATTTTCTATTTAATTAAGTGATTTATAAACGTGTTGTATTACTATAATATACTACAAATAATTATTGTAAGCCATTATTATAATTGTTGTTTATTAGAAATTTTATGTGTCTAAGTTGTTTCTCGATGCAAGAATAATTGGTACCTCTCTATTGGTGTGGTTAATGATGTTGCTCAAACTGATTAACTTTAAAACATGTAGTAACATTGTACGAAATTTAGTTCTGTGATCCAATAAATGATATTATGATCGTATTATTGTTTTATTTAACTACACCCGTTTTATGCAACTCTGCCTGGTAGTAGCTACAGCCATCTGTGTCAGCATGCAGGTCAATGCTTCTCTTGGCCAGTGAGAGCAGCAGTGTCAGTGGTGCGAACCTCCCAAAAAATCTGCAATCATCAAGCTGCACACCCAGCAGCGTGATGATGAAAGCAAAATCCTCTATTGAAATGCGATACAAATCACGTCATAGTGGGAGGCTTATGTCCAACAGTGCACTATTACGTGCGTAAATGTAGTAAATATCTTAGAGATAAACCAAACCAACTGTGTTATAGGGTAAATATCTTCTAAATGACTTAACCGATTTTTATCAAACATGGCTACGGAAGTGATACCTCGTTTAGTGTTTAATTAAAAAAAAATGCACAAAACGGATCACTCATTACTGAAATACTTCTGAAGAAAGACTGGACACACAGACACAACGCCGTCAAATAGTCTTTTACCCAAACTCGCACTTGGCCAGCTTTTATAATCATCAGTCTATCAGTATATCTTAGGGTTTACGAATCAGAGGTCGCGGGTTCTCAGTACATGTTTAATACTCGGGTTGGTTAGTGGTAGAGCATTTTAAATGTCCGCATGGCTAGCTACCACCATCTTATCTAAATCTGCCGCCAAACAGTAATGTTAATAGCATTGTTGTGTTCCGGTTGTCAGAGATAAGATAACCAATACCCCATGTGGGGTTTCACCTTCCACGCTTGCTCGCTTACACCTACGGCCTCATCTTCACCTAACATCAGGTGTAATTGAGGTCCATAGCTAACTCGTTGTACATAAAAAAAAGTCAATATAAACCTCTTCCATCGAACTTCGATTCTTCGTCCCAAATGCTGCTCAGCACAGCTCAATCCTCCTATTTTCCTCTCTTCCGGCGTTGTTTATACCTAGCTGCAAAGTCTGCTCAAGATAGACATATTCCTCGACAATTACGAGAATTATCGACTACGTCCGATCCTTGGTCTACGATCTGGTCTATGATCATTGAACAACACTATTTATCTGTTCAAGTTCATACTCAAGCCTGCCAGCGCTCCGTTTTTTAATTAGTCATATTACTTTATCATAGAAAGAATGCTAAATCTGTAAAACCTAGCCCAGGCGACGCATTAATGCTCACTCTTGAATTATTTCACCACACAGATACACACAGCAAAGGTTTAAAATGACATACATAACAACTTTTTCAATACCTACGTACGAGTACCATAGTTATTCCAATTTTAAAAATACGACAGGCAATTACGAAACAAAACATTCTAAATTTTGACATTTTAGTTTCTTACTGCGGTATCTCAATGTCCTAAATTTTTGTTTATTTTATGTATATTTGTCTAATTTTGGTAAAATTGTAAGGGTGGAGTAGAATGGCTCTGAATAAGCAGAGGATCCTCAGTGAGTTAGGTAGTGTCATGAATCAACTACAGAGTGCTGATTGGTAAGTCTTACTTACTAGGTACCTACTTAATGATTTGGATACAGAGATTTTATTTTTTAAGAATACAGAGTACGCGGAATTTTCTTTGTTTAAATGCAGTGGCCTACAATTCAGTGGCAAGATATACATGTACGGTGGTTTGTCATTTAGTAAAATTGTTACAATACTGTAATTCATCCGAAATAAGTCAGATAAAGAGCTCAAAGGGTTCTAACTAACCTATCAGGAATAAAATCCGAAATCATTTGTTTGGGTAGCTGCGGCAGTCTATTTCATATTATGAGTTTATTCCGAACTTCATTATATTCTAAGATGGACGGAGCAGAACCTACTCATTTTTTAAATTTTAAATTTACCGAACGAAAGAGTGAATGCTTAAGCGAAGTTATTTTGGCATTCCTACACATTTTTTTTTATATGAGAGGGCGGCAAATGAGTATGCGGGTCACCTGATGGAAAGCAATCACCGTCGCCCATGGAAACCCGCAACACCAAAAGGGTCACAGATGCGTTGCCGGCCTTTGAGGAAGTTGTAGGCTCGTTTCTTGAAGGTTCCAATGTCGTACTCGTTCGGGAATACCGCTGCCGGAAGTCCGTTCCACAGGGTGGTCGTACGTGGTAAGAAGTTTCTTGAGAAACGTACAGTGGTAGACTTCCACTCATCCAGGTGATGTGGATGGAAATTTAATTTTCGGCGAGAAGTGTATACCTCAAACAGTTCTTCAGAACACTCCCCATGAAATATGCGATAGAGAATGCAGAGGGACGCGACGTCTCTTCGCAACGCCAGGGGATCCAGTCGGTCAGTGAGACTCTCTTAGCCGACAATTCGGACTGCGCGACGTTGAACGCGGTCAAAAGGAAGAAGCTGGTACTGAGGTGCCCCAGCCCATAGGTGAGAACAATACTCCACGTGCGGCCGAACTTGCGCCTTATAAAGTTGGAGGCATTATTAAGGATTGAGGGATGCCCCCATCAGAAATTATAAGCCACTAGAGCTATAAGACCAAATGTGGTAGTTAATATTAGTAAACCATTGTTTTTATTTACAGCGGATGTATGGGAAAGTTATTTTCCAACCCAGGTCAAGAAGCACCAAGTGCAGGACACCCGCTTCCGACCTGTGGCGGATGCAGACGTGGCTGGTGCCACGGCCATGGCGCTCCTTGCGCCGGTGAACCTTATTCCAATGCAGGCGGAATGGGCATGCCCTGCATGGGACACAACCCACCCAAACTCTACGCTGACACTTACAACTATTCAAACCAAAATCAAATGCAACCAGGTATGAAAGATATGCAGCATAATTTAAATGCTCAACCACCAGGAAATATTATGGGAAACAATCCTATGGATAATCAAATGGGTTTTCCACCCGGAGGTGCAGGCAATCCCATGATGCAGGGTAATATGGCACCCAGGGCTGGTAACAATCAAATGCCTGGCCAGGGTATGGGATCTCAAATAGTAAATATGATGATGGGCGGAGGCGGCTCGAGGCCACAAAATATGCCAGAGCCTAGAAGTAGATTAACTGAGCCTATGTTAATAGATGCTCCACACTCACCTCACGGCAAGGTAGGGGTAACACCTTTATCTCCAACTATGGGAGCGACTGCAAGACATTACGGTGCAGGAGGAAACATGGGAATGGGTTCCATGAGACAAGGCGGCCCTGCTGGAACCATGGGAATGGGTTCTATGGGGCGACGCGGTCCTGCAGGAACCATGGGAATGGGGGCTGTGGGTCAAGGTGACCCTAATGGAAATGTAGGAATTGCTTCCATGGGACAAGGTGGCCCTAACCTTAATCAGAATAATATGGGAATGAATAATATGAGTCAAAGTAATTTCATGAATCCAACCACTCAATATGTTACTCAGGAAAATGCACACATTTTACCAAATCCACAAGGAAACCCAACTCCAAATCAAAACCAAATAATGCCCGGACAAAATCAACAAATGATGGGTGGACATGGTCAGCCAATGATGGGCGGAACCGGACAACAAATGATGGGTGGACGCAGTCAAAATGTCTATGGTCAACATACTCAAGGTATTACAAAATTTAATGAAATGTTTCCGGGTGTAATGCAAGGCGGAGAATTAGGCTTCGATCCCATGGCAATTGCTATACAAATGAATCCTGCTAACCAACAAAGGGCAGCTATGGATGCAATGCAGAAATTAATGAGCAATAACAGAACCGGCATGATACCAACTGATCAAGCAGGAAATCAACAAATGCTAGGACAACAACCACCAGCTAACGCAAATGCTGGAGCAGTACCACAACAAAATCAACAACAGGCCCTGGGACACCAACAAATTTCTGGAATTTCTCAGCCAAATCAACAACAGGCAATGGGTCAGCAACAAGTATCAAATCCAAATACTGGAGTAGTACCACAACCAAATCAACAACAAGCATACACCGCTTTTACGGGAGCACCTGGGCATAATCAGCAATATATTCCTTCGAATCAGATACAAAGTGAACAGGAATATCAACAAATACAGCAGCAACAAATAAATCCCAACACAGGAGCCGTCGTTGCGTCTCCTAACACAGGAGGTTATGACGAGATGTTGAGCGACCCTAACAGTCAACAACCACCAAGCTCAGAAGCTGTACCACCGCCTCAAGCTATGGTCAAGGAACCTATATTTCCGGCAGATACCTCACGGAATCACACTGCTCTTTATGCACAGCCTCAAAAAAATTATCATTTTAATACTCTAGGGCAACCTGTTGAAATGTTACCGGGAAATACTTATCATACCATCGATCCCGGCCTTCCACAAACATTATCTCCGAGTCCCCTACCCATGAAACCAAGAATTGATGCAGGCAGACTCGGTGTAAAATCTACTATTAGCAAAACTTCCTTAATGGGAAACCGATCGGTAGGAAAAACTCCAAGTAGGAATCAATTACAACAAATTTACCAACAATATAAAGGCTCCCAATCTTATACACAACAGAACGTCAGAGATCCTGGACAAGGTGGTACTCACTCGGATGGCAGATTGAACACCACGCCGGCTTCTCATGTACCTCCACAGATACAGATACCAGTAGAGAAAGTAGGAGGTGACACGATTGCTAACAACCAGACAATGAACAAAATTGACAACGTAATGGGTCAATTGGGCGATGTTCCAGCTAATAAACCTCAAGGTGACGCAGCAATGGAGAAGGTAATTTAAAAATAATTATAATTATGATTCAAATATTTCCCACTGCTTCTCAAACGAATTGAATTTCCAACTTCTCCGCCTGTGCAATATAGTCGTTTCGAGGGTGCAAGGTTTAAAAAGCCATTCTTTTAGGAAGTGGTCTTTTTTAGGAAATGGTTTTTTGGGGAGTGGTCCTTTTGGGAAGTGGTTTTTTTGGAGATGGTCCTTAGCACTTGGCTTCAATCACACCGGATTTAAAGTAAAGATGAGGACGAAGATAGAAGTACACTAATCCGGATGCCCCATCTGATTTGGGGGACTGGCTATCTTATCTCTGACAACCGGAACACAACAATGCTATTAACATTACTGTTTGGCGGCAAACATACATAAGGTGGTGATAGCTAGCCAGGCGGACATTTAAAATGCCTTTCCGCACCAACCAAACCGAGTACTAAACATCGTACCCGCGACCTCCGAATCGTAAACACTATTGTTTATATTGAGTTACGTTGGCGGTCCTTCTGGAACAAGTCTCTTTAGGAAGTGAGTCTTTTGAGAAGATGATCTTTGGGGAGTGATCCATTTAAAAAGTGGTCTTTTTACGAAGGGATCATTTTAAAAGTTGTCATTATGGGAAATGATCTTTATATGGGATGTAGTCCATGTGGGAAGTAGTCCCAGTGAGTAGAAGGGAAGTTAACTAGCATTCTGCACACGACTTTGCCTGCGTGGAGTAAGTATATCGTCTCTCGTGATTTATTTGAACACTCCGGATACAAAGTATTAATATTATGTTAACCCTTAACGGACACCATCTGTATCAAATTTCATACAAATCCATTGAGGTGTTAGTGTGATTAACAAGTATCCAAATAAAATTCTAGGAATTTGCGTGTCTGGTATACGAATTCAGATATTATCGAGAGAGGGTGTCAACGGCGACAGCGTATCATCGGCACTTTAAAGCACTCTCAGCTCATAACTAACACATACAAGCTGTATGTTTATAACCAAAGCGCCAAATGCTAGAAATGCTATTTGTGTCTGAAACGTGTACATATCTTCTTAAAGCCGCCTCCGTGACTCAATGTAAACAATATTGGGTTTACAATTCAGAGATCCGGGTTCGATCCCCAGCGGGGTACATGTTTAAGTACTCGGTTTGGTTGGTGGTAGGGCATTTTAAAAGTCCGCCTGGCTAGCTACCACCATCTTATCTAAATCTGCCGCCAAGCAGCAATGTTAATAGCATTGTTGTGTTCCGGTTGCCAGAGATAAGATAGCCAGTCCCCCAAATGTGTTGGGGTTTCCGGGTCAGTAGGATTCCACCATCGACCTCATCTTCACTTAACATCAGGTGTGATATTGAGGTCAAGTACCAACCCTTAGTTCATAAAAAAAAATTGAGTAAAACAATGAATAAATGCTTACATAATTAAAAGACACGTTTAATTATAGGTTAAATGCATTGTAAGTGATGCATATGAATAGCATGTTAGGTCACAAAACTACAATTTACAAGTTACAATTATAAGTATTCAATTAGTCCATACCAGAAAGATTAAAACACTAATCGGCTACGCATTCTATGTAGAATTGTAGACAATTTGTAGTTTTGTAAAACTGTATTTCAGGGATTTCAGAAGGTGTATTAACCCTTCCCGACCCGGGGTCCACCTGACAAGTTCACCTGGGTGGACTTTCATGATTAATTTTTTTTGTAGGTGGCGCCTATGAGGCAGACAAAAACAAGAAATGGCTTACAAGATATGGTTTATACCTCTTACCCTACTAATGCCGCCTGGTCTTTTCATGGAGACTTCTATCCCACACCAGGCGTGACTGGGTATCGCTCCCGAAGATAAAAGAGGATCCTCTGCTGTAAATAAGATCACGTTATGCTCAACGTAATTGATATACAAGCTTAAAATACTTATTCTCATTGAATCCGGAGAGTGTGTAGACAACTTTTTTTACAATTAGGGGAAAGGTTCTCGTGGTTCTTGTGGATGTAATAAATCCTACTACGAGAATGTGACCATTCTACTTTCCTTTAATTTCTTTCGTGAGTGAGAGAATGATATTTGAAGATGAAGAGTGAAGATGTAATCAATTGAGTTTTGTTAACGTGTTGATGAATAATTTTAAAACAAAATTATTATATAAAATAAGTGGGTTTGTCGAGTTCTGTAATTTATTTTTGTCTTTATATTATTTATTTATTTAGAAATTACGAAAATACAGTTTGCATGATTAATATTTCTATTTAAATTTAATAGTGTCGTTGTTCGCCCTTATCGCAGAAAAAGTACAGATCTACTAAGTACCTACGTCAACTTTGAATCTGTAAAATTGATTGGAAATCAGATTTTAAAAATATCTTTTTTTATTATTATTATATTACATTGTTTAGGCTGTCTTTGCCCAGCAATGGGACAGTATGGTCTCCTAATAATAACGATAATAATTTACATAATTTGCTTTGGATGGGTATTTAGTTCTGGTTTTGTGGAGGCCTCTTTTTCTCTTAATCTGCGTGTGTTTTCCAATCGCATATAACCCGCAGCTCTTTAAAATCAGGTTAAATAGGCATCTTCTGGGAAAGCTCGTTCCATCGTAGACCTTATCTCGACATTAGTCCAGATTAAAGTCAAGAGCGATCCCATTCTAATTAAAAAAAAAAAATTAAAAAAAAAAAAAAAAGAATTATTCAGTGGCGACTAGTATAAACCCCTTCAGGTTGTACTCATATAATTCGTTTTGACGAGCCTAATATATTGCACTTGGTGTCGAGGGTCAGATGATGGAGCCAAGAGGTGGATGATTGAACTCTCCAGTAGGTACTAGTAAACCCCACGGGTTTGGGCTCATATGATTCGTTTTGACGAGTCCAATATATTGCACTTGGTCTCGAGGGTCTGATGATAGAGCCAGGAAGTGGACGATGGAACTCAGTGTCTACTAGTAAACCCCCTTGAGTTTGGGCTAATATAATTCGTTTTGACGAGAAATATATTCCACTTGGTGTCGAGGGTCTGATGATGGAGCCAAGAGTTGGATGGTGGAAGTTATTATTTTGTAGATGTTTTTTTCTCATTTACCTAATAGCAAATTTTAACAGTCTGCCTACCATAGGGTAGGCAGAATAGGCAGGGTTTTGTCATAGGACAAAACGCTGTGCACGCCACTGGATGGGTGAATGGGTCGAAATGGAAACGAAGCAGCTTTCTAAGATTAGACTGAGAAATAGATTCAAAATGGTCCAGTCCAGTGCCCCATATATGGGTCACGAAGAACTAGCTCCACACGTCCATGCCCCGCATATGGGTCACTACGAAACGACCAGGTACAAACTAAGGCTAAGTTAGCCAAAGTTAGTAAGTACTAAGACGGCGGGCGGCGGCCCCAGACATGTTTCAACGAATTTTGTACAAACATTTTTGTTCCTGCTTGTTCCAGACTGGTCACTTTTAACCCTACAATGTATGATTTTTTTATAATTGGCTTCACAATATCTTTGGTGAATGCTACTGTCCACCTGTTTGAAGACTAAAGTGACTGAAAGTTCAAGTAAAAGTATTCAAATAATCAAAAAATTGGGCTAAACCGGCTTCAGTTATCGTCATTCATATTAAGTGCTTTAAGTCCTCAATGCGGCTCTTGAAAGTTATGATTTTTTTCATGATAATAATTAACAGGGCGATTGAAGTAATTATTGAAAAAGGACTTAAAATGAAATGAAACATATTGTATGGAGAATGTTAACGTGTGGCAACCGACATGATTACAATAGCTGAAGCTGTACCAGCGTTGAAGGGCACTAACTTTGTCATCGTTGAGTACCTACTATTCAACATTTGAGGCGACTTACTTCCGTATTCCGTAGCATCCCATTGGCATATCATTATCATCAGACATAGCTACAAAACAGCAGTTGGGGCACAGCCTCGTGTCACGGGGGGAGATTGGATTACGCAAGTGGCCACGTGACAGTTTAAACCCTCTATTCCAACTAGTTCAGTTGACCAGTTCAGTGAACTGGACTACCGCCGTTGCGAGCCACCGACTTGGCTTAACGACCGCCTTCAACTGAAAATAACCGGGACCGACAAGTGCTCTCTGAACTCCGAAGCACGGAAAGACTCATTAAAATGCCACTGTCTAGTGGTCTATCTAAGGAATGGCCGCACTAGATATTGGATAACGGTCGTCGCTAATCGAAAAAGAATAGCGAATTCGACTCGAGCTACGAGTTTGGCTATATTACTACTACTTACTTAGTTTATTTTTTGCACCAGTGTTTATTCAGCAAATTAACAAATCTATAGCTATTGAGAAAATAAACGTAACCAAACAAAAAATTAAAAATTATATCAGCCGAAAGACGTCCACTGCTGGACAAAGGCATCTCATCCAATATGTTCAACAGGCTTCCCCCAAAGATCTACACAACGATCGTCCTGCGCTGCCCGCATCAAGCATCATTAAGTCCCAATTTATTTTAATTAAATAAAATCATTGTCCCAGGTCTTTTGTCGACAAAGGGAAGGCCTATATCCCTTCAGTGGGATGTTTACGGGCTGATTATGATGAGGTCTTGCACGACAAAACGCTACGCAACTGATGGAAAACCTCTACTCCCACCTGTCCTGTTGAATGGTTCTGTCGGCAGAACTACTGGGATTTTCTTTACCATTAGTTCTGTGATCTATAAGACTATGCTTTACATCCTGCTTCATTCTCAAATATTCTGTCAATGGATAAGACGAGTGAACGTAAACAATTTACTTTTACAAATATGTAATAGGCTGAGCACCCGACCCCATGGCTACTAGGGTCTGTACCCCAAATGGAACTAAAATTTAATCTAGACTATAGGTATCCTATAAACTACGGTAGCCTATACACAATCAACAAAACAACCATAATCAACTGAATTTCATTGCCCATAGGTAAGCATGGTGGGAAACGAGGAAAGCAATGGATTGGCGAAAGAAGCTTTACTTGATTGACCACTATACCAAAAGGTCGGGGGTTCTAATCCCGCTAGGGGCATATGTTTGTATGATGAATACGGACATGTGTACTGGAGTTATGGATGTTTACATTTATAATAAGTATTTCTAAACAAAAAAAAAATATTTATGTAGTATATCAACCATCTGGTATCTACAACACAAGCCTATAGTTGCTTAAAGTGGAACTAGATGGCATTGTGTGCATGTCCAAAGATATTTGTTTATTTATTATTTATAGTGACTTACTTCCAGTGCTTACCTTTGTTTATGTTAATGTTCTACCTATATTGTTAGAGGTCAGTAGATATTGTGAAATACGGTGTGAATATTTCGTCGAAAGATCGCGCTCGAAGGGACTGTTATACATACTAACCAATGGACACTTCCTCGAGTCCACGGTTTAACGAATGTAGGTTGGGACTCGTAAAATGAATCGACGCGGTCTAGTTGTAGCTTTTCGACCCCGTTCCGGTCACATATCAATAAATAGTGTTGGCTTCATGATGCGTAAAATTGGTTCTCCCAATTGCATGCGAGTCGAGGAGGTATTTCATATCATCAAGGAATATGACCGGAATGAGGATACACCAATGAAAACTAAAAATTTCTTATCTACTATTTATCGTAAATAAATAAATAATTTCGGACACTTAGACCAATCATCTAGTCACCAAACTAAGCAAAGCTTGTGTTATGGAAACTAGATAATGGATAAACATATATAAATATTTACATAAACATCCATGACTCGTGAATAAATGTTTGTATTCATGACACAAACATTTACCCCTCGCGGGATTCGAACCCGCAATCGTTGGTTTCACCGACAGGGTCATTATCCACTACACCAATCGGTCGTCGAAATAGTAGGTATCTTTGGCTTCGTTTAGAATAGTAGGTAAGGCCCGTATTACAGAATATTACTCAAGCAGAGATCTCCGCATAACAGTTACAAAGGGACAGCATCAAGTAACTTGTATAGCGGCATCTCTTTCTAACTATGCTCAAGCGCAGATCTACGTTTGAGCAACAATCTGAAATAAGACTGATTTTGTGCAAAAGAAACCCAGGGTGAAGGTAGTTCATTGGGCAGAGCGCTCCAACGCTCGCCCTCCGTCCGGCAAATCTGAAAAGGCATAGTTCATAGTCAAAAAAAGGTGGCAGCTAAATTAACTTCCTCTAAGTAAACAAAGATAAAATGACTACGGAACTCCAAAAGCCTAAAAAAGAACTACGATACAATTCCTCTAATTCCTGTCTTACAAGTCATTTTAGTGTACGATTTTAATGTTTTGTCGTTCGTGTGAGAAATAGGTGTTTCACCATTATCATCATGTCAGCCGAAAGACGTCCACTGCAGGACAAAGGCCTCTCCCAAAGATTTCTACAATGATCGGTCCATAGTTGAGATCGCGGCGACACGCGAATACGTGAAAAGCGACAAGGATGTTTTGATTTCGAGGTATACGACTAACAAACGTTTATTTTTGACTAATTTCTAAACCACACCACAGAGTTAATATAATACTAAAACGTCCTAAAAAACTTTTTTTAATAACTACGCCATCTATTACAAGTTTTGAAAATTATGATGACGCTGACGTAAGATGTTTGAGAGCTATTGGTCTAACGCTAACCAGCAGCGTACCAATAATATTTTTTTAATAACTACACCATCTATGAGAATAATTTGATAATGATGATGAATGAGCACATTTGAAAGTAAATAGTTCCAAGCAATTAGATAGATGGCACTGACATTCTGTCGAGTAGTAAACTGCGAGTTGAAAAGAAATAAGTAGGTCACCTACTTATTATAGAAACATAATGTGGGGTCGGGCCTGCCTTATTTTGAAACGCTACCCTAAACATGCCACGCCGTTACAATGCAAGTAGAATAAAAATTTTATAACATTTTTTTTATCTTATCGACATTTAAAGCACACAGAAGTCGCATCACTACGAATGTCAATTTGATAGCTTTTTTTGTTTGGGTTGCTTGTTGTTGTTGGCACTATACGCAGATATACGGAGACTTGTTGGCCCGTGTTGGCCATTCTTTAGGTTTTATAATAATCTTTGGCGATTCTGTGATTCCAGTAAGGTAAACTCAAACTCAAATCATTTATTGCATTCCTTATGTTTTGTTGTGATAATAAGGTATTATAATCTCTTTGATTTATTTTTTGCCATTCTCAGTGAGTGACTCTGTCTGTGTTCAGTTGTTTATAATAATGATTTGCAGTGCCTACAAGCGGTCCATTTTTTTAGTAGGTACAACAAAAACAAGAGAATTGAATGTAAGAAAATAATGTTGGTAAGAAGAAGAATTACTTACATACTTTAGTAACAGAGGCACAATAACACGTGAATTTCTAAACAGCACATCACAATTTTTTAATAGGACAATCATATGGGAATGCTTTACCTGATCATCAGGATTCTGTTGGATCTGCACCTCCGCGTCCGCACTCTGTTCACAGTGCCATATTTTGTTTCGCAGTGATGCTGTACTTTTGTGTTTAAGTTTGGAATTGTCTCTGGGAAATCATCAAAGTGGGAAGTTATGTTCTTAGAATCATACGTTTCAGGCCTAAACTGCTCAACCAATCGAATTGAAATTTGTTAGAGAGGTAAGGTTTATAACTGAATTCTAAAAAGTTGAGAAGTCTAGTTCGCCATGAAGTAAATCCATGTGGGCGAAGCAGCGCGGCAGAATGCTTGTAAGAAATAAATCTATTCTGCAATATCATGGGGTGGGAAATTGGGATTTTTACATACTGGTAAAAAAATGTCACATGTTATTGCATTTTGAGTAACAAAACATAAAATTTCCAGATGGTGTTACAGGAGAGGAAACTTACTTGGCAGAAACATATTATGACAAAAAGGAAAGAACTTAGTATACACAATAGAAAAATACACTGGATTATAAATCGGTGATCTAACCTATCATTGCCCAAATCAGTTTTACAAGGTCATCAATTGAACGTACACATTGAATTGTAATATTTTAAAAATAAGATCCTCTGCATGATAACAAATACAACATAGTTTGTGCTTAAAAATGACCTAGTAATGGAAGCATTTAAAAATGAAACTGCCCAGCAAATAAAATCATGCAAAGAAAGAATTCTGCAAGACCCAAACCGATTCACTACTAACTAATTGTCGTCGACTCAAGCAAAAATACCAGGATCTGCTAATTCAATTTTATATCAAGGGAAATAATAGACTGCAGAGTGGGCTGTATAAATTGTAATTAAATATAAATTGGTCAAAGAAACTGGATGTAGAGGCATGTGCAAAAGTTATAATGTGAGAAAAAAAATTAATTGGAACTGTGAAGTGAATTTGTGACTGTTTTGGTAATCTGTTGGACCTGGATTTATTACCTATAAAAAATCAAAAAGTTTTAAACAATTTATGTACAATTACTTCATGATATATGATGGAGGCAAGATCATTTGCTCTTCAAAAAGATGAAGTTATACTTATATATTATACTTCTAATATTGAAAAGTTACATTTGTCTGAGTAGGTATGGATCTCGATTGCTCTTTAATGACATGCAAACATGATTAAAAATATGTTAAATGCTTGCAAAGATGATTTCAATCTGTTTACCTATTTCATTCTCACAATGAGCAGTATAATGAAGAATTATGGGCATAGTACGGTTATCTTGCTTGAGATTCGTTTTATTCATTTTTAACCGACTTCCAAAAAGGAGGAGGTCCTGTCTTCATTTGTATGTATTTTATGCTTAAAAGAGTTTCTTAACTGATTTTGATAATTATTTGTTCGTTTGATTACCGTTGGTTGAGATCTGATGTTGCACTTCAGGGATAGAGGAACCTTACTGAAGTCGGTTGGCTTGCCAGTTTTTACTGGTTCAATTATCTAGTACATTGCGGAGTATGTTGCCTAGTGAATATTGTGTAAACCTTGAGGATGCACCAATGTAACATGTGAATTGATTATATTATAAGAGTCTACCGCTAGTTAGAAAAGGGGTACTATGCTGAAATTGTGATTTACATCCATGTCCATGGTATAACTTGCCCTAATCGCAAGCGTGTTGGCGATATACATGAATTGAATACATAATTGTATATGTGACAAAAATAATATTTGCTTACAATGAAACTAAGACATTCGTGACATTTTTGCTCTTTATATTTATTTCATAAAAAAGAAAAAAACAGCATTGGTATCATGTTAAGTAATTACAAATTAATATTTTAATAATTATTTTTAAAAGATGTGTTGTTATGCAGTGTCCTGTCGCTTCTCCCTCACCTAATACCTAGGAGATATCGTTAAAAAAAAAAAACAAGTAGGTAATTACAAATTAATATTTTTATAATTATTTTTAAAAGATTTGTTGTTATGCAGTGTCCTGTCGCTTCTCCCTCACCTAATACCTAGGTGATATCGTTTAAAAAAACAAGTTTATTTTCAATAAATTAATTTTTATATCCTACATTTACGTGACTATCACATGTACCTACAGTTTTAATGAACTGGCAAAAAACATTTATTTGTTATAAATTTGAAATCTGTTGTCTTATCTGAGTTATTGCGCTTTAAACCTCAATGGGTATTGTGCTTTCTTCATGTAGTTTTTCATATTCTTTTTTGTATTTTAATAATATGTCGTCATTTTTGCGATTGTTTATTTCAAATAATGGTAGCGGTGGTATTTTTCTACTTTTTACTATTTATGAAGAATTTTCGAGTTAAGTATTTAAAGATAAACCAAATTCTTAGTCAATAGGAGAGATCATTTTTACACCACTCAGTCACAACAATGCAAAAACAATAAAAAAACTAAATATTAAAAAAGAGTAAAGTCAGTAAAAACCTCTTATCCAACATCCTCGAGGCGAAGAAACCGCCTACACTCGTCAAAGTTTGAGACCTCGACCTATTTGACCTTAAACCCTGACCGGTACATCCTAATCTCGTTTTGATGGCAGTTAAGTCACCTATTTGCATAACGGAATCCGTAAAAATCAAACCGGGTAAGCTCCCCTTACCCATTTATCGTGGTACACATGTTTTATTTAGTTACCTACCTCAAGAGCTGTCATATTAAAATTGAAAGTGTCATCCATACCGTTTATTATTATTTCATAATTTTTATGATGGTGCTGTTCAGAAATCGGACCCCGAAATACAATGTGGCAACGCTTCTTCTCCGAAAGGATCAAACTGCAATTCATCTACAATGTCCTTCATAATATAAGATCATTGCGCTCCACTGTCAATCAAGGCTTTTTTCTTTTATGAAGCGTTTTTTAGGATTCTCACCTCATGGGTTGGAAGTAAAATAACTAGTCGTTGAGATAATCGTGGTACTATAGCTCGGTATCAAATCATTTTCCTTACTTTCGTCCTTGCACTGGTTCCTATTTTATCTGCTTTTGATTCTTGTTAATTTCTTCGCACGCAATCGTATAGTGTCTGCGAAAACAAATTAGACATTCAATATAACTTACAAAATTTTGGATGATGACCACTACGTAAACAAATTAGACAGCCCCGTTTCTTCTTAGACGTGTCCTTGGGCTCATCAAATGATAGCCATGATGTCGTAAAACAATCACTGCTACTGTGATATATTTATTCACACATTCCTGACGCTATAAGACTTGTATCTTCCATTTAAAGAGTTTTCCGACCAAGTTCTTCTTCAATAGGAGATATATTTTTTTCACCACTTAGCCACAATGATTACAACAAAAAATAAAAAATAAATCAGTAAAAACCCCTTTTCCAACAATTTAGCCACTTTAAATAATTTTTGTAAGTATGAATGTACCATTCGACAGCACGCGCTCAGTTATTCATCTATTCCACTGTCCTAGAACAGGTCTGTCTTTTCAGCAAAAAATTAGGCTCGCTATTGTCATCGGCAAGCTGTAATATTACGGGCATTAGCCGTTATGTGTTGTGGTGGCAGAGATACCAATTTGTTGCTATGGCTGTTGAAAATCGTTCGTCCTTTGATGTAATAAATATTAGCTTGCTTCCAAATATAACAGCCAGTTAATGTTTGGAAAATTTTGAGGATTTTGGACGTTTGGAGAGAAATCGTTGAATTTCGCAAATTTTAACCTATTCAGAAAGTGTATTCGGATCTATAAATACGTTGCATTTGGATATATGTTCAACTTCAGACCAATTTGTTGAAAATTAAGCACTATGGACTTCCAAATCTCTTAACCCAGACGATAGTTGGTCTCCCAGGACCCATTGACGATCCATTCATAGTGGATAGTGGAGTGGAGTGGTGACCTTCTCAGCGAAACCAACGAATCCTGCGACGGGTGGGTAAATGTTTGTGTGATGAATACGAACATTTATTCGCGAGTCATGGATGTTTATGTAAATAAATATCCATATAGCATAAGCGTTGCTTAAGTTGCGACTAGATGATTGGTGTAAGTGAAACAAATAACCAATTTGTCAAGATACCAAACGTTAAATTTGGAATTAATATTGGAATTGATAATTAGCCAAACTAAAAGAGCAGGTCCGAGCAGGCTGCCCTTCTGTTAGCCCACAGCTGAATTTAATAGGTGTTTACGGTAGATTTAACTAGAAGTTGCAGCTAACACGGTATAAGTAGGGAAAGACGACCGGTGAATGTTATTCAAACTGTGTCAACCATTTTTGAAGTTTACGTTCTACTTTAGAAGTAGGTACTTACCTGCCATTACTTTCTAGAATGGTTACGGGCTGCATGCACTGCCGCCTCGCAACCCCCATTTGCTTCCAAAACCCAGCTGAGTTGGTTCAAATAACGGTGCTAAATTATATATATTATATAATACTCGTATATAGGTAGGTATAATCTATATCTGCGCCAGCAATAATCATAAAGCAAATCTTTGTTGTGCGGAGGACCCATACCATCGAAGTCACCTGCAGAACCGCTCAGGACATTAATAATACCTCCACCGAAGTTGTTTCCGGCGCGGGATCAGTGAGCTGGCGAGAAGTGATATGACTGAGAAGCAGAGCTGGTCCCGTGTCACTGGAAAATAGAAGTTGAGCGGCTCCCTTACTAAAGCCATACCCGATTTTCGATTCTACTTTTTTTAAATGATATCGCGAAAGGGTGTTGTGCTTGAGGGATTGGTACTACGTTTAGAACGTTATTATTTTTCACTTTCTATGTCAGGGATATATATGTTACTCCGTTAGTATGGGTTTCTATAGAAACCGAAAAGCAAAGGTTAAGGGAAGAGGTCAGGAGGGTCATTATGCCTCACAACTCCTTTAACACACTGTGAAAATGCAGAAGTAACAGAGAGGCATACACCGCGAGGAATTCTTCTGAGCAATAGTATATTAATTTTCAGTGTACCTATACATTCATTGCCAAAAAGAGGACGAAGATTTTGCAGTTGGCATTTGTGCAATTTTTATAATTTCAATACCATGTTAGTTCGGCGAATTAATAAAGTATTAAGTGTGTTACGTATTGAGAATGTAATTACAAAGTTCTAAGCCCAGGCGAGGAATAACATGACCCCACCAAGACCAGCACCAGGTAAGGACCAGCACCAGGGTAGAACAGCATATGCACTAATAAAGTCATCATGATATATAACGTCATCGTTTGCACTGATATTGATTAATTATAAAGACGTAGTTTGGGTTGCAGAGGCTGGTCTGAGAAGCTGTGAGAGGCCAAAGCAAATATTTTCACCAGGAGATTATAAACCAAATCATTACGTCACAGATTGATATATGACGTCATTATACGGTTGCTTAAATTATATAACCACCTCCGTAGCTCAATATAAATAACATAATGTTTACATAAAGTCGCGGGTTTGATTCCGCGGGATATTCGGTTTGGTTTGTGGTATGGTGGCATATATAGGTACCAAAATGTCCTCCTGGATAGCATCCACCATTTTATCTACCTAACTTTGCCGTCGCGCAGAAATATTGATGGTATTGTTGTGTTCTGGTTGTTTGAAATAATGCAATCAGTCCCCCAAATCAGTCGCGGATAAGCCCGCTTCTACCTTCAGTGTCGTCTTCATTTAACATCAGTGTGATTGAGGGCTTTCGCTCGGCGACTAACCGAGCATTATATTTCACTGTCTCACCATTGGTGTTTTTCTTTCAATATTTGGGTCTATCCGCAAGTACCTACCCAAGTTCCATATTTCATTAGAAAACTGTATTCAGTTTTCATCGCTTTTAGCCAATGGTTTTTTAAAGTGTTCTTCATGGCTTTATCAAATGTTTCTGGTTCTGAATTAGAAGCCATTCTTAGGGTAACATCGTTATGCTCTGGAAACTTAATAGTTGCATGATATTCCCATAAAGGATATATCCTTTTGTCATTCTCTATAAATTACTCTAAAGGGCGCTCTCATATAGCGTCCGTAAAAATTTCTTGATTCAACCGGTCTATGGAATTCTGTCATATGCTGAGTACGTATAGTTTTATCAGGTAGAATGCCGTTAATCACTGCTAGTTTAACTTCTATGAAGACAACGTCTCTGGCAATGATCACAGTTTTACATGCATACATACCTACATAATTACACGCTTGTTTCCCTTAGGAAACAGTTTCACAGTTTTAGGATTCTGAAAATCAATTAAACGATAACCTTTAACTCTTAACCTACAAATATACAAGTTTTTGTTTTCGAGTCTAATTTGATACGTTTTTCTTGAGCAATAAGAACCTATAATATAATTCACATACAAAAAAAATGTAAATACGCGTAAATGTTTTAACCGACACCTCTGGGATTTTATTATTTAACACCTGTGTCGGCGAATGATTTAATTACTTATATAGCGGTATTTACTGCTTCACCCCAACAGACATTCGACAATTTTGAGTCTTCTAACGTAGATCGCGCTTTTTCGATTACATTTCTTGTCGGCCACACCATTTTGTTAACCTTTCGGAGAATTTGACCGATGTTTTAATATTTTAAAATATAAGGCTGTAACAATTCAGTTGTTTTGAATTGTTGGGCAGTGGACTTTTGGTGTATGAATAATAAACGGCCGATTGAATATTAGGGAATTGAATTTATTTCTTTCACAGTTAAATACCAGACACACCCATCCGTCACCTCTAGGGTTGCCAGGTAGCTAAATGTGCTCATTAATTGTTTTATACGGATTGTTATACCGATTATCAAAGATCTGAAGAGCCTCCTAGTAACTTTCTGCTGTGAGAGATAGGTTCTTTATGAGGTCTAAACGTTCTTCCTTTAGGAATGAGCGTAAATAATACAACTTTTTCACACAATCCATTACCCTATCATTATCTATCGTTGAACAAAAAAGACTTAATGAATGGATTGTATTCAGAAAATTTTCCCTCAAAACTCTGAATTTGAATATGGGGTAAAGAAACCTTACTGACAACTGGGGGGCGGTCTTTGCAACCGTCATTGCCCAGATCGCGCCGTTTTATTTCCTTATTCAGGGTAGACAAGACCCTGTAATACCTATTTTCGACTTCCTCGACATTCTCTGACTCATCGGTTACATCTAGGGTTAAAATTTGTTTGTTACAATGCTCGTAATCATTGAAGGAGCTAACCAAACGATCTTTTCTAGCTATTAACATTTCGCTATCCTCCACGACTACCTGCTCTGTTTCACTTATGAAATTAAATAGCCTAGTGATAATACCTACCTTTGTGATAATACCTTTGTGGTAGCCCCTTGTGCGCCTAAACGCGGTTACATCAACTTCAGCCATATTCAGCACTTATATAAATAGACAATAACGAAAATATAGAAAAATAATATAAAAATAATATAAAAACACGCACAAATAAAACAGATATGTAAATAAAATGTCAAACGGCTAAAAAAACAAATGCACGTCTTGCCAAGTTCTCACTTGTTTGCTGCACGAAGCTCGAACAGAAATGAGATATGAACCATATTCGATGATATCATAAGGAAATTAATGATTTCGGTAGTTTTCTGGTATGCTTGTTCTTGACCTTCTCAGAGGCGGTGGTGAATGCCGATACGAAAGAGTAGGTAAGATATTGTCAAATCGCTATGATACACTTCGTTTTTCACTCCAGTCCTTATTTATTTCTTTTCGAAGGACCATGTTCGGCAGTGGAAGTAAAACAGATACTTATGTAAATAAAATGTCAAACGGCTAAAAAAACAAATGCACGTCTTGTCAAATTCTCACTTGTTTGCTGCACGAAGCTCGAACAGAAATGAGAGATGAACCATATTCGATGATCTTCGGTGATATGATGAGGAAATTAATGACTTCGGTAGTTTGCTGGTATGCTTGTTCGTGGCCTTCTCAAAGGCGGTGGTGAATGCCGATACGAAAGAGTAAGATGTTGTCAAATCGCTATGATACACTTTATTTTTCACTCCAGTTCTTATTTATTTCTTTTCGAAGGACCATGTTCGGCAGTGGACTTTTGGTGTATGAATAATAAACGGCCGGTTGAATATTAGGGAATTGAATTTATTTCTTAGTATTGACTTTGCCAACTAGCAACATATTACTTTGTTGTAGACTACATAAACAACAACTACCATTTTTTTACATCGTTTGTAGTAAAGGAGATCTCTCCAGGCTCTCTTTCGCACTGTATTGATTGAACAGGGACGTCTCTATATGGAGCGGGGTAACGTTCGCTGCATTACTTACGTAATTTACTCGGCTTATATCACGAAAAATGTAATACGATCTTACTTGGGCATTCAAAGTTATTAGGTTCTAAAATTATTAGGTATTATCCAAAATTATCTTTCTATCGGAAATACTGTATTTTCTTGTACTGAAGTCACATAGTTAATTAACATTTACCTTTTTTTAAACACTTCACTGGGATCTTGTCCTTCGGGATTACCATCAGTATCCTGCTAAATTGAAACACGCAAAATTTTGAAGTATTTAATGCTGAGGTACTTGCGAAAGGAGCTGCTGCTTACAGCAGCTTAGAGCAGCATGAATTATATCACTGAAGGAAACAAAATGTAGGGTGTCTCCCTTTACGCCTCGAGGTTTGTTCTGTCGGCGCAGCGCAATTCATGCAGACGGCGTTGCGGTCAGTCATTTCACAGGAACCTGAGGGTCGATCGGGTTATTTTACAACAGTTATCCCGTCGAACGCACCGTTCGAGTTCGTAATCAACAAACAAGGAACCTTATTTTTCGCCATGTCTGTCTGTCAACGGCTTAGCTCAGAGGCTCGTAGAACAAAGTTAATCACGCCGACAAAGTGATAAAATAAAATCTTAAAAAAAAAACTTTTTAGGTTAATGGGGAAGATTTTTTTACTTTTATATACCATTGTGTGGGAAAGGTTGTATATTTCAGTATATCTTGAACAGTTTTTCGATTCATTGCTTTCCGTTTGCGTCACAGCAGTGATATGACAACTAAGTAGGCTTTGAGATAGTCGAAAAACTTAATCACCCTTCTAATACGCGCTCTACACTACGCGTTGCCCGACACGCCGTTTCTTGGTTTTGATTTGGTTTAGCTAATGTAAAAAATTAATAGTTTTTTCTGAATGACTAAATAGTTTACATTTTAGAGCGACACGAAAAGTGTGTAACGTTTTTGGTTGGTTTAATTTTTTATTATATTTCAAACTTAACACGATTAGCTAGCACGTGAAAATTAATGTTACAGCGCCAAAACCACTGAACTGGTTTTAAAATGGCTTTTTATTTTCCAAAGCCAGCTTTGGAAACTTTACTTTGAACACAGTTGCTTTGTTTACCTGGATGATATTATGGTCATCGTTTCTCCGAAGATTTCTAAATTCTCATTTGGTACTATGACATGTAAATCATAATTAAAAAAGTTAAAAAAAAATCATGACATAGTAATCTCCACCGACAAGAGCAATTGACGACTATGACATAATGTTAGGTCTGAAGAAAGCGTGGTCATTACGCGTGAATTTTTGAAATTGTGATCAATAGCAGCGACCAGTCATATTAAACTAAATAAGAAAGTGATCCTTTTTTTATTATTAGCATAAGAAACGGTACCCTATGTAGGTTTTGGGAGATACAAAAAGAAACGGGAATGCTTTAATAAAACAATGAAATGTCAGTCCACATAAATAGTATCGTTTAATTACGCATTAGTATGTCGAATAATGCTATGACATTACTGGAAAAATAAATATATATATTATTTATCGTTCGAGTCACAGCTCTGATTAACTTTATTCAATACTTTTCTCTTCTTTTGATGTCCGCCGTACCTTTAGTATTTACAATTCAAGGGTATCATTCGTACGAAGTCTTTTAAAAGCAACAATTACCAGCTTACATAACGATAGTTAAATTTCAATAGCCTCACATAAGTCCTCCTCTCATAGGAAAGGGTAGTTTGGTGAATTCTGGACTACTTATCGCTAAGACGTGGTCCTCCCACTGTGACTTCGCTCGCTCGGAAACACTTATAAAAATATCACTTTAGTCATCCATCCTCGGATTTCATTTATTATTTATTATTTCTATTGATCAACTAAATTATATATTAAACATAAAAACATGCTCTCACTTAAACGGAAATTATACGTCAGGAAGGTATTAATTGTTACAACACAAGTTGTCCTAGTGTGAGTAATTAATGAATTATATTGGTGAATGTATTGTAACCTAGTGCTTAAGTGTAATCACAATTGAAATAAGGCTATTATTTACCTGACAAAAGATTTTTTACAGTCGCTAAACGGTGGATTTTTATTCCAGGCAGAAAGAGATGTCACTTATTTATATTGGTCTTAGTTTAGAAGATGTCAGAATCGATACCATTAAGTTATTACCATACGAATGATACCCGAATACAGTAGCGTAACATTAAATTAATTGAAAAACATCTTTTTGCTTTTCTTTTCTTGGATTGTCCTCAATAAAGTTATGATTTACCAATTATTATCTAATGTTCCTGCGAGTGACGTATCTAGGTATCATCAATTAATTTAATATAGCCATATTTATCTATTTACATATTTTAACAACAATAATTCATACGATAGTGGTGTAGATCTAAAAGCAAATCATTACCTACCTATTACATCCAAGCAACGCGTTCTACATGTTGTACTATGTTATAATATCTATCATAAATGAAACTGATGGTAAGCACACATTATTTTTTGTACCATTTAATAGTTCAATACAATGAGCTACGTTATTAGAATCACCTATGTACATAATACTTGCTTTTAATTATTTACAAGTGCTTCACTTGTAAATGAAATAATATTATATGAAAGACAAGATAACCCTTATTTTACTCTACAAAATATTTGTAAATTAATAAAACAGTATGATTTACCACGTTTACACCAAAAATCAACTGTTTCTTTTTATCACAGTTTATGAGATTCAGTTAATAATTTTCTCCATCAATCATAATATTATTAGGAAGTAGGTAATACTTAGATACTTATTCGTGTAATTTGGAACATTCCAAAATCGCTTGCCTAAAATTCATGAAAACTCCAGCACGACTCCAGCTTCTTCGCTTTTGAGAAGTAATATTTAAAAATATAACGTTTCCAAGTGATAATTTTATCCCATGAAATCATTATTTTTGACGTTGACTAGAAAAACATTGGTTATATTTTCGGAAGAATGAATGAATAATGGGGTAGGTAAATCATAAGTAAATGTAATTTATAAATGGATATAGGTAGGTATTTAAATGAATAGAAATTAGGTAAATCGCACGCTGGACGTTTTCAGATAGTTATTATCAGCTATGTGATGGAAACGTCCCAATAAAACACATAACAAGTGCAATTACCTATTGTAGTAGATTCCATTTACACTAACCGGTCGGCACGGACGACACGACGCGTATACGGAACAAAAATTGCAAGAACATTCAAATGGGATAGTCAGTACTGAGCAATCAGTGTCACATAGGAAAATTTACACTGTTATAATTATAATATAGTAATAAAATATGCACTTATTAATGCCCAAGGTCAGCGTAACTGGAAAATCAGGCTACAAATTGACAAACTTTCCTTGATTTCCTGTTTTTTACTTGTAACGAGAAAATCCCCTACGACAACTAAAATTCTAAATTTACATAGGTAAACACAAATATTTTGTAGCCATTGTCCTAACCATAGGAAACGGCAGAAACTTTGCAATTCTACAAAGGCTTCAGCGGCAAAGTTGATTTTAGGCTAATTTTCCATTTACAGATGCCCAATAACTATGCTATTTTGAAGACCCACTTACATATTGCTTTAGTAACTGCTACTCAAAATTTTCAAATACCTAACTTAAAATTGAATAGGTAACCAATTATTCACAACGATCAGAAGTGCTTGTGTAAAGGTTCACTTAGGCATATTCTAGGCATGTATACCTACTATGACTTAAGTGAATATAAAATGGTTCCAAATCGAAAAATTAGAGCAACGACTATATAATAGTGTTTTACTATTTCAATTACACTGCTAGAGAGGATAACTTATATCTTTTAGAATTATCGTTGTAAATTCGATCTTAATTATTTTGTTTCAAATGCTGTCCAAAGGAGAATATATTAAAAGGTAATGCTTTGCAATAGGAAAGAAATTGAATGAAATTTTCCATCCTTAATTACAACTACCTATATTAGACGTTTTATATTACCCAATAAGATTACATAGATAGGTACTTAAAATTTATGAGTTGTATTTCCATTTACAATTGCTGAGTTTAGGCTTTATATCTCAACTAATTAGATTTTACACTGGTTATTATTACATAGTAGGTAAGTAGTTACGATTTTGAATCTGTAACTTTACAATGTGTTATCACAAGCATCATTTACGATAGTCTCAATCTAGGATTAGCCACTTAAAAGTTGTGCTAACAATTATGTTCTGTCCTAACAAACGATATAATAATATACTTGTGTGATCCATATTACTTAATTTATTTTAGTAGGTAATAGAACAAGGCGTGTGGCAAACACAGCTTTAATAGCTTTGTAAGTTATATAATAGATAGTTACTTATGTCACAGTCAGTATAAAGCACCAACTTTTAACATTAACGAAGAAAGCTATCCGGTTTTATTGATCACTATTACATATATAAATCTTTTATTTATTGGGAGCTGAAGGGATAGAATAGAGTGATGTCTACAATTAGATTTCGATCATGGATTGCTTAACAAAGTTTTGATTTAAAATTAAGATAATGTATTTGGTAATAAATTTACTTTTTTATTCCTTTAGCAATGCGGAACCGCATAATATAAGTACCTACTTATTCTTCAAAATTCAGTTAGGTATATTGACTACGACTGACTGTGAAAGTTAAATATTGTAAGTCACTTGTACAACCCACAAGCTTTCTTAAACTTCTAAATAATTTAGCTAAATATAATTACATATTCGTAAATTAACAATTGATGTTCCCCATAAAAACTTTTGTGAACCTAGTACCATCCCATTACCTAATTGATCATGTCTATAAGTCCACTGTGGAGATCTTCGGTGGAGACCTTTGCCTAGCATTGGACGTCTTGCGACTGGTATGATGATGATGATACGGCCACTGTTAGACGTAGCTGTTTTCCAAGCACCACCGAGAAGTTGCTCAAACAGCCACGCAATATATCTGCCACAGACTATAGTACTCGCATGACTGCGCTTCGCACCTATTAGTCAAGCGCCTGACGTGTGACCTCACCAAGTGATTCGGATGGTTTGACCACCATAGTGCGGACGCCAGAGCCTCGTTTGTTTACCAGCAGGGTGTGCCTGTGCAGGTAAGGTTGGCAATTGGAATACAATTTGTTGTAGTTTCCCCCTTACACCCCTTCCAACCACCTCGTCACCCTAAAGGGTAAACTGCAATAAACAATAAATTGTTTATTGCAGTTTTTCTTTATATCAAAATGGAATGCAGTGGCTGAAAATTTAATTTATCACATTTTATGAACTATTAACTGCGATTCTATATATTTATTTGAAGGCATCTTGCGAAAAGTGAATAATTCGACCCTTATCGAGGCGGAGGTGGATTTTTACAGAACAAGTACGCGCCACGACTCGAACTTGTTAACAAGAAAGTGGTCCCACTACACACTCCATGTGATATTATATTGTTGATTGATATGATAGTTAGATTAACGTGCAATATGTAATTGCTTGCTTATGTGGCAAAGCGCACCTACAGCATATTGTGACTTCAAACGAACTAACGTTATTCATTCTTGTACATTAACAGACTATGCGAACGAATCTCAGTAAAACATTAATAAGAATGATTGTACTGTAATTGAACTAAGCATTCGGCGTCTTGAAGCAACTAAGTAACTGTCATGCGATCTGTTGTTAAGTACATAGACAAATCGTAAACACTTATAAATACGAACGATGAAAATAACTAAACCAATTTTACGAGTTATTTCAAAGAAAACTGTTTATTACGATCGTGAACAGTCAGTACACAACATAGAAAATGAAATATTTGGCTCGTTTTGGAATCTTTACAGAATGGAAGTCTGTGAACTTAGGTCCTACAATGTTCCATCGCAATTATTTTTTATATATTACTAAAAAAAATGTAATCCCGCCACCACCATGGGCAGTCTGTGGTCCACTCGTCAAGTATTCACAAGAAACGCTCCTATAAATTGGAAAAACTACTTACTTTTATATTTTCGAAATGCTGACATCAGTTTTATTAACACTCAATGTATCCACGATGAAAAGGAAGTAGTAAATAAACAATATGAAGTGGCTAATTAGTGGGATCTCTACACGGTAGTTTTATAAAAGAGACAATATGGGGAAGACTGGGTAGCGTGTTGGTAGGCTTTGCAATTTTGAGATTTTGTTGTCGAAAAGAAGAGTGAGACCTGGAACACCAGTCTCGCGCACTCGAAGTTTCACTGTCGAAAAGACATTGGCATGTATATCTCTTTCACACTTACATGCGACTGCAAAAGTAACAAACCCATTAATCTCTAACGACAGTGAAAGGTCGAGTGCGACATAATCGGGGTTCTGGGGAGTGATTTTTATGCGCTTGAGATTTCAATGTCGATGTTTGTCACTGACAGTTTGAGAGCAAAAATGGCAACCTGTGGAGGTTTATTGAAATTGGTAGTGATTCTCAGGCGTTCGAGACTTCCATGCTGATAGACATTAATACATCTGTCACTATTACACTTGTATATACGCAAGTGCAACAGGCAACAGGCTTGACCCCTATGGATATCCATCGAAATTCAAGTTTCGAGTGGGCGAGCATCCGAGGCTAGTACATCGCCACTTAGTCATTTGTTCTCGAACATGCGTTGAGGATTTATGCAATCCTGCCAAATGTGAAATGTGTGAGTAGTTTGGAGGCGTTACCTAAGCCAATCAGTGCACGATCCTATATCATCTCCCGCGACATGAACGTTTATCGCGACTGTCCTGTTACTAGTGCAGATTGTCTGAACCATGAGAAATATTTGAAGCTAAAATAATAACAAGTTGCAGTCGGTACCTATTTAGTCCTATTTGATATCCCATATCCGGTATTAAGTAAGCTATATAAAATATATAATCTTTGAAAAGTATCTAAGTAAAATAAAGAACTAAGTACATATACTTTATACCGGGATTTGGTTTGTTTGAATCCTGTCCCATCTCTTTTTTTGTGTGTAATTATTGTCGTGTAATTATATTGTCACTAATCAAATTAAATATGCAATTTATCATAGAACAGGACAAATTCAAATTATTTCATTGGAATTGACGACTTGTCTTGAGTTTTGACGCCTGCAATAGGTACTATCGCATAGTTATCGTAAGGATAGTGAAGTATAGAGATAGGTAGTGACATCTAAATTAAATATGGACAATGACTGTGACATTACAATTAATAGTATAGCTTATTTATAACAATATCTAGTAGTGATGATGATTTTTCAAAGTTATTCTATATAGATGTCTTCGATTGGATATGCTGTTTCTATAAATTTTTGATAGAACCTCTGGAATGCTCTCCTGAAATGAAAAGGATAAATATTTTAAAATTACTTTTTTTATGATCTTACAATTATAAAATAAATAGGTTGAGATTGGCGGAGAATGATGTTCGAATCAAATGGACGCGCCGACTGGTGCTGCGGGATGCGGCGCGCGCCGGTGATTCGTACTTCGACTTCTTCGGTGCCATTATCACCCGAAAAGTGCGTTGAATATTTCAAAAAATTTGCTGGGTTTAAATAATAATTACATGGGAATAAAATGTTTATAGCTCCTTCCCTTAGGAAAACCCTCCGACAAACCAATTTCTTTTAAATATGAATACTTTTGAGGTTTGCCTAAACTTATCAGTCTGCGAATCGTTCGAATGGCGCTTCTATGTTATGAGTCACGTTATAATATAATGCGAAAGACGATGCACAAGTTTGCACGCCTCGCAAACATTTGGACAAACTATTTCACGTTTTGGTCTAGTTTACATTACTCACCCCACAGCTTCAGCTACTGGCCTTGTAGATTCTTGTCCACGGAAAACATGACACGCGAACCGTTGCAACGTGGGATGTTTGGTGATGAAGCCGAGATATCGGTGGTCACGTGGATGAAATGCGCAAAACGAGACGTTCTTCAAGGAATAAAAGTAGTCGATGCAAGGTCCATTTCGACTTCTCTGTTAGCAACAATCAAAAGGTATCATTAGATTTTATGTAAACGTAAATAGTCGATTCCCTACACCTACTACTTGGTACGTACGCAAGGTCACGTCAATTTCCCGTAAAGGAAGACAGGGATCACTGACTTCCACTAGCTATGAACCAGACAAACCTCTATCGCTTAACTCTCATAAAATTGTTTATGCATGTCCGCTTATGGTACCATACTCTTGATTTGGCCTAAAGACGTCATCGATCGACTTGACTATGGTGCTTTCGGCATAGTCTTACCCTTCCAACTCCTCGCGCCGTATCCCTCTTTCATCGTCTTTCATTAGTCCTTTCTATAAGTCCAAACCATCTAAGAATTCCTGTTTCAATCTCTGTCACTTTTTTTCACACCACATGAGTATACTGGGTGAAATAAAAAGGTGGTGATGGGTGGAATGATAAAATATTGAGTTTGGCAAATTTTATTTGAAAGATTTTAATTAGAAATTTGTGACAGATGACAATCATATTTTTTTTATTATTCTCATATTACTTTCTTATTTCGTGATCTTCCATATAATTGGAGATTAACATTGAGATGCGATTCTTATTAATAGTAATCCATTTGATTGGTCAAATAAAGTAACAACATGTTTATTACATAAATTTTTGCTTTAGATTTCCGGCACAGGTTCAAACCCATGATCGCAGTCTAACAATGGTACCTCTTAAAAATCTAATATTGGTAGGTACCTAAGTGTTAACCTGAATCAGATTGTCACTAGTTATTTTTTCGTGCTGTATTTTAGTCTGGGTGGTTTAAAACTTGCCAAATATCTTGGGGATGAGTGGATGATAGCAATTGGATATTGCTAAATGTTATCACCAATACATACTTAGGAAATTTGTATCAACAATCTGTTCTGATTCGATAAATAAATCCTTAATATACATCACCACAGTTTTTTTTATGATTAACTGGATACGCGTTTGACTACGATCTCAGGAAAATGACCATGTGGTCGAAGATGAAGCACGCGATCTTAGTAGATGCCTATTCACCCTGCTCTCGAAGATCCTAAGATTGTAAGATTTTGGAAAGATGCACACCGGGAACGAGTTCCATGCCTTGGCTATTTGCATTATGAATGAAGAGTCAAACAGTTTAGTGCGACTGTTCGGTATGTCAATGACATAGGGGTCATATTACATTATTACCTACATTAAAATTCTATTAGAGATAAGCTCACCTTTGTACAATATTTCCGACTGATTGTCAACATGTTTTTTATGTGCAATAAAGAATACAATAAAATTTAAAATAAAAAAAATCATATTCAGGTTATATTTATTATACAGTATATACAGAGTTTTATAATAATATAATATTTTAATTTCTAGGTAGCGAGAGACCGTTTGACATAATCAAAATGGAAAAAAAAAGATGAAAAAATATATGGAAAAAAGGTATAAATGTACTTACTAAGTTTACTGCTCATTCATAAGGCTGACATCCTCAGAGAAGAAAGGGCAAGAATCTGAAGTTTGCTCTTTCAATGTAGGAGTTCATGCCAACTTTAGTATTCAAGGGTACTTTTGACACATACTTTTACTTACATTTCTAAATAATTCAATGTCACAACGTCAACGTCGTCCATACTGCAGGACGCGGCCTACATACTAGGTGAAGGTGTGTACCGAAATCCACCACACTGGGCCAGTGCCGAATGGTGATACTGTTTTAGACTAGAGACCATCTAGAGTCAGGGTTATTAAAACAACCTGAGCGACTATTTACGGTGCTAATTCCATAGTCAATCCGCCATGATTCAACATCCCAGCCCGTAAACATCGCACTGCAGGGATATAGGCCTTCCCTCATATAATGAGGGAATATGGACCATAGTCCACCACGCTGGTCTAATGCTGGTTGGGGACTTCACATGCATTAGAATTTATATTTCTCATCCATGCATCCTCCATCCATCTCCGCCATGATTGTTTCCAAATATTTTTTTATAAAGTACTAAAAGAGATGCGGTTAACAAATTTCAACGAAACACATCCAGATTATACAAATGAAGGAAGAAGGTATATTATAGGTATAAATCCAACAATGGCATGTTTCTCATTACTTCTTAATAGCGTATTACTACACCTACCGGAAATAGGTGATTTGATTCTATTCCTAGAAGTTCACATGATTACGTACAGCACATGCCTGCCTAATAAAATAAAGCCCGTAGCAAGTGAAAGTTTTTGATTGATATTTACCATTTAAGAAAGATTTATCTTACAATAATTTACAGAACGATATTATGTTATGAACTGTGGTACTCCAATTTCGTACTTACATTAGGTTTTGATCTATCGACCATACGGAGGCCTTGGTCTGATACTTCGAGGATGCAGGGCTGCGCAAGGGGTTCTCCTTCGCTTTCTCCAATTATCTTCTTAACAGCTTGGCATACAACACCAGTCCCTTTGTGGGCCAATGTTTCTACCGAACCCATGTATCTGTTTATCAAAAATACAATCAACTACGTAGGATAATTAGGCTAAGAAAAGCTCTATGAGATTAAGTTAAATATACAGATACATACCCTAATAAATATCTCTCTCTCTTTACTTTGGCATTTGCTGGATCAAAGTCATTGTAGTCCATGTCGACTGCATACGCCGATGGAAATATTCCTTGCTGGCCCGTTCTTAGGTTTACCCCTATGAAAAAGAAAATAATTTATTAGCGCATTGTTTAATATTCAAATGATGTATAACGAAAATAAAACAAATCAATTGCTCCTCGCATCCGCAACTTACACACAAATCAATCGATTTATCGATATTATGATATTTCTTGAAAATAATAAAATTCCCAAAAAAAAATCCTAACTATTTTGATTTTAATATCCAATACTAATGAAATACTCTGGACTCAAAATAAATTAAGAAGACCTTGAGTTAGGATTAATTACCGCTACTACTACTATTGCTGCGGTAATTTTTAATTCATAAAATTTAAATTAGTCTTCTCAAAAATGGATTCAGGTTATATCCAGAATGTCGTGGATTCGATTCTCAGAGGGGGGGTGTCTACATATTTAGGACTCAGTGTGAATGCTAGGGCATTTTTCAGCTTGCTAGGCAGCTTCTCAATTATATAGCTTTGTTGTTGAGTAGCACTCCCAGTGCCCTCAATATGATTGTGAATAAGCGCACTTCCATTCCACACTACTTACCGATTTTTGAGTTTCTACACTCCTACATTTGAAAGGATATGGCTAAATAGACGTGTGGGCAAGACTGCCTAAGCAATGTATAGACATTATACCTAGTAATATGTATGTAATGCTGAATAGCTGCATATTGATATTTCGTGTGAAAGTTTCAGGAATTTTTCATATCGTTATATTCCTGAAAATTAAATCGTAGAAACTCCTATGTCAATAAGTATGAAAACTTCGACTAGAATATTTTGCTATGAATTTTTAGCTGGGTTTAGATCGTTTGAAGAAATCAGATGAAGGTAATTTAAGACCTCAACGTTTTAAATAAAACGTAATGAGATACAAAAATAAGAAATATCTGGTCAATTTCTTTAATCTTAAAATGGAATGAAATTTGGTCGCTTGTAGCACAGAATTAATATAGTACTAACGTACTTGAGGTACAGCTTATAATTAAAGTATTATAGAATCTAATTGTTTTTGTGAATTTAATCAAATTAATATGTAATTATAGAAACTCAAAAATAGATTCCTAAGTGTAGGTAAATTCGAAATATTGTATAGATACTCTGCATTATCTAAAGTGCCTTATACTTCTCAACCCCGATCATGTCATGCCCACGGATACTGACCTTCGCACCATAAGTCATCGGCTTCTTTTTGCACGTAAATGGGGTCGCCTATCTCAACCTCAATCTCGTCGTGATGTCTAGGATTGAATTTGTGTAGGCCTCTGTGAGTAGCTTCGAGCATTTCTAGTTGACTGTGGGGTACCGTTGTCATATTGCCGACGAAATTAATGCCGCTGATACTGCAGCTGGATGATGGTGACACTAAAAATATATTTTTAATATTTATCTTTTTTTAAATTTCTTTTGCAGTTTGAAATACTTAAGCCCGATCTATTGTCGGCTATCTATTGACATAGGTATTTGATTGGTGGTTTTCAAAACGAGCTGATAGTGAAACAGGGTCGCCATGCAGAATGTTTTAGCGGATTATATAAATGTGTTTTTGACGAATGTTTGTTGTAGCCAGATAAAGCTATAAGTAATATTATATTACTAGAACTTGCTTTGCCCTAGCAGCACTACTTGAAGCTAAAATTTGACAATAATGGCCATCATTTTTGTCTCGGCTCCATGATACTCCCCAAAGCTATTGATTAGCGCATTAGGAGAGATCTATGCCCAGTAGAGAACGGGTATCTGCTGATGGTCATTAAGTAAACTAACCATTTTGTTGCAACGGCGTCGGTGATATACTCTTCGGACCTGTGTCAATTGGAGAATGAGCCGTACTGTGCCCACTATCAACATCTCCAAGGCTTTGAAGCCTCTCTGAATCCGGGCTAGAGTCTTCGTCTAGGAGATATCCACATTTGAGCACGAGGAACGGCCGTCCTTGACACCCGGGTCGTATAAGTACGCCAGCTAGAGCACCCAACTCATCTGCTAACGAAGCTGGCTGACCACAAGGCAAGACCGTAGCTGAAATTGTTGAAAATTGGACTCACAAAATGTTAAATATGTTGGGTCAATAAGTACTCTATGGATTATAAAAAAGTCTTTGTATTTGAAAATGTTTATTGACCTACGTAATTTCTACTGAAATAATATTATAGATAATAATTCCACGACCTATTTATTTGATGTAGAGGTAAGAAACCCTGACTGCTGCTATATGCGGTTCGAATCCCGTTAGGAGAATATGTTTGTATGATGATACTGACACGAGTACCCCAGTTATGTATGTTTTCTTTTATAATTTGCATAAATTAATAAAAAAATATATTATTTCTCTAGTACATCAACCATCTGGATATCAACCTAATAACTTATAGTGTGGAACTAGATGGCGCTGTTGTTATAATTTAATGAAAGACGCAAGTCTAATATATCAATTTATTAGAGTATTAGTTTTACAATACAACATGAACGAACGAGTTGACAGCGCAGGAGGGCGGGACATTACACATTTTTTTAAATCATAGATAATGGACCAAGGCAGTAAAATTATTCTGCCAGGCATGCTAGCTAGCATAGCTCCTTAATTTTAGTACCTTTACCATAATATTATAATTATAAAGTTTTACAAAATTAATGATTTTTTAATATTTTTTATTTTAACAGTCAAGTTCTCCTTTGGTTATAAGATTATTGAATTTACTTTTATTTAATTGCTTATAGAACAGATTAATATCGCCATTATTAACATTCTCATGAAGACTGTTAAGTACACCATTCTCTATAAATCTGATTGCACTTTGATTGTCAACAAATAAATTCACGTTCACTTTTATAGCGAAGATTTCCTCTAGGAATGATTTCAGGTATAAAATATCCTTACAGCATTCCGCTGCTGGAATGTACTCAGCTTCCGTTGTCGAAAGCGCTACTATCGGTTGTTTTCTGATACGCCAACTTATTGGACAGCCATTGAAGTAAATAACATAGCCAGTAATGCTTTTCCGTGTTTGAGTATCTCCAGCATAGTCAGAATCACAATAGGCATTTAGTTCTGGGCCGTTATTTACTTTTGTATACTTCAAACCCTTCTCTTTTGTACTCTTCAGGTATCTTAGGAGGAATTCTAAGATTTTATGGTTATGACATCGTTTTCAGATGGTTCTGCTACATTCCTGCTGCAATGGTTGTCAGCAAAACTAATATCGGGTCTTGTTTTGTTAGAAATGTAAGTTAAACTTCCTAGTAATTGTCGATATGGAAAATTTTCATTTATATTTGAATCATCTCGTGTTTTCTGTTTCTCTTTTGGTGTATGTAATATGTTAGTTTACTAGCAGTTTGTCTGTGAAATTTTCTTGTTTAAGTTTAAGGTGATCTTTTGATTGTGATATTTCCATTCCTATGTACTTTTTAGGATCTTCATTTATTTTTGTTTTGAATCGTTCTTGTATTCACTCCATTAGCTTTTCTGTATCTTTCTCTCTCTTTCCAATCAGAATTCCATCATCAACGTGTAGGCCTGGACATATGGTTTCATCTTGGTTTTTGAAATTACAGGGCTCGGTATCTAGTTGTTTCAGCCCCTCAGACTTCAGAAAGTTTGTCATTGTTTTGTTCCACTTCAACGGTGCTTATTGCATACCATATAATGCTTTTTGAAGTTTGCATATACCTTGTATTTTCATGTCTTCTGGTGGATGTATGTATATCTCATCATCAAGCTCTCCATATAAAAATTCTATCAAAGGTTTTTATGATCAAATTATCTTTTGCAGCTAGAGCAAATAGTACTCGTAGTGGGCTGCTGTTGATTACGAGACTAAACGTTTCGTTGTAATCTATACCATCTCGTTACTCAAAGCCTCTGATTACAAGTCGTACTTTATATTTTCCGTATTATTGAATTTTTAGAACCTACTTGTTACTTAATATCTTTTTTCCTCTTGCCTATTCTTTATCCACTTCTTTCCATACATTATTTTCTAATAATAGTTCTTTTCTTCTTCAATGGCATCTAACCATTTATTTTTGTCTTCACTAGTTATATCATCATTATAGGAAATCATGACATCTTTAAATCGTTGTGGAGGTTTTTTCTCTTTTATATTTGATTTTTTCCTTGTATTTTTTCTTGTATGTATTCTTGTCTTTCTTCTCTTATGTCTTCTTGTACTTCTTATTGTATTTCTTCTATTACCTTTATTGTTCTTTCTTTTTCTCAATATATTTCATCATCTGTGATATTTTTATAATTTTTTGTATATTCATTTATTTTTATGGTAACTGCTGAATCGTCTTCTACTAACTTCGGTGTTTTTCTCTCTCTCATCTAATTTCTTTTTGTATTCTAGCTTTTTAATGTAGACTTCAGAGCCAAAAACTTCTATGTTTCTAGCATTTCGTTTCTTTCCGGACCATTTTTCAAAATAAATATGTTGCTGTGTGTACAGCTTCGGCCCACATTTCCTTTTTCAATTTTGATTTATAAAGCAAAGCTCTAACTTTTTCTAATAGTGTATGATTGTACCTTTCCGCTTTTCCGTTTTGTTGCGGACTGTATGGTATTGTATGATCCAATTTAAGTCCACGACTTCTACACCACTCTGTGAGATATTTACTTGTGTATTCACCACCTCCATCACATCGGATTACACTGACTTGCAGGTTTGTACGTCTTGTATATATTCTTTTAGGTATGTAAACGCTTCACTTTTATATGCGATTAGGTAAGTTTGAGTTTAGTCGGTATCTATAAATGTTATGTAATAAATATGTTATTATATTTTTTTTTTCATCCCATGTAGCTGTATGTATGGTATGTATTTTTCTGTCAGATTTCTGACGTGTGTAGAATGGTAATCGTGTCTGTTTTGCCCGCATACACACATCACGTGAGTCAATATCCTCATTTTTTATATTCACTCCATCGACTGATATAATAATATATTTCAGGGTTTCCTTACCAGGGTGACCAAATTTTATGTGCCAGTCTTTTGTAGTAGACAGGAGGGCATTTTTATTTGTATCAGTTGTAATATTTATGTGATACCAGCCCTTATCGGTTTTTGTACCTTTTAATATAGTGTCATTCATTATCTTTTTGTGTCAGAAGATTTTCTTTGTAAATATAACAGTTCCATCATTTTGGGTGATAGCATTGACAGATAACAGTATTTTTTGTAAATTAGGTAGAAATAGCACATTATCAAAGTTGCAATTTTTACTTTTTTCTGTGACATAATGATGTGATCTTTCTTTGCAGTTTGATTTTCAATTTTACAATTCTTTTGGTCTTTTAAAATTGTTTCATTATTGGTCATGTGCGATGAGCACCCTGAGTCTACAATGAAATTCTGAGTTTCTACTTTTTAGTAGTAAAGGATCAAGCTTTTTCCTTTTTCCAATAACAGTCTTTTTCTTTGTGATTGTACTTTTTACATATATTGCATTGTTTTTTATTTTTAAAGAAACGATCTTTTTCCTGGTGATTTATTTTTTTGCATATTTTACATTGACTTTTTTTAGGAGAGAATCTTTTCTTATCGCTGGCTTTGAAATGCTACTTTTGTCTCTTCCTGGCCTGCTTTATATATCTGTTATTCAGTGAGCAATATTGCTGTTAATGTGTGTCTTTTCAGATGTAGGTGCTGATTCCCATGCTGTTATAAAGTTTCTGTATGCATCGGGTAGTATGGATAGTATTTTAGACATTAGGATGGTTTTATTAATTTTTTCACCGATGTTACTTAATTGATGTGCCAGATTTTCTAGTGAACTGACATGGAATGTCATGTCTTTATCTTTACTATAAGTATATTGAAAGAAATTTTGTAATAGATGACACTTTTTTACTCACTATCATTTTCTGGGCTAGGACATCTTTTCTTTCTTCTTCTTTTTTCAACACAGTACTCACTGTAGTATCTTTTTCAGCTTCTGTTTTATGGGTACCGCCTAAGGTCGATACATTATCGCTTCCGTGCACCAGATTGTATATACCTTGGCTCCTGAAGTGTATATTTATTTGGAACTTCCACATTGGGAATGACGCTTCATCTTTCAGGCGTTCTATATATTTTTTATGTTTTACACTTTTGTCGAACCACGGAGCTATGCTACCATATTATAATTTAATGAAAGACGCAAGTTTTAATCTAATATATCAATTTATTAGAGTATTAGTTTTAAAATACAACATGAACGAACGAGTTGACAGCGCAGAAGACATTACACATTTTTTTAAATCATAGATAATGGACAAAGGCAATACAATTACTCAGCCAGCCATGTGTATATCCAATGATGTTTATTATATTTATAACTACTTCATAACCAAAAAACCCAACTGCCTATTCTGTTTTGTGGGCGCCATGTTGGATTAAAAAAAAATATTTGGTGATCAAGATGAATCTAAGGACACGTTGCACTTCAAAGCCGCTGTCTACACGAGGTAACATAGAAATCTAAATGCATACATGCAACATTCGAAAAAGATTACCTTCCTTCCTGGGCAGTCGGTTAAAAAGGATGATGTCTAAAGTAACAAAGCTTTCATACTTATTTCTTTAAGTTACACTATTGTAAGAATTAACTGCTTTCGTAAAGAACCGACAGTATGTACACTTTTATTTATTTATGGAAACATAAAACCTAATTTATAAGGTGTTTATTTGATATTTGTGTTTCTTCAAGAAGTGTAGGTAAGTACCTATTAAATGCAGTGTCCAAGGTTCCTCAGGCAAAAATAAATCTCCGATATTGGCCTACATTTCAGAAATACCTTACCTACATTGACCCATTTTCCTTTGACATCTATCGCGCGACTATATTATTATAGATAGTTATAGAGAAAAGACGTATTTAACTGGTATTGTACCCTTTCAGGGATCCGTAATCAACGAAGAATCCTTACAATTTCGCCATGTCCGTCTGTCGGTCTGTATGTCTTTGCGAGGCTTAGCTCAGAGGCACTTACTACTAGAAAGCTGTAATTTGGCATGGGTATATTACTGGATGAGTTTTTTTACCGTAAGGAAAAAAATAGGGTATATTAAGTAAGTAAAATAGACGGTATTGGCATAGGTGTTTTTTTTTTTAAACCATCTTCTGAAAAAGCGTTAATTGTGTCATTTAACGATAGCGTTTGTAGCCTATTCCACATAATTACATCATTAAATTAAATAAATAAAGAAAACTTGGAGAAAATAATAGTTCCAAATAAATTTCACATGATTGGAACCCTACGAATAACGCCAGTTGCATATCTATATATTTAACTTACCTAATAGGCCCTATTCCTTAAACTCATCCGGTGTAATATTAATCACGTCGACAAAGTGGATAAATATAATCTTGAAAAATATTTTTTTAGGGTACCCCTACACGTAAAGTGGGGCAGAATTTTCTTTTATTTTAGTACCCCATCGTGTGGGATGTCGATGCAATAGGTTATAAAACTTTAAAGTGCAAATTATTGTTAGAGTAGTGTCGTGTCCCCCCTCGCCCTGAAATTGTGGATTTTGTATACGTGAAAAAATTAACGACAGTAGTATATACTCGTATAATGAAGTTAAAAGGAACAGGTAAGTACCTAGGTTATACAAGTTGATGAGTAATTTTTAAAATGTACTTTCCCTTGATAATTATTTGTCACACAAGCTCACTTCTAAGTCCACATATTGTGAGGGCAAGTACGGAACTCTACACTGCGTGTGGCCCGACACACACAAGGCCAGTTTTTGAACGGCGTTGTGTGTGTGTATGTCCAGTTATGTCCAGACGTATCTTATTAATGCGTGGAACGATTTGAGCGCGGTTTTTTTATACATTACAGACAAAACGAAGAAGATGGTTCTTAGTCAGGTGTGATGAAAGTAAGCCGATTCGTAGAAATTTAGCATTTAACACAATTTTTTGGTGTACTTCAATGACATCATGGTATTTCAAGGGTTTTCTTATTATTTTTTTTATATTGAAGATTAAATTCGGGTATAGGTTCATAACCATGCCGTTTTGAAGATATTTAGTTTTTAACACAGTTGGTTTCGTCTATTTGGATGATATAAACATTTGTAGCTCGAGGGTTTCCTAAATTTTCAATTTGCAGTTATTAATGTAATATTTTGTAAGATGTGTTGCACTGTATACAAAATTTACCTACATGTTATTACCATCAAAAGAAAGTGATTTTGAAGAACGAGTCTAACGGAACATCGGAATGGTTGTTAATATTTTATATATTAGCCAGATAATTTTTTAGATGTACCTAGCTATTGTAGAAAATAATAAAAAAAAATTTGTTTTCTGAATTAATGTTCCAGTAAATATAATAGGAACCTCGTTTTATTTAGAACTAGTTCACAAAAGTCGCAACTGCTGTTGTTCGTCAGTTATAGGAACACCAAAGGTATTTTGTTCTAAATATAGCAGTCGCCAAAGCATGGTTGCACCATTAGTAAACATCAGATTAAATAGGTTGAGACGCGAGCATTATATAGACATGTCAAAAAACGGCAAGTAATTAAAGTCAGGGTGATAATGGTAAAACTTACATTTTCTGTTTTTGGGTATTTCTGGGAGTTTTCTTCTCCTCCTTTCACCGTTTGTGAAATTCTGATGACGAGGGCTTTTCTGCGCTTCAGTCCCGTCGGGCTGTGGTGCCGGCAAGACACTGTCTGCTGCGATTGTGGTGGCTGTCTCAGCATCACTGACGCAGCCTCTCTCCTCCTCCGGAGTGCCTTCACTCTTCGACGATGGAGATTCGTCTTCCAAACCAACATTTGGCACTAATCTATAAGGAAAACTGCATGTGAGAATCCATTTCACACTATTTATCGTGAAGTTAAATAGTATCCTTTGTGGATGTTACCAGCTCACGTGATAAATTAGCGGTGTCATTGTCAAAGATTTTGTGGTGTTCGTAAACTTAATAGGAAAATGTACTTACGAGTAGAAAGGCGTTGGGGCCTTTATGTGTTGTGGTAATCTGTCGAATACTCGGCGAAATTCTTCAAATTCGCTGTCGGCCATGTCGCTTACACCTGATTGTTGAGTAGAGAGTGCACCGCATGCGCGTCCGCGGCCCTCGCAACTATATCGACCGGGCCTCAATGAGTTTAATGAATGGGGTATTTACTGCGCATGGCACCCCCTCGGCGCGCGCAGGAATATTCTCCCCTACTACACTCAGTGTACAAATACTCTAGCTCTACAATATAAACTAATTTCTTCTGCTATACGACGGGCTTGATGCATCATTGGAAAAACCAATGAAAATCTTGATATGGACAAACGCAGCGCCGTCCCAGCCCCAGACCTACTAAAATTAGTTATGTTTCTTATAAAAGCGTCAAACTTTCCATAAAATTCGTACATAGAAACAAATTTTCCTTTTCCTCTGTGCATATTTCTATATTCACATTTTTTCCGTGGCTCAAACTTCACCTCAATTTTATTAAACGGAGGTAGCGGGTTCGATTCCTGCAAGAACTTCTCTAGTAGGTACAGACGGAATAACTTTAGAGAACTGCGGATGGTATACCTTAAATAGGAAGCTTGCTACCCATGACTATGATAATACCTATATGAATAATTATGGCTTGGTTTAGTAGAAAAATATCCGCCTCATGCACTAGCTATCATCTTATTTAAGCCTGGCGCCAAGCAGCAGCAAGCAAGCAAACAAGCAAGCATGTCCTCAGCTCCCCTAGGGAAGACATCAAATGGATCCTCCAGCTTTACTAAACTTGACATATGAAATACGTACGCAGCATTTTATTATGATCAAGAGATATTATTACGGTCTTGGAGTTGGCCGCTGATTCTTTAACAATATATAACTATTACGAAGTAACCATAAATAATTTATTACATGGGAGAACCGTAGCTACTACTGACACAACAAATTAACTTGTAAATTACGGAAAACCCTAAACCTCCCGTGGTCCAACCATCGAAAACCTTCAAATAGAACCGTAGCTACGAATGAAAATACGGATGGCACCCTAAAATACTCGTGGTAGGTACCTGTAGTACCCACCATCGAATAGGGACTTGTTTTTTTTTAACTATTTTTTTTCTATTTTTATCCGACTACCCAAGGAAGGAGTGTATGTATGTATGTAAATTTCTATGTTACCTCCTATAGCCTAAACGGCTTGACCGATTTGGAAGTGCATAATGACGCTAGATTCGTCTTGATCCCTGGAGGGTCAAGATACATTTTATTGTGAAAAATACATTTTCATCTCATATTGTGATGCACTTTTCAGTTATTATTATGAGACATTTCATTACGGGAGTTAATATCGTGGGGATTATTGAGTAACTTTTCGTTGTAAACACATTACCCTTCCTTAACGTCGCGCAGTCGGCTAAGTTATGTCATTACTGTCACTCACAACATTGAATTTGATTGACGTACTTATCATAAAAAATCGGCCCATCCATTTCGTCTTTAGAGCGCCACAAAAGAACAAACATACATGTTTAAAGTCAGGTACCTATATAGTCTGATAAACACATTACCCTTTGCGTAGCGCAGTCGGTGTAAAAAGGTGGTATTTAAATACTTCGAAAGGGAATCAAGGTGCAAATTCCATTTTTGGTAAGAACTTCCAAGGATCTCAAGAACGGCAGATAAGCATCGTGAATTCTTGATATACTCGTAGCTTCAGCTGATTTGTTATCATAAATTTCTGAGACTATGAAAGTTCCTCCACCGCTGCGCTCTAAACTTTATTTTATTTATTTATTTTTATTGATTGGTAAACTTACAGCATAATAGTTACTGTAATGCCCATGCCCATTGCGACCAAGCCAATCTCCTCATGCCTTCTGCATACCTCGTACTGGGTAATTGTTCTATAAAAGAACTAGTTAGTATGTGCAGTTGATGGACAGAGGAGCCTTCTTGTCCGAGTAAACTTGGGTGGAACCTATATGTATACATTAGCTATATACATATATATATATATATATATATATATATATATATATATATATATATATATATATATATATATATAGTATACATAGCTCAGGGCTGTCGATTTCACCGTTTACTAATTTAGATAAATAAGTAATATCTCCAATGTTTCTACTACTCCTCCTCCTCCAGAGGAAGGAAGTGATGCCTTTTGAATCTTTGGTGGTATCCATGGTCAATTGCATTTAAATTTAAATTGCACTTAAATTGAAAATACCTTAACAATCTTTATGGAATTGCTTAAATTCTAAATATCTAGATATTATAGCAATGATTCCATATTTGGGAACAGTATTCAACGGAGCTCCTAACAAATGAACAGTACCTAGATTAGGTACTTTGATTGTTTTTATTGGACCTTGTTTATTTGTTTTATTTTAGTAGGTTTAGGTGCTTTAGGTCTGCGAGAACCGATTCTTTAGGTATCCTCAGGTAAATAACCTGATTGTCCCCTTATCCTGTCAGAGTAGCTAATGTGCTACATTTCCAGGAGGCTATTAGGATGAGAAGAATGGTTGCAAGTGTCCAACCTTTTTGGCGGAGACCCTTCATCCAGGCCTCAGGACCATTCATTGGTAGGCCGTCTGATCCTTCACAAGGTGGGTTGAATCTGTTCTGAAAGATCAAGATTGACTCCAAAGGGAATTGTTGAGTAAATGCATAGACATTGTGTTCTCCTAAGAGACGATCAAGTTCTTTGAAGAGGGGGGTGACACATTCTGATCGGAAACTTGTACACCAAGATGAGAAATCTAAAGAGATAAACATTTTAATGAGATGTTTCATAAGCTTGTCTTCTGATTTTGTCATTGTTTGATTGGGAATAAACTTGAAAATAGCTTTCATGTTGTTCTCGGTTGCTACCTAATATAATCGCATATAAAGGACAAGTTTTCCAAAGAATCTTGCTTTGTCTTTTTCATCTCTCTATCTTTGGCGACTCTAACACAGATTTTCCAGGCAGGAGGGCCTCATTTCCTGATATAGTTTTTATGATATCTCTAACATTGACCTGTTCTCGTTCTATGTATTGAAGGATTACATTATTGCTTTGTCTCTCGGGCATTGAAGGAAAGAATCCATGGATAGTGCGACGGGCCTGAAGATCGTACTCAGGCCAATGCAGTCTGCAGTATATACCTGATAGTCTTCCTGATTTGTACATCTTTGAACTTAGCAGGCATCCACGGGTCTTGCGGTGTTTCTCCCCAGTAACCTCCTTTACCATTTGATCATAGTGGCATACTTCCAGCCATTAATCGAACGAAGCGTCTGAATTACGCACATTTAAGCCCCATCTCGTGTTGGCGTCTAGCGCCAATTTTGAGGACATTAATCGAGTTTTAACCATAACAAATCAATATCAAATTTTATAGGACCAAAATGTAAGCTCTAGATCTTGGCGGAGTGGACTGAACGTTTTAAACCAATAAAACTTTTTTGATAAAGTCTGATACAATATATTAAGCAAAACTCGAAAAACACACACTATCAAAAACTACCACACTGACATCAATCAAAATTAAAAAGCTGTTGTACCAGCCAGTTGCCAACAATGAGTAATAGACGACCAACTTAAGACTTGCAGCTGGGTCTGAAAAAAGGTCATGGAAACTCCAGACTATATGAAATTAATAAACTTTAAAATAATATGGCACCACACTTCTCGTCGCCCGACACGTAATCGACCGGTTTCTAGGATTTTGGGCTTAATAGTAACTCATTCTGGTATAAATTATAGGTAAATCCATAATCCTCAGTAAATAAGAAATGGCCGAACTATAATTAATAATTTTGCTTGGGAATCGAACTCGATCTATCTCTGCTACACACTAAAACGGAAGTGCACTGCCTGTGAATTGATATATTATCCGCCTTATGTTAGTTCCCTCCTGTTACTTGAATCTACTTTTTACCGCTTGGTGGAATCCGTTCCCGAGCTCCAATTTACAGGAAATATAATAATTTTACATACAGGAAATAAAATATAAGAGTTTAGCAATTCTCCGGCGTGACATAGCTCGCATGAAGCACGGAAATCGTGCCGGGTTGCCTCTTTCTTATCCATTACTCAATTTATTTTTATAACCTGCGTGGACCGAATCCTTTAGCTTTTCTCATGCGTAATTCAATATTTATATACGCGATATCCAGCTTAATTACGATGGGTAATTAATAATAATTTATTCTCCGCCTTATTCTCAATATAATGCGGATAATTATTAAACTTGTAAGAATACTTAATCAGCTATTCCTTTTGTTTTACCTAGAAGTTCGTCTCTTTTGTATCAAATATGTAGGTACATTAACTGTGATATGTAATGAAGAGTCGGGAAGTACTGTGAGGGCCATCAAGGTAAATTACAAACTATCCCCTTCCATAAGGTAGTGGTAGTTTAGGTCACAACTAGCAAAGATATTGGCAGCAGCCAATGGAATCTAGTTTGAACTGGTCTACGCGAAGTAGAAATCTAATAAACAATGGGTACTGCATGGATCTGGTGATGATATTTATCTATCCACGAACATCAAGTCATAATAATAGCGTATGTTCAGCAATCATTTTCAGACATGTGGCCATTCTTAGACTATCTAAACAGAAGCTAAATTATTAGATGAATTCAAATGTACTCGGAAGAAGTGACTCGCCACCATACCCAAACTTTAGCTGGAAGACACAACGGGGAAATTGAATAGAACTCGAATAATGTTGGCAAAAATTCCTTAAAATACTCGACATTATCATCGATTTCCTTGTATCGCCTGATAGACTTATCGTAACGACCCTTTGAGGGCGGATGCAAAATATTCTATTCCACATGCATGAAAACATTACAAAGACACCCATCAGATTACGTCTTTTACGCAAGCTAAGAGTTGTCCCAATTAATTTGAACGAGCTAAACTATGAGAGCCCGAACAAATCACCTCGTTAAAATTGATATTCTGGCGCAATTTCATAAACACAACTGAATTTACAACGGTGGTAAATCTGCAAGTTAAAACGTGCGGCTGTCTTGATGGTCCAGATGGAACCCCGAAACAAATATAATCCGATGATTCCGAATAAATTTTCGAATAATATATATTTTTCTAGAAATGTGTACTTATATGTAAAATGAAGTCACTTTTGTCCAGCACATTTGCGGAGGTCTTTCTCTAGTGTGGGCAGTGAGTGGACGGGTTAAGCTCTCTTAATACAAATATAATAAAATCTACCGAGTCCTATATATGCGCTTCCGATTCTATGTTACTGTTTTCTGGCTGGCTGAACTAGACGGTTTCTAGTTCTCTCACCTGCAGTACGTGGTGATTAGTGCAAATTTTTCCTTGATAAGCAAGACCTTCGCGCCATAAGAGCGAGTTCTGCCGAGTAATGCTATCTAAGTTGTTGAACATCATACAGTCTACGCTGCTGGAAATAGACCTCCCTCAGGGCATACCACTGAATCCGAATTTCGATTCTCCATTTCCAGTTGCTTCCTAACAGCATTGCGCAGATCGGCGCTCCAAATTGTTGATGATATACTTATAATACAATTGTACAAAACATGTAATATTAGTAAAATGTCTTGTTAGCTGTTACATACAGAGTTCTCGTTATAATGTAGATAACTGTCACAACGTACTTTACCTTACATTTTGTTCATTGTGAATTGTTTTTGCTTTACGAAGCTCCAATATTTTCCTTTTTATGTTATAATGGGAGTAGACTAAAAATAAGTAAGCCTTTCTAAAAATATACAATCCCAGTAGAAATAGGAATTTAATGCCTTGTTTACCATGGGCAATCTCTCATCCAGGCCACGCCGCCGGGCGCACGTCCTGAGTGCAAAGTCAACACACTAAGCTTTTTCCTACTATTGGGCATCTAGTACTAGCTATGTTATGTACAATACATAGTTGTATGTACATTAGCGCTCATCATGGAAACCAATCAAGTTAAATGTTTTTTTTTTTATTAATATTTTCTATATATCAGACTAAAAAGATGTTAGTGGACTGCCTTGTTCAGCAGTGGACGTCCTGTGGCTGACGTGATGATGATGAAGAGACTAAAAAACATCCCTGTCGTGTGTCATATAAGCCACTGACTTAGCTTAACCATCCAAACCAAAGTTCAACGTATCCCCTGAGCAAATGTCTCGATTGGTCATCCATCCGCGGTCGTCGTTGATAACCGCCACGAAGGCTTCATGCTACGTATATATACCTATATTAATTCTAAAATACGTCTGTAAACTCTGGCAAAGCAAAAAAAAAAAGAAAGAAAACAGATATAATGGATTCGGTACACCCTCGGGATGTTGGCAAATAATAATAACTGTGGAATAAAGCGGTAAATCTGAGAGGCGCTGCGAAACGCCTCTAAGGAAATTAAATTAAAAACCCCTCTTGCTTGATGGCGTCAAGAGATATCAATTTATACATTGTGTGAATGATTCATCATTCATCAGAGTTTCTTTTGTAGGGAAAATTTTAGGATTCAGTGATATTCGCGATGTTGGAGCTGTTGTAAAATGTCATAGGTCAAAAATAAAAATATATTGCTGTTACTGCCTACGCATATCACAATGGGGTTGCTTTTTTTTCATTTTGCCTGCGTATCGATGATTAAATGTTCGATTAGTGCGACAACTAATAGGGGTAATAAGTTGTAGGTAACACGTGACCAATATATACTGCTTAGCAGCGCAGCTCGGAAGACTTGCAGTTCAGGCAGATCTGACATTATGACGTAAACTCATTCGCTTCAATGAATAACAATACTCAAAAGACTCACTTCAATTTCAAATGTTAAGATTCAAAAAACTTGAAAAACCACTATAAATGTGTTTTCTGTGATTAGCAAGTAAAGAAAATTCAATGGGGTCACTTTGTTTTTAGGTGTCATTTTATTGAGAACTACTAACAAAAACGCCGATCCTCTTTTGTTTTTTTAATTTCTTCGACAATGCCTCTACATTATTTAGTGGCCAGTTATAATTAAAACCTTAAGCAAAAAGTTTAGTTCTACTTTGAAATCTAGTTCCGCAAAATCTTTTGAGCAGTATATTTCGATTATCATGTGATTGGTTGCCGGTAACGGAAAAGCTGGCGAAGAGGGTATCAGAGAAGCTTTAACAGCGTTCGTATACATGTTTTAGGTTAATTACAGTGAGCTTCAAAATTACATTAGTCTATAAATTTTTAAATCTATCTCTATAAATTATACATGTATTCAAAGTAGTTTATTTTAAGAAAATCACTCAATCTATCTCAGCCCATATCCTGGGTGGATATGTAATTATGTAGTATGCTGGGTATATAAGCCACTGCTCTCTCCATTACGCCAAATCTCACGGTCCTGTGAAAATAACTATACCATTTTTACCTTTTCATTGTGGAACTTGTGGAACTTGTGGAACTCTAAATATAGACCCAGATGGGTTCAACAGTGACTATCGACAATCGGCTAGGCATTTATTGTGAACTTAATTGTAGGTACAGATTTTAGTCCCGAGAAAAATGTCGTATTTGCCCAGCAGCATGGCGGTTAGGTCAAACCTATCTTAAACGATAACTTCTAGAAGGAAATGCAAATCTATACAAAGACGTGGTTTAAATGTCTTCCACCCTATAATCCACTTGTATAAATGAACGACGTTGCAAGGTTTTCCTTTGTTCAAAGGTCTGATCATGACAAACGAGCGAGCATCTTATGTTAAGCGATTACCACCGCCCGTAACACCCCTTTTCCACAGTTGAGGTGGGCGTTTCTAGTAAGCGTATATGCCTGAACTATACAGTACAATACAAATACACTTTATTGCACAACAGAAAAGACAATACAGTTTCCGAAAAGTGGTAAGAATAGAATGTACAATTTGACGACCTTATCACTAAAATTATGTGGAATTTTAAACGATGTCTTGAAAAAGTGAAGGCTCTGTTCTATTCAAAAGCACGGTTTCACGAATTAAAGATTTAACGGATAATGATAATAGAAAACAACAGTTCTACTCAAATTATTTAAGTAACTAACGGAAGCCACGTTTGAAAAATTAAAGTCTCACCACAGAATACATAATAGTACACTTTGTTCGATGATCTACCCAATCAAACTATTGCATAGTCTAAGAAATTACACATTTACAGCAATCACTAAACGCGTGTGTAGGGTTGGGTTTGTAAAAAGAATAATATATCCAACCTGCGTTTTTCGTGTTTTCGTTCCATCAAAAAATATCTATATACTTTCGTGTTCTATTCTAACGGCGTTGGTCTCACCCCATCTCACGTGTGTATTTCTGTATATTTCGAATATGTAAATAGGTGGACGTTCTTTCAAGCATTAAACTCTTAATGTTTGGGATATCTCTGCCCACCTCATTTGGGATGAAGGTCCTGATGTTATGTATCTTTGTATGAACCGCCGCGCTGCCGACTTTGGCCTAAATCTTTGAATTGTCCGCATATTTATTTTAATTGGATTTTTTTTTGATTTACCTGGCAATATTAATTGGAAGAGATTCACTTTAAATAGTTATTTCATTTTATATTTGATTGTTTTAAGTAGGTTACGTACTTACTGTTTTTTTTTATTACTTTTTATGTTTTTACTATTTAGATACATTTTTGCGTTACCTATAGGATTAGATTTTATATTTCATTCTCTTTTGGGTCATTTAAAAATGTATAAATAATATAAAGAGTGATTTTGTAAGATACCTGACATTTCTCAATATACATAATTTACGATAATTTAAGGGTAAGTCCATTTAATTCATCTAGCTCCAATTTATTATGGTATTTCTTTAAGCCTCGTTGGATCTAACTCACTTACCACAATTTTTAAACAACGTATTCTGCTCATAACAACATTAGCCTGCCCTGTTATTTAACAAAAAATATAGTCAACTCGCACTTGACAGTCTTGCCTGCCATGGCTGTTACCATCGGCCAAATTGGATTAATCATGAGGACGTGTACCCTATAACCTCCTGGGACTAGAACGAATCTTACGACACTACATTTATCCAAGTCGGCTCATGTGTTAGAATTTATGTGGGTATAGATAAGTTCATACATACACATCGACGCGTTGTGTACATATCCTCTTATAGGCTTTGCCGTAGTCGGGTAAATAGGGGTCTGCGATTTGTAATCTCTAGAAATTATATTATTAGTACAAAGGCATAACTGATATGACCCTCGTCCAAGTGTAACATGACTATCACAAAAGCTCGTTTCTGCTTGATGTCGCACACTATCCGTCCTCGTTCACGCCTCGTTAGACCGTGGAATTAGCGTGAAGTCCAATCCATTTAGCTCCTATATTTAGATATCACGGTCATTACAAGATAAACTTTAAAATCTACGATCACCGTTGGCGTCAGTGCTGACGAAATACGATCTTGTGATTCTTTTTTTGCTTTTTAAAAGGTGCCCAGAATTTATTTTTTTATATCATTATGAAACTTTATGTTGAAATACTACGATTTTAAGTTGTACGTACCTACTGTGGAGTGTAGCTGGTCAGACCTTAGGATTTTTCATATTTCTCCATAATTTTTAGTGATTTCTTTAGATCTTACCTCACCAATAATCTATTTACCTTGAAGTGTTTTTTGCTGGACCTTTTAACATGAAATAAAATCATTTTTCTTTTTCAGCGATTATATCGTCGAGCTACTGTCTATGTCTCTAAAACAATATCTAAATTTAATTCATCAATTCACGCGGCCAATATTAAAAAGCCTCAAAAAGAACCAACGATAGCTATGTAACCTTTACATTACCTTTAGGTATTTTAATAAGTTGTAAAATCAGACTTAAGACTCATCTTTACTTAAAGCCAGGCGTGATTAAAGCTGCGTAATTAATTAATTTATTTATACTATATTATACCTAACAGTTATCAGAGGCTGTTGGTTTACACCTGTATTTTTATACGGTCCCGAGGCAACGTGAATAAGGGTCCTACAACATAATGAATGATAAGAAAAGCTCTTTTCGCTAAACAATGGTAATAAATACAGTGACTGGTACGTTTAGCACCCGTCAGCTAGTGGTTCGGAGGAGGTGCCTCCCATATCTTAGCCCATGTCTACACGAGATGGGCATTGGTGTGAGTGTTGAACCGACCGAACCACTCACATAAGTTTTCAGTTTGTGCTTACACCGTTTTAGGTTCAGTAATATTAGCAACCACAACTTTATAAAACTAAATAAAATTTTGACCGCCTCCGTGGTATGTAATGTAAACAACATTGGGTTTACCTTTCGGAGGTCGCGGGTTCGATCACCAGCGGGATACATATTTAGTACTCGGTTTGGTTGGTAGTAGGGCATATTAATTGTCCGCCTGGCTAGCTACCACCATCTTATCTAAATCTGCCGCCAAACAGCAATGTTAATAGCATTGTTGTGTTCCGGTTGTCAGAGATAAGATAGCCAGTCACCCCAATTAAGATGGGGTTTCCGCTACCACCTTCGGCCTCATCTTCACTTAACATCAGGTGTGATTGGGGTCAAGTGTTAACCCGTTGTGGATAAAAAATAATAATAATAAATATTTCGGATAGTTACACCAATCATCTAGTCCCAAACTAAGCAAAGCTTGTACTATGGACACTAGATAACGGATAAACATACATAAATATTTATATAAACATCCACGACTCGGGAATAAATGTTCGTATTCATCACACAAACATTTACCCCTCGCGGGATTCGAACCCGCAACCTTTTTTGAGCTGGACCTTTTTTGAGTTCTAAATTTCGTCAAAATAAAATATATCTTAAAACGAAAAATTTCCGATTTATTTTAAAGCAAATTAAAGAAGCCATTTCTGAAAGGTTTTATTTTGAGTGTTACAGACATTGTTCTGAGTGTAGAAAAAAGTGGGCAACTTATTATTTTCAAAATAATAGAAACAGACAGGTATGCTGCCCAAGTAAGTCTACCATTATTCCCTACTACTTTCTCACCTCAAACCAAACAAAGGTTCGATTTCCCGGTCAGGACAAATTGGAAAACGAATTTTATCTGGTTTAGGTGATCGGATGCTTTAAGAAGTCGTTTGAAATTTTTTTTTTATATCTGTATTTTCATGAGGTTTCTAATCACTCCAGTGATTATGCCAGTCCTATTAGACCTTAACCAATATGACTATCATTTCTTAAGACTATACTGAAAATTGAACTTAACTTTACTTTCAGTGGAAGTAGGTTTGGTCAAAAGACATTGGAATGTACCTAAATCTAACGAATTAATATCTAATATTTTAAATGTATGTATACTAGTATATCATTATTATTCACAATGTAGACACTGAATATACTAGTAACTGAGTTCATTTGATGACTTTAATGACTAAGGCATGTCAGATATCTCCACAGTAGCATTTTGTTTCGCAGGATGGGTATTTTTAATCAGAACAATTATTAAATACCTAATAAATATAAATATCCTTAGACATACACACATCGCCATCTAGTGCCATATAGTTGCTTACTGTGGAACTCCACAGTAAGCAACTATAGACTTGTGTTTTGGATACTAGGTGGTTGATATACTACATAAATACATTTTCTTTTCGTAAATAAATACTTATTATAAATGAAAACATCCATAACTCGGGTACACATGTCCGTATTCATCACACAAATATATGCCCCTAGCGGTATTCGAACCCGCAACCTTTTGGTATAGTGGTCAGAGTTGCTAACCAATACACCAAACAGGTCGTCAATATTAGCATGTGTAAGTTCAACATCTTTCACCAGACCACAATACAGATTCCATTATGTGCTCATTTACCAACGTAAGCTTAAAGAAATTCTTTCAAAGCTTCGTGCTTATTAACGGCATAAAAGAAATAAATCTCTTCCGAAACGTGTTCGTGCCTTTACGGTGTGAAAAGAGAACATTTTCCAAGTTACTCCGAACACTTGATTCAGCCAATCAAATATACCCACCCTCCAGCGGATCTCCCGCACCTCTTCTCTTTATAAAGCGGACAGAGGCGTTGGAGGGTCGCAGTCTGTACTAGCTTGCACCGGCGCATCCTCGATTTAAACACTTTATATTCGCCCTCCATCCGTGGACAAGTTTGCAAGTTTGCGGCACTCAGAACAAACTTGCTCTTCTATTATTGAGAGATACCGAGTATTCACCACTGTATTAATTTCAGTAACATTATTTTGTTGTATATTCCGTGTCGGTGAATAGAGAATCACGGTATATTTTGGATTTCACAGGTAATAATGAGTGGTTCCGGGAAAGGTCTACTCGGATTATGGCTCTACAGGACTGGAAATGGATCAGATTGGCAAGTAAAAAGCGAAGCTCCCCATCATCCGAAACTAGCTGAGCTTCATAATATGACAATGCAGAAACAAACTCACGTAGAAGGAGAGAGGATTTCCGTGATATTCACACTGAAAAATCAAGTCGGGGGTTTGGTCCGAGTTCTCTCTGTATTTCAAGATCTGGGTGTCAATGTACTTCATATTGAGTCCAGGAAATCTGTAACTGAGCTTTCTTCCGTGAGTTTATATAATTATGTAATATAATCAACAAACTTTAACCTTTTATGATATGATAAAAGCTTTTATCTAATGTAGTTAAATTTACAGGCCGATATTCTTGTTGATGTGGAATGTGATCCACATAGAATGGAACAATTGAAGAGGATGCTGAAGCGCGAAGTTCAGGATTTCGAGGTAGTTTCAGCTCAGACGGGCGAGGAGTTTCCACCACCGACGCCTCTTTCCGCTGCTGCCAGTTTCGGTAAATTTATACCTTATTTACTATTGCAGAATATACTTAATCTACATAATAATAACATAATGATCCCCATGTAAGATTCTTCCTGTATTTCCGTACTAAAACTTTTATGTAGAACAATGACGATTTAACGTGTACGAGTATTATACATTTATAGTAAGTTCAATTCTACCTAATATAACCTGTTCATTTTAAATATATGTACGACTTCACATAAATATAAATATCATATTTCTTGATTCACTGGTTTCCGCTACATGAAAAATCTTGATTTTAATCAACGTAATTGAGACTACGTGTCTACTCATGCAATTTTTTTCAGTAGTGTTATAAGTTTGACCGCTGAGTGTGTGTGTCTATCTGTGGCATCGTAGCTTTAAACGGGTGAATTGGATGTGGTTTTTTATTTGAAAGCAGGTTTTCTACCGGTGGTTCTGAGACATGTTTTATCAAAATCAGTTGTTTTAATCGTTTGTTTTCTCGGGGTTTTCTTTAATTTTATACTACTGCATACGTAAAAACATAGTTATTTAAATACTTATTATTTTTAGATTTCGGTGAAATGCATTGGTTTCCACGTAAGATCTCGGATTTGGATCGCGCTCAGAATGTCCTCATGTATGGATCCGAACTTGATGCTGATCATCCAGGTTTCAAGGATCCCATATATCGCAAGCGACGTGAGCAGTTTGCCGCTATCGCAAATAACTACAAGTAGTAAGTAAAATTATGTATATTACTTTTAAAGTTCATTATGAGTTGACTTGTTAATAACCCACCACCACACAAACTTGTACTAGTCGTGAAGAAAGCCTTATTGATTATTAATTCAAACAGTTCATTTTTCGGTATGATATTCTTAAGGAGTATTTGTTTTGTGAAATTCAAACACATATATCAATACTCCATGTACATACATACATAATGTCACGCCTGTTTCCCGTAGGGGTAGGCAGAGACCACAGACTTCCACTTAATAAGGTATAACTTTAATAAATATGTTTTATATTGTAATTGACTTTAGAAAAATGGCAAAGCATCAGTTATATTGACTTATTTTACAAAACAATTAATTATTCATTTGAAAGAAGATTAATTCGTTCTTAACGTGAAAATCACTACTACATTTTAAAAATTTTATCTATTGTATATCCAAGTACAAAAATATTATATCAACAAATACAATATTAAAACTGATCAAGATTCCAAGAACTGAATGTAATAAGTTTCGTATTTCTTTTGAGTCGCGTAGATTATTATAGCTGGAAGATGGGATGGTCGTTGATTAAAATTTATTATGTTGATTTATTAAAATAATGTCCGTGCGAGACATTCTAACACTGGATATACCTTTATTTTTACATTATTATATTTGAATTAATGACGATAATAATATAATAGGTTTACTTCACACGGTTTTAGGAGGGTTCATTATATAAAATGTTTCCTTGTGTCGTTCATTATAACGTTAATAACAAAATCAATTTACTTTACAATGTAATCTGAAGTTTTCAAATATTAGCTAGGTATATTTTTATTAGCTAGGAGGATTCAGCAATTATACCTCAAAGGCCGGACTTGTTTATCAGCATTTCTTCATCACTTGTCAATTTAATACGTATTTTCGGATCACTCCAATAAATATGTGTCCGCTGCGTTATTTATAATTTAATAACACTTCAAACTTCAAGCATTTATTCCAACTTAAGATACCTGATATCATTTTCAATTTAAAGTGGAAATAATAATACGGCTTATTGCATTTATATATCAGTAAGCAGACATTCGGAAAGAGAAATCATCTCAAGAAATATACAGAAAGATTTTTAATAAGACCTTTCTAATCGTAACTAAATTAATCAAACTACCATAAGGTTTCCAAATCGATCAATTATTATGAGGAGTAGTCTGTTACATAATGACATTGAATGCAAATTGATTATAGACTTGACTATTAAAAGAATTTATTTCACTTTATAGCGGCCAAATGATTCCTAAGGTACAATATACTGATACTGAAATTAAAACCTGGTGAGTGCAATCAATTACATGCTTTTCGTTTTATTTTTAGACTATCAGTGTCCGTGTGGTTTATGTTTAGTAGCATTAATTTATTAGTGTCTAATAGTACGGTTCTGTTGGTAGCCGCAAGCGAATGAAATTTTACTGTTGCGATGTCTGTATATCAGTTTTTTTTTTATTTTGGTAGTAAATTTATGTCTTGCTACAGTGGTTTGTTTTCTATCAGTTCTTTGTAAAATTTATTATGAGTAAATTAAGCGCGTCACAGAGGGTGAAGATACGATAATGTTTTATGTTAAAACATTTGTTGCTCACCCATACGAAGCTTTATATTCCTCAATAAACATACGAAGTAAACGCCAAATAGGCGTAATATGTCACAAGATATCTTAAGTCAGAGGATCTCTCTACATATTTTCATATAGCTCTGTGTAAAAGAGCTATATGAAAATAGCTCGTGTGTGGTGTTCTTTGATTGGTAGTATAATATTAGTAAGTTACCTGCATTACTAATGTAAACATCGATATTATTATTTCGGGAGTAACAAATAGTTCAATTGCAAATAAAATTTTAGCACCTTCGTTTACACTGTACAGCATTATGTGTAAAATTTCAGTTCAGAGTATTTGAAATTAATTTTATTCTAACGTAACTTTATACGAATAAGCCGTATAAGCAGTAAAACGTTAGTTATGAAAACTTTCGAAAAATAGTAAGTATTGATACTAAAGAGCGATTTTATGTTTTCTGTAGTAGCTGAGAAATGCAATGTAGGTATATATTACATCCTGCTCATGCCTGTGAAGTTTCGTTAGAATAGTTTTGAAATTTTCTATAGAATTCCCTGCGGCATCTGCGTTCTATTATTCAGTTGTAACATTGGTCTACGATGAAGAATCACATTTTATTATCAAATGTTAAAAGCAGTATAATTTTTATAACATCTTGATTTATTTTGATAAAAAGAACGCTCTTCATAAATTCTATTTTCACAAAACACTTTTCGAGTATTACTTATTTATGAACCTGCGAAAATAAAACGTCGTACTCGTATTACACACGAAACTTAAATACGATAAATGTCGGTCTGCTTAATAGCCACATCACATACATACAACGGAGATAGGTAGGCACAGTCAGCAGCGTTTAAACAGGTCCTGCGGTAGTCAGATAATTCTTCACTCAAAGTTCCATTAATATTTGCACGGTAAAAGTAATCGAATTATTGTAGTCAATATTAATCATGTAAACACTTACTTAGCAATCGTATACATAGAAACAAATCTTCACAATTATATTAAACAAATAACCTAATCAAATGTATATATGCACCCTAAGTGTTAAAAACATCTTAACAATAATATTTTCTCACAATTTATAGTATATAAATGGTTATAGTACAATTAAATATTGTAATAGGTAAAATACCTATTGCAGAGCTCAACATTGCGTATATCCATTCTTCAGAATTCAGCCCGTCCTTCCGCATAGAGTTCTACCAATTCCTCGGGGCCGGCCGTTTTTATATCCAACACCATATACCGTAGAGTATTCACTATAAGCATTTGTAATTCGCTCTCGATGCCGATGATAAATTTCGCTCATCATGTTCTGTAATTCTTCACAAAGATAGTTTACCTTTGTCTGAAGAACAATTTATATTATTAATGAATGTATCATATGAAGTACAATAAAGAGTTCTCAACCAAATAACGAAAAAATACTTTTTCGTCTATAAATATAACATTGCCAAATCTAATCAAGTATCTTGCCGTAAACTATAAAGGAATCATTTGCCCATTGGTGTCTTAGTTTTAGAGTGCCATCTCTGTACTTAAGTGGCATTAGTTGTGCCGGATAGTTCGAACTAAAGCATCGATCAAGTCGTATTATTAAGTCTTATTGTCTTGGGCATTCCACTTAATACTTGTGTTTTGATTAGCGCTAGTGCAACCGCCGTCGCCCACTTATGATAGGACCATTTGAACCACCACAGTGACGCCATCTTTCTAGCTATAAAATTACAGTATTTTCTGGAAAAAATAATTCAATTAACTAGCTGGAATAATAGTATGTACCTAATTATTATACTTGAACATTTATTGTTCACTTTCTTATTCCTAATTGTTCTGAAATACCTGTCACTCATAGGCTAGCATCGTGTAACTCAATTATTATCTCTTTCGCATGAATATTAATTAGATGCATGATTTAATGTATAGTGTTATTTACAATGAAATTATAACATGTATTCCATTCGTGTTAAAAATAAATACCATACTAATACTACAAAGCTGTAAATATCATTCGATATACGTCTTTCTTTAAACGCTTCACAAGAGTTCATAAGTACCTAAACAAAGACCACTACTCTTTCACTGCTGGATAGTGTCAATATAGGTCATATTTTATTCATCTGTGGGAAACATTAGATCTAATATTATAATTCTATATCAATAAAAAGTATCAGTGCATGCAATGCTATATGTTTACTGACAATCCGAGATCCACCAGACAGATTTTGATGCGGTTTTCACAATTCAATCATGAACGTGAAGCATTCCTAATGGTTGTTTTGTATAATATTTCTTATCCGTATGATATCGCAGGAAAAGCTAGCACCGAAGTCAACCAAAAATTATTGACCATTAACGCTATTTTCAACATTTGAAACATTTATAAACAGAAGGCGCGTCGTGACGTCAAGCACGAAAAGAAAAACTAAATAGCTGTTTTAAGAAGAAAAAGGGTGAAATGCAGACGTGACTGTTCGGGCACATTAAATAAAAATTAAATAAATTTATTAATTCAAATGGTACATTAAAACATAAAATCTGCACAATAATACTTAATTGTAACTGTATTAGGTATACAGACTAAAGCTATGTTTAAATAGTACTTCTAGACAGTCAATAACTTCTCTGAATCCTCGTAGGACAAATTTTAAAGAAATTCTTGTAGTTGTTTCTTAATATGACTGTAGGTAAGGTGGTACATGACCGTTTTCGCATTTAATCTATTGTAAAGAAGTTGTCCTAGGGACACTTAAAATCTGTAAATGCATGTTTTGTTCTTGTGTTGTTAGGTCAAACTATATCGTTTCGTCTTTTGTTAGTAATTTCAGTGCTATATGGAAGACTTTGGTGCTTTTTAGTGCGATGTTTATTATAAATGATTGTCGGACTGTTAATACTTTACATGATTTATAAAGAGAAGTGGACGAAAGGTAGAGGACCTTTGGAATCGCTCTCTGCGCGCTCTCTCTAGGGTTAGTAATATTGTTTTAGCTGCTCCGCCCCAAGACGTAATGCAGTAAGTCAATAATAATGGAGTAAAAGCAAATTATACCCGCCTAATTATTATTATAACTAAATATTTTTGAATCTGAAATAGTGCGTAATTTTTAAAAACACAAATTATCTTCCGGATTCTGCCAGTCAGAGTCACTATGTGTTGCGTCAATGAGAGAGTTTCGTCGACTACAATACCCAAGTATATTATCTGGCTCTTGATGGCGATGACTGGGGTGGCATACCTAATAATATAGATTTTTAGTTTTGTAATGAAATATTTGACATTATAAGAGCTCATATCTATTTGGAATAGAAGAAGCTAACCTTAGCTTAACCGCTTCTGTTGTAATAGATGTTTTGGTGGTGATTTATATAAATACTTGGTAACACGTGTTGCTCCCTATTTCTGATGCTGACTGTACCTTACTTTATCTTTACAATTTCCTTTTGTATGTTAATGCACCCATCAGTTTTTTGACGATGAATACTAAAGTTACTTTTAATTTTACGTTACTCATACCCATTCGCCATGTATCATATTGTTTACCCTTAATTAATATCGCATATTTGTAAACCAAACTCTCAGATGGCACAAAAATAAACAAAAATGCAATCCCGCGTATTTTGTACAAACAATAACAAAACCATACTAAAAGAGAAGTCGACCTAAATAACCATTTATCAAAGTGTAGATACATGACATTCATAATTTTCTCTCCAGACAAACAGCAAGTGACTTCAATTGAGGTAGTTACTGTGTGCATATTAGTTTGTTAACTAGCTTTGTTACAGGGGTATTGTGTTCCGTGAACTCCACAAACTCTATTTGAAGCATGCATGCGAGGAATATCTCGAGAATTGGCCGCAGTTGGTCAAGTACTGCGGCTATAGGGAGGATAACTTGCCACAGGTAAGTTGGAAATATGCCATCTTTTGTAAATGTAGTTTTGTCCAAAGTCTTATCTCTTAATATGGAGTATTATCTAAGTAGTGCATAGGCCACATTATTTTAAAGTACTCATATACCAGTAGTGTTTTAATCATAGACAAACTATACTGTAAGAAACTAGAAAACCATGACTTAATCTAAAGGCTGCAGAGGACAAGGAAACCAGCTATATTTCAGAAATAACTTTATTATACCGCTGCAGACACAGCAGACCAAACAAAACTACTAACAAAACTCGATACGATTAAATTTGTTTTATTTTTAAGTGGTAATATTAGAATATACATAACTAGTAATAATTAAAGAATCGGCCTGGCTAGCTACCACCATCTTATCTAAATCTGCCGCCAAACAGCAATGTTTATAGCATGGTTGTGATCCGGTTGTCTTCCGCCTTCCTTCCACCTTCGGCCTCATCTTCACTTAGCTTGTGCATAAAAAAATCGTATTGTTCTCTTTTGCAGACATAAGTACTTATGCAATTACACTTTAAACAAATAAAAAAAATACTTAAAAAAAACTGCCAAAAGACATTGATATAAAAAGTAAAAGAAAGTATAAAAATGACAGAAGTGCCTGCTGCAGATCCCCAATGCCTGCCGCCGTGTATCGGTGATTAAAAGCCAAAACACTCAAAAACCTAGAAAAGCAATTAATATACAGGGCGTCCCAAAGTTATGGGACATGAAGGGGAAGTACCTTAAATATTGTAGATAGTGAATTTTGCTCAAAGAAGACTTTATGTTATTTTTAAAAGTTAGTAATTCTGCATTCATAGATTTTCTAAAAATTACTTGCTTCGGCTGGGAATCGAACCGACTTAAATGTGAAAAAAAAACACCCTACTTTTATGATGCCAATCGAAAGAATAGCTAAAAAATAATAACTCTGCCTAAGTAACATAGTATTTTAAAAGAAAGGAACAACATAAAATGATTGAGTCAAATTTCAAGAAAGTTATTTATTGCCGACGACGTTCGAAAAGTAGCGATATTATCATTCCAAAGATAGCATTGATTATTCGTAAATAAGTTGCAAACAGAATTGTGCCATATCACATCGAGTGTTCACCATAAAATGATTAGAAAATCAACAGGCAGCGGGCTCATTAAAAGATTGGCGATTTGCGTAAGACAAGAGGGATCACATTTTGAGCATTTAATTAATTAATTTACAAAAAAATACCTACTTAATTGACTACGGCAGTTTCATGTATGTTTTTTATTTGATTAAAATGATTAATTTCACGTTGTTCCTTTCTTTTAAAATACTATGTTACTTAGGCAGAGTTATTATTTTTTAGCTATTCTTTCGATTGGCATCATAAAAGTAGGGTGTTTTTTTTTTCACATTTGAGTCGGTTCGATTCCCAGCCGAAGCAAATAATTTTTAGAAAATCTATGAATGCAGAATTACTAACTTTTAAAAATAACATAAAGTCTTCTTTGAGCAAAATTCACTATCTACGATATTTAAGGTACTTCCCCTTCATGTCCCATAACTTTGGGACGCCCTGTATATGTATACAATCGACAGTGTCAACAGGAAATAAACCGAAAAAACAGGTTATTTACCAAAAGTAATCGATTTACTTTTAAAAACTAATGTTTTGTAGACTCCACGTGCTCTCCACCAAAAAACTAAACAACGGGATAATCTCTATTATTTTACCTTAAGGCATCAACCACCGTTTGCCTCTGCACGAGTTTCCATAGGATAAATACGTTGGATCAGCTTGATCACGTGAAAGTAGGTACTTTAAACCTAGCTATCGAATCTTACCGTCTTCCCCTGGCTTCAACTCTGTCTGTGTGTATTCAACCCGTCTCGCTAACGGCCGACACAGCCTGTTATCCGTATCGACATCCTTGACATTGCTTGTCCTTTTCTCAACTCCACGTGAATTTTAACTACGCGACATTTGTGTCGAAATGCTTGTAAGACAACTTCCGCAGACAAAGACGACACTAATTCTAAATGTACAGCCCGATACACAGCGCAATTAAATCAACAAATCTACACTTTCCTATTATCTTACAAATGCAGAGGGCCGGCGTATTCAGTTCCGACTATTTCAAAAACTCCGACTGTATTCACTCTATCTTAACATTATGTATCTTACAGACTTTTCAACTGCTTATTACTCCACGCACCGCTTTCCTATTTCGTAAGATCCAAAAATCGTCACGCAGTATATTCGAAAGGGTTTGAACATCAGCATGATAATTTCGGACATTGTTATGAGTAATCAAACGAGTGATCAAAGTATGGCCTGAATCTAAAACGGAAAACGAAATGTGTAACTATCTGTTTTATACTCGATCGGTGTCTTCACCCTAATTAAACCTTGATCATCCACAATTTTGGAAATTAGATAATTTAAGATCATCCACATCTGTGAAAGGAGTAATCAAACAAGTGACCAAAATATGGCCTGAATCTAAAACGATGGGAAAACTGAATGTGTAGTTTTCTGTTTATACTCGATCGGCGGCTTCACCCTAATTAGACCTCGATCATCTACAATTTAGGAAATTAGATAATTTAGGATCATCCACACCTGTGAAAGTATCCTTTTGTATTATTTCTAACAAACTTAATTCAACTTTTTGATATTATGAAACAGTTAATATATTTTTTTTGACATGTACTGATCGTTCTCTAACACAATACCTAATGAAACGACAGATCCAGGCTATCAAAAAAAAAAACAAAAATGTTTATTTCAGTAATTTATTCTTATTATTAACAGCATTAGGGTTTGTTGTTGTTTACATGTGTTAGGAGGTTCCGCTCTTCTACAACTACATAAATGCTTTATTAATGCAAGGCTTTTTCGTAGTCAACTGAGGAAATATTAAAATCTTCTAGTTTGAGTACTATCTTCTAATATGTTGTATGTCTTCGAAGAAGTTGGCAATTCTTGTAACGCAGGTAGGAAATAGTCGGCATGTCGCTAATGGGAATTTTCTGCGCGTCCTCCTTTGTTTATCGTTCCTTTATCGATTTGTTTCTTAAAATTTAAGAAAAGTGAACGAATGTGAAACTTCTATTAATAGATACCCAGTACCTTATTTATTAGATTAACTTGGTTACACTTCCTCTTTAGGGTAAGCACCCTTACCCTTTTATGCTCTGTTGCTCCTTAATCCTCTACCAGGGATAAGGTGTATAGGGATAAAAATTGCAAGAGGTAATTTAACAAAATTTGTTTATATATTTATTATTAGGATAAACTTGATTCATGCCCATCGTATACATACTTTCGCCATAAAAGGGCGTATATAGAACTGAAGGTTCAAAATCTAATTTTGCAAGTTATGTAAGTAAATGATTCCTCCATCGAAGCTAGGTATCTAAATTGAAAAGCATGGTGAGGTTCTTCTCTCGACTTCCCTTTTTGGGTTTTTGATAGATCTGTGATGCTGGTTTTTTACAGCAAGTTTCCATGGTATGGAATTTGTATAATTGAATATTTGACTTTCTGAGCGAACGGTCGATCCAGGTACTCATCCATCGCTGCTGATCTGAACTTTTTTGCTGCATATATTAACAATCTGCTTCAACCCACAATCTTTGGGTATGCAGACGACAGCAAAGTACAGAATGATATATGTCAATGCACTATCTGATGGTAAAGAAAACCGTTTATATAGGGAGTCCATGGTTAAGTTGATATGGGTAAGTTGCGAAGTTTTGCTTAGAAGATGAATATAGGAGCTTCCACAACTGCTAATATAATAAAGATATGTATTAGAACACGACTGGAAACAGATGAGGGAGGCCTTTGCCCAGCAGCGGGACACTATGGGCAAGAGCCAATAGTGTCCTCATTCACTCACTCTCGTCATGGAACTCACTGCTCGCGTCGGTTTTTCCCGACACTTCCAACCTTGAGATCTTCAAGTCTAGAGTGAATAGGCATTTACTGGGTGCACGTGATACATCTTCGGCTACATCGTCACTTTCCATCAGGTGAGATTGTAGTCAAACGCGAAACCAGTTTTTAATAATAAAAAAACAAAAAAAGTGTCCCACTGCTGGGCAAGGATAATAATAATAATAATAATTAGAACACCGGTCATGGTATGAACTAAATTTATTTTACAAAGATCCAATGAAATATTAAAACTTATTTTTCTCTGAATTATTTATATCCTACTCTTTATCTGAATTCAACTCCAAAATGCGTTTTTCAGAAATTGCGAAGCATACTCCTTTGATCAAATTTACTGTGACATTGACTATATAGATAAATAAATTGGGTACAACTGTGTATATTTCACGGATAGTACTATATACTTTACTAAAACTGTTAATTTGTCGGTCCAACCATGTGGCGACATCCTGACATCATATTCGTGCGAATTCGATGGATGTAAAATTATAACTATTTCTTGGTCTATTTTTGCCCTGCAGATGTGAGCGGTTCGTACGATTTACAAATTGAGCCTCAGAGCGTTCCTAGAAATAATTTAAACTTTAAATTATTTTAATATATTCACAGAAACTTTACCTAGGTACGAAAAAACCATGAATAATTGAAAATGGATATAGACGATAGCAAAGAGCGGTGCGCTGGTGGAAGAAATAACTAGTCGTTCTCGTATTGAATGGTATAATCTTAATAAAAATAAATAAAATATATACAGAGAGCAAGTATAGCAAAAACCGAATCGCAAGTGCCAAAATAGATTTCTTTCCAATTTAGAATTTGCTCTTTCTTAAAAAGTTAATATTTGGCCATTGTGGCCAGTTATAGGCCATCTAATCTACCTCCGCGCTCTTCGCGTCTACTACGTCATCTACGTCTGCGGTGTCCACGGCCTCTATCGCCGACAATGAAAAAAATAAAATCATTATTGTTTGCAACGTTGCTAGATAAATGTTGTTACTACTTACTACATTTTAATTAAAGAATGACTTTATGCGTAAGTCATAATCTCGGGCACGAAGAGATTTTACTGAGCATATTCCCAAACAAAAATAATGGATACGTGAATATTATCATGGCACAACGCTAAGTACTTGTGATTAATTATTTATCTTCTTGATGAGATTGTGGTGTGTCCGCGACTCGAGCGTTCGGATATGAATTTCTGTGAAAAAATTTAAAGCTGCCACATTTATGTTATCTGTGTCATAACTTTTTGGTCAATAATTTTGAAAGGTTGACTACCCAAACAAGAATGAGCAAGAAACTAATTTGACGACCTCTTTGGTGTAGTGGTTAGATACTCTGCTGCTATATCAAAAGGTCGCGGGTTCGAATCCCGCTAGGGGCATATGTTTGTATGATGAATGAATAAATAAAAAAATAAGCACTAATTTTTAAAATGGAATTCTTTGCCAATATTATTGTGTACATATTTCATACATTTGTTATTTGTTTTACGATTTGGCGGCAAATTGAAAATTGTCTGTGTCACGTCAGCATGAATTTAACGCGAGAAAATTTTCGATCAATGATTTTTGATGACTTTCGATGTCATTTAAGTCAACAAGAAAGTTATGATAGACTTCGACTGGCCTTTCACGAGGAAGCCCCATTCTCGTGCCACTGTTTCCAACTGGTTTAATGAGTTTAAACGTGATCGCACTAATCTCACCGACGATCTGCGTGAGGGACGGCCCTCTACGGCAACGACCCAAGATAATGATAGAGACTGACAAAAGAGTGAGCTATCAGCAGATTCGGACAAGCTTAGGCATCGGTATAAGTCAAGTGCACAAACCCCTCCATGAACATTTAGCGGTCAGGAAGCATTGTGCCCGGTTGGTACGTCATACTTTGACAGAGGCCCAAAAACGCCGTCGTGGTAATTGGTACCGTGAAATGGTTCAAAGATTTAACGGAGGTGACTCAAATGCCGTGTTCGACATACGTACGGGTGACGAAGTCCGCTGAGTGGGTGATTCCTTCGGAGGACTTGCCAACTAAAGTGAAGAGAGGTCGAAGCGTGGGGAAAAAATGATGGCCTCCTTCTTCGGAAGGACAGGTCATTACGCAACAATTGTTTTAGAGGATCGAAAAACAGCTACTGCAGCAGTGGTTCACCAACAATATAATTGTTTGCCACTTGTCTTGGAAAAAGTTTCAGGAGGAACGACCTCGCAGTAGGATCCTCCTTCACCACGACAACGCCTCGTCGCAGACCGCCAAGCAAACGATCGACTATTGGCGACGTCAGACGTGGAATTATTAGGTCACTCGCCGTATAGCCCCGACCTCGCATCTTGCGATTTTTATTTATTCCCGAAAATAAAAGAAAAACTTCCAGGAAAATTTACTGAAATTACTAAAATAATTTTGTGATAAAAATTCCGTCGTCTATGTTTTGAATAAAATACTCATCTTTATTTCTAGTTGGAGGATGTAAGCGCTTTCTTGAAGCGCAAGACCGGTTTCCAACTACGCCCGGTAGCCGGATATTTGTCACCGCGCGACTTCCTTTCTGGCCTGGCGTTCCGGGTGTTTCATTGCACCCAGTACATCCGCCACTCGTCGGATCCTTTTTACACACCTGAACCGTAAGTTTTTGAAACTACTAACTCTGTGGAAAGTGGTCACCAATTATAAGAAATTTGAAACGAATTCGGGAAAGGATGTGCTATGCTTCGAAATCCCCATTATAAGCAAGTCTGTTGAAGTACCTGCGATTCTGAGTAAAAAGAAGACAAACCAGTCTCTTTCCGTGAAATCTTGTTTTGCCAATTTATCATATTATTATGTTGTAGTTGTGTCTTGATAAAAGATTTACATCCAGCAAGATAAGTATGATGTCGAGAAAGTGAAATCTCTCGACGTTCCTTCTCTATATTTACAGGCTCAGAGACTACCTCGTCTCTGTGAAGAGTCAAGAGAGATCTTATATGCCTATACCTGCAGCAGTGGAGTCATAACTCCACACGCAATATATCGGCTGTTTATTTAAATGGCTGTTATCATTTCCATTCCTAATGTGAAGGAGACTGAATAGTTTCTAAAAGCATTTTGTAATCAATACATTTGTGCTTTTACTAATATTTCTAATTCTCTTTTTTATTTTTGGTGAACAAACAATAAATATTATCGCTACTCTATAATATATAGTAGTATATATAGTAGTAGCTATAATAATACAGGGTCAAACTCAACTTTGTCTGTTATTTATTTTTGTGCTTTAACTACATCTACTAGAACATTAATTATCGCTTTATTGGTGTATAATATGTATTTGTTTATGTTGATATGTTCTGGTGTAATGTATTGGCTTTAGTGTTTTAGTTCATTGTGTTCTGTAAAATGTACTTTTAAATATTAAGCTGTTGGTTTCGGCTATTAAAGAATAACCCTTTTTAATTGCTTCTATGTACAAATTTTATGTTGTGGGCTATAAGGAATTTTTCATCTCCTCTTCTCACAGGGATTGCTGTCATGAACTACTAGGGCACATGCCTCTACTGGCAAATCCTAGCTTTGCTCAGTTTTCCCAAGAGCTGGGTCTTGCTTCTCTCGGTGCTTCTGATGAAGATATTGACAAGCTGGCTACTGTGAGTAAAATTTATGGTGTTCCCCTAATTACAGACAGTTGCAAGATGTACTGTGATTTACCGACGTGGAATCATCATCTCAGCCATCAGATGTCCACTGCTGAACATAGGCTTCCCCCATAGATTTCAAGAGCGATCGGCGTGGGATTACTCCGTGTAATTTCTTTATGTCAGGCGATAGGCACACATAGTAGAGGTGCTAACTGTTCCCTGCCGGGTAGAATTATGAAATTTTCACCATGAATAGGGTGCCCTAATACAATCATTTTCAGATATGGAAGGAAGTCAAATTCGTATCCTGGCCTCAGGGTGCTTATTCTTTAATTCAAACCATCCTATCTATGGAAAATGTGAGTTGTCATAAGAAATAAAATACTGTAATAAAGGTTATTTAATCTAGTTTGTAAAAATATACACAAGTTGGACACTTGTCATACAACAACAATTAGAAAAAAAAAATTTACAACCAATATTCGCAACAAACTTGTTAAGAACTATGAAAGGGGGAAAAGTAAAAGTACTAGATAAAGTATAGAATAATGGAAAGATAATGATGACAATTTGTTAATTGTTTGTAATATTGTTGTCGGCCTGTTTATTGTATTGATTTTGTTCTTTTTTTTTAAATATCGTTGATAACACTTTTACTACCTGTCATAAAATGAAATATTAATTCAATCTTCTTAAAGAATTTTTATTAACAAGTCACGTTACAATCACCGGCACATAAACAAAGTGCGGTATGCGCAATTCGGAACATGAAGCTGCTGCTTCCGGGAGAGACGTCCATACAGATTGATTAGAACTATACGCGATACCTTTGCGAGGGAGGTGGGAACTCCGTTAATAACCCCTCCCCCTACCTTTTGTTACCCCGGGAAAAAAATTAACAACTTCGGGAAAGAACTATGGTAAACTTCTATTCGGCTCGATCGTATTTTCTCTGTCTTTCTTTGACTTCCTCTTGCCGTTCTCGTTTCTCTTTCGACAACATGATTAATGCAACAATCCTCTCCCACTTATCTTCACTGCATAGCATAAGATCAATCATATTGGCCTTTTAGATTTGCGTACCAAGGTGGAGAGATACGCTCTGCCGGCCATCTTCAAATTCCTAACAAATCAAATCAAATCAAAATATTTTATTTCATAGGATAAAATTATCACTTGCAAACGTCATTATTAATATTACATTTAAATTTACGGCTCATTCACAAAGCTGACTCCCCAGAGAAGAACGAGCAAGAAACTCTAGGGTTGCTCCTTTAAACAGATTATGAGTTACAATTTGTGATTTGATAATTATATGAATAATAAGACAGATATGTCCATGCTTGCTTATCATTCAAATAGTCAGTGATTTTATAATAGCCTTTTGCTAATAATTTCTGCTTTATGATTGCTCTAAATTTATTTAAAGGCAAATTTTGAATGTCTACTGGAACCTTATTATAAAAGCGTATATATTGGCCCTTTGAAGGATTTACTAACTTTGAGAAGTCGGCTAACATAAACAGATAACTGGTTCTTATTCCTTGTATTAACATTGTGCCTATTGTTATTTTTAGCGAATAAGGTTATATCTTTTTATGCATATAACAAATTTTCATAAATGTATTCAGAAGTCATTGTTCAGATATTAATTTCCTTAAACGTATCTCTAAGAGACACTCTAGATCCTAATTTATAAATGGCACGAATAGCACGCTTCTTCAGAACAAAAATTATATGTATGTCAGCAGCGTTTCCCCACAACAATATGCCATATGACATAAAGCTGTGGATATAGCTAAAGTAAACCAGTCTTGCGGTATGAACGTCTGTTAAATTTCTGATTTTTGTGACTGCATACGCTGCAGAAGCAAACTTTTTCGCTAGTGTCTCAATATGAGGCCCCCACTGAAGCTAGCATCCAAAGTCAGTCTTAAAAAGACAGTAGTGTCTACAAGGTCCAATTTATCACCTCGTACAAATATCTCAGTAGGCAGTTGTTTAACATTTGGTAAAGTAAGTTTTATGCATATAGTTTTTTTTTTCATTCAAAAGAAGAATATTTACTGTAAACCAGTTAACAAGTTCAAAAATAGCAGTGTTTACATCGTCACAAGATGATTGAAATCTCTTAACTTTAATAGCACAGAGGTGTCATCTGCATACAATAGTATTTCACATCTATTCCGGGCAAGATGGGGCAAGAATTGAACCTTGTGGCACGCCCATTATGGACCTCAGACCCAGAGGACTTTGTTCCATTAACATCTACCCTCTGAATTTTATTAAGCAAGTATGATTTTAAAAGATTCAAAGCCTGACCTTGTATGCCGTAATGGGATAGTTTCCTGATTAATATATCATAATGAACACAATCAAAAGCCTTTGACAAATCGCAGAAGACGCCAATTGCATCTCCCGAATTCTCCCAGACATCAAGAATATGTTGAACTAGCTCAACACCGGCATCAGTTGTTGAGCAACCCCGTGTGAATCCAAATTGTTTGGGATGCATGATATTATTTTGATAAAAATGATACATTAACTGGTTTAAAATAACACATAAACAAAGTTCTGGGCTGCCGACAGGAAGTTGAGTCTGACTTCCTTATCCGCATACGGTAGATATTGAAGAAACCGTGGTCGGATAGGGTCTAAGAAAGGTGGAAGGTGATCAGCCCGTGTTTCCTGTTGGACCATCTCTCAACGTCCTTGAACAGCATCCTCGTCTACTGGGATTTGCCGCTCTTGTCCCATTGGCTATGCCACGACCTATTGGAAGTATAAATCAGCAATAGAAGACTTAAATAACATTTACGATTGGCATAGAATTTTTCAACGAGAGAACGACAGATGACAACCGCCATCAACCCACAAAAACCTTGCGAACTAGCCAGGATTAAAAGCAGGGTTTTACAACCTCAACACGGCCCCATTAAGCCTGGCTTGTTGTAAACACTTTAAACTCATAATGTACAGGCTTTTTCATGTTTGATAACTGATGCGCCAAGGATATTATCTCATTTACATATTTTTCCATACTTGAGAAATCCTCTAACTTAATAGAACATAAGTTACGTAACAATCGCAATCTAGTGTTGAGTCCTTTATCCTCGAAAGCATGCTCTGGAGCATCCCAAATTTCACTTGCTGTACATGCCTTCATTATTTGAAGGAAACAACAATGATCTACAATCTAATAAATTTTAGCTAGTGTTCTTGAATCTAACCGTTTCTTCCCCTCGGGTGATGTTCTGTCATCCTCGGCATAACCGTCAATGCAAGTCCACAAATTATCCTGGATCAAGGCAGTCCGCATAATAAATTTCCATTCTAGGTAATTTTAAGTGTCATCGATAATCCCGATACATTTATGCTTCCCGAATTTTTTGTATCACCGTCAGCCATCGTAAATACAACTATTTATCACCGTCCGCTGCCCATAATCTATTGGAAGTATAAATTCTATGTCAATCGTAAACGTTATTTAAGTAGTCTATTGCTGATTTATACTTCCAATACGACCTCAAACTATGTTTGTGTTCACGCCGTCGCAGTGTTTCTAACTGCCTGCAGCTTGGATACTGTTCCTACGCATGCGAGCCATCTCCTCGATAACAAGGCATCATCCCCGCTATAACCGCAGCCGCCTCGTAGGACACTGTCCTATAAAGGCTGGCAATCGGAGTGCTGACATCCGATATGCTCCTTCAATATGCTCCCCCGATATTATATTATATATCCCTATTCATGGTGAAAATTTCATAATTCTACCAGTGAGGAACAATTTTTGTCCCTTTTGTATGGGCTCTCACTAAGAATAACATAATTATGTAATTTATTCACCAATATAAGAACTTGTTCTCTGTGCGGCGTACCTTATGTAAAACCTTGCAATTTCATCAGCGTGACCCCTTTCTTAGCTCAGACACATTTAACTGATCAAAAACGCGGTCTTGGCCTACCTGTATCTTCCTTATTAATTAGAATATTCTCTAGTACCTTAATATTTCTGAACTTTATACTTTTGAACATATTTTATGGTATTAGAGACGTCCAATATGAAGACGTAACCAGTATAGGAATGCCTATCTATGATGTTACTGCCGTAGTCTGCATCAGCATAGCCTGTGGGATAATTCTCACCATTATTGTTGAACGTGAGTTTTAAGTGTTTGGTGGCTTTCAGATACCTAAGTGCTCGTTTTGCAGCTTTCCAATGCACCTCCCCGTGCATTGGAAAGCTGCAAAACGCGTACTTAATCTTCTATTTCTCCTCTAATTCACTAAAAGAAAAGAAATCACAGAGTGCGGTAAGCAGTGACCTTTAATGTGTAAACAGAAGGAGACACGGCAAAAGAATATCAAAAAATATTTAAAATATACTTATTAATAAATGACAGGGTGTTCTATTAGAAAAAGAATAAAGAAAAACGAAAATAGAAACCAAGCAGGTTTAACACAATAGTTAAATAAAGTTATTTAATATGCGATGCAAACCTACCTATTTCAACATAATGTCATGTATTCTAATGTCCAAGGGGTCAAAACTTCAATCCTATAAATATTTGTCCCAATCAGTAATATTGTTCATTCCGTTACTCGTTTAATAAGTGCTGTTATTCACCCTCTGACTCTATCGATGTCACATCAACTGAGTGAGAACTAGATAATTATCATCATTTTGTTGCCCTGGTATATCTTCAAATCTCTTCCAGCAGCCGTTGCTTAAAAATTTACGCCCTTTTTGTTCATAGTACCCTTCACACAATCCATTCATCTTTTCTGTGGTGTCTTCTGCTTCCTTTCCGACCATCGACATCCGTATTCATCATTCTCAATAACATGCGTTTCATCCCTTCTCATAATAATGTCCATAATAGGTTAAAGGTTTTCTTTCAACTTTTCTGTCAGGGGTGCCACTTTAAACACCCCGCTACATACTCATTCCTTATTTTATCCATCCTCGTTGTTGGCAGTAGGAGAAAGGGAAAACTGAGGAAGTGCACAAAAGATCCCGATTGGTTCGTAGTGCCTTTGGGCATATTTTCAACCACACGGCAAATATAAGAATATAAATCCATCCTCGTCACTCCACTCATCCATCTCAATATTCTCATCTCTGCTGCATGCAATTTTCTTTTATCCGTATTCTTCATGGCCAACATTCCCGTCTATATATTACATCAGGTCCTTACTACGGATTTATAAATTTTGCCCTATAAAGTAAGACATCACTGACACATCGACTGATATTCTGTTAGAATGGCACTAGCCAGTAATTTTAACATATTCAATTACCAATTACTCATAAAACCATTAATATACGTAGTACCTTATTACGGCACCTATAACTGGAGCCCGCGAGAGTAATCTTCTTTCAATTGAGAAAAGAATGGTGTTCCACCGCCTTTATTTGGTGGATGGTAAAAAAACAACGACATTGTAATCAGTTAGCTACATTTTTACTTTTATAAGAAGTCCGTTAAAAAGTTAACAACAGACTCGGCTTTAAATACACTCTCTTTCACAGTTCATAATAGGAACAAACACAGATTGTCGAGTAGTTTCTTTAACTTTGTCTTTTAAAACTTTTAATGAGTTATGCTCATTGTGGCAGGAAAATAACAAATAATTATCAATTTTAGCTTTACTTCTTCACGGTTGAGTTTGGCTTGTGCCGCTTATCTGATGGCACCTTCCGAGTGTACGGAGCTGGGTTGCTGTCTTCGGTGGCTGAGTTGCAGCATGCCCTCTCCACGCCTGACAAGATCAAGCGGTTTGACCCCGAAGTTACTGTTAACGAGGAGTGCATCATCACAGCTTACCAAAATGCTTACTATTTCACGAACTCCTTCGAAGAAGCTAAAGAAAAAATGAGGTATGGAATACCTAATAAATTGTAAGAACTTAATGGTAAGTTTATTGAATTGAAATCGAGGTATACAGCAGAAAACTTTCAGCTAATTTCGATTTGCCGACTAAAAGACTGCAGAAAGCACATTGGCCAACTCGTTGTGCTGCTAAATATCCTGCAGCAACACAGTGCGATACCGTAATGTTTTGGCATGTATTGTTTAACCTTGGGATCGGTATCTTAGGCACCTTTTCTTTTGGGAATATTAATGTGTAACACAAATAAATCAGTCCTTTTAAAACTAAAATATGATGTCTACGCTACACATTTTTTTCAGTTCACAACGACTTTCAAGTGGAAAAAGTGTGTCGTTTCATTATTATACTATACGTGCTGTCTGGCTCGATTGAAAGCAACAGGCGAGTGGCACTAATAAAAAAGTATAGTTTATTACGACGTCTTATTTTTCTGAATTTTTGTGTGATAATCTTATTGCTGTTTAAAAGCTTGGCGAATTTACAATAAGATAGTGAGCTGATTTAGTTACCTATTTATGAAACATTCATTATTTTTTTTGACTAAATTAATTCTGTAATAGATCGGATGATTAAGTTCAACATCTTATTTAGCAACAAAGCTTCCATTTTTGTGTGCACGGTTGCGGATAAGAAATATAAAATACACAATTTAAAGTGATCATTTTTATATTAGATGTTTCAGAGCAAAAAGAAAGCACGAGACACAGACAAAGAAAAATGAAGCACTTTGTACGATAGAACAGAAACTATAAAACATGTCGGTTTTTACACGCGCTTACGCACATTATTACGCATCCAAACAATGCCGATCGCATAGTTCCGCGCGCAGCGATAATTCTCTCCGGCTTATAAAAGTGGCTTTACTCTATATTATTCGTATATTAGATCTTCGTCATTCTTTTTTCTTGGCCCGAATTATAGGCTGCGTATCTATGTAAAAAAGTACCTATAATTCTGTTTCTGTTATTGCAGTACTTGGTATTCCAAGTACTTTTTGTCGTAGAAAATCTCGAGCTAATAAGGTTACAAGTGTCATGGCTGTTTTGGATGATCACCAGTCGAGCGGTCGAAGGTGGTCTCGATTGTGATACCTTACCATGTTTATTATTACAGGGCTTTTGCAGACAGTATACAGCGTCCCTTTGGCGTGCGCTACAATCCCTACACTCAAAGCGTTGAGGTCCTGAGCAATGCTCAGAAAATAACTGCACTTGTGCGCGAACTGAGGGGAGACATATGCATCGTTTCGTCGGCTATAAAGAAAATCTCTGCTCAAGACAACACCCTTGACGTGGAGACCATCGCTAATATGCTGCATACTGGTTTGCAGGTTAATTATAAATAACATATATAACTTAGGAACTTGTCAGAGGAGCGTTGATGACGTAGTACACGATAAATACACGCGAACTACTCTCGTTATGGTAAACTATCGCTCGCATCGGTATCGAGCAGCAGTGAATCATGGTATGTCTACCTTCCCACCGCCTAGACCTAAAAACTTTCGAGAAATTGCTAGGTTTCCTTGCGCGCCCCTTAAGTCGTGTGACAGCATCGGATACTAATGAACATTACACCTAATAAACTCACAATATTCGAGTTCATAGGTTGTTTTAATGTTTCCGTATGTGAGTATCACAGACTACAACGAATCCATTTGAACGTCGTCACACATTATCGCTGTATAGACTACAGGTGTTTATAGCTTGACGCATGGTCGATTGCAGATGGTATAGCAAAAGTTTACGCATGAAATTCACCGACATTCATCAAATATTCATGTCATTGTTTATCCTTAACCACCCTTGGCCAGTTCTCGATCTTCATATTTCTTAATATTACAGAATTTATTTAAAAGAACATGTTTCTCATTACACGTCTATTGGGTTGGGTGGTATGTGGCGTCAACTGTCATCTCTTGTTGATAACCGCCCGAAATAGGGATATTGGGATCTATATCACACTTGTGTAACGCTCCATGAATACGCTCGTATATATGCATGACGTATGCTATCTCCGTGACACGTGACAGCGCTAGTAAGTATAAAAAGGTACTTAGCAACTTTTAATTTATCAGTCGACATCAAATTAAGAGGTAAATACATCCTCGGTAATTTCTATAACTCGACCGTTCACAAACGGTAGCAATATGCATAGTTATAGTTTCTAAACACTCTCTGTTTTATAATAACGCCCAAGGCACTTCATTGCCGGTTGTTGAATTGTAAAATTATCACATGACTAATTTTACACGGTTACGATAGTCTGAGAAAAAACGTTTGATGCGTTACGTCAATTAATGGAGTACCTATCAAAAAACTATTGCAATTCTTGTCTAGGGACACTTTCTATATTTTGCTCCGCCCATTTCTTAAACCCGCCTACACCATTAAACATAATTTGGAAAACCTCCGAAGAAACAAATGATATTATCCAGATAAAACACACTAACTTTGCTTAAAGCTTCAAAGCGGCTTAACCGATTTTTATCAAAGGCTGACAAACTCCAATCGAACCACGCATTATGGAAATGAACAAACCGATTCAAATGAAACTAAAGCATGTACATAGACCTAAAAAGTTAGTATATTTTTGAAAAAGAGTATTGAACTATTAAATTACAGCGATTTTAAGTTTCCATGGTAAAATAAAAAATGCAATATACTCATTCTTTTAAAATCGATATTAAGCTGTCTGCCAGTTTGCAACGGGGTCTTACACAATATTAGAGAATATTCTAGAAATATCTGGAAAGAATATTTTGATGTAAGATCTCGATACAAAGGTATTTGGTAGAAAACCATCCAGCCCTATCTATTTTCCAAACCATGGTTCGATGATGTCGACATGTGCAGGACCATGGTAGTTACAGACTTAAGGCTTCGATCCGGACACATTTCATGAATAGTTTTTGATACCTTATGAGAAAAGTACCATCCCCAGACTGTGAAGTATGTGGAATCGTAGAGGATGTATACCATATTATGGTGGAGTGTATCCGAACCGAAGCCGAAAAGTTTCAATTGAGAAATAGACATGTTGGCAATTTCGGTTGGTGCAATAGCATCTTATCTCTCTCTAATTCAAGGGAAGCCAGAACCTAATATAAAATTGTTAAGCTAGGTATAAGTAGAAGATAATATGTCCTATATAAGCCTAGATTACCTATGAGGGTAGCATATTCTGTTATAGATAAAACCCTCTATAAATAAATCAAGATAAAAAAGAATCGATATACTGAAAATGTTTTCTCCAAACTTTTTAGATCTATGTATCCTGATTATGTATCAAAATTTTCATTAAAATCAGTCTGTTCACTTAGACAAATTAGGACTTGAAAGTTTGTATGTAATGCCGGTGGGATAAACGCTCTTAAATATAATATTATAACGAACAATAAAAACCGATGTTACATATTTAGCAACCTTATTTAACCGTGGTTCAATGTAAACAACATAGGGTTTACGAATAGGAGGTCGCGGGTTCGATCCCCAAAGGGGTACATGTTTAAGGACTCGATTTGGTTGGTGTTAGGTAGATTTTAAATGTCCGTCTGGCTAGCTACCACCATCTTATCTAAATCTGCCGCCAAACAGCAAAGTAAATAGCATTGTTGTGTTCCGTTGTCAGAAATAAGATAGCCAGTCCCCCAAATATGTTGGGTTTCCGGGTCAGTAGGCTTCCACCTTCGGCCTCATCTTCACTTAACATCATGTACATAAAAAAACAAAAACTCTTTTGTTCATGTATGTTAATGTAATGTTCGCTTAGAAATTTTTGTTTTGATAATTATTTCGATACCCTGCTTTTTCCACACTCATGACTAGTTATCACATGCTGACTGTACTTATATTTGTACCTATACACGAAACGTAGGCTTCCTATTCATGGGCAATGCTCTCAATATAGGGGTTTGGCATTGTCAGCATTCTATGAAACGTATTGATAAGACTCGTATTCAGCGCAGGTACACAATTTGATCACCAACAATCGTATCAACAGTTTATTGTTGATCCGAATTTTTCCACATTTCTATACATTTTCTTTAGCTAGCTATAAATTAACATTGTGTTCAAGTGTGGTTTCGGCACATAAAAAGAATAGAACAAAATCAAAATCAAAAATGTATGTAGGATACAAAAATATCACTTATTGAAAGTCAGCATGTTATTTTTTTTAAAACTACATCGCTTCACAAGGTGTTACGGTTAGGGAGAAGAAGCGACAAGAAACTCCCCCTCTCCAACAAACCTCTCTTCACGCGGGTGTCGTAAAAGGCGACTAAGGGACTTTCTACCAAAAAACATTTATTTATTTGCAACTTTTAACGGCGATGGACTCACCCCGCCATGTCATGTGTGCATTTCTGTATATTTCGTAAGGCGAACCGTGGATATTGTTTCAAGCATTAACACCCATAAAAAAATTTCGTTTATCAGTAAAAAGTAAACCATTCTGAACCGACCTTTAGTATGTAAATTCAACAATTTTGAATAATGAATTTAACTTATTTTCACTATTATTAGTCGTTAGACAGAACCGAAAATTATCAGCAATACGCTATCTATTATACTCAAACATGAAAAAAATCGTGAAAATTTATATTGAATACAGACTCAATTTCTCACTATAAACTATAATAATTATGCAAAATCGTAAAGCACTTCTATCCTCACCACAGAGTACCTTTTATATACGGAGAATCCTCACGATGATTTTGATATATAATAATCTCAGAAATATGAAATAAAATAAAGTCAAAACGTTTGCACATAATATCATTGTGTTTGATAATTGATAAGCATTGAAAACCGCTTAATTATTTCCATATCTGATTATCACCAGAAAGTGACATACTGTTTTCGCTCGCCAAAAAAACCGGCCAATGGATTTTAATACACCTACAAAAATTTCCTCCGTATCTTTTTTGAGAACACCCATAAAGAAATGGATTTTAATATACCTACAAAAATTTCCTCTGTATCTTTTTTGAGAACACCCATAAAAAAAATGTCACGATACGCCTCTGGTCAGGTGGTAACATGCACGCTCTATAGATGTTTCTTGGATGAAAGTCCCTTAGTCGCTTTTTACGACACCCACGGGAAAATATGGGTTGGTTCTATTCGTTTTACGTGCTGAAACCACACGAGACATAATACCACGGAATGTCATCATTACATTCGAAAGACGCCCACTACTGGGCAAGGGTCTTCCTCAAAGATTTCAACCAAACCGTCGGTGCATGTCGTGCGGGGCCTGCCCACGCTGCGTCTTCCGGTGCGTGGTCGCCACTCCAGAACCTTTTCCTCCCTAGAGCCGTCGGTCCAATGTGGCCCGCCCACTGCCACTTAAGTATACTTAATTTATACTAAGTATACGTGATATTATTACCACGGAATATAAGTCGCCAGAATTAGACACCGTATATTAGCTGTTTAACCCCCAACAGGTGTCATGTTTGATGGCAATGGCGAACACACATACACTTATGTTAACTTTATCACAGTATTTCCATTTAAAGTCATCTACCTCTCTTTCATTCGATATGTGATTTATTTAACGTCGAGTTTGTTCACGTATATATATCCTAATATTATAAATCTAACTAATATTTGTTTGGATGAAATCTGCTATGTAGATAATAAACCCCGGAGACATAGGATATATTTTATCCTGATAAAGAGAGTAGTTCCCATGGGATAAACAAATTAAACATAGCGATAAAATTATTCCACGAAGGCGAAGCCGCGGGCGGATACATAATACAATAATACGGCTTTGTCTTCCCAGAACTGAAACTACGAGTACGTACCTATATTATCTTACCTAAATTGCCTCACCTACACAGCGAACTTTAAGTAATTCTTGTTAAATTGCTAAAGCAAGTAAAGAAAACAAAATCAAATATTTGAGTTAGTAACAACATTGTGAACTGAACCAAGTTAAAACAATTTATGGATTTTCTTTGAAACATTAATATCAAAGTTTAGTTCTAAGATCAAGCTACGCTTAACTTACTTGCTTGAAATTAATTGAAGCGTCTACTTATCTTTACATAAAAGTTATTTTTCGATTACATAAAAACATAGACATTTGACTCGTTTTTCATGTCGGTAATGTGTCCATTCATTTTACTTAATGATCGTTGTGTTATCGATACACGGCATGTTCAACTAATAGCACAGAATACATAATAGTATTACGTACCTACTAATGGGTATTATAAAGTTGGGATAATTGTTACTCAATCACGCTATAAAACGGTTTGGATGAAACGAGTACTAGTGTACTTTTATCCTACAATTTCATGACGCGCCTTTGGCTTTAACTTAAGCAAATTACAATTCCTAAAGTAATAAAACATGGTAGATACTTTACGAGTAGGTAGTTGGAGTGACAATTATGTGTACACAGAAAGTGTCCTTTTTTTTCTTAGTCTGTAATATGCCACGGCCCACGACTAACTTACCTACATTATATCAAATAAGCAACTTCACCTACATAATATTCAGATAACTTGTAAATGCCAAGTTTGTTAATTTGTTCCTCAATCACGCTGCAACGCCTAAACGGATTTGATTGAAATTGGGTACATTTCTTTCACGTGACTGTCACGTTACTAAAGAACTTTTTATACCGCTACTCCAAATTAATTTCGCGAAACATAAACTGTCGTAGTGACTACATTATACAGTAGTGAAATATCTACACGTAGCTAGGCTTCAAACTATGGCGCCGTGTCTACTTTTAACCCTTTCGCTGCCACTTTCTGATGTCCATAATGACAAAAGGTCCATACTACCCACACTCCACAATCTGATAAAGGCTCTAATTGACTAAAATTAATGACGTATCATCATCAGTCCGTAAACATCCCACTGCAGGGATTTAGACCTTCCCTTATATTGAGGGAGTATGGGCCATAGTCCACAGTGCGGGTTGGGGACTTAATGACGTATGGCGTGGTGAAAATATTTAATTAATCTTGTCGGTGAATCTGTTGCGAAAGTTATCATTATAATTAAATCAAATGTACTCTTTTATTTGTCGGTAATGTTGCGTCTCGATAGATATGTACCTATTCTTCTACAAAATGAAGCAAATTAATCGAGCTAGTCGCCGAACCGCAATGCGGCGTTTTGTCCATTAACGTATTTTATAAATATGAACTATGATCGAAAAGGAGATGGCGGGACGAACTGGATAAGTTCCTCAACAATTGGTCAGAGGACAGAGAGACGTGGTGAGAGAGGAGGGAGGCGTTTGCCCACAGTGGGACAGTATGGGCTCCAAATAATAATATAACTATGATATACAATCAATCTAACTAATATGAAAAATGCGAAAATTTGGATGTTTCTTTGTTTTATTTGTTGTTCAATTACGACGAAACGCATGAACGGATTTGGATGAAGTTTGGTATATAGGTAGAACATACCCTAGATTAAAACATAGCATATTTTTATCCCAATAAAGTGAGTAGGAACTTCCCGCGAGATAAATAAATTTGTGCTATGTTTATGTTGTATATGTTTTTCCAGGCAGCCGAAGCCGCGAACTGAAAGCTAGTAATAGAATAAATACATCTTTATTTTTAAATTAAAGATTCGGATTGGTTATTCAGCGATGTCATCGGTTTATCAGTATTCAAAGTTTGATAATAGCTTCCAGATAGTTAATTTAGATTCTTTTTAAATTTTAGGTAAACGAGAGGAGCCCACAAAGCACATCTGGTGGGAGTTCGCCTAATTCTGAACCTGGCACATCATCTAGATCTGAACTATCCAAGTAGAGCATATTGAAACTGCGCATATACCTAAGTATTCCAGATTCGTGTTTGAAATTAAAATATATACCCTATAAATGTTGTTACTCTAACTCTCTAATATTTCACAATGTTATTAAAAGTAGTAAATAATCATAAATTCTATTTAAATTATTATGATGTTTCGATTTAGGCTTTATTCTATGAAATATACATATAAAAGTAGTAAAATTATGGCGTTGTTATTTAACGTGTTATTTTTCGAAGATTTATACCTGTCCATCAGAATATCTGATGAATCATTTATTAGGTACCTATTTATTCTAGATTCGTGTTTGAAATTAAAATATATAACCTATAAATGTTGTTACTCTAACTCTCTAATATTTCACAATGTTATTAAAACTAGTAAATGTTCATGACTTCTATTTATCTCATTATGATGTTTCGATTTAGGCTTTATTCTATGAAATATACATATAAACGTAGTAAAATAATGGTGTTTTTATTTTGTATTAATAAATAAGAAAAATTGGAAAAATAGATTTATTTACCATAAGTTCGAAGATTTATACCTGTCCATCAGAATATCTGATGAATCTGGTCACGCTGGACGAAGTAAAGTCATTCATCAAGAGGTTACACCCTAAGAAGCCGCCCGGAGCCGACGGCATCTCTAACAGGGTGCTCAAGCTCTTCCTGCGGCTCATTTTTATTCTATTGACAGCGGCCTTCAAGGCTGCAATAGCGAATTGCATCTTTCCGCCGGCCTGAGAAGATGCAAGACCTGATTAACATCGAAAAGTTAACCCGCGTAACATTTTCTCTAGTTACCGGCCGAGCAGTCTCTTAAAGACACTAGCCAAGCTCTACGAGCGAATCCTACTGAAACGCTTCAAAGACTTCATACAGTCCGAGAGACTTGAAATAAAGCGAGTTAGAGTAATTGAAGAATTTAGTATATTGTGACATGCACCATGTAAAAACAACGACCGAATGACATTCTCTATAAAAAAAGGAAAACCAACACGTCACATTCAAAATACTTACAAAATGGCCAGGGTGTTCTTATTAAAATAACAAGTAGGTTTAACAGAGAGGATACTAACACACGAGCTGTTTGGTTTTAGAGCCAAACACTCGATGTGCTCAGCGGGCACACCGCATAACGGAGTACATTATCTCTTATTATCATTAGTACTCTAGCATCAATAGGAGGCGAAATTTTTATGATAACAATAGAACACAATACTTTTTCAAAATTTGTGATAAATACCATTAACTATCTCGTAAAATATCATTTAAATGTACTCAGTTTTGTAAGAATCGCACCTGTACCTTTAATAAAAACGTTTTAACAAAAAAAAAACCGACTTTACTTAGCCACTTCAAAGTAAAAAATAATTTTATTGAAACTCTCGTATGTCTCAATCACTTATTTTCTTTGTTCACTGTCGTAATTATCGAAGAGCACGGAAGTGTTCAGACCAAGTTCTCAAAAAAAAAACTTTCTGTCCGCACGCTTGAGCTACTTTAGCGCCCCCTCTATCTCAGTAATTATTTGACATACATGTGTACTATTCTACTCAGTCAGGTAATGAAGAAAGAAAGAAATAAATTATTTATTTGAAAAAATACACTTTATAAGGTCTTATAAGAAATTTATGAATCATGTATTCAACTGCATGCAGATGTGCAAGGTATAATTTGTGACACTTTACATAGTATTGTGATATATTCCTTAACGCTATGGAAACAATTAGCCTGAAGCCATTGGTATTAGTCCAATTTTAAACATTATTATTAATTTTTAACATACACATAATATTATAAACATTATTTTCATAGACGTATTTGCGGTAAGGAGGTTTATACAAAAGGTTACAGTATTGTGCCCTTGTGTGTCAATCAATAATCTCACTACGCTTATTAAAATATTTAAAATTGGCTTTCACAAAGAGACACGTGTCTTTTATGTTAATACAACGTAACGGAAGAATTTTATACTTTTTGAAGTAAGGCTTACAACTGTCTAGAAACCACGCGTTATCTAATATCATTATAATCCAATTTTCAAAACTGTATATTTCTAGTTCCTTAGATAATTACTCTCAAAATAAGCAGATTTTGACACTCACTGACACACTCACTCGCTCTCTCACTGACAGATCAACACACCTTTAGCACACTTTCGGTAGACATAGATAACTAATAATTGAAATTTGATATGTTACAAGTAGTTTATGTGCTTAATTCAGAAATTTGTCAAGTGTCAGTCGGTACTGCTTCAATATTTAGGTAAAGTTATTATTTTCGGAAGAATTTTTTTTTAACATATTTCTAGTCATTTCGTTCGATACGACCGAAATGAAACTTGGTACACATATGTAGTTCGAAATGACAATTTGGTATCTTGGAGCTGATCTGATGATGGAGCGGGGGGTCGATAGTAGAACTATTCAGTGGCTTATAGTAAATCCCTCGAGTTTGGGCTCATATGATTCGTTTTAACTAGTCCAATAGATCGGGCTTAGTAACACGGGTCTGATGATGGAACCAGGAGGTGGAGGTTACTAGTAGACGCCTCAAGTTTGGGGTTCCATGATTCATTTTGAAAAATCCAATATATTGCACTTGGTATTGAGGGTCTGAGGATGGAGCCAGGAGGTGGATAATGGAACTCTTCAGACGCTACTAGTAAACTCCTCGAGTTTAGGCTCCTATGATTTGTTTTAAGGAGTCTGATAGATTGGGTTTGATAACGACGGTCTGATGATGGAGCTAGGAGTTGCATGGTGGAACTCTTCAGTGGTTACTGGTAAACAGCTCGAGTTTGGATTTGTTGTACTGGTTTTAAACTTAACAAGTTTTAACTCAATATTATTACGAAATTTGCCAAATTTTAACTGAATTAAATTGGTAATAATAAAATCTTCCAAGGTTTGAAATCAAACATACAAATAGTATTATACCTTAAGATATTCTGCTAATATATAATGATAATAAATATAATGATGAAAAGGAATAAGAGCGTCAGGAAATAAGCCCCTTGAAGCGCAGTCGGTAGGGTTTTTGACGGCTCTGGTTGAAACATTCAAACAGTAGAGAGTTAAAACCACCTGTAGCTAAGCTTTGTTTACTGCCTGTTAGTAACGCCCATAAATACACTCGAAACTTTTAGTTGTAGGTTAATATTTTTTTTGTTTTAAGTACTATACTCAAAAAAAAACAAACGAAGATCGGAATGCAGCTTTCCGGCATATTTAGTTTTTTTTTTCTGTAGCCGGCCAGCTACTCATCTAATATTTGTCATATTCATCATTGAAAAAATGGTAAACATTTTGCCCAAATCTATGTTATTTTAAAGAAATAGTTTAAACTAAATTATAATAAAGTCATTTAAAAACATATGTTCTTTAATTTAATACACTTATGTTATTCAATCAATATTTTACATCGCGCTGTAATTGAGTGGCTGTAGAGAAAGTTGGAACATGGTTCAAAAGAACTTTGAAAATAGAACTAGTTTCTTTTTAATTTGACAGGCTTTTTGGCGGGAACTCGGCGAGTGGTGTTGCATTTTTGTTTTTATTTCATATAATTTGTGCATTCTGAAGTTTGAAGCCTAATAATGTAAGAATATTGGGCAGCAAATGTCAGTAATGGTGTACAAGTGAAGGGAGTGTAAATTAAAGTGCGTAACGAAGCTTTCGGGTTCTCACAAGAAGCCGCCAAAATCTTTCGTACAGCATTCTGCCACTTTACGGAAGAATGACTTAACAATGACTAGACTCCGTATACGCCAAGTATACTTTAAAGTATACAATGACTTGTTTAGAATGAGACTGACTTCACTAAATTGAAGAAATAAGAGAAATAAGACATGGCTGTATGGGCTTTGAATCCCTTTGCCTCCTCCGAGAGGAGTGAATTGAAACACTCTCCCTCTCTCTCTCGTTACTTTCACCCCTAGGATAACAATATACATTTTGCTTTGTAGTGTCTGGATTCAGAGAAGTAGGTATTTTTTTGTTGAAAAGTTATTATTTAAAGTTAAGGTGCCATTCTGACAAAACTGAGTACTTTTAAATTTACTTTGTTTGTTTTATTTTTAGTAAAGTGATAACATTGCAATGGAAGAATACAAGGAGGCCTCAAAAAATTCATTTGTTAAAACTGATATTTTACCGAAAATAAATAATATTGTTTATTTTTTTTTTAATCTGAATGATATTTTCCGAGATAGTTAATGTTTTTTTATCACAAATATTCATCAAAAATTATTGTAAATTATTTTGTATTTATATTGTATTGATCTCCCTGATCATTTTAGTGCGTGGCGACCCTTTTCGCTCTTTGATGGCCCTTTCCATCGATTTTTTGAAAACTTCTCTAATTTTTTAAATATCTCAGAATTGGTTCATCTTTGCATAGAGAATTTTATGGTTAAATCGACTGCAAATTCACTATTCCATATCCTCTTCAAAGGAATATCTCTAATTACAAGTCACCCATTATTAGGATCTAGACAATTTTTTTCTTCATTAACAATGAACCCAAGAGCTGTAAGTAAATTTCGAATCCGTATAACATTAATGGAACGTTCATCAAAAGATTTCTGTATTAGAAGCCAATCGTCCAAATAAACTGTGGAAGATGGCCTGCCGATGTCAGAAGCCGCGCTACAGGTTGCATCACCTTAGTGTATACATATGGGGCAGTACTGAGGCCAAATGGTAAGATATTAAATTCATACAAATTACCTTCCCATTCTAAATGTAAATTTTAATAAAAAAATATGCATATAGAAGATCGAGTTTTGCCATCGTACGTAAATCCTCCATTTTGAAATGTAATGTATGAATAAACTTTTTTAACTTTTTAAAATTCAATATGAAACGCATTTTGGTTTCAATATCAAAAATATACCTGACAAAATCTGACCCTCTATTAGTGAACATTTTGATATAGCTACTATGAAGATAAAATAAAATGAGTGCGATCTGAATTAGAATAGTTCGGAAATGGAAGTACCCGACTGGACAACAGGTTGAGAAAATGGAATTTAATATCTCACTATATGTATATGCAAGAACGGTAGGATCGTCAGTGATCATAGATAATTGTTTAAAAAACAAAGATAAACGACCGGCATAATTTACCATCTCTAACGATGGCTGTAATTTACTCGCTGATGCTGTGACGTCTTGTATGTGGCAGGTGGCCGGCTCTTCGACTGACTGTTTGCAGGCTCCTTCATCCATCGTGAAACTGTCTGCTTGCATGTCGTGTTCGGATTCTTCCAGTTTAAATGCTTGGATGGACCGGTCTTTTCTTATTTTGTGACGCTGGTTTATGGGCAGCTGTGGCTTTTAACTCAGCTCCTCGCTTATTAATAGCTTTCACAGCTTTTAAAGTGTCCGTAAATTTCGTCTAGTATTAGAATCAGTATGCTGGCAATCGCTCATCATCCGTCCTGGGCCCATGAGCAATTTTAATATATTTCAATCTCGTTCTTTCTTAGACAATAGAGTCGTCAGAACTTGACCTAAACATGATATTGCTGATGATAAGAAGTTTTGCTTAGTTTCAATAGCTTTGTCCTTCATTATTACATCAGAAATTGTAGCCTTAATTTCTGCGTTCATCATAGGTGCATCTATTTGTGTGCAGTTATTGGGTATTACGTGTTTTTCAGTTAACGCCTGTTGACAGCCCGGTGGTAGAAACCGAACTGCTAGATCTTTTTGGATTATTGGGCCTTAATTAATGGTTGACGCGGGATCAATCCTCAAAATCTCTAGAAGGTCCGAGTCAAGTTCAATACTTGGATCGTGTTCTGCCGGGTCAATTGTTGCCACGGATGTTGTGACGGTGGGTGGCAGTGACGGCGACGTGGCCGTCTGCAATCGAGAAATCGATTTTCTAACAGAAGTACGTACCCTTAGTTAAGAAACAGTTCCTGTATACTGTGGTTTTGCGTGCAAAACTTGATACAGTTGGGTTATTAGTAATTGGTAAGATACAGCCCCAAAAACTGCTCGCATGTGAAAAAGTGTCATCAAAATAACACCCCCCCATCTGTGAACATTGTTCATAAATTGGTTAGATATCCATTGACTAACCTTCATTATTTGACGGCACCAGCCTCGGAAGCACCTCCCGTGGCACAGACGATGATGTAGAACTACTTTCATAACCACTACGCCGTCGACGGCGATGTTTATCCTTTTTATTACTTGTATATTTCAATTTACGTTTTAATTCTTTGTACTTTTTACGTATTATATCGTAATCTTCATCACTATCATATTCACCTTTATGTTTAGGCATCGTTGCCCTCAAGATAACTAAATTTGAAAACGTGTAAAACAAGTTGTAAAAACAGTACCAGCGAAGCGGAGTTGAAGTGTATACCTTCAAAAACTTCTATATACCAAATAAGTTTTTTTACCGTAAGGGAAAAAAAAGAAAAGGTAAGTGAAATAGAAGTTATTGGAATAGGTATTTTATTTAATTTTTCAAAAGCATCATCGAGAAAGCATTTCTTGTGTCGTTTGACGGTCGCATTTATAGCCTATTCCACATAATTACATCATTAAATGAATTGGACATTTAAAAACAATGTTGTATGATAGGAACCCTACGAATCCCGCCAGTCGCATTATCAATCTCCGGCCGGCGCGTTAGTCGATGATGGTTTTGAAAAAAAAATCTACCTATGCCAATAACTTCTATTTCACTTGCATAAAAAAAGCCCGTTTTATCGTTTTCCAATTCCTAATTTCTGAATTGGACCAAAGTCAAATCTTTTAAGATCATCGCCAATTTTTTTATGTGTAAGAAATGTCTACACAGCATACCTTTAGTATGAGAGGATACGCTTCAATATAATAAATGCTGAATACATTCATATCTATTTTTTATGAATGACTGGAGATACGTTTAACCACATCGAAGACGAAGTAGATATCGAAGACCAGGAAAAAATGAATTCGTTCTGGACTTAAAGATACGATACTGGGAAATCTCTCACCGACATGGAGTTTATTGCTTCGCGTTATGAATGAAGTAAAGCGCTTATTTCTATTTAATTACTCTGTTAATAATGCATGTAATACTTATGGTATTATAGGTGTCTGCGTTTGTTTGGTGCATTAGTTACAGACGGCGAGTTACGACGGCGTAGTCTTTAGATATAAACCAAACATAAACATTGGTTAACTGTGGTTGCGCCAAAATAGATATGATTTAATGGCCGTAATACTGATGGTAATTTAGTAGCACAAAGAACGTATCGATAATATTATTATTGTCTTAAACAAACCTCTCCTGGAATGAATCCAATAAACTAGAATGTAAATTACGGAAAATTAAAATATATAATCGTTGGCATCATGATAATTTGATGGCTATTTATGAGTGAAGCCAACTACTGGAATGTTGCTTAGGTATATTCTTATACAATATAACCAATTACATTATTCCCTTTCCCTTCTATAATATACTACATATAGTATATATACTATATATACGGGAAGCACTGTCAAAGGTGTCAACAAAATCCATCACGAAAGCATGGTAAGCGATGTAAATCGCTTTATGAGGAGACTTATTCAGTAGTGGACTTGAAAGCTGGGAAACACAAGATTATAAAATATGCAACATCGAGTTAAGAGGCGTTCGATTAGTCTTACGGGTAAGAAGTACAATTCAGTATACAAATATCATTTATAGCACTCCAACAGACCATTTTAGAGTATACGGATGATTATGTATCATCTTATATTATACTGAAGTCCTTGGCAATGTTTCTTGAATTTAATTATAACTACTTGCGTATCTGTCAAAATCGTATAAAAGTTGGCAAGTGAGCGACAGAGCTCTAAGAGTGGCGGTAAAATTAGATTTTAACATTGAAAATTTTGGATGTCACAAATGTGTGGTTATTCCTGGCCGATCCTAACCCGTTAAAGCTGTGGTTCGGAATGTGCCGCATATTTCGCCATGACTCATGTCAGATAATATATGAAAGATAGAAATAAAAAGGAGGCCGAAGATAAAAAATATGAAATTTCTCACATCAAACCACTGTTTCATATTTATTTTAAACTATTTCAATTAAATCTTTGTACCTTTATAACTATTAAACGTAGGTAAGTCAAACATCTGGTTTGGAACATAAATTTCAAATAAAACAGAACGATAATGAAAAAGCACTAAAGTGAAACTGTTCTTTACAACCTGATAGGTATAGGTAGATAGATGTATCCTAACTGCTCCCGCAATTTAATTATGTTCCAAACTGGAAAAAGTATGTATACCTATAGATATATATTAAGCTGTTTAAACGTTCTTTAGGAAAATAGGTCAGTAGAACGGCAGCGCGATCCCGGGCCTGGACATAATCTCTGTTATTTCTCATGATGTCAACGGTCGACTCACATAGATAAATTTCCTAGCAAAATTGATTAAGTTAGATACAATTAAGTTTCAACGTGTCCTCGTATTAAAGTTAAGAAGATTGTGATCCAACGAAAATACGTGAGTTGAATGCATCGACTATTAAGACATCGTTCGAAAACTGTCAATTTTACGCGGACTTACGAACGGTTGCAAAATATAACAATACACACTTAGTCCTAGTTCCTGTTTCTTTAGGGTAGAATACAACACTAAAATCTTACGATTTGCGTTCATCTACTACATACATAGACCAACCACTACATCGGTTACGTATTGGGTGAGATAATTTCATAGATCTCCTTTTATAAAATACTGAAATCAGTGTGTTTCTGCAAAATGCTAATTTGTTAGTGTTTACCTATATTTTAATATTAATTCGAGACAAATTCGTTACAAAAATATAAACGCTTTTCGAATTGCGATTATCTAGTGGCTCCAGAATGGGTTTCCAGCCTCCAGTAGGAAAGCCCAGCACCGCAGTCGCGCCGAGCGCCCGCCGCGTCCTCACGCCGCCGCCGTAGCTTTGCTCGCCCACGCAAATCGATATCATAGTGCCGCCGCACATGCACGCTTTTATTACCACACGTAAACATTTTATGACTGTTTAAAAAGTTTTATCGCGCGGTTCTTCAATACGCCTGATTGTAATTCTTCACACCAATTTTGACTTCAAACGATTTATTGCTCCGCTCTGTGACAGTTGGACGCCGCAAAGTAAACAAAGTCACCGTAGGTAAACGTCACAGCTGATTTTTGTGAGCACAGCTGATCGTAGTTTCATACTCTTGCTGAGCTTCTGAAGACATTTCAACTAGCTAATGTAAATTTAAAGGAATTTAATAAGTGAACGGTGTTGCTCAATTTTATTTAGATGAATTAGTCGATAAAGTCTTCCAGAATTCCCTTGACGCAGTTGTACAGGCGCGTAGTGCTGTAAATAAACAACGATGTGGCGACAGAATACGATTGGCGTTAGATAGCGTGAAATATGGCTGCGGTTTGAGCGTATGAACGCGCATGTGACGTCGGTCCAGGGAAGTTGGCACGGTGCGCGAGCGCGTCGTTGAGGTGACGCGCCGCGTCATGCCCTGACTGGCCGTGTCTCCCGCGTCTGCCCCGTCAGTACAACCTTGCGTGCCCTGAGGACATGTCCGTGTTATGGATTACCAATGCATTGTCGTTTACACGGTCATCAACATCGCTCCACCGCGACTCACCACGCAGGCCACGGAATTTTCCAACGGCTGCATCACCTGGTTCAAAAATAAAATCAAAAGGTAATTTGTATTTTTTTTTTTTCAAGATTATAGTGCTCATAAAAAATGAGGGGTTCTTTTACCTCTAAGTAATAGTAGGTTATATAATATTTTTTTATTTCACTTTCATTCTTTAAAAAAAATAAGAAATTATTATTTTACAAATTTATCCATGTATCTACTTATTTGATAATTAGACCCAATATAAAATGTTAATTTCTAAGTCACTACATGTTACATTTTCATAACGCCAAGAATGCGGATTCTGAAATATAATGGGGCTATATTTATCTCATCATCTTGATTATATCACCCAGAAAGTGCGAATCTCCCATTATATAGTAGGTGTCTCTTTTATCTTTGTTAAAAAGATAAATTTAAATACGTACGAATACAAGGCATAATAAAATTAATAATAATATCATTATATGAAGGAACCATAACGTATACTCATCAAAAATAATTAATTATTAGGAATATTGTAGTACTTTCAATTTATATAAATATAATAGACCTATTTAGACGCTAATTCAAAATATATGACATAAAAGCTAATTTATTCAAAATTATGATGAAACGTTTTGTCTGATTAATTTTCTTAGTTGTAGATCTATATAGCTAATAACAAAATAAATTTAATCAATTATCTTTAGTTAATTAAATATAATAATAAGTATCTAAATAAATTAACTAATTAGATAAATAAAAATATGTATATATAAATATTTTTGTTGTTTTATTTTAATTTTACTTTATTACAAAACCAAAAGCTTTTTTATGAACCATTATGAACAAAGAACATCAGCCAATTATAGGTTTGCCTACATACATAATCAAACATTGAGAGGAATACAGAAAAAGAAAAAAATAATCATATTATAAATTTTAGACACATTATGTTATCATAGAATATGGCGAAATGAATAATAGTGAGAAATTATTATTAATTGCCTGTAGTACAGACATAGTGATGGTTATATTTGATTTCAATAGATAAATATTTTATAATATGCTTTCATAACAAGTTTCTGTTTTATAGTATCGGTACATTGAAAGGAAGATTTTGTATATCAACAGGAACCTTATTGTAAAAGCGTATACATAAAACCCTTTGAGTGAATTACTGACTTTGCGGAGGCGACTTATGTGACAATTTAAAATGATAACATATCTGCTATCGTTCTAAGCGAACCTTATCTACTCTTAGTAAGTATCTCTGTAATTCTGAATTTAGTTTGAAAGCAGCAATAGTTTTAATTCTGAAGTGACCTATTTGTGAAGTTGTCGATTTAAGTACAATGTCGATGGCTATTGACTTGAGGCTATGAATAATGAGACTTAAATTCTTTAATTCGCAAAAAGTTCGGCAATTATTTAAACGTCGGGACTTAATCCACTTTTGACGTAGGCGGTACTATCACTATTTTTTACATGCATAACATCACGACCTTTATCCCAAATTGAGTGGTCAGAGATACCATAGGTATTTGGGTTTTACAAAGATCCACGGTTTACCTTTCAAAGTACACAGAAATGCACACGTGAGAGAGGGTGAGCCCATTGCCACTGAAATGTGAGTCTACTGATGTTTTTTGGCGTAAATTCCCTTAGTTACGACACCCATGGGAAGAGACGCGATGGTTCAAATCCTTTTACATGCCGGAAACTACACAGCATTTCACTAATCTATAATGATAATAGTATTTCTTAGCAACCTTAGTATGATTTATGTATTTATTAAATAATTTTATAATTTGTTACAGAGCGGTAGCAGTGTACCTGCATTCTTTAAAGCTATCTCCAAATAGCGGGATCGTTCACGGAAATTTAGCATGCATATATTATAAGCAAGGTTTAATAGACCTAGCCATTGAGACCTACAGACGAGCTATAGAACTCCAGCCTAATTTTCCAGATGCCTACTGTAATCTCGCTAATGCTCTTAAAGAAAAAGGCCTCGTCTCCGAGGCAGAGGAGTGCTACAATAAAGCTCTACGTCTATGCCCTCTGCATGTTGATACACTCAACAATCTCGGTAATGTCAAGAGAGAACAAGGGAAGATTGAAGAGGCTACCTCCTTGTATATGAGGGCTTTAGAAGTATTTCCGTATTTTGCCGCTACTCACAGTAATTTGGCGTCGCTCTTGCAGCAACAGGGTTCGTATTTTTTTTATTTTTTTTAGCGCTAGCGAAAAGTACTTCATTTCTACCAATGGTTGTAATAATCCCTTGAGCGATATTTATCTTTGAGTTTTTTACCTGTACCATATTAATATGTACAAATTAACACAGGACAAATTGTCAATTTTTAAACGATCAATCAAAATTTTATAAATAAAAAGAAGCTTTATTGACTAGTTCAACAGAGCTCAATTTATAAAATATTTTTTTCTGAAATTGTAGGTACCAAGCCTGTGGCAGACTTTACTTATGATGTATAGTAATTCCCCAGCGCGCTATGCAAATTGTACTAATGTTGTTACTATGTGCTAGTTTATAGGTCTAATGTTACTAATTATAGTAATACGGCGGCTAACCTTTTAGTTCTACTCTCAACTCGCTAAATTTTCATTGTTAATAAACATGGCAGTTGATGTGACTAAGAGCTTGAGAAAGTAAATAAACACAATTTAATTTAACATCACAATTCCAGGCAAACACAACGAAGCGTTAATGCACTACAGGCAGGCTATAAATATTCAGCCAAAGTTTGCAGATGCTTATAGTAATATGGGAAACACTTTAAGAGAAATGCAAGATGTTACAGGTGCCCTCGTTTGTTTTAAGAAAGCGATAGAGATCAATCCTGCATTTGCTGACGCACACTGTAACTTAGCGAGCATTTACAAAGATATGGGCAATATCACCGAAGCAATTGAGTCCTACAAGGTAGCCCTCAACCTAAAACCAGACTTCCCCGATGCATACTGCAACTTGTCACACTGTTTACAAATTGTTTGTAACTGGGATAATTATCCCGAGAGAATGCACAATATAGTTTCAATAGTAGAAGAACAACTAATTAGTGAAAAACTTACCTCCGTACATCCACATCATTCCATCTTATATCCATTGTCAAACGAAGCAAGAAAAGAAATTGCCACCAGGCATGCTAATATATACTCAGAGCGAGTCAACTTATTAGATAATGTGTCGTTCGAGTATAAAAAACTGGAGGGCCGGTTGCGTGTCGGTTATGTGAGCAGTGACTTCGGAAACCATCCCACTTCACACCTTATGCAGTCTGTACCAGGCCTACATAATCGTTTATCGCTTGAAATTTTTTGCTATGCTTTGAATCCAGATGATGGAACTACATTCCGTAGTAAAATAGTTAATGAATCTGAACATTTCATAGATTTATCCTATATAACCTGTAACGTCGAAGCCGCTAGAAAAATAAATAGTGATGGAATTCACATTTTAATAAATATGAATGGTTATACGAAAGGAGCGCGAAATGAAATTTTCGCTCTAAAGCCAGCTCCGATACAGGTCATGTGGTTGGGCTACCCCGGAACCAGTGGAGCAGGATATATGGATTATATAATAACTGATGAAATATCGTCCCCTTTATCTGCCGCCCCTGATTTTAGCGAAAAATTTGCGTTCATGCCACATACATATTTCGTCGGAGATCACAAACAAATGTTTCCACATTTGAAAATACGATATGACATTATTAATAATGAAAGCGATTTTAATGAAAGTGTAGCTTTAATAAATTCTGGCGAAAATTTTAACATTGGAGAGAAGTTTAACATAAGTCAAAATAAGGAAATATTTACATACAAAGAATCGGAACCAATAGAAGTAATTATAAATAAAATTAACATTCCTAATTATATAAATGAGATGACAATAAATCCAAAACAAGTGCAGGTATGTAAATGCCTTACAAATATGTTTAATTTATAACCTGAAAAACATAATAATATTTTCGTTTTATTTTAGGTACTCGTTAGTGGTATTCCTGTCTATAATGGTATATCAATAAATTATATAAACAAAGAAGTGGCGTCCGGTGAAGAAGTATTTGATAATGTAATATTTACATCACGGAAACAATATTGTCTTCCAAACGATGCCATAGTCTATTGTAATTTTAACCAGTTATACAAAACGGATCCTCAAGTTCTAGAAATGTGGGTGAACATATTAAAGAGGGTACCCAACAGTGTCCTATGGCTGCTGAGTTTCCCTGCCGCCGGTGAGCCAAATGTACAAAAATATGTACAAAGTCTAGGTAAACATGATCTATTGTATATCAGTTATAGCTAATAATTATTATGAACGAGTTGTTTACATAAATTATTTGCGATCAACGTGAATACTTGCATAACTAGTGTATGGAAGAATATTCATTCCGAATACATTTTTGCTCATAATTGGTAAACGCTGATTAACTATAGTTAGAACATAACGCATATTATGTCTATGTTTAACAGGTTTGGAATCAGGACGGGTACTGTTTTCTCGAATAGCGTGCAAAGAGGAGCATGTCCGTCGAGGCCAGTTGGCTGATGTTTGTTTGGATACACCTCTTTGCAACGGTCATACTACAGCGATGGATGTACTTTGGGCCGGTACTCCTGTAGTCACATACCCAGGAGAAACTTTAGCTTCAAGGTATATAGGTATATTAATCAGTTTGCCTATATAGAACAAATAAATAAATAATTGTGCTGCAGAAATATTCCAATTACCTGACTTTAGATAGAGTGATACCTATCGAGGTACACTTTATGCAAAGTAACTTAAATATCATTTGGCAACTTCTGAGGGTACCAACTTGCCATAAGGCGATAGAATAGGGAAATATCAACTCGATACTTTCTGTATGGCAGCTGTTGTAATTTTCACCACATTCTCGACCAGAGAGGGCGTGTGTATCAGATTTAGTTGCAATTTTTCATTGTACTCACCTGTTTACGACCTACTTCAATATACAAACGCTCTATTTAGAAAGGCCAACAAAGCCGTCTATTGTTTTGTTCTCTCCATATTAAATTTGATATCCCTTTGTTTGGAGTACAAATACATACCTATATCCGTAATAAAATCTAATACTAGTAAACAAACTAATGTTATTATAATATTATGATGTATTCCTCAGAGTGGCTGCATCACAATTATATACTCTTGGTTGCTCAGAACTTGTAGCCAGAAACAAAGAACATTATCAAGATATTGCTGTAAAATTGGGCACAAATCGAGAGTAGTAAGTAAAATTATATTTTTAATTAAATATATTCATGCTCCACTAGTGTTTATCTTTTAATCGTCTGTGTGGCATAATGTTAAGTATAAGCTTTACAAAACGGAGGTCTATGCATTCAATTCCCAGTGAGGCGCATTTTTAGTACTTGGCTTGATCTTGGTTGATTGCAATAGTAATAAGTATGCCGCCAAGCGACGATGTTAATAGCTTTGTTGTGTTCCGGATTACACTTCCACCTTCGGCCTCATCACGTGGTTTAGCGCTAACCCGGATTGCATAAAAAAACAACACACAAAATAAAGTAAACAAAATCGTCTATGGACGAAGCAAATGCGACAAAGCTATAACGATATGAATACCGTACAAAGGAATTTTAACATTATTGTCCAGCCTCCTAGAATAAATGTTGACGTGCAGCAGTATCATCATGTTGCGAAACTCACACTGCGGTCGCCATCCGCTTTGGGAGAAGGCCAAATAATAAAAACATCAAAAAGTTGTCCTTGTACAGAACCCTAAATACGCGAGTCCGCGCAATAAATTGGCAGATGTTTACGTTTCATGTCCCCATTATATTACCTGTGTTGTCATCAACATAATATACGTACATGAAACAATACGCATGGCGCAGTAATTAACCCAATTTCCTTTTCAGCCGAAGATATATACGGGCGAAAGTTTCAAAGGCACGATTGAGCAGCACATTGTTCGACTGCGCTCATTATGCTCGAGGATTGGAATCACTGTACGAGAAAATGTGGAAACGTTACGAAAGTTTACAGAAACCAGATCATATTAAGGCTTTTCAATGAATCTATAGATTTCCATCAATGTTTGTTAATTTTAGTAAGTTCATATTATAACTAGTTATAGAACCATAGTAATAATCTTTAATAAAGTGTCAATTTAACTATAATATATGTAAGTAACATTTAACTACAAAGTGCCCGCCATTGTTACCATTGTTTAATTTTAAACTAATTAAGTAACAAACTTTAGCTTGAGATATGGTATAAGACAAAATTTAAAATGCCTATAAGATTTTAATCAACTCACAAATATTTATATAAATATGCACCATTGTTTTGTTTTCAGTAGCTTTTAATTAAAGCATCATATAAGAGAGATCATATAATTTGGTTTTTTACAGGTTTTGTGGGGTGAAATGAAGAACAGCGTAATGACTATCATGAAATAGTTCCGTCCATAGAATGTCCACAAAATGTTAATTAGTTTAATCAATCAATACCCCCGACATGTCCCCAATTTAGCCATAAAGTTAAGAATCGCTCCACCACCGAAGGAGCACGTTTTCAATAGCTCAAATTATAACTGCCTAACTAAATTCTCCAAACAGAACACTGACATTACACCCAAAGAAAACATTCCACGTAGAATATATGTCTACTCAATAAAGAGGCTTTAACATCCTCCGTTCTACCATATTTTCCTGAGGATACGGTAAATTAAAAATGGCTCGAGTCTCGTTGGAGGAAAACAAAAGCATTATGAAGCATTAAGAAATGTACTTATATTTAGGTTCTCAACACAATTTAACAATTATAAATTAAAAAAGGAAGCATTAACATGATAAAAATGATAAATGGATGTAATAATAAGCCACAATCGTCGCAACATCAAACAAATATAACACGATATCCTCACAAACGGTGCTGCTAACACTGTCTTCGTTCCAATAGAACAGACGATTGAAAGGCCTGCTGTTCTCGCCTCAGGCTGTTCTGTGTTTTTCGTACATTTTAATCTCTTTCTTTATATTATTTCTATGCGAGAAGGTCCCTGAAATGGAAATCTGCAAATGCCCAAACCTCACAAAATGGCGATTTAAACTTAATGATAATTTTATGAATTGTCAATCACGTAGCATTAGGATTGTGCGATTAACACTTGAGTGAATGAACATACTTAAAAAAGTTCAGTAGGGTAAAAAATGCGTTCTAAATGTGAACAATGCCTACACCGACCACGCAGCATTCCTTTTTGTATTTCAAAAACATTACGAGTATCTCTTCGATTTGTACAATATACGTAATAAATGTGTGATTGTCTTTGGTTGTCTATAAATTCTCACATAGTCATCTCTCAACATATGAAGTCTTTCATCACAGAAAACATGAAAATATTAGTTTTAGTAACAATAAATTTTGATACGTACTACAATGTCATAGTAATGGTAGCAACTTTTTATGTAAGTTACTCTAAATATTACAAAATGACATTGGGTTTCTTGTTTCCAAACAATAGCGACATAATGTATAATGCTCCCCATTCCAAGAGACAACAAAATGATTCCTAAAGCTTCTTCATTTAAGTCGGGGGTTTTAAAAACACAGTATGGCCTAATTATTACTTAGTACCATAATTTTTGTTATTTATTGTAATGTGAAAGTAAGAATTATATTAATATATTCTATTTTAAATGTTACACTTGTTAATTATTTCCTTTGTTTCACACTAAGATCGATATAAAACGGAAGTGAGGAATACCTACTTTCTCCAACATAGTAGAGTATTTGATAACTAAATTTCGTAACGCGTTACAAAATGTGTATAAAGCAATTTCCCATTTAGTAGCCATTTACCAACTGTGACTCTTCCGTCCCATTTGATAAATTTTGTTACTGGCTACAAAATGGGAAAAGCCAGTCTACTCCATCTACAGCAATTTACTAGGGTACGACACTACCGGTTTAGTCGTCATAAATTTGTGAAATTCTTCTTATAAATGACTATTATTGGGTCAAGCGCGCATACCATCTCGTTAAATTGTTTTTGAACAGGGAGAACATTTCTCGCAAAATGGTGCTTCATCATCATATCAAACACCAGAAATATAAATATCCATTCTAATATTATAAATGCGAAAGTCCATCTGTCTGTCTGGCTTTCACGCCCAAACTGCTGAGCCGATCGTATTCAAAATTTGGCAGAGATATAAAGGTTATCTATTCATCCGGAAACGGAACGTAATTCCACACTGGCGAAGCTTCGAAAATTACTAACCAAATAGGACGGAAGGGTGAGGGCCTTCAGATGTCTCCTCAATGTAACCAAATACTTTAATTACCTTAATGATATAAATAATACAATTATCTTTCATCTAAGCTGGGTTATCAGGCAGATAGATATGAAATAAAAGTATTTGGAATTAGTTAGACACAACGGGTACGTCCATGTAAGCTCGCATAGCACTTTGTGTAAGCAACCAACCCCCTAGCATGACAGACGGGATAAACGTTTATGACGCGCGAGATAATATTTTTCCTTGTCATTCGCTTTGACGAAATATACAACTATCCCACTCTCATTCCTACGTCGCGCGTGATAAACGATGTCATGCTACGCAAGCTGGTAGTACAAGAAAGAAGGTGCAAGTGAGTCGATAAGCTTTAAGTTTCTTGAATTCAATCCAACCATGATTTCAGTATTAAATGACATCATCACCATCACTATCTTGCATTAGTCCGAGACATTTGTGTCCGAAGTAAAATGACGTCACTCTTAGAAAAATGCAGCATCTTGTTTGATTAAGCGTTAAGTTTCAGCAAATAGGTAGTTATGTAGAATTTCTCACCGTAACTTTAGATTTAATCGGGCGATATTTCCCCTCATATTTATTTAAGAGCAGCCTCTTGTCGGTAGAGTACCAAATAAATAAATGTTTACTTATTTCATTAATAGAATATCGCTAATTAATAGAATACCGGTTTATGCGACAACCACTACATATTAAAACACCATTTTATCCCTTCGCTCAAAGCCTATGACACAGAATTAATAGCCTATGGTAACGTCGAGATAGAACGAGCCCGGTTACAAGTATAGGCCTGTTGATGCTGTAAAGGCTCACTCT